>JAFHKQ010000009.1:0-1200000 GCA_017163955.1 Apiospora koreana
GTAAAAGATTATACAGTTCCTGCCCAAGGGAAAGAGATCATTCACGGATACCTTTTTGATTGAACGAGCGATTTCCATGTCGTCGTGGAATGTGAATGCGATGATGTCCATGTTGCTGTGCATCAGCGTCAAACATGGCAAGTGGACAGCATCGTCAGGCAAGGGAACCAAATCTAGATTCCGCCGCGAGCCCAATCAATAGAGACGACGGATCGGGATTCCCTGCCTTCGTGATGCACTGATGCTTGGCCTACGAAGTTGGACGTTACTGAAGTCGCGCGCCCGCATGCATACTGATTTCGCCTTCGTTGACCTCGGTCATTCAACCAGATGCATTGGCCCTCAGCATTGAACAGTCCGCACCAACGTATCTGAGATGAGAAAATAACGACGTGAAATCAAGAGTGACAACATGGACGAAGTCGTGGTTCATTACACCATTTACTAAAAGAATGTTCCGGGCCCAGATCATCTTCGTTCATTTACATCGTAAAAACTTCCATAATCTCGGCCACTCTATCAATCAAGGCATGCGAAACATCAACTGGGACTTGAATCTATATAAAAATATACGATCCATCTTTCCTTTCCTCCGAACCCGGACATATCCACCATAGACCATTTGTGCGATTGGGCTTCCCTCGAGCCAAGTGTTCTGCATTGCACTCGTCCGTCAACCTTGATGACCGGATCGCCAATACCCCGCGTGATCTAGGCATTGAACCAGAGAAAGTCGCGGCACCGAGCACGGTCGGCGCAAGAACACGCTAGTGCACATAGAGAACTGAAAGTATAATGTATCAAGAGGCATCGACCCGCTGGTCAGTGAGGGCGAGGATACTAAAGTTAGCAAACACGTAGGGTGTGATGGTAGTTCAGCTGAGGGTGGGCACGACCTGGACTGGCAGCAACCAGATGTAGACTCAAGTGATATGCGAGGGCACGGTGGAGTAGGCAAGGGATGGTGGCGTATTCAGAGTGAGGTTGTCCCCGTATTGAATACCGTTCGGTGGCGCCTCTCTATACGTCGAGGCCAATGAAGAAATTATGATTTCATCGATACATAGGAGATAAGGAGTGGCGCGCAGAGTAAGGGCTGTTCGTCTACATTTCTTATCGAAGCTGTTCAAGGTTGAGGCTGATGTTTACCGTAGGTTTGCCACGTGTCGGCATCATCTTGGTTGTCACTCAGCGAGTCCACCAGTAGATGCAGGCGAGTTTGAAGCGAGTAGTTCAAATCTTCACTGTAGATGAAAACAACCGCAGCGCTCGTCTTGAATGCATCGAGTGGTTTCCCGGCGTGACTTGTTCATCTTGATTACAATAATAAACGCGTTCCAAATCAGGGATACAGTGTCCACCAACCTTTCTTCATATTCAGGGGAAAGGGTGTGCCTGGTGACGACGTCTTCCGCCACAACGATACGTACCTGCACGGTTCGGCTTGGTTTTCCATCGCCGACACACCCGTCTCCATAGGTAATAGTACATTGACGTGGCTCCTACTTACGAAAACTTAGCAGCCGACGCTGCGTGAGATAGTAAGTCATCTCATGCCTCTACAGCAGGTTGACGAGGATACGTTGACAAGCTCAGCTCAAAAGATGACCGTTTCGACCGAGCAGAGCAGCACAGATGGAGTGATGGTAGTAACGATGACAGTTGAACGAGTTAAGCACACCTTGGGGAAATGATGGAGGGCATTGTTTGGTCATGCAGTCAGTCTAGGCTGACTGGAGGAATACACCTGAAATGTAGCAACATCATCAAGGGAATACCAAACGCCGGGCCAACGACTGGGAGAACACGATCGAGAACCTTGCCCAAGACTATCCACTGGGCTGCGTATAAGCAGGCGAGTTCGACGACGACGGACTCCACGATATCGCAGGGGAGAGTACCCCTTTCGGCCACAATCAACCGCACGGCGGTCTGGACCAAGGATTCCAGAAATTATGTGCGATCAAGAAGAACCACCCGAGCACCCAGCACACGCTTACGAAAAGAGTGGAGGAGACTCCAACCGGGCGGCAAGCCCATGTGCGGCTGGTACATTGGACACTGACCTTGCTCGCAACGATCCCAAGATCCTAGATATAAACTTTATTTAACTGTAATATATAGCGGATGGGGCCGGGAGGCACTGGTCATTCTCCCAAGCATTTCGGAAGGACTTGAGTGCTTATGAGTGATGTTTTGTCTTTCATCTTGAGCTTGAATGTACCAGAGTCCCTTGCTCTCATGATAAGTTCCATTGACCAAGTGACACGATATGGAAGTAAGGTAGATGTGTCAACAGCAATAGTTGATCTCGCTGGGCTTGAAATTCCCCGTCTGCACGGATTATGACTGCTGCTCGAGGGCATCTTCGCGGGTGATCTGAAATTGAAAGAAATCCCCGATCACCACCGACCAAGAGTGTATAGGTTAACGGCTTGAAGCTCTGAGATGTGTATGATCGATCCAAAATAGTCCCATAAGAGTTTGCGCGAACAGTAGAGCAAGCCATTCACTTTCAGAAGGTTGAGGCAGCGGTGGAAGGCGTGTGCCAACAGTCGTTCGCAAGTATCATCGAAGACTAACGAATCGACGGGAATGTCGCGAAGGCCTGCGATGCCGGGTATGTGATGCAACAGAGGGCGACTCACCACAACATGAACGAGACACCCGCCTTATAGAAGTTGGCCAGCTCGACAACGGCTGCGAGATTACCTTATTCATAAAGGAGCCGATGAGTGCAGTCGGAGAGTGCCTCCACAACGACCTAGCATGAACTATAGAATAAACACTTAAATGTCATGGAGAAAATCGTTACTCCAGTAGTCATTTAATCATGTCCGAGTGATTATTTAACGGCTACAACACTGCGACAACGGCCGTCGGTGAGAGTGCGATTCACCGAAGAGTTTAATTGCTGTCAGGTGTTCAGGTCACCTAAGTATCCCAGTAGCTAGGTAGCCTCGGTAGCTGTAATGTATACTCAAATAGCTTCCAGCACCTGTAAATTGAGAAAGGGACGAGACTCCTAATTAAAACGAAACACCGAACGCTTAAACGTATCTTACAGTACACCCCTATTTCCCTGTCAATATCCCATCACACAACAATGTCGTTGAGTTTGGCGATAATCTTCTCAATAAAGCGTACACCGACGATGATGCCGTCTTCGTCCGTCATGTCCGATTCTTCGCCAAAGTCCTCGTTATCGGCATCGAGGCAAGTGAGGCAAGTTGCAACAACAGAAGCGTACCGGGGTCCCATACGACGTAACAGCTCAGTCCTAGTGAGAATGAGCAATTCGTCCTTGATGTGATACGCTTTTTCTATTCCTGGAGGGATCGTGAAGTGGCCGCTGGTTTCCTCAAGTTGCGAAAAGTCAGTACCTCGATCTTCTTTCATGTGCGCAAGCAGTGGCCCCAGATGCGGCTTCCGATCCATTGCGACATAGTCAATAAAATAAGTTGACAAGCCCAGTTCGAGTAGACACACTCCAAGACTGTAGATATCGTGCTGCATGCTGTATGATGCCTCGGGGTTGAGCCCCTGTCTCGTTGGGTGGCGATACAAATCCTTGTGCCAGTCCGCATCCCCCTTCTTGAGCGACGCGGCGTCTGCTGATCGAAAGCATTCAAATCCGACGAGGAATGTAGCAAATGAATCCTCCTTGCGACCCACGAACAGAAGAATGGACTCGGGACGGATGTTTTTGTGCACAAAGTTGAAGTTGTGCACGAAGCCAACCGAAGCGGCCAAGTCTCTGGCGATCTGCACCTGATGGCTTAAGTACAGACAATGACTATTTTCCATAAGAAACTGTCGGAGGCTAATTGGTTTCTCAAGGCCTTCCGGAACATAGTATATGAAGTTGAACTGCTCGACCTGCTGGCTGTTTTGCCCATATACCGGCATGACTCCTTTTGCTCGGAGCAAACCGAATGTGTCTGGGTCGGAGTTGGCCAGTTTCCTTGCCATGTCCCGAGCGTCTCGTTTGACGTTCTGTTGGTTGTCGTGAGGCATAATTTCAAATCGGTCGACGATGAATTGCTTCGGCTGTATGCTGTTCCCGTGGCGTAGTGCCAGACGTACAGAGGAGAATGGAATCAGCGAGAATTCCAACGAGGCGTCGAAGGGTAGGAATACGGACGCCGAGCGCTGCGGAGAGTCACGCAGCGCGTCCCTTAGGCCATCTGCAATCAAGATTGGTGATTTTGAGGCTGTTGAAGACGACTCCTTAGGATTCAGATGAGCCTGGAGGTCGACGGTGTTGTCCTTCTCGTTCATCTCGCGAAGCTCTTGGTCAATGAGCGGACTTGCAATCCTCAACATGAGGAACCAGCAAGGATCGAACCGTTTCTGCCATTTCTCGAGGTCATCCATGATCGTATCGAAGGCGGTCTTGGTGATTACGTAGCGCCCGCGGTTAACTTTCAAAATGGACGTGGGTACTGGTGATTTCGAATCGGAAGACTCCAGCAACTTGTCCAGCTTGGCCGAGACCAGCGTCAGCTTCGTTGCGAGGATGCCCAGAACATTGTCCATGGCCTCGAGAAGTTCGCCGTCGAACGAACTGGCGACCTTCTGCATAAATTCCAGCTGGATTCTTGTCTGGGCCCAGTAGAGATTCAGGCGGGCCATTCTCTCTCTGACTTCAGTGTCGGCATTCTTCCAAGCCTGACAAGCCTTGGTGATTTCTACGCCAAGCCTGGCATGGAGTTATTAGCATTTGGAAAGATATCAAATGCACAAGATTCTCTGGATCGCTTACTTGAAACACAAGTCCACCGCCGACAAGATTGTACCCGGCTCTACCATAACGTCGTCTGTGTGCCTGGACTGCTAGTAACTAGGTAGGTACTTATCTTGGGGGCAACATATTCTACAAGAAAGGCGACAGTCACTGAATGAAATAGCCGCTGTCATGTTGGGGGCTGAACAACCCCGCTTGTGCACTGCCGCCGGCAGGCTGCCTGCGAATCAGTCTCATGGTTGCTTTTTCCCTACTGGTCGGGCGTCTTCAGCTCTCTGCCTAACCTAAGTGGCATTGCTGTCATCGGTTCCATTCCCAATGTCCATCAATTTTACATCAAATTAACAGAAATATTATCATTATAGTGTCTTGATGCTGCTGGGCGGTCGACCACTCCCATTTGGCTTGGGCTCTAGATCCCCAGACGCTATCGAATAGAAGTCATATTCGGCATCGAATCATCGCTATCGCTTCCGACGCAGTCCCCCACTAGGCAGCAGGTCCCTCAACACCCCGACCATGTGGCAGCGCGATCGACAAGCCCGATCATGTCATCTCCCTCACCGGCCGCCGCAATCGTCACCCAGCGCTACTCCGATCTCGTGCAAGATTCCAAACTAGAGACCGAGTTTCTCAGTTCCTGTGTCCAACATGTCTTTTACGGACCCGGTCGCACCGCTTACGAACGCCGTGTGCGCCGCGTCGAACAATGGGCTCGTCGGTCTCTCCTTGGCCGAGGCGCTTACGGGGTCGTCTGGCTACAGCAGTGCATCACAGACAACAACATTGGTCAGAAGCAGAGGTTGCGCGCGGTCAAAGAGGTCTTGAAAAGTGTGTCTGCAGGAGATGAGTTAGATTACGCCCGCGAGTTGGAGGCCATTGGCAAATTTTCCAAGCACCGTGTAAGAGTGTTCCCCTTTCTTCGCGAGGTCGCAGTCACTTTCATGTACTAGACTTTTGCTGAGCCCTTCCTTGCTGTACAGTACGCCCATTGCTTTGTGACATCGCAAGGGTGGTTCGAGACGGACGATACGGTCTTCATCGCTATGGAGTATTTGATGCACGGCGACTTGGAACGGTACCTCAAGGAACCCTTGCCCGAAATCGAAGCACGGCAAATCACAGTCCAGGTTTCCGAGGGTCTGGGATATATGCATGAAAATGGCTTCGCCCACAGGGATCTGAAGCCCACCGTATGTACACACTCATTTTCGTCTTATATCCGTCTCCTGTCTCCTACATCACTTGATGGTAGAAAGATAAGGTAGTACATACGAAAAGCAGGTCTAACACCGGCTTACTAGAACATCATGGTCGTAAACAAGGGCCCAGCCTGGTTCGTCAAGATCGCAGATTTCGGCATCAGTAAACGGCGCCAGCAGGATGTCACAACGTCGCACACACAGCAGCGCGGTACTTTGGGATACGCGGCCCCCGAGTTCTTTGGGTTTACACGCGAAAACACGAATACCTTCTCGGTCGACATGTGGTCCCTTGGCGCCGTGGCCTACCGGATGCTTACGAGCGCCATCCCCTTTCTGACCACGACAGACCTGCTAAAATATATGTTCCGCCAGACAGAGTTCCCTACAGCTTCGCTCGAGACTCATCAGGTCTCGGATATAGGGCGGGACTTCATTTTGATGTTGATGGCGGCCTGCCCGAAGGAATGCATCACATCTGTCTCGACTTCTCGACACGAGTGGTTAACAGGAGTGTCTACCAGCATCGGCAAGCAACAGCATGGAATCCTGTAAGTTTTCAAACCCTCAAGGCACCATGTGTGATGTAAGTTACTAATGGATACAGTGTTGCCTCATCGCTTGGCCGTACAATGGCTCTTGAGGAAGAGGCGGGACTCACAGCTGCCTCCAATGTGTGGACCACTAATGATATCCCAACTTCACTTGCCAAGTCACGGGCCCGATCTGTCTCTGTAATAGAAGCGGGCCACCAATCAAAGATGATATCGAAGCCTTATTTCGGTTCGTTGGTGATATCAGAGGAAACCGGCTCCGCGACCTCCACATCTGACCAAGAGTCTCTTCAAAGACGGTCTGTCATCGAGGAGCTCGAGCACACCCATACATCTAGGGAATCAGACGCGTCGGACCACATATCGCCCGAAGCCCAAGCGCCGGTACCTGTCAAGGCCCCTGACATATCCAATCTGGAACAGACAAGCGACCGCTCTCCGCGCACAGCTGGCGGATATACGGATGATGACGACCAGGCGGAATCAGAGTATTTCAGCAATGATGGAGAGCAGTATGATGAAGCAGGATACTGCGCCAGCTCCGAGGAAGAAGAGGAGAAGACAAACCCAACTGGTCTTATTGATGAACATGATGCTTCAGAGGGCTGTAGTGCTGCAGTAACAGCGGGAAGCGACAGAACCACGTAAGTACTCAACGGGTCGCATGCATGCCTTCTGCGTTCTTGTAACGCTAATCTAACCATGTAACAGTTACGAGAACCAGGTCACGAAAGCTCGATGCCATTGGTGCTCTCGCCTATTCAACAACTCAAGGTCCGGCCGAGCTCATCGGCTTCCATGCAAGCATGAAGTCTGTTATTCGTGCTTGTCCGAGTCCTTCGCGTTGTCCTTGATCTCACCCAAATGCATGCGCCCAATATGCTGTAGGGCTATCGAATTGCTATACTTAGGCGGACTCTCCGCCTTCTCGGCCGTCTTCGAGGCGTGGAAGTTCATGTTCGAATTCACGGCAAAGATGAGGAGGGGGCTCTGGATCTGTCCCAACGGCCATGTTGGCCACCCCATGGTATCGGCCAATACGCTCCCGATGTGGAACAAGAGGGTTACCTGTGGAGTTTGCAGGTCTCCGAGCTCCGACGGGCGGGTCGAGCTGGACTACTTTTGCCTTTTTTGCAAGGAGAAACAATGTATGGGTGAGTGTGGACAGTGGCGTGAAGATGCCATCGACGCCTTTGTGTGGGGCGAGGTTTTCGCGGACACAAAACAAACCAGCTTCGCCGTACTACGCGCATACCATGTACGAAATGCCATTAACAACGGCGAGTACGACGAGTGGGATAAATGGGAGGATGTTAAGAATGAACCCCCGATACGTCGTGCCTGGGAACCAGCACCACCCAGCATCGTTGCCTATAAAGAGCTAGGTATCTCAAAGACTTCCGGAGAACGAATCCCATCCGGTGTAGTTAGAATGAGCAGTGCTAAGGCCACTCTGTCTGCAATCGAAGACTGCAACGAAGATGGCCCATCCGATGTTGAAAGGCCTGTTCTACTCAACACGGACAACCCGTCGACACCTTCCCCCGCGGATCATCCCGATGACGGTACGCCTGATGTGACGGACTTCGATAGGAGGTGTTCCGACTGCGAAGGGTTACTGGAGGCCTGCCAATGCGACTGGAGGTTGCAGATAGCTAACTCTACGCCCATGAAACGCAGCTTCGAGTCGCTACGGCTATCTCTGCCCCTCGACGCGGGCGGGAAAATCACGGATTGTCCACTATCGCCGTACTATGGGCACTACGCTTCCAGTAAACCCGAGACAATGAACAATGGGGAGACCTTAGCGTCGGGGGGAGAGAGTGTCCGATCATCGGATCTTGGGTCTCGTAAAAAAGAGAAGCGGAGAGGGAGTCGGTTGAAGCAGTTCTTTCAGCAATCGGGTGGCAGCGCGGGACATCAAGAGTCGGCAAAGAAGGCTTCCGGGCCCCGGGTTGTAATTGGATCGACCGATCCTACGGCAATATTGGCGTTGGACTTGATAGGGATTTGACAACCGCTGTTCTTTACTTGCGCCCGGGGCTTCTGGCCTGTGGTTCTAGGGTTTGATAGATGGCTTTGTGTGGTGTTCTTGCTTTGTATTGATTAGCGACACATGGTTCATCAAGATGGACAGCACTGGGTCGAGATCACGTAATGTTTGATAATACCGGCGGCGTAAGATAAAACACGTGTAGACAGACTGATTTGGCTGGATAGTATTAAGCGAGCGAATGCAACAGTTTGTTTCCAGGAAGATGCACGCCGTTTCTGGGCAATTGCGACGCCTGGCGTGCTAAGCAGGGCTGCAATCCTCCTGCGAGACGCTTCCTCCAGGCATTACGCGTCATTGTCATTGCAGACACATCAGCGAGGATGGTAAGAAGCTTGAGCGGAATTCGGCTTTGGGGGCATTTCACGGGAGAAGGCGTACGTCAGCTCCTAAACTGCACTGCCATGCCCAGAACATGCCCTGAAGCGGCCACTAACCGTAATCCCCTAGGTTAGCGCTGTAGGCCAAGCACCAATCGAGCGAGGCGAAGCCACTAATACACTACAACCACAACACACCATGTTTTCGCATTCGCATTCGCTGACCATGTACGAAGCGTTCCAGCTTCTACAACTATTACGAATCTCATTGCCATGTCAATAGCTAACATATGGAAAATGGACATTCATAAGCTCCTTCTGCCATTGCAGCTCGGGGACGGCATTTGTCCTGTTCACCCAAGTGAAATTGTTTCAACTGACACACTCGAATTGAGCAAGTCCAAGGCCAGGACGAATTCATTACATTGCATGGCGCCCTTAGCCAACACAAATGTATATTAGTACTTCAATGCCTACTGTCGGCTGCCATCAGAATCAATCCTTATTCCCCGACGAGTCGTCATTCTGGCCATTACACATGTCGCCAACAGGCCATGACCAACGTCCCATATCTTCCTGCAGCTGGCACTCCGACTCTCCGCCCTCATACGCACCACGCACCGCCGTCACAGAAGCAGCTATGTCAGACCACGTCGTCGAGCGGCCCGTTGCAATTCCACAGCAGAGGCCATTTTCGGCGGCGCCCTTCGTTCCGGCCTACGCGCCGGTGCTACAGAACCACGGTATCACTCCCGCGACATGGCACAAGTTCGTGGCGAGGATGGATGAGGCGGTTCTGGCCACATCTTCCGTCTCGGGTCAGGCGCTCGACCACGCCCATTCCATCAGCCGCCGCATCCGGTCCGCCTCGGGTGGTATGTGGAGTACGCTTGTGTCATTATCCCCTGGCCACAACAGCAACAACAGTTCCACCACATCAGCAAACGGCGGCAGCAACGACAAGATTGCTACGAGAATGCCAAACTTCACCGGCGCATCCCGGACCCTGCGAGAAGAGCGTATCATCGCCACTCTCGCCGCGGCCAACATCGCATGGTTCCACCCCCAGGGTCTTCACGTCGCCATGATGGACACGACGGTGCTCGCAGGTCTTCTGGGGGGCAACGGGGGTGTAGACCTACGGAGTGCCTTGCCGAGTCGGCTGGTCGAGGCCGCACGGCCGCGGAGGGGCGAAGGGCCCTCGGCGCAGTTGGCAGCGCTGCGGCCCTGGATCGCTGATATGGAGTTGGACGCTGCCACGGCAGCCGATCCCTCGAGCACCATAAATCTGGCGCCCTACTCGTTGTGGCTTGTGGTCACGCGCCGTACTGCTGAAGGTGAGGTTCTAGCTGGATGCTAAGGTGATCCCTTGGGGCAGAGTAAGGGGGCTCGGTTGAAAGGGGAGCCTTTAGCTATATGATACCAATGCAATTATTTACCACTTCAATCGACTCTCTGAAGCTCTCCAGGTCATCCTGTATGGTACTGTTCCTTGATAGAAAATAAATCGTAAGCTGATCGAGATGAAGACGTTGTTCTACCTACGGGGAACTACTGGTCCAGTCAGGGAGTTTCTTTTTTCTTTTTTCTATTGGTGATTTTCTCCGATTCAATGACTGAGCAGAAACCAAGACTCACAGCGTAATATACTCTAAAATACCAACTCAAAGGAAGGCATTTTACGTACCCAATGCTCCAGCCAGGGAGTAACTAGTCTACTGTGAACCAATATCACATCTGCTTCTCAAGGCCTCGGATTCTTACCTTCAAGTCCAAAAGATGACGATGCAGAGCGTGGGCCACCGATCCCTTGACCAAGCATCCAACCTTGTGGCGAGCTAGACTGACAAGCACATTGTTTGTAGGAGCACTTCGAGTTCGTATCCTTCAAGCAACCAGGACATTTATACACTGAACCATTCACCACTCTGCCACAGTGTATACAGTTCTTCTCCCTGTCCCGTGGTAGGTTAGCTAAAGTAGAAACATCCAAGGCGGTAGGTAGATAGGTAGTACTTACATAATATTCATGTTGATTTGTGTAAATAATAGGAAGGTTCAAAGTATATGAATCGTATGCGCGTGTGCCAGTTGTAGTAGCCCAGTGGGCGTGCTGATATTTATACATTTCTCGAGCCAGGGGTCATTCCAACACTATAAGTCAATATCAAGGGATTTGAACAATATTGACTACTTCAAGGTGTTTTACACAAGGCCTTTAGCAAAGATTACATCTTCTTTAACTGGCCCGGTTGTCTTTTTTTCCCTTGTCATTGGGGATCTTCATTGTTCTTCGCAGGTTGGGATGTTGGCACTCTAGGTTACTGAGGAGTTATGGTCCATTCATTATGTCTCGTGTATAGTAAATGTTTGGTCTGAGATGTAGGGTGCCCTCGGCACTTTCCGTGACTTCCCACTCCCACTTGCAACTGTATGTATTCCTAGTAATGGGTGTAAGTCTCAACACAGTGACCGACTCGGGGTGTATTTGCCTTTTATATGACAGGTCCTGCATGACAGGAACATCTCAGTTGTGGCTCTTCTTTTATGTTGACGCAGGCCTCTCCGGGGCTTGAGCATCAGAACCACATGTTGTGGACGTCTTGGCGATGCTGGCAGTTGTTGCAGTCCTTCCACTTGTACCGCTTTACCGTCTGTTTCTGGACAGACTTCTTGCAGGTGCCAAAGCCCCCGAGGCGATAGGCGGTCCGGCACTGCTCTTTGAAGTCTTTGTCGGTCTTCTCGCCATGGTACTCGTTGCACTGGCCGCACTGGACTTGGCGGTACTCGTAAACGTGGCACATTGTTGACTTTGTTGTAAGCCGGCGTTATGATGGGAGTTAGGGGATCAATGGGGTGTATTGATGGTCTGGTTTGGTGTTGCCCTTTGTTCTCATGATTTCTTGTTGCGCTGTTCCACATCCTGAGCATGGCACCGGTATGTGGGAGGAGACGAAGCCATTATATATGAGGCACTTGGTGAAATGGTGGCAAGGTGCCGCCTACCGGATGCGATCGCTACTCCAAAGAGGAGGGGAATGCGTCTTTCAGCAATGGTTTTGACGAGACCAGCATTGCATGACTGGTTGCCTCTGCGGGCAATGTCATCTGCTAGGGGGGTTCATTGTTGTCCCTGACAAAGGCCCATGCCGACCACAGGCCTTTCTTTGTCTGTAGTTGGCATTCCAACATGCAGGTTGCCAGATATCATTTGAAATCTGCATTTGCCATATCTCCTACTTTGGATATATTCTTAGCTTAGTTGTTATCAAGATCATCGTGCATGCATGAAAGGGGCAAAAGGGGGGTGGCTGCATAGGCATTGCAGCAGCTTACAGCAATGTAAATCCGACATATGGCTATCACCACTACGCATGTGACTTCCTTCTTTCTTTAATATGTCAGCATCTTGCCCAAGGTGGTTGCTGTTTTAGTTGCATCGTAGAACAAACATAAATAATTACTCAACCAAAGTTCTCTTCACAGCCAGCTCCGATGATCGATGAGGTGCGAAAAGCCAATTGACAGATACACTCAACGGGCTGCCTACACTGGAAATACGACTGATATGTTTCAAACATGAATCTGATTCCTACTAACGTGCTGTGCCGTCTTATCTCCACCAGTCAAACAAGTTAAGGCGAATCTAACGTCCATCGGCTCAATGGTGTCGATTTCGCCTCAATTAGCCGAGCTATCAAAGTGAAGGACAATGGACAATTCCACCAGACCAAGGACGTCATATTGGGGGGAGAGGGAAGTCAAATGCTTATTGCGGAGTGATCTGGGCTTGGTCACTGGTCAAGACCAAGACTGTAGAGACTAGAGACAGGCAGGCAGATTGCAACCACCACGGAATGTCCACATCACGGGACCAACTGCAGCATTCACTGCCACAATAAGCTCCGGGGCCGAGCCGACGGTCGGCGGAAGGAAATAAGATAACATGCTCAAGCGGTCGTTGGTCATCTGTACGACCCAATTGGGGAACTGATTAACTGGTTCCGGATGCAATGGGCGAGCATCCTAAAGACTCACCCCTTCTCGCATGATTTGGACCTATCAGATATCTCCAGTTTGCTGCAAGCTCGCATTAGCGTCGGCGGTGCATAAGTTAAGCTTCTTCGACGAAGCTTGTGTCACTGCATGTCATCCATGTCTGTTGCAATGGGTCATTCATTGGATGCTTCACAGCGAGTACCTTCTGCTTGCTATATATGATGGATGTCTCCTCTCCTGGATGAAAGGCAGTCTACACCACCTTCTTTCCGATTGAAAAATGAAGATCGCAATAATATATCAATAATACATTTGACTGTGGCGACAATTGAACTGGATTTTCAACAGGTCGCGTCAGGCTCTGTCCATTGTTGATTTGTCCCCGTCTCGCCGTGACTCCCAAGATTCATGTTGTTTGGTCCATTCGTCATTCGTGTGTGACGCCCAAAAGAAAACACACCAAGCCTCCAATCCAATTGGGGATGACAAGTCCCTTTCCAACAACCCACACTGCAGATGTCGGATCCCAATTGATGAATGCGCATTGACTGAACATTAATCAAATTCGCCGCCTCCTCACACATATCACGTAATAATCACGCCCAATCACCCAGTCAACAAGATGGCTTCGACCACGACCACCAATCCGCACATCGATATTGACATCTCCTCCATTCCTGGCACCATCCATCTTGTCGACTTGGAACATGTACTGGCCGCCCGCCATGACCCCAATCAGAAGGACATTGTTCTCGTTCCGACCCCTTCACAAGACCCCGATGATCCCCTGAACTGGTCCAGACCCCGCAAGCACTTGGCCTTGGCCTGCGCCCTATTGTGAGTTATTTAGAGAATCCCTTCCCCCAACGTCCCTCATTGCCAGCCACCAGAAGCTGACTGCCACTAAGATATACCTGGTTCAATGGCATGGCCTTGTCTGTCGTCTATTCCGTCCTCGTCCCGCTGTCTAAGGCTCTCGATGTGACCGAAAACGACTTGAATGCGGGGACGGGTTACATGTTCCTGCTCTTGGGCTGGGCTCTCTTGTTCTGGCAGCCGTTCGCCTTGCAGTATGGCAAGCGCTTCGCCTATCTCCTCTCTCTCGCCGGCTTGCTCGGCATGACCGTCTGGGGTCCCTTCGCACATAGAAACGGTCAGTGGTTTGCGAAGAGCATCCTGACGGGTTTCTTCGGCTCCCCCATCGAGGCCCTGCCCGAGACCACCATTGCCGACCTCTTCTTCGCCCACGAACGCGCCACCTACATGGGCTGGTACGCCTTCGTCTTGGCAGGCAGTAACTACTTCGCCCCCGTCATCAGCGGCTTCATCAACGACGGCATGGGCTTCAAGTGGGTCTTCTACTTCCCAGCCATCTTCTGTGGCGCCACACTGGTCTTCTTGTTCTTCTTCATGGAGGAGACCAACTACGACAGACGCACGGTGGGTGTTGTCATGACCGCATCCCTCGAACCCAGCGATAGGGACAGCAGGAAGGCCAAAACGGAGCAACCTGGCCCCGTCACCATCTCCGACAATAATACAAGCTTCATGGGCACGAGCAAAAAGACATTCATCCAGAAACTGGCCCTGTTCGACAAGCCCCGGCCTTTCATGATGCACTACCGAGCTTGGCAGTCTCTCAAGCTGCTTTCTTGGCCAGTCATATTCTACTCGGGCTTCAGCTATGGCACGTACGTCGTCTACTTCAACATTCTCAATGCGACAAGTTCCATCATCCTAGGTGGCTCCCCGTACAACTTTTCGCCCTCGATGGTTGGTCTCACTTACGTCTCATGCATAATTGGATCGATTGCCGCGTAAGTCTCAATGGGTACCTGTCCTATGCCACACAAGCCTGCTAACAGAAGAACAGTTCTGTTTTCACCGGTGTCATCTCGGACCGCTTCATGATACGTCTCGCTCGGGTGAACAACGGTATATCAGAACCGGAGCATCGATTGTGGCTCTTTACCATCTCGGCCATCGTGGTCCCCTTCTCCTTCATCCTGTGGGGTGTCGGGGCAGCGCACCACATCCATTGGTTTGGCTTGGTGTTCGCCATGGGGGGTCTCGCCTATGCTGGCACCACAGGCGTCACCCTCTCCGTGTCCTATCTCATCGACACTTACCAAGAGATTAGCGGCGATGCTCTGACGACGTGCATCCTAGTCCGCAACACCATGAGCTTCGCCATTGGCTACGGGATCACTCCGTGGCTGCACAGCCTCGGGTTGCAGAACTGCTTCATCAGCATCGCCTTCATCGGCCTGGCCATCTGCAGCGTCTTCCTGATCATGATCAACTGGGGTAAGAGGCTCCGCGAGAAGAAGAGGGTTCAATACTGGAACGAGGTCAAATCTCGTGTCGAGTTGGGATTGGTTCACTGACCGAGTGAAGCATTATGTGGGGTGGTCTTTTATCGTCAAGTGTTTTGTTTTGTATTTGTTTTGGTGTTTTTCTCCGGTTCAATACATTAGCAGAAACCAAGACTCGCAGCGTATCGTCCAATATGGGCATACAAGTGTTTTCATTACACCAAGGTCTTATTTATTCAGATAGTATACCAGTAGCTGACTCGTAGATAACGAAAGAGAAATCATTCTAACAACATCACAATCCATACATATGGGGCAGACAATCACGATGCTTCAAGGAGGTAAGCTAGAAGCACCTCGCTGGTGAACCGTGGAGACCATTAGGGATGGTTGGGAGCCACAATTGCAATTTTCCATCAATCGAGTTTGGGTATTAACATTATCAATCATTTCGGCGGTCTATGGCAAGGGCATGAGTCCGACCTCATCATCTAGGGCAAATGATTACTAGAGTCTGTGTCAGCATACGTTCAAGGGGTTTTGTCGAGTAGCTTCCGTAGAGTCCGGAACCAAACGTATAGATTGGAACTTACCACCTCAATCCATCGAGCCATCCACTTATCAACGGCCGCCTTTGCCTCGTCTACAAGACCGAGCTCTATCACACAAAAGGTTAGGCTTCTATAAGAACCAGTTTGGAGAGATATCAGAACTCACCAAGCAACAGCTGGACAGCACCTCGCACACCAGACTCGAGAGCCGACGCGATCCAAGCGTGCGTGTAAGAAGTCTGCTCGCCAACAAAAATCATCTATTCACATCAAGGGGTTAGTATCTTCTGGCCAACTTAAGAGAAAGGGAGAGAAGAAGAGAGAAGTGGAGACTCACGTTACTGTAGGTCTTAAAGTACTCGGGGATGTAGAGCTGGTGCTGGCCGATGGTGGGCGCGGCCCAGGCACCACCCTCGTAGGGGTCAAGGTACCAGCAGCGGCGGTTGTAGCGGCCCGTGTACTGCTCGCGGGCGACGTCGCCATGGATCTCTACCATGGCATCCACCATGTACTGGACATGTTCCTCCTCGGTCTTGGATAGCCAGCGCACGGCCCAGTCACCGCTCGCGTACGAGGCGAGAATGGACGCGGGGCCCGTGGCGTTCATGTTGTAGCTCGGGTAGCAGACGGAGCCGACGCCGGGGATGTCCGTGGAGGTGCTGCAGCTGCCGTAGATGGGGCCCGAGGGGAGGTGCTCCCAGAACCGCGTCTTGTACTCCAGGGCTACCTTGCAGGCCGACGCCATGGGGACGTTGTTGATAGCGTTCTTGATGGTGGTGGGAAGCACTGAGAGGCTTTTGTGTCAGTGTCACCTTGAGTCTTGAGGGCTTACGAGGTTTTATGCGGGATAGGGGGTGCTGTTGCACTTACTGGGAAGTCGCCAGAGCTTGACCTTGGAGAAGGGCATGGCGATGACGGCGTAGTCGAAGGTGGCGTTCTGGTAGGTGCTTTCCGTGTAGCTCTTCTTCCACGAGAGTCGGACGCGCTGCTCCTCATTCAAGTACTCGACCTTGTCGACGTGAGCGTCCATCGTCGCGATATTGTCCACCAACGGGTGGAAGGACAGAGGTAGCCGGCTAAGTCCGCCGTCGATGGTGGACCATGTGGAGGCCGAGAAGTAGACGTTGTCGTACAGCTGAAGTGTGCATTGGCCGTGTCAGAAACAAGAGTAGAATATCATACAGCTTTGCACTACTACCGGGTAATACCGAATCAACTTACAGAGTTCCAGAAAGAAGTGTCGGCTGAACTTCCAACCACGATGTCGGCTTGGTTCAGTGTTGCGTTCAGATAGTTGACCATGTAGGCAAACTCAGACCAGACTTCGCCACCCTTGCCACCGAGGCCATTGACTATGTAACACTCCTTGTCAGCTTGACGACCATTTTTCTTACATGCCACTGCATAATATCCCATATTTGTTGGTGTAATTCTTACCCAGGAAGTCCTTGTGAGCCTTGTGCATATTGGTGGCGATCTCGATCATCATAGTTTCGTTCGAGGTGATTTTAGAAATGGCGTCCTCCAGCCCTTGCGTGGCTGCGTCAAGCACAGGCGCGGGCGCCGCGAGCGAGCTATTCTGTTGGATCTGGGCCAGCGTGGGCGGCAGGCCCGTGTCGAGCTTGAAGCCGTTGTTGTACGACAGGCCGTTAGGGCTCGCCTGGTACCAAGGGATGAAGTCGACGCTCAAGTTCCGGTCATGGCCGTTAAGTCGGTTCATCTCGTCGGCCAGCTGGAACACCAGCTGGTGGTCCGTCACGTTGTACGTCTCGTTGGCCACGCTCACCGTCTTGGGGAACCGCATGGGCCCCATCTCCTGATAAGAGTAGTCGAAAGGCCCGCCCGAGAGGTACTCAGTGTGCACGCGCCCGCCAAGCCGCTGCGATGCCTCCAATATGTTTATATTGCTCATTCCGGACTGGTTGAGCACCAGGTACGTCATCAGCCCGGCCATGCCGCCGCCCACAATGGCGACCTCCTTGGCCTTGGCGGCCTCGGCGTCCACGGTGGTGAGGGTTTTGCTCTCGAGCAGCTTCACGCCGTCGAACCAGGGGCCCCATGTATCGATGCCCATCTCCTGTGTCATGGTGACGCTGTTGGCGCCGCCACTTCGTTTCCGGAGGCCCCGCTTCTTGACGGTCTGGAAGCGCTGCGGCTCGCTGCGGCCGACCAAGACACCCTCGCTGTTCCAGGCCGAGAGGCAACCGCCCGACTCGACGTCCTTGGGTATCAGCCACACCAGCCTAGATCTTTTGGAGTCTGCGCTGCGTGCCACGATGTGGTGAGCATCACGGAGATCGTGCGTGCCCGAGCAGTGCCGTCCATAGGTGTATGTCAGCTCTCCATCGACGAGCTCGTTGAAAGTCACGTGGACGTTGGCAACCCTTGAGTTGATCTCGGAACGGGTCTCGAGATGCACGGGCAGCGGCGCATACGGGGCAGAGGCGACGCTGCCAACGAGCAACGATGCCGCTAGAGAGTATCTCATCTTTGCTAGTCAGAACGTATGGGATGTGATAAAGCGGGGCGATGAGAGAAGAAAGGACGGCACTCAAAACGTGTTAATGTTGTGACAGAAACCGCTTTCCTCTTTTTCCTCCCGTATATGCGCTTGAGGTTGACTTTATAGCACTGACCAAGACAGAAAATAGCTCCCTGGCAACCCCCGGCGAAGACCGGCTATAGGGGTACCCGCCATCCCACCGGAGGCAAATGTATGCATGCGAGATTGGTATCTTTGCGTTGGGTATCCTACATGCCGTTATGTGACGTGGGGTATGGGGGATCGTCCCGAGTCGTGTATGCTGTTACTTATCTCACAGGTTGCAAGATTACGAGAGCGGTCATCGGAAAGCCATCTGTTGGCCATGGATACCGCTATCAAGGCCCCCGAATGGGGGATGATAGTGAAAACCAAAGCCACCACCTTGCCCGAATAGGTAGTTCAGCGGTTGCCATAATTTGAGCAGCATTTGTTTGTTGGGTTGACCAACAATTCGCAGCAAACTGCTGTTGGATGAGGTGCATTTTTAATCAAAGTCATGTCCCAGCCAGCTTGCACGGCTCATGGTTGGGTGTTATGTCAACCTGCTTCGTCTAAGATGTCCGCTCTCAGAAAGCCGCACGCGCTTCTTGTGTGATTTCTGTTTGCTTGTTACTTTTGTGGCAGCAGTTGGTAAGCGGCCTTCATCGCTATAATGTTATTGGCTCCGCTCATCCCGACCCCTGTCGATGCCCAGGGTAGTATGCATTTCCACCTTATTGGATGGGGCATCTTATCTTTACTCGCTTATCAGCATGTTGGAAAACCCCATACGGGAACAGCCATCATGAACGGGCAGCATCTTATCGGTGCCCTCCGCATGACACTTTGTGACCAACCGTCGCCAATCTTATCAGGGCTGATCCTTGCCTCCTGCATGTGGGCATCTGATAACAAAGTAAGCGGTCTGTCACTGAGGAACCCGCGGCATCCATGTACTGCGAGGCAGATTGTCTTTTCCAAGATCTATGGGATCGGAAGGGCGTCAGGCATGGTGCTCGATAGAATTACGTAGTTGCGTAAACTAATGTTGCAATACCCCCCCATGGGTCACAATTAGCTAGCCGCAGCAGGAGACCGAATCCACTTTTGCGACAAGCAGGAAGCGATAACTGATAGCTCGTCGAGGAGCTTGATCATACATACATGTGTTATCATTAAGGAGAAGTTGTTATAGTGAGCAATCACTGCCAAGAGTTCCAACTGCCTAGGAACTGGTAATCAACTTGGCGGTAAAGCTTGGTTTAATGGATCTGGGAAGTCGAGTATACAGCGCGTATAGCAAGTAGTACACTCACTCGCATCGACGAAGCAAGAGTCAAAGAAATCAAGGGTAAAGCCCCCTGTAACCTTACCGACAATCGAATCTCCAGCAAGGGGAGCAGACAGAGAACTGGCATCCAGTGATGGGCAAATAAGCTTATAATTCATGCAGCAGGTCAAGCTAGTCCGTCTCCTTGCGCATGCTTGCCCAAGTGAGGAACCGGTACAGGAGCAAGTCACCCAACCCAGCAGCATCAAGTAACTGCCCACCGATAAGAAGGTTCGTCCGCAGACTAGGGCTCCCAGGGGTAGTTTTGGTGTAGCTAGGAAGGGATAGGACGAATGGGAGTTTCTAAGCCTTCTACAGAGGCAAGACAGTGCATGCGAAATGGACAAAACACGAGATGATTGCTCATTATTCATTTATTGTACTCATGATCTATCAACAGAGGTCGCGGGATATATGGTAACGAAACCGACCAAGATAAGAAATGATTCGCCCCAGCCGAGACCGGCTTTAAACACCTGTAGAATGCAACCGACTTGCTAAATCAAACCCAGAGCAATACGAACTCCTCTATGTCATCAATGCAATATGTTTGAGCTCCCTGTGTAACAAAGGTTCAGTCAGTCGATGTTTCTTCTCACGTCGGCCACCCAGGCAGGGGGGTTGGGTAAGAACTTACTCTTGCACCTGCTGTCCCACCTTCATGTCGTGGTAGGAGACCTCCTCGCCCTCGTCGTTGCCGAGGTTGAACTGCTCGGCGCGGATGGCGCGGGCGCGGTCGGCCAGGACGGGGTTGGGAGCGAGGTCGTAGTCGGAGGAGAGGTGGCAGAAGAAGGTGGAGGAGATGCGGACGAGAGGGCGGTCGGGGAACTCGGCCTTGCGGCGCTCGATGACGTCCACGGTCGCCTGGGTGACGCCGACCTCGTGGTAGCCGGCCTTGATAAGGCCGCCGGTCAGATGCTCGATCTGCTTGCCAGCCTGGACCAGCAGGTAGTTGCCCTGGGGGATCTTGACGGGGATGCGCTTGCCCGTGTTACGGGCCCAGATGTGCAGGCCCGGGTACCGTGACCGGCCGTGGATGGTCAGGAAGTTGAGATCTGTGTGGAAGCCGGCCAGGATGCTGTCCTTCTTGCCGTACTTGGACAGGTCCGACGCTGTCGGGGCCAACAAGTGGGGGCTGAAGAAATGGGGGTCAGTCAAGGGGTTCAATGCGGCGTGGGTGGACAAATCTCCAAACATACCCGTATTTGGTGGCGTCCATAAACGCCTCAGCCGGCAGTCCCAAACCGACCGCTGCCATACCTGCTAAAGAGGTGACGCTGGGAATACTTGTTAGCTCGCGGTTCTCAAACATGCTGGCGCTAAGGAGCTAGACTAGACTTACGCGTTTTTCATCGAGGTTCCCCACTGGTCCATGGTAGGCGCCCACCTGCTCTGAATGTGCGGCGCCTCGGGGGTGATGTTCTCGGCATTGAGAGCGGGGAACCGAGTCTCATAGGGCGGCGCGTCCATCATGCGCCAGAAGAAGCGGCATTTTGGATCGGGCTCGTGGGCCTTGATGTCCAGGGGCCGCTCGGCGGGGTCGAGGCGCTCGATGACCTGCAGACACGGCTCGTCGACGGCGCACTTGGGCTTCTCCGTGTTCTCGAGGGTGACACCGATCTGGTAGCCGAGCTCCGGGCGCTCGTCGCGACGGAGGTCGTCGGCGGGCTGGGCGAAGTAGTCCTCGAGCAGGTCGAGGAAGGTGGTGTTGTCGTCCTCGGACACGCGCGAGTCGTGCAGGACCAGGGCGCCGTAAGTGATGAGGGCGTTGGCGGCCTTTTGGCACTCGGCCAGGACCTCGGGCGAGTCGCGGGGCTTCTGGAGGAAGACGTCCAAATCCACTATGGGTAGGTTCATGGACAGTTCTGCTTGCACAGTCGTCTTCTCCGGTTGGGCCACAGCCGCGGTCTCGGTGGGTTGGATTGCCATGATGCTGTGATTGACGGTTCCTTTGGACATGCTGGGGCAAGAAAGGGTTTTCCAACCAGGAGAAGGGCTCGGGGATGGGCTCCTATATAACTTCAATTACGCGTATGTACAATTCCACGGGGATTCCCTCGCAATTGAATTTTTCCCCCTAAGCTGCAGCGTGGGCGCGACAACCACTCACACATGTGAACTCGGGATTTGGGTCGGGCGACCAGTGAACGACCAGGTGCCGCAATCGGTTTGACCCATTGTGACAATGTGGAGATGGAAAAGCCGCCGTAGTCCGCCGGTCTTGCAAGATCCAGGGTCTTCAGGGTCCGCTAACACCCCTCAGCGCCGGTCTAAGACGGACTCCGCCCCCTTGGCTTCCTTCGCATCTGCTTCTTTTGCATCTCTGCATCTCGTCCTTTTTGCAAGGCCGTTTCACTCCCACAATATATGGTTGGCTACTCCCCCCCAGTACTCCCCTGCATATGCGACCCCCGGAGAACCCGCCGACCGTTACAGGAAGGCGGCTGCCAAGCGTGCAGAGCTTCCAGCCCGCCGGCACCGTCTAGGCTACCGGGCAGTATTTGTCAACCCAATTCCCCAGACTTGTCCAGATTTGCAGGCCGGGGCATCTCCGCTTATACTCGTACGAAGATGGCCTGATGGAAGGATAATCCAGAGCTTCTGGTTGGGTTACCAATCTGATAGTCAGATAGCCTCGACCCGCACCCGAAGACCCCCCCCATCGGGCCTGGGGCCCATCCTGCCATCCACGCTCCACGGGACGAGCCTTTTCCATTGGTAGCTGGCCCAAGGCGCCACAGCCACTCACAAGGCCGTCCACAGCTGCACTTTTACCCCGGCTGCGACTAGTCCCTTCTTACGGGAAAGTGCAGATCCGGTTACATCGAGTCCGGTCCCATTGTTTCTTGGTGACCCGAGAATAGCATCGTGCATCTTCGCGGCGCGGTGAACTGATCAGGTACGCCCGCCCGGCTATCTGCGGAAGATCGATGCAAGAATCAGTGGGGGTTTCCCAACGTGATTCTCGGTTCCGTTACATCGGCGTGATCGTGAGGCCTCGCGCCTCCTTGTGACACTAGAAGCTGCATACTGCATCGGTTGAATGGTGAACCATATGGATTTCCTTTCCCCTTCCATCTTCAACTCCAACTCCGATCTACCACCGAATCACTTCTCCCCTACTGTGCATTCCTTTCGTTAGTCATTTGGGGCATCTAATCTATTGAAAACTTTTTAGGTTGGCACCGTGGATAGCGCGGCAATGTAGATGGCAGCATAACTCCATCTTCGGGCTGACCAGAACTATCAGATATGCAAGGTCCCGTGCAGTAGCTGTGAGTAGCCGGCCAGAACCGATCAGCAAGCAACTTGCAGGTTCATTTGAACGACAAGTGAGGTGTAAAGCCCGTTTCAATTCTTGAAGCCAGCTAGAACAACTATCCAACAACAATATTTGAAGTGCATTCTCTTCCACAACGGGGGGCTTCACTGTTCGACGTCTCCTCTTCGATATTGCGGTAACTCCTTTCGATTCGACAGCAGATGGCAGTTATCTTGTATGCAACATGATAGCACAGCATCACAGGATACACTACAGTAACAAGGAGATACGCAAGGCAAAGTAAGAAAGAAAAAGAAAAAGGAAAAGTTTATGCCAAAGTTGAACGTAGGGCCTGTGACCCAAATATAGAACACGATAGGGGTTATGTGGCTTGTGGTTGTGGCGTTAAGTGCAGTGGTGATCTAATCGGGCTTCGGCATTAGCAGGGATTGATTTGGCGGGGTGAGACTTTGAGGCTTTGGATTTGCGGTGGCTGGGAGAGACGGAGGGAAGCAAAGCTAGAAGGTGCACGGGTCAACAGCAACCAACAGTGGAAGTGAGAAACAAGAGGAGTACATGACATGCTAAGGTTAGGACGTAACCAGAGACCAGCTAGGGCCAGTACTGAAGTATGTAGCCAGTTTAGCCACCACCCGAGCACCCAGACCAGCCGCAACTCAGCAGCAGCAGCAGCAGCAGTAGGTAAGTAGGCACCAGCCAGCACCACCACAACAAACAGCACCAGCACCACCAACACCCAGCAGGGGCCCAGCCAAAGCAAAAGCTAGACCCTAGGTAAGTACTTACAGTACAGTACGCAAGCGGCAAAAAAGACAATCCCAATCCAGCCTGCCTTTGCCTGCCTCTTTGCCTGCCTTGCCTGCCTTGCCCAGTCGCTGTCGCTGTCGCTTCCAATCCAGTCCCTCCCATCCATCCCCGAATCCACTCCCGTGTCCTTCATTCATCGCATTCGCATTTTCATTGTTCGACAGTCTCATCCCTCGTCTGCGCCCGTCTGCGCCCGTCGCCCATTGTTACAATTGTTGCAATTGCAGGCCTCGAATCCCACGGCTCTTGAATCATCCCATTGTGTGACTGCTCTCCCTCCAAAACCCCAGCAAGCCGCCGCTCATGTCCGTTGTTGGTTCGTCGCAACCAATCGCCCTTCCATGACCACATGGCTCCAATTCCCAAGCTCTGAACTGCCGCCTTCCCAGCAGCCGCGGCTTTCCTCTCACCCTCCCATCCCGGCATCCAAAGATGCACACAAATCCCCCGCAAAAGTGTCGATGGCTAGGCCCGAGGCAAAGCCCAAGCCTGATGGGAAACAAAGGCCCGCAAAGCCCCAAGGTGTAGTCAAGAGGAAGCGCGGTCCCGACGTCGTCGTCGCCCCCCAAAACACAAAAACCACCAAAACCACCACCCCCAGGCCAGCCCCTCAATCCCGGAAATCCACCAAACGAAAAACCACCACCACTACTCAACCCGAGTCGCCAGCCCCGGCTCCGGCTCCGGCTCCAGCTCCAGCTCCAGCTCTAGCTCTAGCCTCAACTCTAGCCCCAGATGTTGTCGCCCCGTCACCGGAACCTAAACCTGAACCTGAGCTTGAACCTGAACTTGAACCTGAACCTGAACCTGAGCCTGCATCGGCACATGCACCCGCACCTGCAGCGGACCCACCTGTCCTCGGACTCACAAAGGAACAGGAGTTCTCTCATGCCGTCGCCCGCCACCAGATGACGGCGCAGATCCGCGTCTTGCAAGCGAGACAAGGTGTCATGAACCTTGTGAACAGATCACCTCCAGAGTCATTGATGAGGATCATCGGCCCCCGCTACATTCAGCAGGTCCTAGACTCATGCGCCCGGAACACCGGACTCGCCATCTCCGCCGAGAGATACGAAGAAATCATCAACTCCGGCGGCCCGGGCTTCGTCGAGGGTCACTTTGCCGTCTGCCGCTTGGAGGAAGTCCGCCACATCGTGGACACTTACGGGGCCCCCAAAATCCCCCTGCTCGTCCCCGCCGAGTGGAACCATGAGTTCCGGAGGCACCAGGACATCAAGCAGCTGTTCCAGTCTCTCAGGTTCTTCGGCCAGAAAATTGAGGTCCAGTATGGCTACCGCCCCCTCATATGCCCCCTGGAGAACATCACCCATAAGCTGGACCCCAAGGACGTCGAGCGATGCTTCACCGATGAAGATGCAAAGCTGGGCCCCATCAACCTGCTGGACCTGGATTCCAACGACGACAACCCAGTACCCGCATGTCTTGCCGGTCTGTTAGACCTCGGGCTCTACAACGACCTTGCTAGGAAAGGGAGCTACAGCGGTGGAGGCGGCCTAGGGAGGATGAATCGAGGAGCCGCCCTCAAGGTTTCCACAAGCTTCAAAATCTGCGGCCAGGCCGGCGTTTTCTCGGAACCACATGGCGACCACCTCGGCAAGATCACCAGTGTCCTCGACCAGCAAGGGGACAAGCTGTGGCCGGTATTCTCGTCCATGGTCGATGACGCCTCAGTCAAGTGGTTCGCTCAAAACAACCCCCAGAACCCCCCTCCGCCTGTCGGAGATCAGGATAAACTGGGCATATGGATTCCCATCTTCCTGGAACCCGGATCTCTCTTGATCCAGCCTCCTGGGACCATCCATGCACCGTATTCCTTGACCGATGTCTATTGCACGGGCACCATGCATATCGATACCCGCGGCCTTCTCACTAGCATCCGGCAGGCCCTTATTGAATTAGATCACCCCGAGGTTACCAACGACGACCCCGAAGACTCGTACATGTCATGCATGTATCATGCTGCCAAGCTCTGGAAGGAGAGAATGCAGCCGTATAGGTGGGGAACCGAGGACGAGCGAGCTCAGTTCCTCAAGAAATTAAGAGTGAGATGGGCCCCCTTCCCCGTGCTTCGTTTGTTTCTGTCCCGGTTGACTAACACGCTGGCTATGCAGAAGTACGTAGACTTGACCGGTAGAGGCAGGTGCTGCGGCGGGAAGAAGATGCCCAAGGCGGACCCTAAGAAGAGTCAGACACCAATGCCCAAGCTGGACCCTACCAAGCTGGACTCCTCCAAGAGCCAAACGCCACAGCCTGTTGTCGTGGCCCCCGAGCCGGCCAAGGCGGCACCGAGCTGGTTTCACAGCCAGAACTGCCCCTTTAATAAGATGCTTGTATCAGAAGGCTATTGAGCAGCCTCACTTTTGTAGATATAGTCAAACACTCATAGTTTAGGAGTCGGGAATTCCAATGACGGTAGCATGGACGATCAACACGTCCCAATGAAGAAACATTTGTTCAGTCACGAGTCCGGATGAGACCAAAACTTGAAACTTGGATAATTACATCAGGAGAAAAAGCATAACAAAACACAGTTGCGATACCATAGTGATAGGTTCGACTACGGAGTCAGGGGTCGAACTACATTTACATCTAGCATAGTTCATAACTATAACAATATTGCAAAGGCAACTGATTGGGTGCTTATAACTCGAAGCAGGGACCAGAGAGCAACCAAATTATCGTCCAGCTGGGCAAGTTAACACATCTAGGGGGAGTACGAGTTGCAGGGTTTTCAATACCTCCTAATACTTAATTGACTCGGGCTTGAAGGTTGCTTATCTGGGTTTCACAGGGAAAGCGGTTGCCATGAACAAGGATTGGCTTGATGTCTTCTTCGTGTGAAGGATACCCAAGTACAGCCTCGTCTAGTCTAGATATAAACAAACACATGTATCACAAATCAGGGGTGTGAGCCGCAGTACAGACCCTCAGCCAGCATTTTTGCACAGCCACGCTCAACTGCCGTCCACAGGGTAGCATATTTGTGTAGCACGGAAATCGTAGTCTTGATGCTCGACCAAGCAGGGAGGTATTTGGAATGGGCAACGAAACTAAGTCAAATGGTGATGAATGCGTCTCTTCCCAACACAGGAAAAAAAAAACCCCAAGTTCATCGATCAACATTCGGCTTTAGATTTCATTGGCTCAAGCAAACATCGTTGCTTCAGGTAGCAGAGCTAGATGTGGACTGCGAGGTCTTAAACGACATTGGATGTGAAGCACCTCGAGCCCCTATTCAACAACAGAGCTCGTGCTCTATCGAGGATGGTGGTAGACTATATCTTGACTGGTAGTAGGCGCTTGTGAACACGTCTATATTCACGCTGAACTTCATGTCGGCTGCCCACAAATACGTTTGTCTTTGCACCAGAGTCCTATCTGCACCTATTTCCCTTAAGCTGCCCCTGAATCCTTCGTCTGTTGCCCGAGAAACACAGTCAACTCCAAACCACGCGCAGAAGAGTAGATGGCATGAATTGGACATTATTTCTCTTTGATATGTAAGTTTGTTGTTTGTTTGATAACCCATATAGTATATACAGTACATACCCCTATCGATGTGTTTCTTTCATTATTCCATCATGTCATATCGAACCGGCCCTTTCCAAGGGGGGTAGTAGCACCAATACTACACGCCTGTTGGTTTTTGTGGAATTTTCCTACATATGCACCGCCAATATCCGTTCCCATTACTAAGTAAGTATGTAGCCGTGTTGACTAAAAGAGTTCCGTCTCCTTGATGGTACAAGGACGACGGCTTAGAATAGTGTACCGTCCGAATCGATCAAGATTGGCGGTTCTTTCGTGTTTGGCCGACTGACTTCGGCAATTTCTCGTCCACCCTGTAGGGAGGTTGTTAGTTGTCTGCAAATCCAGATATCATGGTACTGAGAGCCCAGATGGGCGACGGTGACATACCTTCCAACTACCTGCTTCGAGCAGCTGTGACAACGTAATCTCGCCTCCGTGGAGATCGGCGCGCAGCGCGTAGTTGACGTCGTCGCACAGCTTGTCCAACAAGCCGACGGTAACGCCGCGCCACTCGACGATGACGTCGTCGCTCGGCTCGAACATGGGCGCGACCTCGTGGGAGCGCACGTTGTGGCGGCGGCAGTAGTCGCCGTAGTGCTCGAGTCCGCGGTCCTCGTCTTCCTTCCGGAGGTTCAGCACGCCCATGTCGACGAACAGTCCTCCGTTGCGGTACTCGGGGAGGCCGGTCAGGAGCTCGGACCCCGCAAAGTTGACCTTGAGGAGGGACTGCATCGGCTGCATCAACGAGTAGCAGAGCCATTGGGTCAGCATGTGGAGCGGCACGATGGACTCCCACTCGCCGCGGCTGGCGGATGATTGCGTGTTGATGGGGAAGGGCGAGAATGAGGGCGACGTGGGCGAAGAGGCGACCTGGGGCATGGAGGAGCACGGCCAGGCGTCGCCGATAGAGACCCCATCAATGGCGGTCCGTGACGGCCAGATGGAGTTCAACCCGGTCATGAGGACATTCCAGAGGACGGGCAAGATGACGATGGGCGTTGATGATGCCTGTGTTGTGGGATGCGACAAGAGGTAGTCTTTGCGAGCGAAGCAGTTAGTCAGCTGACCAGCCAGACTCTGCGTCAAATTAGGGGAAGGGGAAGGGGAAACTGATTGAATACTCACCAACCATGTTGCCTGGCCGTCCCTCATCGCCGAAGAAGATTCTTTGCTTTTGCAGGGCGCCTCCCAACCGTATCAACAGCTCGGCTCGACCTTCTAGTCCGGCCACCTCGTTGCCGGGGCGGGACTGCATGCCCTTGGCCAATTGCTCCACTGTGAGTTTGCTCAGGCCCTCCTTGTCCACCTGGTACTTGTTCCGCGCATCCCCGGAAAACAGGCCCTGGATGTACTCTCATTAGTCTTCTTTTGTCTTGATTCGTCTTGATTCGTCTTCCTCAATTCCAATGCGATAAGAAGCTTACCGTTTTGAACATCTCCAAACTGGCTATGGCCAGACCTTCGGACCTCCTGTAAACTCGGCCGTTCTCGGCACTCTTAAAGGTCCAGGATGTGCCAGCGCCGGCGTCCAGCAGGACGCTGATCATGAACAGGTCAATTAACCGGCGGCATTTCTCCGTGGTGTCGACCGTATCGTCAAATGTGGACAGGAGGTTGGCGATGCGATCGCGACCGCCGATGCAAAAGTGCGAGTAGCGACTGTACGACGGAATAGAGTTGTAAGGCGCATCGTAGTCTCGCTGCGGGATGGGCACGTCTGCATGTTAGCGGGTACTTCCTTCCGATTAAACATAGATTGATGCACTTCACGGCTCCGTAACTGCAGCTCGCCCACTAACCTTGATGATTCCACAAACGAATCGGACAACATCTGGGAATTTGTTCATGTCGACATCGAAATGGTGCAGCTTGTTGCGGGTGGCCTTGTCGGCGATGATCCTCGAGCGCTCGCGCACGGCGCCCAGACTCCGCAGGTAGGCGGCCGGGTCCAAGTTGGGATCCGGAGGTTTGGGCAAGTCGACGCGCGGGATCATGGTGGGCGAAAAGGGGGTCAGGGGCGTGGGCGGCATGCTGCTGCCCCCGGACGACCGGTTGCCCATCCGTGACGATTGGATGGTGTGATGGGGGCTGGTCGGCGACTTGAGCGTGTCAATGTCGGAGTTGAAACTCGTCGTCGAGTGGGCATCGCCATTTAGCGGTTTGGCCACCGTCTTGGCCGGCCGCGACTTTTTCGAAAACAGTCCCATGATTAATGAGTCTCGTCTCCGTCTGATGTTTTTTTTTTTGGTGAATTGTCTCTTCTTCCTATTCCTATTTCTTCGTCTTCCTCTTCGTCTTTACTCTCTTCCCCCGATGATTGATTTGTGTCTTTTCCTGGCACACCCGAAAATGTAAATATCCGAAAGTAGCAAGCTCAAGCAAAGCTCAGAAGCTCAAAAAGCTCAAAAAGCTCAGATCCAGTTGCGATGCGACAGAAAAAGGTTGGGCCGAGGGAGCAAATGGTGGGATGGGGATGTGGGATGTCCAGAAGGAGGATCGGCTGGTGGGGTTGGAAATTTTAATCGATAATAAGACGAGCTCCAACTTTCCCAAATAGTCGTAGCGATGGACGCGATGGGACAAGAGTGGCAGTAGTACGACTCTCCCAATCCAATGGACAAGTTTAGAAAGGGTAAATCCAAAAGAAGATCCCGAGCTGGTGGTGCTGCTGCAGGTATATATGTATTGTTGTACATATGATACACACACTCAAGAGCTCAAGTGAACAGTGACACTCGGGTTGATGATCCTTGGGTATATCGCACCACTATTCGCTTCGAGCAGTTGGCCCGAACTTGGCCAAGTTGTATGGATTCCTTCTCTCCAGGTCCAGGTTCCGAAATAGCGTTTGGGGCCGGTTGGTGATCGGTGTTTCGACTCCAGACCCCCCTCCAAAACACACCCGGGGAAGGAGAGTGTGTGGTCGGGCTTGTGTGTCTTAGCTGTCTGATGTTACTGCGGTCAGATCGTATGGTCGACGGGCCGACGGATGTCGCTTGAGTTGGCGTTTAGGATGATGTGTTTGACAGGTCAGATATCTGTCTGAAAAGATGCGCGCGCAAGAACCCGTTGAAGGAGGAGAATAAGAAGGAGGAAGAGGAAGAGAGAGAAGGAAAAAAAAGTGAGTAAGAGAATCCCAGGGTCTTTCTCTGGTGAGAGAGGGAGAGAGAGACGGAGAGAGCCCGCCACAGGAACCGACTCGGGCGCGGGTTCAAATGCAAACAACCCCAAGTCAACAACCCCTAGTATGCCAATAGCTCGAGGGTCGGGGGATACAGTAGACGGTAGACTGACTGTAGGTAGACTGATCAACGAATGAGCCCGATACGGAACCAGACTACTTGCATGGAACCCTCCCAAGTTAGGTAAGTAGGTAGGCTATCTTGGCTACTTTATCTAACATGTATGTAAGTAAAACAAGTACATGCATGCCTATGCCTACATCTATAACCTAGGTAGGGACTCACTGGGACACAGGGACACACGACAGATTTATGTTCGAGTACATATCGATGAGCCTGTGAGCCTGAAGATCCCGAAAAGAAAAAAAAGCATGTCCTCGCTCTAACCCAGCTGAGCAGTGAATTCCGGGGAGGTGGTTTGAGCTTGTCGCAACTCGTGCAATGGCCGTGATTATCTAGGGACTCCAGGGATTCCAGGGTCCGGGTAAGGAAACCGACGACTTTGAACTCTTCCACTATGGAGTATGGGCCGACTACTTGAAGTAGCTCTGCTCTCCGGCCCAGAAGCCAGACTCTCCAATCTGCCAATCTCTTCTCTCTCTCTGTCTTTCCAATTCGATCTCCCTTTGTTGGTCCCAGTCTGTCAGTCTCCAGTCCAATCCAACGATTCGTACGTTACGACTAGCTAGTAGGTAGCAACAAACACAAGCTTGTGGTGGACTCTCTCTCGCACACTCTCTCTCTCCATCTCCATTCAATTGAATGTGTCAAGGGTACATACCCCTTCCCCCTGTCATCTGTGCTTATCCCCCCTGCTTCTTTCATGGAAATCCGCTACTACTGCACGCGACTGGGTAATCGAGTGGTCGACGAATCCCTGTGATCGCCAGGAACCGCATTTCTATTGGGGCCGCCCAGTCCCCGCCCAGCTCCGTCCGGTTTTTTTCTTCTGCCCATCGAGCATTTGGACGGAGCTAATACCTAATAATACCACAACTGTAATCAAAAGAGATGCCCATCTGCCCATCTCGCGATTCTGGTTCGGTCGGGCAAAGAAAAAGTACCTTGCGCAATTCCCATACAAAGTGCTGGTCTGGCTGACTGTCTATCAAGTGTACAGTGCTATTTGCCATTACATACAAACAACAGCCGCACCAAGAGCCGTGTGCGTATGTATGTACTACGTAGAACCGTAGACACCAGCCAATGTCGAGAGAGCTGAAGACGACCTGGTACTGGACCTGGAAGCCTAAGAGCCCCAAGGGAGAGAGGTCATCGTATCCATGTCGCATGCGTCGCCAATGACGAAAGACTGTAAAACGACGATGCGCACTGTCTGAATTTTCAGAAGCAGCAACATTAGCATCGAACCAATCGGGCTGCCAATCCGGCCCGACGGGTGAAAAAGATGGGTTGGATAATTGCGAAGGCAGGTAGGGCAGGCAGCAGGTAGGGAGTATGCAGGGAAACCATCCCTTCTGGTCGGCGCATTGCATTGGTGAGAAACATGACAACTACCTACATCATATGGCATAAAGGCACATGCGTCCCGGATTCTAGCGATGTCGTTGGTGATTTCATTCCAGGCCTAGGTTAATGCGTTGCTGCTGCAGGACACACAGTCCATCTTATGACATCAGCGTCCAAGGAGGCTCCTCCGGAGAAGTGAGATGCAATCAATACGGACACTTGCACTTGCAGAAAGCCTTATTCAACATAAGGTAAGCAGGCTATTAGATTCCAACGTGGGGCCTACGGTAGGTGCTCTGAGAAGCCGCCTAGCCGTCGTCTAGCATCTAGTTTTTTAATTAATGAATATCTAACTTGATTTTTATTTATTTCATATTTCTAGCATTTCCGAGTCGTGAGTCTTGACAGTTCCAAGTAGGTATATACCACCAAGTCCAGTGAATGTACATATATGCAAGTTGATACCATTGGGGGACTGATCGCATGTTAGGCGGGTTCCTCCGAAGTTTCGAGTAGGGAGGGATGGGGATTGGGGATGGGGGATGGGGGTTGGAAACGTCAAAAGCTGCATGTCTTGGCTGCTGCATCCTCTGTAAGTCGACACCTCGTAAAAAGATCACCATGACCACGGCAGCTGCAGCAACCTACCCTTCACCCCGGGAGCGGTGTGTGTGGATGAACCCGAAGGTGAAAGTGAAAGTGAAAGTGCTTGCTTGCTGAAATGCAATTGCATGGGTCGAAGACAGCGGGCAAGCAAGCAGGGTAGCATAAGAAAGAGAGCGAAAAGTAAGGGAAAAAGAAAGAAAAAAGAAACACCCGCCTCAAGCTGTTGCGCAATTTCGTGGGCTTCGGGAAAGGATCCCTGAGTGTCCCTTTACCGAGATCCAAACGGCAAGGGAAAGACAGATGCCATGCCCATCCAGACGTGTGTACCGTCTATCTGTAACCGGTAAGTAAGTACTGTGCATACAATGCGATGCGACGGCCACGTCGTCGTCTCGGCGCGTGCCAAACTTACATTGGTAATTATACTGCGGTCCTATTGAAACGATATCAGCGTGTATTATAAGAGGCATGGATAACATGCAATTTCTTGCAATCCACCAGACAGAGAGGGTTTCCATGAAATGACTCTTTTCTTCTTCTTTTTTGTTTTTGATTTGCAAATAATAACCAGAGCAAGCAAACAAGTAGCATCGCGCCGTGGAGGAGAACCACGAGTCGACGACAGATGGATTGACAGGCCTAGGGATGAATAGAGCCTGGCGCGCACACCCGATTGACTGATCCTTCCAATGCCAATGAATGGCGCCATTGGTGGGGAAGGAAAGTCTAGACACTAGAGTTCTAGCCCGGGAACAGGGTATCTAAAAATGATGCAAGGCGAGCCACTCTCTGCCACTTCCTGGTCGGCCTTCTTCCTGGCTCTGCACATTCTGGTCTCTCTCTCATACTTTGAAGGTGGCGCCAGGGTGCTGCGTAATCAAGGACGGACCAAGTAAAGGATGGGCGTGCCTGCGTGGGACGGGAGAGAGTCAAGAATGGCCCTGACATGTGTCAGGAACCGACTCCGATGGATGGACCGACGCAAGCGAAAGAAAGAAAAAAGCTGCAAAAAGAAAAGATGTCATATCTTAAAATGCTACCCTATAATCGATCGATGATATGATCATCTCCATAGCTCGGTTCATCCTTCTCAATATTCATGTAAATAACATTTCGTATTACCACGACACGATACGGCACGATACTGGAGCTGGAGCTGCCGGGGTTGACTGTCTGACTGTCGTGGACTCGTGGTTCTTTCTGGTCTACCAATAAACCAAAATGTAACAATGCAACACTGGAAGATGGGATGTGCCACAGTAGTACGCGAGTGGAGGCCACCAAGTGATGGATGGGCGCATCCGATTCCCGGTCTGGGTCTGGAAGCTGTTGGACAAGTTCCCCGTCCGTCCTATTAGAAACCCCCCAAGGCGCGGATCGTCGACCACACTTATGTACATAGCAGACACCCATCGAGTGCAAACGCTAACAAAAACCTAGCATGGGCAGACTGGACAGACTGTGCAGCTTGGGCAGCCGCGCTTGAAGCAAACCGATGGTCCAGTTGTTTAGAGGCTCGCCAAGCCCACCGGGCTGAAAACATGGTGCGAATCAAAGTCAGGGTAGACAAGGCGGTACTGCAAAGGGATGCATGTAGGCTGGTCAAGCTGGTCAAGCTGATCACGGCTGACCAAAGCCGGGCCAAAAGCTGATGCCACTTGTTGTGGGGGTGGATGGGTTTATTGGAACTGCGCAGCGCACACACCACACACAAGGTCACCGATCAAATATATACGATAGACACACAGACAGTGGACAAGAGGGTCGTGTATTTTGGATGGGGCAAGTGGCACCGGCGAGGATGAATAAGTGCAGGCATGTCAAAATGTCAGCATTTGCGAGTCCATTGGTTGCCAGTCAACCCATCTCGTATGATACCTTCCTCAACGAGACGGGAGGAACACACATTGACACGAAGAAGAATGGGTGGAGTCGTCCATCAGGATGAGAGGGAGCAAACGTGGTTGGAGCTGATAGTATTGCTATCAGTTGTAAAGTTATGCAGGTATTTACATGGCTTCAGCTGGCCAGATAGAACTGCCTACGGGAGCAGGAGAGACAGAGCATACTGACAGGAGAGTCCTGGTTTGGTCTATCTCTTAATATACAAAGCGCCTCATCATCATCATACACGATGGCAAATGCTATCAGCTACAGCAAAAAAAAGGCAGCTTGCCGATTGGCGGGACCGGACCGGACCGGACCGTCACAGTTCATGATGGTGCCTAGGCATTGGGCTGCTTCCGGCGGCGGCGGCGCTGCTCTTCGAGCCTCCGGAGCGACTTCTCCTTCTCTTCTTGGGACCTCCTCGCCTCGTACTCGGCCGCCTTCTTGCGGGCGATACCCTTCTCGCCGCCACTGTAGTCCTTGATGGCGTTGGTGAGACCGTCACCGACGCCCTGAATCTTCTTGCTGGCGCCATCCATGATACCCTTGATGCCAGCCGGCGAGGCGGGCTCGGGTGCGGCGGCGGGCCGCGTGGGGGCCTGGTAGCCCAAGCCTAACCGCTTCTCCTGGCTGGGCGTCATGGCCTTGGTGGGCAGAGGGGGCAGGCTACACATGGATCGAACCAGAGGCTGGATCAAGACCCAGTTTTGCGCCGTCGAGAGGGCGCTGAAGGTGAAGAAGAACAGCTGGAGGGCCGAGGGCAGCCACATGGTGCACAGGAACATGAAGGGCGTCATGCCCCACATGAAGAACTTGCCCATCGACTCGCTCTGCGGCGTCTTGTGCAGCGTCGACTGTTGCTGGTACTTGAACATGGCCACGGCCAGGAAGGCGGTGCTAAGAGGGAGCAGGTAGGTGGGATCGTAGACGCTCAGGTCGATGAACCAGGCAAGACCCCCCGTCTCCAGGCTAGGCACGGGCAGGGCGGCCATGGCACGGAGCAGGCGGAACATGCCGTAACTGAGCGGAATGGCGATCAGAGGAGGCGCAATGGCCTTGAGGGTGGAGGTGCCGGCGGCCCTCTGGAGGCGCAACATGGTGCCGCGGTGCTTCATGATGGAGGCCTGGTCCTGCTGGGAAACGGCGAACTTGAACTCGTCCTGGGCCTGGATGAACTCGGGGTCCTTGGACACTATCTGCATGCGCCCGCTGTACTTGGCTCCGGCAATGCTGGGCCAGACCATGGCAAGTCGGATGAGGAGAGCGGCGGCGGTAATGGAACCCCACCAGGGCAGGCCAGCCGTGACGTAGAGATGCTCGACCAGCCATTCGCACATGGCCGTCGGGCCCCAGCCAAAGTCCAGACCCAGCTCCTTGAGGTAGCCAATCTGTTCGGGCATGTCGAGGATGTTCTGGATGCCAAGCTCGTCGAAGCTGTCGGGCAGGATGGAGGAGAAGGTGGAATCGGGGGTGGCGGCGGTGGGCAGTTCAGTCGTCGTAGCGGCCGTCGCGTCGGGTGTAGGGGTGACGGCCGGGGCCGCTTGGGTGGTCTCGGCGGGCGAGGGTTTCGGGGCGAAAGGAGCGTTCGCCTTGGAGGGAGCATCCCAAAAGGAAGTGGCCGAGGAGGATGCGGAAGTGGCTTCGGGCACTGTTGTCGGGTCGGCGGCGGGTGACTTGGAGCCCGAGGTGAAGGGCCATAGGGACAGAGCACGAGTAGCTCCGGCTCTCTGGGAGAAGGCATTGGGCGAGGCAGGCGAGAGCTTCATCGAGGCTAAACGTGGCATGCCAGTGACCTGACCACGCAGGCTGCTGGAGGGGTTACCGCTCCATGGCTTGGGCGAGGACGAGCCGAGTTTTCGCATCTGGGAGAATTGTCGATTCGAGGACGCCAAGGAAGAAGCGAGCTGGAAAGAAGATTGCAAATGTCAGCCCATTGAAACAGTTACAGTTGTATAGTACGACAGCAGGTGTAGAAGAGCAAGCAAGTCTCACCTTCGAATTGTTCCCAGTCCTCGCACCAGACACGCAATGCCGCAGCATCAGAGCTGGGCTGGCGCTGGAGCCGGAGAGAGCTCGAGCAGGCAACATGTCGACTAGCGGTACAGACTACACCTGCGAGATGGTGTTGGGAGGGGGATTGAAGGGAATCCAAATGGTCGGCCGCCCGTGTCGCCAGCGTGAATAGAAATATTGCTGGAAAGCTTCAATTGCGACACGCCCGCTAGTGTTCTTTTCTCTCTCTCGCTTGCTTGGAATTTTGGATTTTGGGGGGGGGGCCGCATTCTTGAATTCTTTAGCGTACCTAATCAGCCCGCACCGAACTGTGGGTCCTCCACTGCCACTGAAGATGATCCATCACCATCTTCTTCTACAAGGGACTCATGTCGTAATGTTCTATCTTTGCTCATCGCCAAGAACTCATCCTATTTTTCTCCTCCCTGATTTCGCTACTGAGGCAAGATTTCATTTATGCAAAAGTGTTGATAGATCTATATGTACCAGGAACTGCTATATACAAGGTCTTTCCATCCCATATCCCTTCATCCATCCATCCATCCAAACGATCGTGAGCGGCCTCCAGTCGCCATTGTCGCCCATCGAGACAACGAAACAGCAAACCATCTCCCTTTGAGGTTTTATTGTTATCATAGCCATGTCACATGAGGCTAAACGCTACATCTAGCAGGTCATGACGGCCGGGCCGGGGTTGGTGTAGCTGGTCGGCAGAGGGTAGTACAGGTTGATCTCGATGCCGGGGTCGCTGGCCTTGTAAGCACCGGGCAGGGCGACACCCGAGGGGTTCTTGTTGCCGCTGCTGGTGATGTTGAGCTGCGCGCACGCCAGGTAGAACTGCGCCCCGCCGGCCTGGCCCGCCGAGTGGAGGCCGATGTGCTCGACCCTCAGCAAGTAGGCGCCCTCGCTCACGCACGTGGGGATCTTGACGGTGGTGGTCGTGAGCTTGTCCGATGGCCACGACAGGCCGTTGACGTTGGTGCCGAACTTGGGCCCGTCCTGGTAGATCTTGAACCACACGTTGCCCTTGCCGTCGAACGACTCGGCCGTCTGGCCCGAGGGGGCCTTGGCGAGGTAGTACGCCATGGGGCCGGGGTGCTGGATGTCCGGGTCGATGGTGAAGCCGACCGTGTCGCCGGCCTGGACCGAGAGCGTCTTGGCGCCCTGGTTGCCGCTGGCGTAGCAAGTCATCAGGGGCGACGAGACATCTTGGACGGGGCCGTGGGACTGGAAGTTCTCCGTCTTGCGCACGTACTCCCAGTCACCCGTCTTCTGGCCGTTGTGGATGAGGGCGGGGAAGGTGTCTGGTTGGGTGGTTGGTGGTCAGCGATCAGACGTTACCCTTCTTTGCAGTCAACTTACAGTGAGCAGAAACGGCCGAAGCCAGGAGGATGGCAGCAGCTGCGGTCTTCATGATGAGTGAATGATGAATGATAGACTCGAGTTGAGAGGCGGAAAACAGTTGGTTGGTTGGTCAGGCTGAGTGAGTGGTAAGGAGTGAGGGTAACAAGACACCAGAGGAAAGGATAGCACCTCCAGTTATATACTTGATTCTGGGAAGTGGCATTGCTGTACAAGCCCCTCCCCCCTATCGACATGTCCCTCCTCGCAGCTCCCTGGCCGTTGGGCCGCGATCTGAAGACTTGGCTTTCCGTAACATGGCCACGCGCCACCATGTCAGATTCATGGCATGCGATAGATTACTGCGATGTAGGCCCGAATGCGCATACTGGATGGGATACTGAAATGGCCACTGAAGATGTCTGCATCGAGTCAAGAATAAATTAACTCCCACGCTCAACCCCAGACCACTGTGGGGTGCGTTTGCGGCAGACAAGCCGGCGGGATTGGTCCAAAACCTGGTTCCGATCGGGCAAAGCCAGCCGGATGGGCGAATCAGTCGATGCGGGCATCTATTTACATGGCACACAATCATCAGCTCTAAGGGGGTGTGCATACGTTTGTGATCTATCAGTGACTTGGCGTGAAAACTAGGCTCCCCCCAAAACGGGCTTTGCTAGGCATTCTTCTTCGGAGGCTCGCCCGGATCTCCATTTCGTGCTTTCGGGCAACGAGACCGAATAAGTAAACACCTGATGGGGTCCCTCTCGTTTCAACAGCCAAGTCGGCCCAGACGCGCAGTTTGCATGGTGACCGTTCGACTGTGCGGCAGCGGTAGGACCAAGAACGTCCAAAGTCGCATTGCGGCGCCCCCTCAGGGGCAACGATCGGCAGTCCGCAGGCGCTAACGGCACATGTGCATGAAAGCAACGACGACCACGCTGGGCTTAGCGCCCATCGACATTTCCCCTTTCGGTAGTCACGGAGGATGGCATCGCGAACCATCCAAGAGCCAAGCTTGGATTCCACCTATGGCGAGTTGTCGACCATGCTCTCTGTCGGTCCGTTTGGCCAAGACATCCCACACACAAGCTTCTTGCATGAGCATAGAAGAACAAGGAAACGATCGACGTCATGGAAGGCCCATGGAGCTGGCTCTCCGAAAAGTTCTATTCCCGGACGGACACTGATGGAGAAGAGATGCTAACAATGCCATGCCCTTCGAGATCACAATCTTCTGATCTGCCCGGATCAGCAAACGATTCCTCCCACTAGCTGAGACTGCCCAGATCTGCAAGGGGTAGCTGGCGCTTATGAAGGAAAGAACGGCCGTTCCATCGACTTCCAACATTCCCGATTCATGGAGAGGCGAGCCGTTGAGCCGCAAGTGCCCACTTCACCCTCGGCTTCACTCCACATCACACGGCGGGTATTCCTATCTGATGATGGCGACATCCCCATGACTTACATCGTGAATTCAACAGTGCACTTTTCCCCAAACAGAATAGTAGTGGCCTAAAAAGAAACATCTTCAACGGTTAGATAGGCCTGTCGCCGCCTGTAACTACAGACTCAATATCAAGCACTTGACAATTGCTATCTTTTATTTAACACATCGATACATGCAGAAAATATGGACATAGTATACCCTATTTTCCCATGGCTAGGCCGGTAACTCACGATCTAGTCTTCCGAACGCCACTACAGATACGTCACTGTCTTCGCACTTTCAGTCTGTTAGGACAAGGAAGCTCACTTGAGAGACCGACTTCAGAACCCGCCTGGGTTACGGAACCAGGACCAAGCCTAAGCTTTGATAGTGACGACTCGTAGAAAGCTACATGCTTCAGCAGCTCAGTGTCGAGTCGAATTGAAATGGCAACAAGGTTTGATAACGGGCGGCTGTCCCAATAAGGAACTATCGAAGAAGCCAGAAGAAATCATCGACACAGAGATATGCGAGTGCATTCTAATAAATAGGGACACGGTGAAAATAAACCCCACGTAACAAAGATAAGTACCTGAGCTAACAGTTACGCTTCACTATATTCTGTCTAGAGTTGAACGGAAGTAAAGCCGAAGCGTTACACGCTGGAAGTCGACTCTGATATGATTATGATTTAGACAATCCGAGTTGTTTAATCAACGGCCATACGCTTACTCAATGTTTGATCACAAGTGAAGATTAAGAATTGGAGCAGGATGACGATATGCCATCGACCTTGTAAAGACAGCCCAGTGATGAGCATAAATACATTGTTTTATTCCTTGCTGACATCACCTTCTTCAAAAATCCAACATCACTTTTCTGGGTTCTCGAAACAACATGCATCCGGATACAAGACGAAATATCTGTAGTGAGATGCTGAAACCCCCCGGGCCAGGACTACAAGCCAATATGTTACAACCCTAAATCCGCTGTTCGTGAAAGGCCCGAGGGAAGCCCAGGTCCCATTGGCTATACTGAGCATTTCGGGTGTGACAATGTGGCTAGGACTGCCCCAGAAACATGTTGGATAATCTCCTGATGAGTTTGAGCGTTTTGCATCAGCTATACCAGTGTGTTGTGCTCGTATCGTGTGATCACTACCATCGTGACATTTGCAGTAGTAATGGTTTGTTTGCATTTTGCCCCCTTTTTTGCCTAAACGCCACACAGACACCGTCGACTATGCCGTCCCTCCTATCAAACAACAACGAAAACAATATTCCAGGTCCGTGCGCTATGGAGGCGCGGCAGATAATATTCTGGTTGCATCGGGACATAATGGACTTGGTAGAAACCATAGTTTCAGAGAGGGTTGATGATCGTGCGAGTCTGGGGGTTCTGCACGCTCAGGGCATGTGATGAAGATCATCAGTCCCGGATGACTCTTGGGAGGCGACATGAATGAGTCCTACATAACTACCCAGACCACCTGCTCTGAGTTTTGAGTCATTCGTCTAGAGGTAGAAAGATTGCACCCGTCGAACCGTCCATTGGGAGCGAACTACTCAGGTCCACGACCAATACCTCTTCGTGAACAAGGCGAAAATGCAAAGCGCAATGGGCCGCGATAAAGGGGAGAGGGAGGAAGTCGACTTGGTGGAGCCACAAGCCAAGCACATAGTCGGGCAATTAGGCAAGGGGATGCGTGAAGACTTCCGCCAGTCTATTGTGAGAAAAGCCGACGATGTGTCCAAGGATGGCATCGAGTTCGAAACCAGACACCTCACGCTATCATTCGATCGAGGCCAAACGTATCCCGGCCCGGGCAGCCCAGGCAGCATGTCCACGATCCCTCTTCTACCGAGTTCTGCCACTGTCTCCTTATCCGAGAGTACTATTACCACTCCTACTGCACGGCACTCACGTTTGAGTTTGCCGCCAACATCAGCGACGATTGTGGCGGCGGGGACGACGAGTAGTACGGGGAGGCCGCGTTTCTTCGCCAGTGGAAGACCGCCACATCCAGGGGGCGACCGAGTCAATGCCAACAACTTCTTCCGAACCCATGGCCGGAACGGAGGGCCGCCTCCGACTCTACCCGTATTCGCCATCACGTTGATCGTCATTGGCGCGGTGTTTGTCCTACTTGGGGCAATCACGACAATCTTTTGCTGCAGAGGTACGTTTCAATCATTCGCACCCCTTTTTCTTCCTTTTTTCCCCTTGGCTTCCTTGAATGCCGGTGGTGGGATGATGCTGACGTGACCGTATACAGTATCAGCCAGGCGACGAAAGCAGAGTAACAGTAACGACACCAAGGGCGGGAAGAGATCATCAGTTGACGACGATACCGAGTCGATGGCGCCGGTACCGGTGAGAACCCTTCAGATCACCAAGGTGCCGGAGCTCGAGGGGACGCCGCGGACCGAGTCTCGTTACGGGCCGCTTGCGCCTGTCGTTCCCGAGCTCCAGGGCCATCAGCAGCCGTCTGAGCTGAGATAGCCTGGCGTTGCCAATGATGATTTGGGAACTGGCAAGAGACTAATGAGTTGAAGGGTTTCGCTGGAATGCCGGGACATGTAGGAAGTCCGATGTTCCTGCAAGCACAAATATGGAGGGCATGGCAATGGAGTTGGGACTATCGAGTGTGTATTTCAATGCTACTGACAACTCTCGCATTCCCACCAATGTCGGAGGTCAGATTGCAACGTTCGCCAAATTTCGACAGGAGGACCTGTTTCCAAGGTCCATCAATCAAGCGAACACCAAGCAGCATCAGTGTGCAATCGCCTATAACGCATCCAGTCTTGGGTGCAGTAGCAACGATGTGGCACAACCCCGGAGACTTCCATCATGATAACATGGGGGTATATACAGGCAGAGATATTTTGCGGACTCGAAGCCATTCTATGGTTTATTTGTACATGATGCGCTTATCGTGGTCTGATATTCTCTCCACTTCGCAGCGAACCAAGTCTTTAGATTCTTTGCCCACACTCGTTCACTGGCTCGATCGGAGCCTGGAAAATAGCACCAAATGCGCGTGCTTGAAATTTGAATAGGATTCTGTTCAGTGTTGATTCAGGGCTCATTCGAGGCTCGTCATGTCGTGCAAGTCGGGGATAGGCCTCGACGGCTTGTCGCGGATCTCAATGCCGGGGCCGATGGCGTGCGCCTGTCTCCTGGACAGGGGGAAAACCTGGCAAAGAAGAGAGAATATTAGTATGTGTAGATGGTTGGTTGGAATGCGACAAACCTTTGTGCCTCCCCAGCCCAGACGATAGGCAGCCTCGTGGGCAAACAGCTCTCCGAAGCCCAGCATCATTCCGTTGATGAAGGGCAGGACCAGGTTTATGGCGGCACCGCGGACCAGACCCCAGACGGTGGGAGGCTTGTAGAGGATGAGGGGCGAAGACGACGAGTTGGTTTCGGGAGACGGGGAGAGGTCGTCGCCGGCCGAGTAGTGCTCGCTGTCCGAGTTGATGGTGACGCCGGACTCGGCCATGTGGGCGATGTGATCTTCGGACGACATGGTGTGTGTGTGTGTGCCTGTGTGTGCCTGGAAGAAAAGAAGCTTCCGGCTGTGAATGCAAGAGGTGTCTTGTTCGTTGGTTTTGGAGTTGTTGAACGTTGACGTTGACATCAACTCAAACCGGTAGTGGAACGGAGCTAGTTTCGATTCGATCTAAAGTCACGACGACGACCGCCTGTCTGTTTCTCGGGTTCTGAAGCTCTGACCTCACTTGCGGCCGAAGCAGTTGGCAGCAGAGCAGCAGCTCAATTGTGTCAGGCAACTTGATTGGCTGATGAGGCCGCCGACTCCATTCCAGCGGTCATGAAGCCCGGCTAACATTACATAAATCGAAGTAACATAATGTGTATGAAGATACCAGACATTACCTAAACATTCTACATACATGTACGTCGGCATGTGGGAAAAACAATGGGATCAAAGTAGAGACCATGCAAGTATCAATTTGGTATTCTGCTGCATGGTTTGTCTACCGACCATCGAATTCGAGGTTTGGATTACGGGAAAGCTGGTTGATTTCTGCCAACACCTTCTACGAATCTACGAAGAGACGGCCAAAAATGGGCAGTCTCTCGCCAAAGCGAATGATCAGCCCAATAGCAATTCTCAAGATCCATGAGAATATTGAATAATAATAATATCATCTTTACCAGTCAGTCAGCCAGCCACTATTCAGTATCGGTGGTCGGTGGCTTGATGATCCGACATGGATGGAGGGGTCCAGTGCTGGGTGTTGGGTGTGTCGTACAGCCTTGATGGCGCATGTCAGATGTGTACCTGATTTCATGGACTTTACCAGGCCTAGCACCCAGGTAGCTTCCAGTCCAGGCAGGACCCATGGCGGGGTGGTTTAGGTGTATCAATGTACGTACATACCTGATGTACTGTATGTACCTCTCAGTCCATTGATTCCACTGACGTCGTCTTGTAGAGCTGCCTGGCAATCAGGTCTGAACATTGAATTCCATCATTAGCTACCTAGGTAATTAGGGAAACTCCGTTACCTGTTCAATCATACTTCAAGCGTTCCACGTTCCACTCAAACAACATCAACTTTAGGTACGTCGGCCAAAAACAAACACTTCACCTCCAGTCACCACCTCGATTTGGCCCGAGTTAACCTTTCCGAGTCACTCACAGGCTGAGACAGTGCAACCTCCGTCTATTCGTCCCAAGTCCACGTCTTTAGACACCCCGCCATCTATTCCATTCACCTTCCTCGCCACCTCCCCACCTCTCCACCTCACCGACGATACACTGCCATCGCATCGCGACAAAACACCCACCATGGCCGACCACGATGCTTTGGCCCTCCAGCTGATGGAGTTCGTGCCTAACGCAACACCCGAACAGGCTACCCAATATCTGTCCGCTCACGACTGGGATATGGCCTCGGCCGCAGCCTCCTTGATGGCCGATCTGGAAGAGGGCGGAGACAGCACCGCTGCCCCGGAATCCTCTTCTGCCTCACAAGCCGCGCCCCCGGGCTACACGGGTCCTAGAACCCTGGACGGTCGACCCGCACCCCAAGCCGCTTCCGCTTCCGCTTCCGCTTCGCGATCGAAACCCGCCCCCAAGAAGAAGGGTCTGGCCACCCTCAGCTCCCTGGGCGGAGGTAACGACCACGACGATGACGATAGCGACGACGACGACGATGAGGATGACCCCCGACGTACATATGCTGGTGGCGAGAAGAGTGGTTTGGCCGTCCAAGACCCCAACCAAGGACGCCCGGACCCCAAGAGCATCATCAACGACCTGCTCGCCAAGGCCAAGTCGTGAGTAACAGGACCAATCTCAAACCGCATTCCCTGGCTAACCCTGATCCACCTACGTAGACAAGCCCGCCGACCCGAAGCAGAGTCGCCCGAAGGCTCCTCGTCCGCAAGCACATTCCGCGGCTCTGGCCAGACTCTGGGTGGCGAAGGCATCGCCAGTCGAACCATCCCCGACCCGTCCGCCGCTCGCTCGCCCGCAGGAGGCGCCGCTGCGCGAAACCAGCCGGCCTCCAACGCCCCGGTCCAAGAGCGCGTCCTCCACGTATGGCGCGACGGCTTCAGCATCGACGACGGTGCCCTGCGACGCTTCGACGACCCCGAGAACGCCGACGCCCTGCGCATGATCCAGCAGGGTCGCGCCCCTGTCCACCTCATGAACGTCCGATACGACGAGCCGCTCGACGTCAAGCTGCAGCAGCATGAGGAGAACTTCCGCCAGCTGCCCAAGGTGTACAAGCCCTTCGGCGGCGAGGGCCGACGGCTGGGCAGCCCCGTCCCCGGCGACGGCGGTGCTACTGCTGCGTCCACTACACCAGCTGCTGCTGCCTCCTCGGCATCTTCGTCTGCCCCTGCTGCATCATCAGGTGCTGCACCCGTCGACGACTCCCAGCCGACCATCTCGATCCGCATCCAGATGCCCGACGGCACCCGCCTGCCCGCCCGCTTCAACACGACCCACACGGTCAACGACATCTACGAGTTCATTGTCCGCTCCTCGCCCGAGCTTCAGGCTGGCGGCTGGGTCCTGGCCACCACCTTCCCCAACAAGGACCACACGGACAAGTCCCTCGTCCTTGGGGATATGGCCGAGTTCAAGAAGGGTGGCACTGCTATGGTCAAGCGCAGTACTTGATTCTGTACCTACACTCCGGGGAAATGGCTAGGAGGAGAAGGAAGGCATGTACAATTGCATGGAATGGGAAAATCATGGTGATGAAGTGGTGGCTGTTCACTTCCTACATACTTAGACAGGTTAGACAGTCCATGTTAGGTCGGTCCGGCGCGACTGATCCTCTACCCGAATACAGTGGTAGAACACAAGCACTACAACTCATGTTGGTCTTCTGTTCGGAGTGCATGGCGCTCAGACTAATTGACGAATATGTTACCCAATCAACCTACTAATCAAACAACCGAGTGCGTTGACAAGTTGAATGCCAAGTTGAGTAGCCTGGGTAGTTATGTAGTGGTTCATTTGCAAAAGGATGTTACCGCTAGCACCGCTTTCGCTATCATGAGAATCCTCGCATTCCAAAAGCAAGCAATGCTGACCAAATTGGTCAATCGTCACGCGGAAGGGGCCTGCCTCAACGTATTAGAAGTCAATTACTCTTCTTTGTCTTGTCATAATGATGTGTCGGTATTGAACTACCGATTGGAGAACCTTCTAGCTTAACGACTTATAGGTGCCGACTTGGGGTTCAACCCCCAAATCTTAAATTATATACACAGAAGAATTTGCACCAACGGAAGGAGGAGAAGGAGACGAGAGTGGGAAGAACCGAGCAGCTTGGAGTCGGCAGCATCGCTCTTCTTGTCATTGTCCCCTTTCCCGTCCCCCTTGTCCCCCTTCCCCTGGCTTCAGCAGGTGTCCAGCATGGAGGTCAGGGCGGCCTTCTCGGCGCTGGTGATGGTGAGCTCCCAGTGGGACTTGACCTGGACCCAGGAGCGGGCGTAGACGCAGTAGAAGGAGGCCAGCGGGGGCTTCCAGGCATCGGGGGACTTGTCGCTCTTGGAGCTGTTGACGCTGTCGGTGACGGCCCAGAGCTGGGGGCGGTCGACGTCGTTGGCGAACTCGCGGCGCTTGTCCGTGGTCCACTGGTCGGCGCCCGAGATCCAGGCGTTCTTGAGGGGCACCATATGGTCGATGTCGAGGTCGGACGCCTGGGTCCACGAGCCGCCGTCGTAGGGGCTCTCCCACTTGCCCGACGACGAGGTGCAGTCGTCGTTGAGCTTGATGGACGAGGCGTCGCGCTTCAGCACGTACTCGCGCGTGTTGCAGGTCCCGCTGATGGTGATCCAGGTCGGGAACAGGGTGCGCTTGTAGCCCTCAGGGTTGGCGCCGGTGCGGACCTTGAGGCCGCCCAGCTGGGTCTTGGCCGCCGAGGCGCTGGGGATGCCGGGCTGGAATCGGGGGTTAGTGGTGGGCTTGCTTTACTGAGACCAACCGAAAAAAAGAAAAAAAAAGCCACAATAGTGAAAGACTACTTACAGGAGAGGGCATGGGTACGGGGACGGGCTCAGCCACAGGGGAGGCGACGGGGGCGGCCAGGACGGCGCATCCCGACGACAGGAGGCCGGCGGCAATGGTAGAGAACTTCATGATGACGATGATGTGGAAAAGAATGAAAGGTCAGGAGTTCCTAAAGAGCGGGAATATTCCTGGATGAAACGAATGTAGGGAGAAGAGGTTTATATACTGTTTCTCATGTCAGCCAAGGTCCAGTCATGTGCGTTCCTGTCGTGTCTCTCATCGCCGTGTCCGGGGGGGTCGGGTGGTGGAGGCTTGGAAGGAAAGCTTACTCACTTTGGCACCTTCTCAGTTCAGCTCTGTATGCCGGGTGAAGCTACGAGGACCAATCACACTACGAACGTGGTGGTGGCTGTTCAGCTTGGAGATGCGGGAAGATCTGACAAAAGCGAACGAACTGCCGAACAACTCTCTTCTTTTCTACACGCATCTCTACATCTATATATGCGCGACAGGTTGCCCGGCCTTATCGTGCGGTACGGTAGTATCGGGCACCCGGTAGTGGTTCTCGCAGCCCGCGCTTGCAGAAGGGAAGGGAAGGTGGATTTGATTTGGTTTGGTTCAATCATTGGCGGTGGTGTGTTGGTTTCACATACATTGGAACATTAGCAACTGTACATACCCCTCCACTGCCAACCGATGCGATCTTGGTATGCATTGAATAAGGAAATAAAAACCTCCGTTGATTTACGTGGACATTGGTGCATCGTCTCGAAGAGCATTGTTTATTTTTTCTTATTTCTTATGGGGTTTGTTACAGCATCTCCATCTGCATTACTCGCCAATCTCTCGTGAGAACCAGAAACAAATGCCGCCGTGGTCGGCCGAGAAGGAGGAATGAGGCGCGCGAGACAGCAGCTCCAGACTGGCAGACACACACGATGGTGGACTGGTGGTTCACTGGTTCACTTGGTAGTGGCTGAAATGAAAGGAGGGCCGGGTGGGCATGTCAGAGGCATTAAAGCTAATCAGCGAGAGATCGACACCACATCCCGGATCTCGGGCCACATCTGCCAGTATCTGTGTGGGTGTGACTTGTCAGTGGACACTGGCTGCCTTCAACCTGCCTATTGAGGGAACCTACGCGATCCCATCAGCGCCGAGAGTAGTAAGTCGTGTCGCCCTATCCACCCCGTCCGCTAATCACTTCCAAGGTTTCCTCGATTGCCGACATGGGAAGGATAGGAAGGATAGGAAGAACAGCATGGATACATAGCATAGATAAGCCAATGACGGGCTATATTGGGGAAACGTTGTCTTGGCGGCGTTACCAACTTGTAGAGTACCGGTATATCGAAAGCAAGGGCAGTCAATCACCTTGGAGCAGTACTCGGAGTTCGAAGCTGGAACAAGTCGTGACAACCTATCACCAATGTAGACACACAACCGGCCATCATGGTAGCCGGCCATGTAAGACAATACCAGGATACGGTTGGTTGAACCTTATATTTGCAGCCTACTTCCTCATTAACATACATGTGTGCCTATCACGGGGTTCTATCTGCACAGAGACAACAATGTAGCTACGAGAGCCAATCAACAGCATCGCCGCGGCGCTATTGCGTGACGACTTGCCCATTCGGGGCTCGGTCAAGGTCGCAAACACAATAGCTCGGCACGGCATTGCACTACACTGCGCATACACCGCTGTGCTGCTTGCTACATGTCGCCTGCCCATTTACACCTCGATCAAATCCTGAGCCCAACAGCCACCACGTGTTTGGTCCAGGCCAACCTCTAGACAGCAAACCGTGAATGCCCGAGCACGTGGGCAGTTTTTTCCCCCCGCCAACAGTGGTATGCCGTAGTAGAAACAGGCGTAAAGCAGGGTGAAAGAGACCCTTACTATAGGGCCGGGGGGTATACAGTGCTCGTCGGGAACTTTCGCAGCAAATATATCAAAACACCACCACTCTCTTCTTATCCGCATGGCGACGTCTGTTCATCACGTAGCACTGCTCTGCCCGACAGCAGAGACGGGGCCGTCCAAGAACTTGAAGCTCTCTCGCGCAATCTGGCAGTTCAGCTTGGCCGAGTTGAAGCGCGCCTCGCCCGGCGGCAGGATCACCATCAAGTAGGTATTCGTGGTAAACTGTACGGGTGGTGAGATGTGATGTCGTCAAGAGAGAGAGAGAAAACCCGCGCCATGTGTCACAAACATACCTTGAGGCAAAATATGGAGAAGCGGCCGCCGGCCTTGTGCTCCATCAGCGTGAACTGCTCGGCGTTGCGCGGCGTCCCCGTAAAGCGGCTGATGCTCTGCTTGAAGTGCTTGAGGATGTTGGAGATGCGCTCCTGGCGGTCCGTCGTCGGGTTGTTCTGGCCCTCGTCCGAGGTCCAGCTGGAGACGACGAGGAAGCTGGTGCGCTCAAACAGCAGGAGCTCCTCGGCCTCGATGAGGACGCCCAGCGAGGCCAGCTGGGACTCGATGACGGACAGGTTGGGGACGAGGTCGTGGATGATGCTGGCCCAGGCCTTGTAGAGGGACTGGTCCCAGATGGAGGTGGCAAAGGGGGTGAGGTCGACGTCGCCGGTGAAGTTGGAGCTCTGGATGAACTCGGCCGTCTTCTGGCGCACGAGCTTGACGCGGTCCATGAAGACGGCCTCGCGGACCTGGGTCATGATCAGGTCCATCTTGTGGATCAGTACGTAGACCTTGGCCGTGGGCGAGAACTGGGTCAGGGCCGCCATGATGGAGACGTAGGTGGCCATGTCGCGGTCGACGTCCCGAGATTCTATGTCGAAGACGTAGATGAGGACGCCGACGTTGGAGAAGACGTGGACGCGCTGCTGCGAGAGGTAGTTCTCCATGAAGGCCTCCTGGCCGCCGCAATCCCATAGATTAAGTGTAAGATTGCCCAGGAACTTGACATGGGAAAGGTCGATGTCTATTGTAGCACCGCTGTGGCCCGGCTCTTGTGGTCAGCATCTTATCCTCTCGGTTTTCCCTTTTGCTTGTTGGTTTCCTTCTTTCATTCTCTCCTCGTCTTGCCAACCAATCGCCCATAGAAACTTACAGTCGCCGTGTATCTCTCGCAATGTAGTTGCTGAATATGATGCTCCGCATGCTGGACTTGCCGGAACCGCTCTTGCCCATGAGGAGGACCTTCTTCTTCTTGGGCTTCTTGACTTCGTTCCGGACATCGCTCCCCATGGCGCCCAACGACGGGGTCGAGGCTTCGAGGTCTGCCATGGCGACAGCCTCTAGGTCTCTCTCTCTCTCTCTCTCTCTCTCTCTCTCTCTCTCTTTCTCTCTTTCTCCTGAATCCCTAAGATTCCCCTCTCAGAACCACTACCTGTCGATACGGTCGGATTGGCGCAAAGGGGGGCTGCGGTCGGGTAGGCAGCGCGGGGTGTGGGCGCGTCTCTCGAGTCGTGGTGCTTAGTGAGCTAGGAGGGTCCAGTTGTTGTTGGGATGGGAGAGTCGTGCTCGATGTGGTCAATTGAGGAACAGGTATCGTCAATCGGGTTCACCTTCACCTGGACAATTGTTCGCGTTCGTCGGACGGCCGCCCTTCTCGTTGTCGCCGGCTTGGGGGGGGCAGAGGTTCGTAATGGGATTAATATTATTAATACTAACTGCAAGTGGGCTCTTGTTAAGTGAGAGTGCTTGGAGGGAGCTGGTGCAATGAATGAATGCAATGCAAGCAATGCAATGCGCTGGCTGGCGGATGTGGCAGAGGCAGCTTAGCACTAAAATTACTTGATTACGCACTACCCGATCCCCTACTGGCTAAGCTTTAGTGTATCGACACACCCACCACTGAGGTCAAAAATTCGGAGCAATTCCGCTCGCATGACGTCACGTGCACTCCAAGCATTATGAGACATGTTTCTTGTGTACGCATTCTGCTGCATACAGAGAATAATTGAGATGCATCGCCTACAAATCTATGGTTCTATACCTACAAGACTCTTACCAGAAATTCAAGTGCTGGTCCAGTAGAGATGGAACAAAAGTTGATTGACTGTACTCCGTACTGGCCTCTAGATCCATCCCCCTTTCCATGGCCTAGAACAAGGATCAATGGACCACTTAACAACGAGAATCGCATGTTTGCTGGTCGACCAGAAAGACCAGTGCATCCGAGCGAGAGCTCCTTAATCTGTTGATGACTCCTCTGACTCGGAACCATCGTCAGAACCCTGTTCCTTCTTCTTCTCCTCCATCTCTTGCATCATACCCATGATGGCCCGTTCCAGCTCTGCAATCCTGTCCTCGGCCTTCTGAAGAGCTTCCGACTTGCCCCAACCTCGTACATTTGCTTGGCCTTGACCAGCACTCTGTGAGCTGTTGTGGGCCATGTCTTTGCCATATCTCTGCAGGGCTAATTCCACTGGTGTGATTTTTAACGAGACACGCTTTAAGTCCTTTGCTGACTGGCAGTAAACGGTCCTGGCTCGTAGCAAGTCCAAGGCCGCACGAATGTGTTGCTGGCGGGTGCTTTCTGGGAACTTGACCGGCGCTACGATATGCGGGAAATCGTAGTGTATGTTGCAGCACAAGCCGTTGGGGAAATCGACGCTGAGTGTCTCGCCCCAGGGCAAAGTTTCGTCGACGGAAAAGTCGTGCAGCCACTCCAGCGAGGCGGCTTCCAAGGAGGGAAACATGTTGGACAGACCGTGTTGGGCGGCCTTGATGACAACCGGTAGTCCCCCTTCAAGCTTCTTGGCAGTCTGTCGTGGGATGGGCAGTGTCAACTCCAGCAGCAGCTTCGCCAACACGCAATCCAGCACGGAGAACTCAGGTCCGTCCTCCTCCTCCTCATCGGCATTGGCTTGCGTTCCCATTGCCTTCAGGATCGAGCGGATGCTGTGCACCGAGTCCACCAGAGTCGGCAGTCCCCGGTGTGGCTGCGTCTGGACCGACAAGAGGAGATGGAGCCCCAGCTTCAAGATGGCGGGCAACGAAAGCTTCCCGATGGCCAAGTGGACTTGGTGGAGGGAGAACGGGGCTTCGCCGCTGCCCACGCTCAGCGGAGGTGCCTCGGCGCAGTATTGGTCGAAGTTGGAGGTCGGGGCGCCTAGGAAGTGGGATAGAATAATATTCACGATGTTTCTTTGGGTTCGCTTGTTTGGAGGCTTATTGTAGTCCTTCCCCGACATCCTCCTCCCCTTCCCCTTCCGGCTCCGCCCTAACACTGAGCCGTTTGCCTCCATGGTCCGTTTCTCGCTGATGGTTTCGATGGTATGGTTGGTCCGCAGTACAGGACGATCTCTGGCAGGTGAACAATGGTGTTGCCCTTGGTAAAGAGCATGGACGCAAGGCGGAATTGTGGATGGAAAAGTGCAAGGAAAGTCAAGGACCGCGAGTACCTTCAAGTCGTGGGAGAAAAGACAGGATGTCAGTATCTGTCTCAACTAATCAAGTGGTCATACTTCCAAGTTCGCAATGTGGAAGCAAAACAATTCCGGAATGGGCTGGGACACACCTGGACAAGTTATGTTTACTTTTGCTGCTTCATACCCAGCAATGGAAAACAGGAGTAGAAAGCAACCTCTACTTCGTCTGAAAACAAGCCAGGAAATTACACTCGCCCCGTTGAAAGAGGTGTGCAAAATGAAGAAAGGAAATTGAGTGAGTGACCACGAGCAGGACTTGCCAAATCAAGTTGTGTGCCAAAGGTATTGGGAGTTGGTGAAAATTTGAAGCTGGCTCGACTACCAAAGGTACACCAGCACCCAGTACTTCCCCTCGTATGCCACCATCGCCGATGTCATAGCTGAGTGCACCTAGAAGGTGAGCCTCTTACAGAGCTTGGTGCCATACTCAATGACCTCCCAACCCTCGGTCCCGGGGGTGGAAACAGCATAAAAGACCCCCTCCGGATCCCACTTCCTCCTCGTTTCCAGCAGCCTCGGGTACACCGCACCCCAGAAGTGCTCTTGCCAGTCCGCCTGGTACGGATCGGCCTCGTTAACATAGGCGCACCCGTCCGGCCCTGCCTTCCGCAGCGCCTCGTCCTGAATGTCGGTGAGCACGTGCTGGTAGTCCTGCCTCTGCGCCCATGTCGCATCAGGAGGGACGGGCAGCGCCGCGATGACTTTGGAGGTCGCGTTGCGGAACTTGGGATGGGTGGCGCTTCTGCTGTCAAGACCAGGGCCCGGGTGCACAGCGTGGCCGCCGGCGTTCCAAATGTGACCCAGGATGTACCCCTGGTCAGCGAGGTCTTCGCGCGGGGAGAGAACCGTCTTAAAGGCATCGACGATGTCGCTGTTTCTCTGCTCTACGTCGTCATGGGTGAATGTCCAGCCTCCCGTGAGTGCCGAGTTACCGGCAGGCTCGTCCTCGAAGAGATCGATGTACAGATCGTAGAACGTGCTGAACTCCTTGGTGGAAGTGTCGTACGGCACGCCTCTTTCCTTCAGCTCATCCAATAGGGGCTCGACAAGGGTGTGCATATCCGAGGCTGTCTTGCCAATGCCTACGATGGGCTGCACATGGAAGCGCAGGGGGAAGATCTCGAAGTAAACGTACAGCCCGTTGTCCACGAAGCGGTTCGTGTGGCTGTGAAATACCTGGACTCCCTCCCAGAATATGTCGGTATCGTTGGTCATAGTGGAGTTGATGTTGAGGAGGACTCCAGTTGCTCTGGTTTCGGGGATGGTCTTGAACGTTGCTGCCAGAACCACCGCGAATGCCGACGGCCCGCCACCCTTGAGAGCCCAGAAAAGGTCGGGATTCGAATCCACGTTCGCCGTCACGTACTCGCCCTTCGCCGTGATGACATCAAAAGACAGTGCATTGTCCGCCACTTTCTGGAGTGTGAGTACGTTGAACTTCATCAGTGACTGACTGAAGGCGCCTTACCTAGACCATGAAGCGTGGTCAAGGGCCCATGACCACCCCCTTGAACCAACCCTCCCGCGACACCCACTGTCTGTCGAAAGGTCAGTTCCACTCCCGCCGATGAACTGTTGTGTAGTGACACAACTTACCGGGCATTCCCCTGTTACTATGACCACCGGGGGTTCTTGCGCGTGGGTTTTGCCGAGCAAGTCGCGAGCTTGCACTCCGGCCCCAATAGTGACGGCACCCCCACGGTAATCGCCAGGGCCCTCGTACGCGGTCGTGAATTGGACGCCTTGAAGAGAGTGCGTGTTGATGACCAATGAACCGGAGCCGGTGCTGCGGCCAATGAAGTCGTGGCCGGTGTTCCGGATGACCAGCCGCAGGTCCCTCTCGCGAGCGAAATCAATGCCGGCTTTGACGTGTGACTCCGACTTGGCCACTATGACATAGATTCCGTAGAAACCTAGAGTGCATGAGTCACTGGGATTGCTGGTAGGCCTACATGTGTCATTGGTGAAGTAGGTCCACAGAGCTGCGGCTGGATGCTCAATTCTATGTCGTAACAAGATCAGTCATCACCATTGTCTTCTCACATTGAGCCATGATGTGTCAACATACTGCCAAGTCTCGTTGGCGAACTGAGTGAGAGCCACCTGGCACTGGGATGCATCGTACGTCGGGACAGAACCCAGAGGCCCATCGAAGCTGTGGAAAACGGCTCAGTTGTCGCCCTTTCTGACATGATGATGCCCGAGACCCTACGAATTGTAGCAGACTGCCCCGGGGGGTATATCTGCTGCGAGGTTTCCTCCAATACTGGCATTGAGAGCTGCCCATTCCGCTGTGCTTGGCCAGCATTCATCCGCCGGAGAGCACTTGCAGTTGTACTCTGCTCCATTCCAGGTTGTTCGTACACCGGCAAGGGCAGTGGCAGGAATGGCCACCAGCGATACGAGGGATATGATCAAATTAGATAGCCGTCCCATTTTCGAGATCTCTCAGTATCGAGTGGTGTTAGGCGAATGGTCAGGTCAACTGCGAATTACATTCAGATGGGTTCGACGACAAGACGAAAGGAGCCCAAGTTGCAAGGTGCAAGTCACAGCAGGACCTGCCCACTGGCTCGCTATGTACAAGTGGCGACCTGTGTCCCATATTCAGATTTCTCGTCAATTGATTACTTGCATGATAGCGTAGCAATCGCTTTCGGCTGATTTGAATGGCGGTATGCTAGACGAGCAGCGCAGTTTCTGGTATCCTAGTTGGCTCCGATGCGGCATCACGGTCGGACAGCCAAGGTCAATCAAGTCGGGACATATGATTGATGAGTAAGAATATATGGAAGGCAGGTGGTAGTCGACGATGATCTACGATTGAGACGGTCTGGACTCTGTCCGTCGGCTGCAGTTGCTCAGCGGGAACGGTTTATCATATGTTATACTGTACGAGGACGAGGGTACGAGGGGCTAGCCTCTTGAAAATCCCAGAAAGACATCGAGGCTATGTATGACCAATAATATGTTGAACATTACCTACGTTGGGGTAACGCCGATACGAATGCGATGGGGTAACTCTTGGCGATGGACGGACAATGGGCGATGGACGATGGACGGCTAGTCCATATCGAGGTAAAGTTTGGCATGAAGACAGTGAGGTTTGCAGGTTTGCAGGTTTGCGAATGAGCGCTGTCGGCAGTCGGGCTACTAGTACAGTAGGGCAGTATTAAGGGGAGGCCAGGTGGCCAGCCTACTGCCGCTGCTGCTGGTAGGGGAGGGAGGAAGGAAAGGAGCGCCCTGAGGCCCCGAGGCCCCAGCGGTGAAACCTGTTACAGGCATTGAATGTTTAGTGGGGGAGGCCCTGATCGCCCCGAGCTTTAGGCTTGGCGACAAGAGGCGACAGATGCGACAACTGCACCCGGAACCCCCAAGCACCCAAGCATCCGCCGCCCATCCTCAAATTCTTTTCCTCGGCAGTCCCGGGGTCCGTCAATGCCTAGCTCAAGTAAGTACAAGAAGTATGTACAGTATATGTCAATGTCGATGTCAATGTCAATGTCAATGTCACTGTCGAGTTATAAAATATTTATAGGCACAGAAACCCATCCCATGGTGCATGTGTTTCTCTGTTGCAAGTCCATCCTCGCCTCCATTCTCGACTCCAGTTCCCCTTCTCCACCGATCCCGAAATTTACTGCCTAAAGTAAAGTAACTCTAAGTCCATTAGAGACGACATCTCCACTACTACCTAGCCAGCTACCTAGCCAGCTACCCTTCACTTGTTTCATATCGTGGTTGATATTTTATTTTACGCTTGCTTACTTTATATAAAATGCTGAAGTCCTTCCCGCGCACTCTTCGCTTTAGTCCATTATTCGCTCCAAAGCCTAGAATATCTGCATTTCACTTCTCCAGCATGGCCTTACAATTCCGCGAGGGCACCGAGGCGGATGCCGACGCTGTCACCACTGTTTTTGCCGACTCCTTTATAGACGACGCCATCACCCAGAGGGTCTTCCCGCCCGCCTCCAAACAATCTCGCGCCAGTGTAAAAGACTGGATCGGTGGCGGCTTGAAGGATCCCCACTCCCGCTATCTCCTGGCTATCAACAACTCATTATCCGGCGACGATGCCGTCGTCGCCATCGCCAAGTGGGTCACTCCCTCCGCTGGGCCCCGCGCCCCTGAAGCCGAGGACTGGCCCTCCAAAATGGACTGGCCCGAGGGTGCCGATGTCGCTCTCGGCGTCGAGTTCTTCACCATGCTCGAGAAGAAGCACAAGGAGCACATGGGCAACCGGCCCCACTGGTACCTCGAGCTCCTCGCCGTCCGCAAAAGCTACCATGGCAAAGGCTTGGGCAAGCATTTGCTGAACTGGGGCCTGGACCGCGCCGACAAGGACGGCGTCGAGGCCTACCTCCAAGCCAGCCCGGCCGGCGCCCCCTTGTATCGGAAGTACGGATTCGAGGACATCGAGACCTACCAAGTCAGCAGCGTGGACTATGCCGAGATCTTCATGAAAAGACAGCCCCGGTCAAAGCCGACCGCTTCCTTGTGAGAATCAGCCTGTTCGATACCGACAGGTTGTCAATGAAAAGGGAACCACCGCAGGGCTGCCCTTTTAGCCGCAGTGATCTGCCGCGACAGGCCGACCGGCTCTTGTCCACGTTCGATCGGGTTGTCAATTGCCGACTCCCGCTTCTTGCCATGAACTAGACCGGAGCATGGGAGTGCGGAAGATGAGCGACCGGACATAGGCAGCTTGTGAAGAGCTGCCACCTAAGCAGTGCAATCATTGCTCACTAGCATGTCTCCATGCCAGCCACGTGGGAGTGACTTGTTGTGGCTTTCTCATCACATCATACACTTCCGCTCCCGCTATTCCGGGACCCACATCACTTTGGGTGTGTCTACCGTTGACCAAGTATGTGTCAACCAAGACACATGGAGACTACCTGAAGGCATATTTTGACGGGCGATGAGTGAAAAGCTATGGAGTCTTGGGGCATTATACACAGGATGATTTCGCATAGCGAGGGATACCAGGGTGCATTCAATATCAATTAGAATTTATCAACGACCTATAAATAGAGCAGTGGGATATGTACATAGTTACGAAGTCCTTGGTATGAACGATACCAGAAACATAACCAAAGAACGGATTGCAACTTTTCCAAACTTCGAAATAACTAGTAGAAATCCCTTTTGGTATCCAAGTCGACATGTCGAATACAAATATCTTACTGTCCTTTCTCGCCTCGGTGGGAGCATCATCAGCAGCCAACCTTCAGTGGCCAGCGAGCTTCCATATGCTTGACCAAAGCGAGCCTCACGAAACAACACAAGTGGGTTGCGCTGTAGTCACAGTCACGGTGCAAGCCAGCGACGGCGTGCCAGTTCCGGCGCAGGCCGCCGGGATGACGGAGCCGCCCACCCTCCTCACCATCTCCCTCGTCAACTCACACAGCGCCGCCATCTCGACCACCCACAACAGCAACGCGGGCGCGCCCTCGCCCGTCAGCGGGCCGACGACGCCGGGCACTCTGGCCGCCGGCGCCACGGCGGCTTTCGCGGTGCCCACAAATTGGGCTGGCGTCATCTCGGTCAACGACGCCCAGTACCCGGCCTCGGACGGGAACAGTCTGGTCGAGGCCAACTACCAGTATAGAGACATCGAGAAGTACGCGATAGCCGATATCGACATAAGCTACGTGTAAGTTGGGTAAATACTCACTTGACCCCCTTTTTTCTGGGCACACCGGCGAGCACTGTTGTTGACAAAGCATCTAGTAACGGGTTTACTTTGCCGATCACCTGTTCGTGTAACGGTATTGGTGTCACAGGTTGCAATAAAGACCTGTTTTCATTGAGCTCCTGTCCGGTAAGTATCCAATTACTTACTACTCCCTAAGTTGATGAAGCTTCGTTGGAACTCCGTCTAACCTGCATCATTCTTCTTATCACCAGGTCTCTATCCAACATGGTTCTTGCCCCAACCCTCTACGAAGCGACACCAACACGACCGCGGCACACCCCTTTTTCGCTCCCTGCCAAAATGCGGCATATACCTACCCCAACGACAACAGTGCAAATTCACAAAACGAGTGTCAGGACGGCCAGATCGTGTGCTGCGTCGGCGCCACCTGCCCTCCCAGTTACAAGCAGTCGAAAGGCTGAGGGATATTGAGGAGAGGAGAGACTTGTGAACATGAACTTTTGTGTAACATAGACCATTGGCTTATTTGGAACAAGCCTACCAATTATGACGAATATTATCACCGAGTTCGAAAGCTACATGCCAGAACCAAGTGGATTCTAGCATTCCCACATCGCAGTTTGTATACTTTAGAAGAGTTACAGAACGGAGCATTTAAATACTTGAAATAGGTCCCTTTCGTGTTGGTAAATACGTATTAATTCCGTTTTACGACCATTGGAAGAAATTGTCTGGTGGGGCATTCCAGCCCCTGAACCCCTGAGCGAGAGGCTCAGCAGAAAAGAGCTACCATGGAACAGATAATGTTGGAAATTTATCGCGATGTCGTGGTAATGAACCTCCGTGAGGTCGGTATAAATTGACAAGTAGCTGCAGCCTTGGCCTTTACGAGTTAAGGCTTGTCTCCCTCATTGGAGGTTTCTCCCCGGAGTTGGCTATTGACCATTCAAGTCGCTTCTCAGTATTGTATTTACGCAAAAAGTAATTATCGTTATCTACACCTCCTGGCTCTTGATGCCCTCCACCTTCTCTGTATGAGCCGTCTCCTGCTCCTCCATGACAACATCTGCTGGGATGCGGTCCGGCGTCGAGTTGACGAGGACAATCATGGGACCGAGGCAAGCTCCCATAAGCGCGAAGGATACAATACTAAAGTCACGTGTGAGCATGGTTCGGATTGGAAGTTAGAAGTTGGCGAAAACTTACAATCCGATCAAAGGGCTTGTCTGGATCTGTGTGTTCATCCCATACGAAATGGCCTGCCCGATCGCCTCGAGACATCGGAAGGCGGCGCCATTACGGACGTTGGCTACAAGCTTGTCAGTAAAACGGTCATTTTACGTTGATATCGTTCTGAATAGGGGATAGTCTGGCTTACCCTGAGCGTCCGTGGCGAACGACGACAACAGCCAGTACATGTACGACTGAGACAAGGGACCCGTCGTTTGCACGAGAAAGTACGGAAGGAACGCCGTGGGGTAGAGCGAGTCGTCCCAGTCGATATGGCCCGGATCGTGCTGGTTGAACCTGACTTGCATGATGATGGACCAGATGTAGACGCCGGCGTTCAGGATGACCACGGTCCACAACCCCATCTGAGCCCGTCGTCGCTGGCTTACGCCCTTGAGATCAAGGATGAATCCCAAGCCGAAGCATCCCACGCTTTGCAGGCTTGTCAGCAGCCGATTGATGGAAAATGGTCTCTGGAAGCACTTACATGCAGAAAAAGGGGGACACGAGGGAAGAAAGCGCTCTCGACCGGGTCGTGAAGTAGATGCCGAGATAGGTCGACCAGGTCCCGCTGTAAAAGAAAGACCATAATGCCCACAGGGAAGAGAGCAGGATGAGTCGGGACGTCATGGTGAACCTGATGAGCTTGAACTCATCGCGAGTCTTCAGCTTCTCCGAAACCAAAATGCGTGTCCCGTCGGATCGAACCACATTCTCTAATGGAGAGAGTAGGAAGGCGAAAGGCAGACTGCGATACTATTAGTATCCGGAGGATTTGGACATCTGGGGAATGTTCGCGACACTTACGCCAGACACTGAATAATGATGAAGGCGACATAGGTGTCAGGGGTAATTCCTCCACTGGCACCTTTTTCGTGGTTCTTGGACAAGCTTCACAGGAGAAAACATCAGTATTGCTCTGGGCTACATAAGATGTACACATGTACTCACTTAATGGCACCTCCGACCAGTTGGCCGAGGTTTCGAGAGACGATCCACAACGCCAAGTACTTTCCTCGGGCGCCGGTGGGAGCCAGCGACATGATGGCACCCGACTCGGCCACATACCAACAACCAGTGCCAATGCCGGTAATGAAGCCGCCCAGGATCAGATACCACTGGTTACCAAATGCACTGTTGCAGTAGTAGGAGGAGCCGCGGATCGGGAAAGACATGGCGCCGATCACGAGAGCCCATTTGACGCCGAGCTTGTTGACCAACGGACCGCCGATCAAACAGACTGTCCAATTTCCCATGGTGAGCCTCATGGGATGTGAAACATTGCCTTCTGGGGGGAACACTTACCAATTGCGAGCATTGCGTAGTTGATTGCGGTACTGTATGAACCATTGTTAGTCACTGTGATTATGATCCATAGATCTCTAGGATTGTGAAGTGGCCTACGCGATGTTGGACGTCTGGGGCGTCGCCAGACCACCGCCACCAAGGCCAGCAATCGCATCCGACATGGCCGGCCCGCAGAAGGCCTGCACACTCAGTAACATCATCTGGGTCAGACTGTGCTTGTAGAACCGCTTCCACCGCGGCACCATCCTCCGGTACTCGTCCATGTCGAGGGGCTCGACTACGACATCTGGGTTGGGGTCGACTGGGATGTTACCCTGTCCTTGGAGGACATCGTCGTTACCGCCCATGTGGGTGTTGGGGGGCGCTGCATCAAACTTGGACATATTGTGTGTGAACAAAGGGCAAAGGGAGGAAAAGGGAAGACGCGATGGAAAAGTCTACGATATCATGATTCAAGGGGTCCCATGGAAGATGGTTATATACCCGAGTTTCTATATATCAGTGTATACCCGAGCGACGACGTATGCAGTCAGATCTTCCCCCGGGGAAGTGGATGCTCAACTTATCTGCGGGCAACCCTGCTATCTGCGTTGCCATTCTTGGAGCTGGGGTAATTGGGGTTAGTCTGGAGATGATCTGGGTGGAGCTTGATGCTACCTATTATTTGGTATGGAGTAGTAGAGCTTAAACCTACTCTACCTCGAGGCAGGTGACAGCTGACTGCGATAACCGTCGTGGTACGTAAGTAGGGAGACCTTGCATGGTGGTATTGAAATGCATGGGGTAATGTTGGTGGAGATGGAGCCGCGCTGGTATCAGGAGCACGGGAAGACTTGGAGAGAGAGTCTCTGGGACAAGTCTGTCTGGAGTCTAGCGTCCGATTCCGAGATAGGTCGTTTACCGGCCACATGGTATCCCAAGCTTGACTCTTTCGAGCAATGATAGCAGTCTCGGGACGGGTGAGCTTTTGAGCTTCGGGCTTTTACTACTTTGTTTCTGTGCTCCGGCAAACGTCCCGGACGCGGGCGAAAGCGTGGGTTACTCCTCAAAGGGGTAAGCCCTGATGGCTGGCAGTTTGGCGGGCGGCAGCGAACATGGATCCGGACCATTGGAGGTCGTGATCAGGCTAGACCGGAAGCGGTAACTGTAACAGTTGAAGGCAAGACGAGGCGCGAAGCTCCCGGATGTCGTCGCGAGAACCAAGTTTATCGTTGTCGCCCTCGGCGCCCAAGTACCATGGGGTAGATTGCATGCTGATAAACTCAATTGCATTGGCACATTCTTCTTCTTCCCCGGGTCTTGTTGATCATTAGCTGTGCTGTGATCGAAAAAGCACGTCTCTGATGATATTCTAGCTCGATGTAGATTAGCTTGGGGAACTTGCCGACTCTTGCTGCTCCGTGACACGGCACGGAACCAATGGAAGACATCACTTACCCACTCTGCCACTGCCAACAGTCCAAGTAATACCATCAACTACTTTCTTTACCTGATGATCTTGGCTTCTTTCGGACCAAGATACGTCCGTTGGTCTCGGATGTCGTCGGCGAAAGCCAGTGGATATATGCGAACCCCAAGAGGCTCTCTCTCCCATCATCGTCATCCAGGGTTCCCCGCCAAGTCCCACCTCCCACCGGCCAAGATCCACCACCGGTCCACGACGGACACTGCAACATGATAGACCCTTGCTTGAGATAACCCCAATTACTCAACAAGCATTGTCTCTCTCAATCTTTGAATGGTGGTTTGCCATTACTTGCTTTTCCCCGTTCCCTTCCCCTCCAGAAAGAGCCATGAACTGATTATCGTGCCATCCCGATGTTCTGGCCCCTTGCTATCTCGCTTGTCTGCTTGCTTTTCGTGCTTAAATACTCCGTGTCAAGGTGGCCAAGTACTACTCTTCTCAATAGAACCGAGCCATCTCAAACGGTAAACTACCATTCCTATCTGGAAAAGGGGATACGCACTGGCTTCAACACTATGGCGGCATCACGAAAGGCGACCAAGGTCATCGTCGTGGGCGGCGGCGGCACTATTGGCTCATCCACGGCCCTGCACCTGCTTCGGTCGGGGTACACGGCCTCCAACATCACGGTCCTGGATGCCTACCCTATTCCCTCGGCGCAGTCGGCTGGCAACGACCTGAACAAAATCATGGGGATCCGGTTGCGGAACCCGGTCGACAAGCAGCTCAGCCTCGAGGCCCAAGATATGTGGCGTCATGATGAACTGTTCAAGCCCTACTTCCATAATACTGGCAGGCTAGACTGTGAAGGCACCGAGAAGGGTATCGCTGCCCTCAAGGAGCAGTACCAGACTTTGCTCGACGCCGACGTGGGCCTTGAGAAGACGAATGAGTGGCTCGACAACGAGGATGCCATCCTGACAAAGATGCCGCTGTTGGAGCGCGACCAGATCCAAGGATGGAAGGCGATATTCAGCCAGGACGGCGGCTGGCTGGCCGCAGCCAAAGCCATCAACGCGATCGGCGAGGAACTCAAGAGACAAGGTGTCAACTTTGGATTCGGCGGCGCGGGCACTTTCAAGAAGCCCCTATTTGCCCAGGACGGACCGACCTGCATCGGCGTCGAGACGGTGGATGGCACCAAGTACTACGGCGACAAGGTCGTTCTGGCTGCGGGCGCATGGAGTCCCGCGCTGGTGGACCTGGAAGAACAGTGCTGCTCCAAAGCCTGGGTGTACGCCCACATGCAGCTCACGCCGGAAGAGGTGGCCGAGTACCAGGGCTGTCCCGTCGTGTACAACGGTGACCTCGGCTTCTTCTTCGAGCCCAACGAGCACGGCGTCATCAAGGTGTGCGACGAGTTCCCCGGCTTCACGCGGTTCCTCGAGCATCACCAGCCCTACGGCGCGCCCGCGCCCAAGCGCGTCTCCGTGCCCCGGTCGCACGCCAAGCACCCCACCGACACGTACCCGGACGCGTCGGAGCAGTCCATCAAGCGGGCCGTGTCCGCCTTCCTGCCGCGGTTCAAGGACAAGGAACTGTTCAACCGGGCGCTATGCTGGTGCACCGACACGGCCGACGCCGCGCTGCTGATCTGCGAGCATCCGAGGTGGCGCAACTTCATCCTGGCCACGGGCGACAGCGGCCACTCGTTCAAGCTCCTGCCCAACATCGGCAAGCACGTGGTCGAGCTGGTGGAAGACCGACTTGCCGACAATCTGGCGCAGGCGTGGAGGTGGCGCCCGGGTCAGGGCGATGCGTTGAAGTCGAGGCGGGCTGCCCCGGCCAAGGATCTGGCAGACATGCCTGGGTGGAACCATGACAATGAGTCTGATGACACTGGTTCCGTGTCAAGTCCACAGTACAGATTGTAGTGCATTCGACTACTCGCCCACAGTTTCAAGTCTTAATCCATAATATATATAGACACAACTATCATGATGTTCATATGAGAAACGTCACTGGAAGGTGGCCAGAAACTCCCAATAGAACCCGTATTTGTTATTGCAACTATTTGATTTCCTAAAGGGAGCGACGACAGGGCCCTATGGCGCCTTTTAAACAAACTAGATACCAAATTTACAACACGTGATCAAATGCGCCACTACCAGCTTGTTGAAACCGTCGTTCTCGAGGCTAGCCAAGCACCTCAACTGTGTCGTGGTGAGGGGTATCGTTTAGCTTGTGAGACTCAACCAATATGACCAGAAGGGACTGCCGGACTGGGCTGTCCGTGGTGGTGAAGAGGAAAAACGCAAGGTAAGCATAGCCAGGTGAGGCTGTGGGACCTGGCTACTTGTAAGACGAATGGAAAAGATCATCACAGCACTGAGGGACCGCAAGGGTCTCTGTTCAGAACTGCAGACACGTTAGTCTCTTATTTGACATATCAGAAACAACACGAGCCAGTGGAATCAACCATAAGGGGAGCAGATATGGTCATGAGAAATATACATTTGAATGTGCTGAATGTCAGTGGACTTATGTGGCAGTAGTGGACCCAGGGTAGACGTAGATGGTGGTGCAGGCCGGGGGAGGGCACGGGTAGCCGCAGAAGTGTTCTTCGATGGCGGTTGGGACTGGGCTCGGGCAGCCGGGGAGGCCTTCGTAGATGGTGCTGATCTTGGCGCAGGCGATCTGGGTGCTGGTACAGGTCGGGCAGATGACCTTGGATGTTACGGTGGGACAGGGAGTGGTGGTCGGCGAAGGACCAGGGCTTGGGACCGTCATGGTGGTGAGCTGAGGCGGTTCAGCTGCGGGCGAGCCGAGGCCGAGGCCAACGGCGCTGGTGAATAATTGTAAGCAAACCTGTCGTTCCTATGCCGTGCAGTGTAAAGATAATACATGTGGCCACTTACCAGGCGAAGGCCACCAGTACACTCGACTTGAACATTGTGCGATACCACTGAAAGGGTCGAAGACGGGACGAAAGTATAACTGATGTGCAGCTGTGGGATATCTGACTCGTGTGTCCAACAAGATGAGTTATGGTCTGTGTGTACTGGATCAACACTAGAAGGAAATCACTATGCTTATATAGCATTGCATTAGGTATACATCCCTGAATGGATTCCGTGTCAGACCAAACAGTATATGGCGGATAGCCAGCGCCAGTAGGTACGTCGTCCAATAAGCGTAGGGAGCCCCCAATGCCATGGCCCTAGCAATGGCATCTTACCTGCATCAATGGGTAGAACCCCACCTTTGTGCATGTTGCAGGCCCCCGTCTTTCGTATTGCGATGCCAGCACGATAATAATCTCGTGTCATTCTTCGTGACCTTTACGAGCCTGGACCGCCAAGAGACCAGAGACAGGAGCCAGGCGACCGGCCGTCCTCTGACGGCCAGGTGAAAGTGTGCCAAGCGAGTTGGGAAGACCGCGAGACCTCCAACACGGGAGCTGGCAGAAAGACCCCTGGCTGACTCTAGGTCCAAATTGGTAACCTTACTACATAGGCACGTCACTGATGAAAGCATCGCCCCAAAAGGGTTGGGATATTTATTTTCGTGGGTGGTGGACCTGTGAGAAGCGATTAGTCATCCTGTGTGTTTGTTGTCAATGATAGACTGCTATTTACGAGTAAGTATGTTTAGTGCACGAATGTCCTTTTAGGTGTTTCTCTTTTTCCTTTAGTTCTATCTTTCTTTCTTTTCTTCTTTTTGATAGTTGATGCAGTTTTTTTCCCTGAAAGGCTCGAGATCTGTTTTCTGTAGTGAATCAGCTATCCATTAGAAGGTAAATAATATTATGACCAATGTCCGTTATGCCGCAAGGATTGCTGCTTTTCCGAATGTGGTATGGAATACATACTAAAAGAAAGAATATGGAAGCTACAATGGAACATTTCCGCAAGCGGTGGAAACAAAGCACAGTCAATACCCCTTTTGTCGCTTTGTATCTACAACCAAGTATGCATGTCTACATTTCAGTTTCACGCCCACGTCTGAAAATCACTTCTCCTTCGACACCTTTGACTTATCACTAAAACTGAATATGCAGCAGAGACCATCCGCAGCAAAAAAGGCATCCTCGAGGCGAAGGCCAAGGCCCTCGGGGTCAGCACCCCCAAGGCCCTCGGGGTCGGAACCATCAGGACCCCCCGATCCGGGACCTTCGAGGCCGGCACCCCCAAGGCCCTCGGGGTCGGCACCCCCAGGCCCCCCAGGTTCAGGACCTTCGGGGTCGGCACCCCCAGGTCCCGAACCTTCGAGGCCAGCCACTCCCCCGTTATCGGGGACAGATCGAATATCCAAAACGGTAGCCGGCCTGAAAGCGGCCCGTATTGTGAAGGCACATAACAAGCTGCGCGGCGTCTTTCGGGACAATTCGGATAGAATCTGGAAAATATGGGAAAATCTACCGGATACCAAGCGAAGAAACCTGCTTCGTACACCAACGATCAATAATCGTCCCATTGCGCGACGCCGAAGACAGTATCTTGAGCGGCTGCGCCCATGGGCGAACAACGGAAACGTAAACGGATTGACGATGCCGCCGAAGGGCTACATGAACATGGCGTGCATGGTAATCAACACAGGTTCGAATGCCGAGCTAAAGGACCAGCTGCGGCACCCGGCCTTGTCCGTGGAAGGGCTCAACGCGGACCCCAGAGTCTTGCTTACCTATCTACAAAGTCGATCCGATGAGGTTCCTGCCGATTACAGCCACTTGGACTTTTACCTGCAATTCCCTCTGCTGACCACCAATCTCAGTCTGATTGGACAGCCGCACGACTCACTTGGATATTACCTAGACCAAAGACAGTGGATCGACCCGTTCGCTCGCCGCGAGAATACTTACCTGGCATTTTCAACGAACCGTGCGGCAGATTCAAAATCACTCGAAGGTTATGAAGAAGTAGATAGGGCTGGGCTGCTCCCATATTCACTAATAGATCACCTTCTGCACAACCAGGAAAAGGAGTACCAATTCCTAACCGATCTCTGCGAGGAAATTTTGAAAGAAAGCACTAGCGAGGAATCCGAGACGAAGGAGGAATCCGAGACGAAGGAGGAATCCGAAGTCAACGCGGGGAGCTCAAGTCGAGTCCTACAGAACCCGTGGCAACGTCTCTTAATTCGCACTCCTGGCGCGTTCGACCGCTGGGCAGCTGGCGATGATAGTGGACAATATCCAGCGAATACTTACCTGGGAGAATCGTTGGAAGATCTGTGGGCTGGCCTTCGACACGCCGAATTAACGCAGGATTATCGCCCACCTATGCGCCTATGGATGGAACTCTTATACATGTGGTCGTTAGAGAAAATCTGGGAGGGAACAAACGTAATGATCAGACTTCGCGAGAACCCGGAGTACTTCAAACAGCGTGTGCAAGATGCGTGGGAGCATCAAGCCACGCAGGTGAGTTTGAGAAGCAAGGACGTCGGGCGTACCGAGGATACCATTGAGCTCGAGGATAAGGAACGCTGGGCGAAAGCCCTGCGCGATACAGTTATCGGCATCGGGGAGCGACGCATCGAGTGGAACCCCATGCATACGATGACGATGCATCTTGCAGGAGATACGCATACAAACCAGTGGATGGCCACATGGGACACTGCCGACAGACGAGAACTCGTAATGGAACAAGAGACTCGGTACAAGTATGCGTACCATGGGGTGTGCAGGCTACTTGAGAAGACGGTAGCACAGTTGTTACAGGCCATCAAAGCCGGCCCGGCATTTAGAGCTCACTATAGCCGGCATGATAGACAAAATGGCGGGAGTAACATCGAGCAGGGGACGTTGCCCGAGGACGATATCGGTTTGCTCAACTTGGTGGCCATAATCAGGTGGCTGGAGGATGATGATGCGGTGGCCATGCTCCGCCACCAGGTCCTTCTGGACGATCTCGATAGGTACGCCAATGAGGCGGACCAGGACCGAGATGACCTCTTTGGGCCTCTTATCGAGGAGTTGTTGAAGATGGCCAAGGTCCTGGCGGCAATGCAAAGGGAACTGGACAACGCCGCTTCCCAGCAGAATTGGCAAGCGACTGCAAACTCGATAGTAAGCACCATTCTTGGCATTGTTATATTGTGTATTGCTCGTCAGCTAACTCCCAAGAAGAGAACTAAGGGCGAGGCATATGTTTCGCTAATGAAACCCAACTCCTTTCAACAAATCGATGACCTTACACATAATTTATACTTTGCGGAACTGGACAGGATCAAAGTAAGATCAAGTAACCGGCGTATAATAGACGGCACATCTCCATGGCTCAATGAGCTGCACGCGCTAGGGATGGAAGTTATGGAGACACCTTACTATCCCGATGGTGAACTCGATACCAGGGCGCATGCAGTGTCCAACCAGAAGGCGGAAGCGGCGCTCAGGTCGTTCTGGGAAACATTCGATTCTGTTTTCGAAGGTGACGTGTCGGAGGTATGGCAAAGATGCTGGGCATGTGCCAATCCCATTGAGACAAGAATGGGGACTTACGACGAGAGCAGCGAAGGCGAGGGCGAGGTCGAGGTCGAGGGCGAAGGCGAGGGCAAAGGAAAAGGAAAAGAGCCTGCCGGTGCAGTAGAAGGGAAAGGAAAAGGAAAAGAGCCTACGTCAAAACCCATGCCACCGTCTACCGAGCCAGAGACTAGTAAGGTACCAGAAGAGGGAACAGGAACAGGAAAAGGAAAAAGGAAAGAGACCATGTCGGGCCAGTCGGCAAGGCCGTCAGGTAACAAACGAGTAAAGCGTGGGCCTGGGTCGAAGCAGGAAGCTCCAACGGAACGCTACGTGGTCCCTTTTCAATACCAGCCGCCTGAGGCAACCAACATGCGGGGGGATATCCTCCGGCTGCTGGGCGAGAGGACAGAAAAAGAGAAGACGACGGGTACGGCAGACCCTGGGCGGGCGGTAGTACCGGAGCCGCCAGCGGCACGTGGGCGACTGCCCCGTATTCCGGTGAGCCGGGCGATAATGGACCAGCTGGAAATCATGCTCACAACAGGGCCGGATGACAATCTGACGTCGATGAAGTTTGAGGAGTGGAAAAAGACGCTCGAGGGTATAGGGTATACCGTCCAGAAAGACGGTATAAGCATTACAGGCAGGCCTACGGACAGGTTAAGGAAGTATACGGCGCGTGACCGGGGCCGCCATATTCATAATTGGACTCAGCACATAGCGCACAACAAGAACCCAACTATCATGATGAGTGCGGCCAGGGGATACTCGATACGGAAATACATGACAACTAGGGACGCAGGCTTCGGCTCGCAGGGGCTTCGGCTAGAGGACTTCAAAGTGCCAGTCGAGGGGGAGCCAGATACGGATTTCGAGGATGAGGCGGACGATGCCAACAATGCCAACGGCCTGGCAGACGAAGAAGGTGCGTACGTGATTGGGTACGCAGGCGAATCCGACGATGAAGGGAATGCACCGATGGACTGATGAGTGATCTCGAGAGGGCCGGAGGCCATACTCGAATGGATTTCAGAGGGACGGGATATCTATAGTAATAGCTGTATTTCATATGTAAAATGTTCATGTCATTCATTGGAAGTGTTATTGTTCAATTGGCTCAGTTAAGTATAAGTACTTAAGGACGGTGGTGCCGCTACCAAGCCAACATGCTACGCTGTTGTGTGAGCCTTGGGTAAAACATTCGAGCAAAAGACGGAGGCCATGGCCATCGTGCGAAGGGCGGGGGATGAGGGCGCATTTAGGTAAGTACATAGGTCTAAGTAGGTATGGAATGATGACTGTGGTGATGGGTACTCTAGTATATAAACACTAGGTACCTACCTACCTAAGTTAAGTCAGTCTGCCTGTAATCCGTAGGCGGGGTTCAATAGCAGTCTGGCAGTAGCGGCAGCCATTGAGGTTAGCGACTTACCGCCTAGAACCCCACTTAAACGCGCCTAAGCTGCAGCCAGGCAGCGGCAGTTCAGCCCGCTGGTCCAAGCTTCGCCATTTTTTGATTTCTCAACTCTTTAGGCCCAGCCTCCTCCAACTCTGATCGCTTCATTCCCTCATCATCATCATCATCATCATCATCATCATCATTATCAACAACCGATGCATACCTTCTCAACCAACTAGCACTCGCACCCTCGATCATCTATTGACTGACTCCTACTCGACAAGCGTGCGGACCAGCGCCTTTGTCGAAAGGATCAGGATCTTGGGCAAGGCGCCTGAACAGGTTAGCCGGTCGCAAGCCTGGGTTGCGTTGCGTCGGTCTTGCGTCGCGTTTCCTTGAACCCGCCGTTCTTCTTTCTCTTCCCATCCCCGCCTTCGCCCTCTGCCCGCCAACAGACCGACCAGCACTCGCGCCCTCGATCACCGTCGACACTGACTCCTACTCGCCGAACGCGCGGACCAGCGCCTTCGTCGAAAGGACCAGGATCTTGGGGAAGGAGCCTGACCCGGCTACCGGTTGCGAGCCTGTGTCGCGTCTTGTTCGGTGTCGCCAAGGTGTCGGCCTCGGTCTACCTGCATCTGTTAATTTGCGAGTCTACTAGGTAAGTCAATTATGCTGTCCACTAACCATGCGAGCCAAGATGCAGCGTCTGTAGGGTCTTTCAGCCAAGAGGCAACAACCGTCGTCGTCACATTCAAACCAACCAACGGAGGACGGGACCAGGACGGTGGACGAGAACAGCACGCGCGGGACGACCGGGACGACAAACGACAAGAAAACGACACTCAAAAACTGCGCCTAGCCTTCAAAGCATGCTACAGCCCACCCGTCACCACATTCCGATTTCAAGTCAACATCTTCGGTCATGACGGCGGCAAGAAGGAAAAGACGACGCTCTACCTCGATGTTCCTCCACACTACATCTCGTCGCTCGAAGCGACCTACCATGTTGACACCACCGAGCTTGACCCGGACGACATTCAACATTTCACGGGCGGTGTGACGCGCATTCGGTTCCTGCTCAAACGCCCCGGCAACCTTGTCCAGCCTATTCGCAACCTCTCCCTCAAACCCGCTTCGCAACGAACTTTCACGTCCATGACTTTGCTGGCCGCCGCGCTCGAGTTTGTCCTTTTCATACCACACACGGCCCTGTCCAAGGAACAATTTCGATGCCTGCACCAGGTCGTCACATCACCGATCTCGCGCCATGACCGGCAGCAGCAGATGAAGGAACACGATTGGTGGCTAGCCGCGTTGTACGGCGGTGCGGGCGGCAGGCTGTTCAACACTTCTCATGTTGACGTTGACAGCAACGACGTGAGCACGGCGTCAGAGTCGGGCGAGTCGACTATTGCTACCGCAACTCCACCAGCTTACAGGAGGTCAAGGCTGGATAACGACGATGATGCTGCTGGTGGTGGTGCTACCGCTGAGTCGAACGGTGGCCTCGATGGTTATCCTAATACAGATGACGCGCCTGTTGCCGACAGTCCGCCCCCATACGATCGGCTCGAGCCCGAGGCTGGTAATTCCGCTCCAGTAGCTGAGATGAAGGGTTTGTTCATACCGATTACCCCACCTTCGAACCAGCCAATTTGCTAACTTACGTTCAGGCAAGCAACCAAGGAAACGACTACATGACAGTGAAGACTTCGATGTTCGACTCTACCGCAGACGCTTGTTTAGTCCAACAAGACCTGCGCATGGTGAACAGTCGCATCCCGATCCCACCGCCAACGCATTGTGCTCCGAAAAGCTAGATGCACTGCAACAACACCCCGTGGCCGTGGTTCTCTCGAAACTGGAGCAAGTGCTCATGAGGGCCCAGGACACGGAAGAGGAAAACAGGTCCCTCAGGGCTGAATTGGTTGCAATGCGGGAGAGGCAACACCAGCTCAACGTCAAGCTTGAAGAGGTAATGGAGCAAAACCGCAAACACGTGAAGAGGACCGAGGATCTCGAGACCGAAAGTGCGGATCTCGACAGTCGAGTCAACAACGTCGAGGAGCGTCAAGGCGAACTGGAAGATCGTCAGGCCAAGACGGAGGAGAAGTGCGAAACGATTGAGATAGAGATCGCGGATCAAGTTCATAGCGCGTTACGAGATAGGCTTATAGGAGCATTAGAAACAATGTGAATATCTATTGATCATGAAGTCTGTCTGCTGCAACTGAACCAAGGTAGGGCGAGTCCGCGATTCGGCGAGAAATATGCAGTTCATACAAGCCAGATGCCAGTCCACCAAGATAACACCAAGTGCTCCGTACATAATGGATATCGCGGGGCCTCCACACACCCCCCAAGGGCCCGCCCCCAGGAACAATCTTGTTTTTCCCATGCTCAATCGTCGGCGGTTCGCACCCAGCCCCGAGCTCAGTAAGTATGTATCCGCGGGAGGCTTCCACCCTCATGAGCCAATCCGCATTTTTCGAAAACTGACCCAACGCGTCGATAACAATGAGAATTTATCACACGGAAGAATGCTTCAGGTACAGCAATGAACTCGATTGGCGCTGACTTAGACTACTATCGTAAGTATATCATCGCAGTGTCTCGGACCGTACCTAAACCTAGAACCGGCATCAAGGATTCGAAGAGGCCGCCTCCACGTGGTCTCTTGAATTACTTGCTTTCTTTTTTTCGTCCTCCCCGGCCACCGCATATCCGGATATCCACCATTCATTCTTGATATCGGATGGGACCCGAGGCAGGTCAATGACTCGGGCATGGCTGCTAGTGTACTGTACCTGCCTTGCGACGGGTCTATCCCAGACGGGATACCGGCGCACGCACGTGGTACCTATTCCCGCAGAAAAGAATATCCCTCCAATGCCGGAAATGAAGCGCCGAAAGTAAGCAATCCGTGTGAGCAGTTCCATACTTCCTCGGTCTACTAAGTACGTATGATGGCTATGTTTTCCCATCCCTACCCCTGCTACACACCTCGAATAGAACAAACCGTATGTGAACGGTGCTTAGATTGACCAATGGATAAGATGGATATTTAGGTTCTGTACAAATATACGGGGATCTGGATGTATACTGCTAGTGATCCGGCTTGTAGGGATGAGAAAACATAAGCCTGAGACCAAGTAGGGCATGGCGCGTCCTCTCAATTGCGGCTGTGGTGGCCTCGAGTCATGTATCGTCAACATGTAACAGATCTAGGTTGCATCGCCGTGGCAGGGAGCAGATCATCAGTGGATTCATTTTCAGCTGTGTCCAAGAAAATGTTGCACTCATCGCAAGAACTCGCCCTGCATGCCCTTGACGGGCCCATTACATACGTACATAGATCCTGGACCCGAGGTGCCAGACCCGTCTCAACCTCCCGGGCCATCATGTCGTCTCATGTAGTCAAGATTATCGCAATCCTGGACCCAGCTCGTGGCATGTCCCGATCCATCCCCGCGTTCTTTGCGCCCGATATCCAGACACAAGCTGTCTCCTCACCACACCATCACGGTCATTCTTTTCACGAGCAGCGGATAGGGAAATAGGAAAGAGATAGCACGTTCGAACCCGGCAAAGCGTCACGGTCAGCGCTTATCAGAGTCCTCTCTACCAACGACCGACGGTTATGTCGTCGATCAACTTAGCCGTGGCGATACCAACCCTCGTGGGATCGATTCTATCTTTTCTAGCCACCTCGGTGGCTCTCGCCGCCCATGTCGTCGCGCCCCCGGGGAGGCATTTCCGTCATGCCCTGATTCTGAACCTCCTGGTTGCCGGTACGTAGTTCTTTCATCCTGAAAATTCGGTACGGCCAGCTCACTCACTGACTTGGTTGCGGCTCAATAAATCAGACGGCATAAACTCGCTCAACAACTCTATATCGGGCATCATCACCATGCTCAACCTAAATAAACCGGAGCCACTTTCCGCGGGTCTGGCTTGCAACGTCAATGCCTTCGTAGGGCAGTTCTCGGTCCAGGCCGTCGACTTCAACATCTTGATCATGTCCATTACGGTCCTGTTCACGCTGCGCACCCGGAGACTGTCAGCGGAGCCTTCGCGTCTGACAATCCTCTCAATATGCGCTCTGGCTTGGGTCCCATCCGTCATCACCAGTATGTCTCTTGTCCCCCCCATTCCCCTCCCCCGTGCTGCTCCGCCCCCCGCGCTCCACCACGGTGTTTGAAGTTGACAACTGACGCCGGCCCCTTCCAAAGGCTCGATCGGGATTGGCCTGGATGCTTATGGCCCCGTCAGTGGGAATTGGTGTTGGATCAGCTCCGAGAGGCCGTCTCTCCGCTATGCTCTCACCCATAGTTGGCGCATGGCCATCTTCATAGCCACCTTTGTTATCTATACCTACATCTATATCCATCTGAAGCGCACCTTCAATAGGTTTGCGCTGAGCACATCGACGACGACGAATACCACCGGCACCGGCACCCACCGCAATCTTGCAGGAGATCATCACCCCCCAGCAGGAGGGAAGGCGAACGATAGCCTGGACACCACGGACACCAGTGAGATCATCGTCAAGAAGACATTCTACATTGATACCGGAGAGCATTACCCCACTGCCACCACCAATCCCGTCTCGTTCGCAACCGCCACCCATGTCGACGCCGGCATGCCCCTCCGGGATCTTGAACCGGCGAGGAAGTCCAACGGCGCAGCCCTGGCGCGGCCCCTGAAAGCCGACAACAACAACAATGACCGTCACATTCACGGGGGCGCCCGCCACGTCTCGCGGAGCAACCTCCGGAGGATGCTCTTGCTGAACGGCTACCCCGTCCTGTACATTGTGCTCTGGATGCCGGGCATCGCGACGAGGCTGGTCGAGGCGGTGCGCGGGTCGTCGCCCCTTTGGCTGGTTGTGCTGCAGTCGTCGACGCAGTACATTGGCTTCGCTAACGCGGTGACGTATAGCTGGAACGAGAAACTGACAGAAAGGTTCAAACGCCTGATAAGATGAGCTGGTAACCCAGAAACTTGTAATGAGAACAAAGTCAATAATATTTGAAACTTCAAAGCTAATGTCGCTGTCCCTTGTCTGATTATCCTACACCTTGCCGGACTTAAAAGCGTGGGTATAATGAAAACCACAACATCGCATATAATTAAATTGACCAGGTAGCTACAGGAAAGTAGAGTCAAAGTTGCGTCACCCCTGACCAACTGTTCTTTCTACCTAAGTTAGTTTAGGCCATCATCATCTCTTAAAAAAGAGCAACCATCCACCCCAACTACTTATTAGTTAGTTGATCTCCAGCTTCTTCTGAGCCAGCCGCAAGAGCCAGTTCTTCTCGCCGACTCTACTCTCGTACATTATCAGCATCTCGTTCTTTCGCAGCGTAGTATCAGTGACGGCAGTGGTCTCGTAGTAATCGGCGTTCAGCTCCGACCCCGACGGGTTCTCCATCGTCGGTCGTTACAGGTAATGAAGTGGGGGATAGATTGATGATGGATGAGAAGCTAGTGATGCACCTAGGTGGTAGAAGCCTTTTTGGTGAGTTAGACAGCTTCAATTAATGATGTTCAAGCAGGGTAGAAAGGGATGGGAGCCGTCCTTCTGCACGCCAGTATCCAAATCACCAGTTTAGAAGGTTTACGCAGGCGCCGGTACGTTGGTAAGCATTACTCTAATCTGGCAACAAAGTCTTTTTCTTCTTCTTCTGACCTATTTCAAGTTATCTTTTTAGTTTATATTCATGACTAACTTGCGCTATGAGTCTTAATTCCTGCTCTACGCATTGAATGTGAGAGAAGTATAAAGAAAAAAAGAATAGACTCGATGCCTCCCAAGTTATGCGTATATTACAGAGGCAGAAGCTGATAAGGGCAACCTGGGCTACTCACAATATACATGATATATGATACACATAAGCTCAACCATATCGACCTGAGCACGATAAACGCCCAACCCGGTGGTGTGTGCCGTGAATCTGAGCCACCAACGCCGCCACCATTCATTTCTGGCCCGTCGAAACAGTGTGGCCACGGGTGAACGTACGCGCTTGTAATAGGCCCTGTCTTTTTTCTTTGGGGACAGCTAAAACAATATCTACGTAACTCGGAACTTGAATCACAACCACCAACGTTACAACGACGGGCTCATGCATACCAACATCGCAGATCTGGGCGTAAGCGATTGATGATACATAATCTTTCTTGTCGTGACATGGCTTTTCGAATCGGAAGACGCCCCTCCCGCGCAAGGCTATTGAGACCATTTGCACTGAGCTTTTTCTAAGCCGCGTTGCATAAACACATAATCACATGATAGAAAAATTCCTGTGCTCCTCAAGATGCATAGTGACAGCTTTCATTGTCACCAGGAACCGAGAAATCCGATAGGTCAAACCACATCCCGAGACAGTTCTTCGGCTGGTACTAACCACGATGTAAGACATACGTTTCACGGGTAATACCTTCTGGGCCGTCTTCGTGATGACTTGAAAATGGATGCTGGACTAGCACGTGTCTGAGGATGCAGGATAAGAGGGCCACCAAACATTTGATCTAGTTTGCCTCCCCTTGTTAAAGCCCTGCCTGACCACTTCACTATCCCAAACCAAAGAGGAAAAGAAGGCCAAACGTTTAGCTGTCAGACCCCTCAAGATGGCTTTTTATACGACCCGGAACATTGTGGAGAAAAGCTGCCCCCAACGAGCCGCTGAGAGTATCGGCATCGTCCTCGGTCAAGTGGTGATGAAGACACCGATGTCGATTTTGACCCCTATCACCAATACCAGCAAGACCCTGGCCAATAGTCTCAAGATGGTTCCTGTGCTGGGTAGTGTAGACTTCACGAGGCTACCCATCGTAGGTAAGAACTCGGCAGTCCCTTATGCGTGGAATTTTGGCTTAACTCTAGATGTAGGACCAGTGCTCGTGAGCATTCAGGTGGCTCTAGCCGCCAGAGAACTGATGGACAGAGCCGAGCATGCCATGGATCCATCGGCATTGGCGGAAGGGCTCGTGGAACAAACCAACGCCAACTCCAAGGCAGTGTTGGAAATGGCAGAAAGGCTTGTGGCAGAAACCAACGAAAGGTCCAAGGCGGTGTTGGAGGCATTGGGAAGGCCGCCGGAGATTATAGGGGTGACCGCTGGGGAGCGTTTGCTGACTGAACAATTGGCTGCGGGTTCGCGTCTGCTAGTTGGAGACTCATCTGCACGTTCCACGGCCGCTGAAGCGCCTCTCCCAGTCGTCCAGGGCGATCTGTTAGGTCACGCCATGACGAACCTAACGGATGCATATGGTCAAGCTGCGACTAAGAGACGTCGAACACCGCTGGGTGGGATCTTGTAGTGGAGTCGAATGCAGGTCTATGTATCAGCATGAATCAAGATAAACTAGGTGTGGTCTAATAGTAAATGATTGTATCGCTTCGCTCAAGTGATAACCCTTAGTGTAAAGTGTAATCCGTCAACTTCAGCTTTCCATCATCCAGCATGTCAATTGCCCGACCGCGCATATAACGGTGGAGATAGACGTCCCCCACGAACCTGTACTCGCCGTGCGGTCCCTCGGCCCGCAGCAACACCGGCGTCGAGCATCCCAGCGGCACTACGATTATGTCGCCGATTGCCATGTACCCGGTCCCCATACCGAGGCGGCCGCCCTTGGTAAGGAGGAAGCATCGGCCCATCATGCGGCTGCCAAAGTGCGTCTGGAGGAACTGGGGCGGCGACTCGCCCGGGCCCAGCTCGATCCGCCTGGCGACGTCTTCCTCCGCGTGACGGCTCAGTTCCGCGTCGAGGGCGAGATGTGGCAGGCGCGCCCGCAGCAGCCTCGCGAACACGTGGTAACACACCTCGAGCCATTGGCGGGGCCGGCTCGCCCACGCCTCTGGGATCTGGCCCAAGCAGAGGGTCTCGGCGAACTCCTCCTGAACGCCGACGGCAACGTTGGGTGCCTTCCGCGCGATGTATTGCAGCACAAGCGCCCGCCAGTGCAGGAACGCCATGAGCCAGTCACTGGATCGGCAGTGTGTCCCTACGGCCACGCCCTGGTTATCAATCGTGTCCAAGTAGATGCCCTGGAAACGTAGCTTGTTGAGGTGCAGATCGGTGAAGCGGGCGTCAGCCTTTCTATCCTTAGAGGCGGAAAACCTGAGCATATGGCCCATGGCCGAAGTTTGAGGTATGTGCGACCAGTCTGGAACAAAGGATGGGAGGCCGTGGGCTCCCGTGTAGAGCGGGAAATGGATGGCGTCGCATATCACGTCGAGGCGACCCGTCGTATTAATGAGTGTGTCGACAATGTCCGAGTAGACGAACTTGACCGACTTATCGTAATTGGGCTGGAACTCCTGGCTAATCGACCCGGGGAGGATGCCCAACAAACCATAGAGCTTGTCTTTCGGATCCGAGGCGAGTTTTCTTCGAAATTGACGAAGCACGCGAAGAAGAGCCTCATCGCCAAGAGACTCGTCAGGTTTGTGACCCGGCAGACTGGCGGGCCCTTCATAGACGAGTACCTGCGATGTGCTGAACTGATAAGGCACCCCGGACCACTCATCCATGTCGTGTCTAATTACCTCGTCAATCTCGGCCCGGTGGGCTCGGAATACGTCTGATGCTTTGCGGTACACCTCCCAAGATACTTTGGTCGAGCCGCAGTAGACAATAGGGTCACTGGGTGCATTCAAGACCTCCTGCACAATCCACAGCCTCTGCCAATAGTCCCGCGCAAACAGCGAGGCGACTGCCGCAAGGATGCCACTCTTGTGACCCGAACGCATTAGTGTGGAAACCTCCCCAGGCGAGTCGGCCTTCTCGGCTACGTCTTGGAGGCAGCGAATGGCATTATGGCTACCGTCAGCCTCAGGACCTAGCCAGATGGCGACGGATGATGCCAATGAGTAGATGGATGTCATTAGTTGGACTTGCTGTGATCGTTCGTCTCGGTTTTGCTGATCGATACAGAGTGCATCCACCCAAACCCAGATGGACTCAACCTTGTCACGCAGGGCTGCCAGTGCACCGTAGAGACTGGAAGCCACCGGAAGATCGCATTGAGACCCCTCATGATACAGGCGGATGTTTTCTTTGAGTCCGGTGTCCCCCCAGGCATAGGAAATGGCTGTGTAGGGGCGCTGCTGGTCGATAGAAAGGTGGATGATCTCGCACTTGACCTGGTGTTTTCTTGCCGGATATACCCTGAGTAGGCGGATATGTCCTGCTTCAAGAGGTCGATAGTGGTAAGGCTGGTCACCGAGAATTCCACTGTTGATGGTGTCAATGGTATTGTGCAGCGTGGCCGCCTGACCTGCTAGCCCATCGGAAGCTAACGGTGGCGCGAGGTTCCTTGGCCGGCTGTCGCTGTTCCATCGTTTAATATCGGTAGCGGGAGACGGCGAGGAGTGGTCGCTCTGTCCAAACGAGTCTCGCAAGTTGCCTCCACGTCTGTTGGGCGACAACGAGTGGCGACGTCCACGGCCTGTTGGATGCTCTACCTGATCAGGGGCAACGAGGACTGGAAGTTCCGTTACAGTGCGCTGATGCCCAGTGCTGGGTCTTCTCTGGTCAGAGATGGTGTCCTGAGGAGTCGCATCCCACGTCCCACGGCCGCTCTGTGTGTGATGATCAGGCGACGGGACTCGAGCATATCCTGAGCTCATATCCGGTAATACCCATTTTTTGTTAAGTAGCGGGGCATTTACGTCGCGTCTATTTGCATCACTTGCCTGATGGCCATGTGGTGGGTGCGAGTCTGGAGGCGGAGATGGAACTCGTGCAGCATAGCTTCTGGGCGATGGGTCAAATAATATCGGAGCTTGACGGTGTCTTGTTATGGGAAGTGGTGCTCGGCCATGTCTCCTCTGCCTTCTGCCTGCCTCGATGTGATCCGATGAATACCCATCGTGCATCGGAGGTCGCCGAGTGACATGAGTGTACTGCAGGTCACGACGCCGGTTGGACACCACGTTCTCGTATTGATCCATGGGTACAAAGGATGAGACTATCTTGCCTTCTATTGAAAACGTGGAGGAATCAATCTTGAAGACAAGAAGATGACTGTATCTCTTGTAAGCAACGCCGCGGTGAGGGGTATGAGTTGTGAGTGGGTGCGCTGCATCCTATCAGCCACAATTATGATATCAGTTCATGCATGCATACACAAAAGTAAGCAGAAAATTGGAGTACTTTCCCATAAGCCGTGTTTATCCATGGTGTAATTATTATACGGTCCTCCTTTTGTCAATATGTCAGTAGACTATAACAATAACAATATAACCCATTTGGTTGATGAGAAAACATCATGATTCTGCTCGCAATGTGTTTCAGGTTACATTGTATTATTTGTTTGAGTGCTCGTGAAGAACATTTTACTGTGGTAGTCAATTAATGTGCCGTATCAGGCATCGTACTGCATCTGACATGTGAATTCTCCCTCCAGCTACAGGCGCAACTCCGACGACACATCACATCATTTCTTGGCCACAACCCACGGGGATTATCTCCCGTCCACTCTTCCAATCCTTCCAAGCCACTCATCCGAAAAGGAGGGTTGGATGCCAAAGTATTGTGTTTGGTCTCGGCAGGTTGCTCAAGCTGCTTTGCCATCTACTAGTAGCAGGCTACTTACAACCCAAGACGGACGGAAGTGAGGAGACTCAGACCGGCGTGGTATAACGGTCTGTTATCTCCTCTGTCAGAATATCTGCCACTTGTCGTGCCATATCCGACTTCTTCCCTAAAAGCCACAACCCCTTGACGCAATCTTCTGCACGTCGTATGGTCTCTGACAGTCCGTCGTCACTGTTTACCCCCAGTGCACGGTCCTGACAACTATCCGCACGTGCTAAAAGTTGGACAGCTGCTCTCGAGAAGGCTTGGATCAAGATGATGGTCCAAGGATCTGTGAGAATAGTCGCCTCGTTCACTGAGGGGTGGAAGTCCGGTAGTTGGGGTTCCGGGAATGCGCTGCCGCCATCGACATGGGAAGGAGTCGCGACTCTGGCCAGGTCTGCAAGCTCCTTAGCGCTAGTCTCTCGTAGCTTCGCGACGATTCCGCCCTTTAGACGCTGTCCCATTTCCTCTGTAAGCCCAAGCCCTTGTTTGTCTACAATTTCCAACAGATCAGCCAGTAGCATAGCCGCCAGATGCCAGTGTCCCGAGATACACACAAACCAGCTCCGGACTCGCCCCGGCACACAGGAAAAGCCCTGTACGAGGTCTCTGAAAAGTTTGCCATATGTGACGTTCCAATACCTATGAAGGGTCATTGCGCTGTGGATGATTTCTTCAATCTTCTCGCGTTTCTGTCCTCGCCTCAGAGAGTTTTGCAGCCAGGCGACATGTCGATACAAAAGGACCTTGACAGGCCCCGACTTGGTGACGGCCTCAGCAAGCTCCTCGTATGAACAAGGCCATTGGGTGCTTTGAGTAGGGGAATCCAGCTGGTCTTGGATGAAAAGGTTTAATTTCCATCGTGGACTATCGGTGTCTTCGTCTTCGTCGTCTTGATGCTGGCATTCCTGGTCGGGTACAACTAGGGGCCGATGATGGACAGAAGAAGAGACAGTATCGAACATGACGGTGAGCCAGTACAGGAGCCCGACGGAGGTCTGGTCTTCTTCACTCATTAACAGTACTGGGCTCATAGCCTCATCGACACAGGAAGATCGAGGAATGCTTCTCGTGGCCGAGTCAAACTTGAACTTCAGCGTGTGCATTCTCCGAGCCGCCCTCTCCATGTACTTGGGAGGCCCGTCTTGGGAGATGACCTGCGAGATTTCAAACATCAACTTGTCCGGCTCAAAATTTCGCCTTCTCTGCCGATTCCCTTTAGCCTCAAGGAACCCTACTACCTCATTTCCCCGCTTGGATGGCTTTTGAACCAGACCAAGGATCGACTCGGCACAAACAAGTCTGAATGAGTCCACGCCAGACATCTCTTGAAGAACCTCTTCGGCCTGTTTCCAGAAATACCGCTGAATCTCGCTGTCAAACTCGTCAGCCACTACCCCGAGACTGTTTTCGGGCATCACGTAATCTGAAGTGACCGGGGACAGAGGGTATCGCTCGTGCTGGCGGCGACTTCCTTGGGTCCACTGCGTGGCGAAAGCCATGATGGCGAGATGCAATGCCCGACTGCATGCGCGGTCCTCCGACATGCTCAGTTGTACCAGCCTGGCCTTCTTTGCAGCTTCTTCCAGTTTCAACGTGCGATAATACAGGCGATTTGACCATAAAGGGCCCCATTCCGCCGATTTGACCCTCTCCTGGAAAGGCACGGATCTCGGCCGATATGGACAGGAGACCTCCGTTAACCAACACGAGAGATTGTGTTCAAGGACATCATGATATATCCGGAACAAGTTCGATGATATCAAACTCTCGTTCGTACTTGTTGCGATTTTTTGGTTCGCCGCAAATGAAGAAAAGAAGACAGGCCGTTCTCGTGGACTGGGTTGTGGTGTACGGCGTCGTTTCCTGGTTGCCTTTTCACGGCCATTCGTTTTCTCGCAATAGACTGTTGGCACGTCGAAAGAGATCGGGGTAACAGGACTAAACGTTTCCAGCCAACTATTTGCATCAGTTTCCCAGTGGAGCTGGCCTTGTGTCTGTCCTGGGAAACCCAAGTCACTCAAGAAGGTCGAGCCGGGGCTCGAATCACCACTTATGGCCTCGAGGCTCGCAATGTCCTGGATCTCGGGGGGGTTTCCGTCTTCGCAAGTTCCGATAATTGCCTCCCACTCGGCCAGCGATAGGTCCTCTTCGAAAGGCTGGTTGACAGAATGGATATCATAGGGTGTGTCAAAAACGGCCGGGTTTTGCAGTTCGCCAAACGGTGTGCCATACTTTCGATAGTCAGAGCTGAGTAGGCCCTCTATCGAATTTGAAACGCCAAGGTTACAATCGGAGGAAATGGGCTGCGTCACGAATCGGGCATCTGTCGAGCCAAATCTTGGACGCTTTGAAGGAGACGACGCATCCAAAGGAGGGCTTCCACAGGATTCTGCTTCCAGAGCTTTCCTGATCCGCAGCTGAGCCCAGGCCCAGTTGATTGTACATTCCTTTTTGGTTCTTGCGCAATATGAGCAGGGCTGAGTTTTGGGGGCTGTTCTTGGTTAGCCATCGAACACCTATATCACGGAGGAGTAGTATGCACACGTGGGACGCACCTTGTCGAGGCTCCCCTGTGAAGAACGCCAACGTTACGTCCGGAGAATCCTCCAATGCAAGCGCATCACACGCCCGCTTGGACCTCCGGCATTGATCGCACGAGTGGCCTTGACGCCGCATTGCCGTATCTAAAGCAGATGTCTTCGCAGTTGGACTGTGATGCGTCAGTATGTTGGCCGAACTTGGAATGCTGAGATGTAGGTGGGTGATCCGGCAGGTCGGGAAGATGCAGCTCTGCTTTCCACCCACGAAGATATGGCAGGCCCTCTTGAGCTGGAGCCTGCGGATGCCAAGAGCCGCCATGTTAGTGGATGGAGTGCTCGCTCAGCGAGTAGGAGGGCGCGGATACGGAACTCGACATCTAAAGGGTCAAGAGAATACTCCGCTTCCCCGGATTTCTCCACATCCCCGCACCGTATGCCCCTGTCATATACCTAACTATTAATGCCAAGCTGCAAGACTGGTCCATTATGTTGGAGATTTTCCAAGTTTTCTACGTAATCGACCCCCCTCTCGGGCCTCTAGGCATTGGCTACTTGTCTGTTCCTTCTCTTCTTATTTGAAGTTTGGCTTCAAGTGCGGAGCGTCTCTACGATGAGCTTCCACAGACATAGAGGGTAGTCTGCTCTTCACAAGTCTCATTCTTCGATAGGACATATTTGGCACGGAACAGAAGTCGTCACGGGGAAGTTATGAGAAAAAAAGATGTATAATTGCACAATCCAACTAACAGTAAAACTCGACCATGAACATACTGCCTGCCCTCTGCCTGGCCCGCTCTCGTGCTAATGCAAACGCGACTACTATTTTCCTGCCTTTAGTGCATTATATGCCTCGGTTTCCACCTGGAACCAAAGCCCCAGGACCGCTGGGTCCGCAAAGGGCAAGATCTGCGTACAAACCATCCCGGCGACGCCGTGCTCGCGATCGCACCACCACCAGGTGTTGGCCAGGCCCGCCCAGTGAGCACACCCGCTCGATCGCCCGGTAGGCCCCCCATTGCTCTGCATGAAGGTGAAACCCCAACCCTGCGGCGGTTTCCCTTCTACCGGGTACAAGTCGGGCAGAGGGTGCGTCAGGTCCGGGTGCGCGGCCGGGATGCCCTGTCTGCCAAAGTCGGGAAAGTCGGGGATTTGGTTGCGGAACATCTCGTCGACCGTGCTCTTTTCGAGGATCTTCGCCCCGGTTCGGGGACAGGTCCCATCGTTGAGGAGCACGGCCATGATTTCTAACGAGACTGGATCAGTACTTGGACTTGGACTCATCAATCGCCCCCATACAAGTGCATCTCCCGGCGAGGGATTACTTACTGCAGTACTCTTGCGGCTTGGCGAACATACCAGAGCCTCCGGCGTTGAATATCTGGCGTGTTTGCGATTCGTCGTCGGGATCAATTGTGAGCGGTGACATCAAAAGATGATCTCGGGCCGTCAAGATGCCATCTGTGCCTCTGGCGTGCATATCCGCAAGTTGGGACCGCATCTCATGTCCTGGGATCATGGACATGTGCTTGATCCCAAGGGGGGCGAAAAGAAACTTCTGTAAGTAGTCATTCAGGGATAGACCGGTTGCACGTTCAAGCGCGAGACCAGCCCAGTCAAGGCCGACCTAATCCGGACTATCAGCAAACAACAAACATTATGGCAGTTGGACATGTCAAGCTCACCCCGTACTCCCAACCCTTGCCTGGTTGGAACAGCAAGGGTAACGTAACATCTTCCAACGTTTCGGGGAAGGCACGCAGACCAGCTGCAAGACACCAATCTCTCAGCCGCTCGTTGAAGAATGCATAGCCGAAGCCGGCGGTGTGATTGAGCAGCATTCGCAACGTGATGGCGACCTTCTTTTCTTCCAAGGAGCCGTCGGGCAGCAGGACCTTTAGATTCTTGAGCTCCGGGCAGAGCGTTTCGGTCTGGTCGGCATCGTCCAGCTTCAGCGTGCCTTGCTCGACGAGCTGCATGATAGCAATGCCCGTGAGCAACTTGGTGCAAGAGGCAATGAAGTAGACGCTGTCGAGAGTCATTGGCTCCTTGGAGTCTACCCCACGCTTACCTGCTGCCTTTGCAAACATCTCCTCTCCATCCTTGCCCACGATGACGACGGTGGTGCCAGGAATGCCAGACTTTGAGTCCGCACAGGCGCTGTCCACGATCTCGCCGAGGCGCGTAAGAGTGGAGGTATCAAAAGGCATGGTGACGTGCTGCGTATTAATGTTTTGTGTAACAACTTTATCCACTGAAAAAAGCAAATGCCGTGCAGATGTTTATGCAGGATGCAAAGTGCGTCGCTTCACGGTTTTCCACAAATAGTAGGTTTATATGGCCCTCACTACATACATGTACTTACATATCCTACCACACCTTTCCCAGATTCGGGACCGTAGCCCCGCTTCAGTCCCATTCGCATGAGCGGATGCATAGCATATTGATTGATAAGAGATCGATTACTGAGTGCGGGGAGGGGGGCATGCGGATTGCTAACCGGGGTCTGGGAAAACAGGGGGGATACTGCGGGGGCGGTTCCGCGGCCGCATAGGTATGCGTCAATAGAGTGTAGATCTTTTCGGGGTCACAGCTAACTAGAGGCGTAGACGTGCTGCGTTGCCAGCCCAGATTCTTGGCGAAAGCACCAATGATGTAGGGATGATTGTGCTGGCTTGCTGCTGCTTGACCACACACAATGCACACACAATGCAACCCACCTGCGGCTGCGGACCAGCACCCGTCTGAGGCATGCCGAACCTTCTCGTGATGAAGAAGGAGGGGGCGTTGGCAAGTATGCGGATGGCCGCGCTCATCAGATGTGTATGGCCATGAAGGATGATAATATAAAGCCACCCATGTTGCCACTATGTTAGTGAAGTTACAGAAACCTCATAGACGAGTTCGTCAATAGCCTCACCATTCTGCTTCGGTCCCCTTTGTGCGCCCCTGATTCCCAACATTGACATTGCCACCCACCATGGGCGAACCAATTCCCTCGCCGCCGAAGAAGTTCAACACTGAGCTGACGGACTATTCCGTGTCGCACAGCGAGAAATCAGGCCCTTATGCTGAGAACCTCGAAGTGGATGCGCTTGTCGTCGGAGCCGGCTTTGGTAAGTTTGACCTCCACGAAAGACCGAAGATTGAAAAACTCACGGTTCCTCTACCACACAGCCGGCATATTCATGCTCAAGACACTCCGCGAACGGGGCTACAAGACGGTCATCTTCGAAGCTGGCAACGACACGGGAGGTACGTGGAGGTGGAACTGCTACCCGGGAGCAGGTGTCGATTCCGAGGTGCCCGAGTATGAGTTTTCTTGGCCCGAGGTCTGGAAGACCTGGGACTGGACCTCGAACTACCCCAACTTCCAGGATCTGCGCGCATACTTTGACCACGTGGACAAGGTGATTGGCGTGAAGAAGGACTGCGCCTTCAACACGGTCGTGGTGGGCGCCCACTTCGATACTTCTAGTGGGAAGTGGACTGTCCGCACCGAGGACGGCCGCATCACCAAGGCCAAGTACCTGATTCTCGGCACTGGTTTCGTAAGTGATACTCTGACTATGATGTAAGCATAAGAGTATTGTGCTAATACCCCTTTAGGCAGCCAGACGCTTCATCCCGGACTGGCCTGGCATGGACAAATTCAAGGGTGTCATCCACCACTCATCCTTCTGGCCGGACCACGAGGTTGACGTGAAGAACAAGCGTTGCGCGGTCATCGGCACGGGGGCATCAGGCGTGCAGATCGTCCAGGCCTGGGGCCCCACCGCCGGCGATGTCAAGGTGTTCCAACGAACCCCGAACCTGGCCATCCCCATGCGCCGGCGGCAGATCGCCCCCGACGAGAGGGAGCACAACCGGGCGCTCTACCCCGAGCTCTTCAAGCTGCGAGAGACGAGCTTTGCCGGGTTCCACTACGACTGGTCGGAGAAGAACACGTTCGACGACACGCCCGAGGAGCAGGAGGCGTTCTTCGAACAGCTCTGGAAGGACGGCGGCTTCCGGTTCTGGGTGGCCGCCTACAAGGACTGCCTCTATGCCCCCGAGGCCAACAAGCGGGCGTATGACTTTTGGGCCAAGAAGACAAGGGCTAGGATCGAGGACCCGAAGAAGAGAGATCTCTTGGCGCCCGAAAAGGGACCGCACTACTTTGGCATCAAGCGCCCCTGCCTCGAGTACAACTACTATGAGCAGTTCAACCGGCCCAGCGTCGATGTCGTTGACATCAAGAACAACCCAATCAAGGAGTTCACCGAAACGGGAATCACCCTCGCGGACGGCACACATCACGAGTTTGACGTGATTGCTGTTGCCACCGGTTTTGTAAGTCGTGGCTCCCCCTTTGTACAACAAACTGAACTTGACACTAACCTTGTGTTAACAGGATGTCGTGACTGGAGGTTAGTTGAAACTTGATTCATAACCAAATACGAGAAAATAACTAACACTGGCTCAAACAGTCATGACCCAGCTCGGCCTCGAGAGCATCAACAAGACCAAGCTCCAGGAAGAATGGACCGGCGGAGCGCAGACCTACCTCGGCACCAGCGTCAGCGGCTATCCCAACATGTTCCACATCTACGGCGCCCACGGCCCGACGCTGCTCAGTAACGGGCCCTCGACGGTCGAGATACAGGGCCGGTGGATCGCCGATATGGTGGACAAGGTGCAGCGCCAGGACATCAAGTACGTCAACCCCAAGGCCGAGGCAGCGGAGCAGTGGAAGAGGCACATCGTGGAGCTCAACGACAAGACGCTGTTCCCGACGACCACGTCGACGTACATGGGTGGTAATGTGCCGGGCAAGGCGTATGAGCCCGTCTGCTACTCGGGCGGCATCCCCGCCTACAAGGCTGAGATTAGGGCGGCGTTGGATTCGATGCAGGGGTTCGAAGTGGTTGCGAACTAGTCTAGCTCCCAGATAGCCGGTATGGGTGAGCCGGGTTCTAGTTCTTGGCTTATGTACAGCTCCATAGTAAATTAAACGATTGTCTTCCCTGTCACTCATGACTGCATGCAAAATCACATCACAGCACGATCTCAAAGCAGCAAAGTTGTATGTACCGTATGTTTGTATTAAGTAGATACGGTTGGTACATAGGTTTTGTAGTGATTAGGTTGTGAGCTGACTCGGGTTTCGGAAACAAGTCCTCCTCGTTGCCAACTCTCCATCAAACTGGATTGTAGACACCATTATACATATTATCAATAAGTTCGTTGCTGGCTTCTTCCATGACGGCTCGGGAACATCGCGCCCGACACGTTTACAGGTGAAGGTTGGCGGTGACGTCAGCGACCTGCTGGCAGACCATGGTCTCGGCACCACCGGCGTGGCAGTAGGTGGGGACCTCGATATCAGCCCAGAAGCCGAAGCTGTTGGAGGAGCACAGTTAGTGGCTGTCAAGAATTGATTTTTGGGGTGATCGGGGAGTTACTTACGCAGGGGCGGTCTGGTGGATGATCATGAGGGAGAAGGTGCTCTGGTCCTTGACCTCGTTGAGCTCGAAGGAGTAGTGGTGGTTGTCGTCACCACCGTTGCAGCGGTAGGAGTTGGGCTTGAACTTGAGGGCATCCTCACCCTCGGCGGCGGAGGCGGTGCAGACGAAGCCCAGGGTACCGGCCTCGGCGGAGGCGATAATGTTGAAGCTGATGGAGTCGACGGGGCCGTCAAGAGTTCCCTGGAGGTTGCTCTTGCGGGCGTGGAACTCGGTGATGTTGACGGACTCGCGGGTCTCGTTGGCCTGGGGAGCCGGGGCGGCAACGGCAGCACCGAACAGAGCGGCGGCGACGGTAACGAAGGTGAACTGCATCTTGATGGTTGGGATGGTGATGTCTGTGGGAAAGACGGATTAAATACTGGTGGAAGTGGGTGGGATTAAAAAGAAGGACTTCGAGGTATTATTAATTGACAGCTGAGGAGTGCTGAGGAACAAGAGGAAAAAGAGTAAACCAACGGGCGATGTCGACGGTCTTTAATAGAGGTCGGATGTCGTCTGTCTGTCTGTCTGTCTCTCGTGGCCGGGGCGCCGACGGTTCTGGCGGCATTACGGCTAACGGGCATGAACTAAATCCACTTGGGTAGATTGGCCCGTCTAAGCTCACAATGCGTGTAATGCTGCGTGCATTGCTCCTGGAAATGTTGACCAGGGCGGACCAGGGCGGCCAGGGGTAGTGGAGACGGGCTAGGGACCGAATGGAACCCTGCGCGGCCTGTCGCGGTGGAGACGACCTTGGATACGAGAATTCCCAGCCTGTGCGACCACTACTGGACTCAATTGCCGGTTCATGCTGGCTAGCAAGCTTGGGGAAAAAGGGAACAAGTCCGAGGAAGAGCGAAAACTGCATGGCTACATAGGCGCATGACGGCAAATGACGGCACTTTGTTGCTAGTGTCACTTGGTCACTATAGTCGATCGACATCATCGGTCATGTCTCTCCTACTGTATAATACTGTAGAGTGCTAGTAGTAGAGTCTCCTCTCGTATTGTGCATCTAGCGCCTTATCCACCAACACGAAAAAATACAACCAGCCAGTCGCTGGTGACACCTCTTGGCACCCCCCTGCCCCCTGTGTCGCTCAACCATCAACTTACTTCAGGCGTTCAGGGCGTTGGCACATTTAGGCCCGGGACCTTGGACACACTGTCCAATTGCTGCCCACTGTGCTAGCTAAGGGTTCCCCTCCTAAAAATAGCATCCTATTGAACAACGAACAACGAACAGCGGATAACGGACAACAATCCAGGGGAAGCGGAACTTGACCGATTGTTCGCGATTATTCGAGAACGTTGAAGCGAGCGGTGAAGATGGACGTGCGAGAATCAGCTAGGTTAAGACTCTTGTTGAGAATTGGTGGGAAAAGGAGTCTCGTATTATAGGTAAATCCCGCCCAACCCTTTACGCGGGGTCGCCTGGCTAAGAACTAGTTGACAAAACGTAACAACAACGACATTCTCAATGCACAAACGCAACTGGGATGATGTATGTCTCCTGATTGACACATGATCAATCGGCGCAAAAGAAAAGGCACTCGTCGACAGGAGGCATCGAATGCGGCGGTCGCATACACGATGATTAAGATAGATGCAATAGGTATATGGAACATCAACTAACGAGCCCAAAGCTCTCGGACGAGCTGGCAGAGAGTCCGGGCAGCTAGCCAGATATGGATTCATGCCGATGCACCTGGTGGGAACACATATGGTATTGCTTCAACAAGTGGCCGCCGATGTGACTATCCAAGCATATCCAGTGCACCAGCTGAGACAGCAGACGGGACTGTCTGTTCGTGTCAGGTCGTACGAGAGAAGGAAGGCTGCCTTGGCGACGAAGTCTGTTCTTTGTTATGTAATATGCTGCAGCGAATCCTGGAAAGTGGCTGGTTTCCAGAAGACTGCTACAGTGTCAGTATTTATGTCACCAAGTTGTTGTTCAGGTTCTTCGTCGGTGCCATCAATTCCCTTTCAGTGCGGACAGCAATCAGCAAGAGAGGCAACAAGCGTAACTTCAAACACGTCTGACACGTCTATCTGCTCTGCTGGCTAAAGGTAGGTCGAGAAATGAGATTATACCAAGGTCGAAAGGATTCATCCCGTCGCACGAATAGCCCCTTTCTTACTTTCTAGCACTCGTCTAGTGCCATGCTGCTAAACTTTCTTCCAACTACACCTCCACTGCTCAATATCTCTTCCTTGGTAAGAATCTGGTAGCCACGAGTTCTACATTGGTTGATACGGAGGTATACTACGGGCGGCTACGACTATTCCATAAGGCCACCAAACATGAAAATGCCGCAGTACCCATAATAGAAGGAAGTTGGGCCAGAACGGTTACCAAGACTGTGATGCCTACGATCTTGCCATCATCGTCAGTGCCGAAGACTGCACAAAGGAATAGGCGTAGCTCAATCTGTAACTTGGATATCATGGGTCTCGACATGTTGCAGTGATGCTGCACGGCTGGCTATTGTGCCCTCGGGTACCTAAACTTGCGTCACGGCTGGTACTCCTGCTTTGTCTACCTTTTCATATATTGTTAGTTACTTATATGAATCGGTATTGGGAGTCCGAGCAACTCAGAAAACAGTACCCGACCCACGAGGCGAGGAGTTTGAAGACTAAGTACATTCCAAATACCCCTTTTCTTGGCATCAAAGACAAGATACTTACGGTCACCACACCAGGGTCGCCACTCAGCCTGATTCCCTAGACAGCGCCCATGCAGCGCCTTTCGGGTATCGTGTCTGCCACCTTCGCTTCTGTGAAATCATCATTTATCGCCGTAGAAACACCGTGATTACCGACCAAATCCACCATAAACACAATGTTACGATTGGAAATCGCCCCAGCACGATAGAAGACAGACGCTGCAAATGTCTTTGAAGTAAATTAGAAGAAGGTAAATATCAACGTGCCCACAAAATTTTGTACGGCTCACTTCGATTCGCGATAGCAGTACATGCAATCATTGAGGAATGAAGATATGGGCATGTGCTGGTGTTTGATCACTCGTTTCTCGCTATTGGCAGCCAAGATAGAGAAGAATCCCCTAAGCGGCAGTAGCAAGACAAAGGGATGCCCGTTCCAGGAGAAGATGGTTCCATCGAGTTTTGTGGGAATAAGCTGCTAGGTAGTTACATTCGGTCTTCCAACCATCTAGTGTAGGATCTCCAGCTATATATTTTTACAATGTTCCAGCTGGTATGGGTTCACAATTGGAACTCATAAAGTTCGCAATGAGCGGGAATTCTCGGGGACTTCGATTGAATCAAAAGAAACGAACAGTGCAGCTGAACATCTCCATCAAGACGGCCCAGTGTCCCGCGTGGCTTGCATATGCAGTATTTGCGGCATGCCGGCCATGTATTTACTTAGGGAGTAGCATAATAGAGGATGCGGTTGGCCATGGTACCAATCGCCGTTGCAGACGGCGTCAAGCCCCCTCGGTCTTGATAGGACGGCATCAGTGTTAACCATGGGCTGAATGACTGCCCCTTGTCTCAGCCGCACGATGGTGGCCTACTAGGCCGCTCGACTTTTACGCTTTCGACGGAATCAATAATAAACATGAGTTCCCCGTTTCTCCATTCTGGGAGTTTTCCCTTCAGGTTGTCTTCGGTGCACACATTTTACCAAGAGGTTCAACTGCCCTATCACGAACAGCTATTGCTTCATCACTCGCAACATGAGACTCTCAACCTCTTTCCTGGCCTTTGTCGCTCAGGGCTATGCTCTGGAGACACTCTCGCAATACGTTGAAGACATCCCCAGTTGCGCGCATGCCGCTCTTGCCAGCACTATGGCAAGTGAAGGGTGCAAAACCAGCAACATCAACTCCGAAACGTTCGACTGTCTCTGTCGACACATGATCCCAATTGTTATCGGTGTCTCGCATGCCGTCACTGTTGATTGTTCGACCGGTGAGTATCAAAATCTCAGATTTACCAAAGTATAGACAATATTTGATGTCTGACCTGTCACGATTCTCTATCTAGAGGTCGCCTCCGCGATCGGACACGTGTGCGGCAAGTGGAAAGTCGATCAGTATGCATCGACTACAGCCTCCGATCTGCCTCAAGCAACGAGTATCCTAGGCAAGGAGTTGGGTGCCGTAGCTACCGCCACGACAGCACCTGGGTCTCCAGCAACCACCACGCCGAAAGCAGCAGCGCCTGCCACAGTCCAACCAATGGCTGGGTACATAGGTGCAGCCTTCGCCGCAGTGTTCATGCTCTGAGCATTTTGCAGCGTGCTTGTTTATCACATGGGTATAGCAAGGCTTCGTGTCTGGTGGCAGTGGCAGTGGCAGTGGCAGTGGCGTGATATGGGAGGATGTAACTCTGAGTGCAATGTTAGGCAGAATAGCGTTTTATTCTTAATGCCTATTCATCCAGACTATAAATCTAAAACATTTGTGGTCCTTCGCCTTGTGGCTACTTTATACATTCAATCTAGTTTTAGTGATCTAACTCAAGTGTCACTAAAAATCGATAAGAGCAACCATCCCGCGAAACAATCTCTTCAAGTTTTATAGAAGCAAGCAGAGAGTATTAATAACACAGGAAAGTTCAAGCAAGAGGGAGGTGTGTTTTTCAGGTCAACACATCATCGAGGCACAACTGCTCATACACCGCCGCCTGCGTCCTTGACCTTTTCCACATCCAACCTATCCCGTCGTAAACAGAGACTCGCAAGACCGGCCAGCCCAATCGCGCCAGTAGCCACGGCAAAGCTCACCCTTATGCCCGCCATGTAGCCAATCAAGACCTGCGGAAGGTTCTTCCCAAACACTCTCCGGATATCCGAAGCACCGGTGCCCAACACGAGCGGCGGTGGCAAGTTGGGTGCCAAAGCCAGCACCTTCCGGCTCATGATGTTGAGGAATCCCACCTGAGCTGCGCTCACCAAGAAGGACCCCCCGATGATCTGGAAGAACAGGATAATGGCTGTAACCGAGGGCAGATCGACGGCGCTGCACATGCCTTGGCCAATGGTCACAGGGATCTGGAAGGCCGCACCATACCCGATGCCGGCAATCACCTGGAATGTAATCCACTTTCCCGGGCCACTGTCTAAAGCTAGTGTGTAGAGTAGTCCCGACGCGACGGTGGCTATTGCGCAGCCAACGACCAGGAACGGCATGGCGATGCCCGTCTTGGAAATGACGCCACCCATCACAACGGCGCCAGTGCTACTACTCAGGATAAAGGGCAAGTTTCTAACTATGGGCACAGAGTAAGTGATCAACGCCAACACGAATCAAAGTACCATGTCAACTTACTGCCGGATTGAGTAGGGCTGACCCCATCGATGGCCTGAAAGTAGACAGGCAAATAGTATATGAGTACAAAGTAGCTCCCGCCAAGAAGAAAGTTGACAGCCGACGGAACCCATACGTTGCGCTGCCGGATCAGTCGAGGGGCCACCATGGCATGTTCACCCTGGATCGACTCCCATAGGGCAAATATGGCGACAATGCCGACAAAACCGACTAGGAGGCCAATGACTTGTTTGTCGGACCACGCCTTGGTTGTGCCACCATCCTGAAGCGCGAGAGTGAACGATACTGCCGCCCCCATGACGAGCATTACTCCCACAAGGTCCAGATGTTGTAACTTCTCAATCAGGGGAGCCATCAGGGGTCGAGCTCCTGCGGGGGTCGTGAAGAACAGGAAGATGACGGCAGCGGAGATTCCACCGGCGGGAAGATTGATGTCTATGGATATCATGTTAACAAGTCAGCTTATTCAAACATTCGCATGCGATACTGACAGAAACACCATCTCCACGACAGTTTGTCGGTAAGAATACCCCCAAGCAAAGGCCCAGCCACGCTGGCAATGCTGTAGAGCGTTAGCTAATGTCCTGCACACAACAACAAGCAAAAATGTTTCATGGCGTGGAGAGAGACATACCCGTATGAAGCCCCAAGCAGGCCCAAGAACGCTGGCCGTTTTGCCGGTGGTGCTATGTACCCAATAATAATAAAACAACCAGACGATAAGCCGCCGGCACCAACACCCGCTATCGCGCGGCCGATCACAAGGGCTACCGAAGTAGGGGCAACTCCACATATAAGACTGCCTGCTTCAAAGATGCCTAGCACCAATTGTCAGTATTTTAGGGGTATGAATGATTACCAGTGCACCTACTACATTGGAGGTTAGTTGCATCTTGCGAATATGAAAGCAAAAAGTATAAGACCAACAAGAGATGAGCATCGTTCCACTTACCCAAGAGCAGATAGAAATCCAATCTTGAGGGGGAAATATCGATAGATTTTGCCCCATGAACTTTGAAAGCCCGCGGTGGTCATGAAGAAAGCTGAAGAGTACCATGCCACGTCACGTAGACCAAACTGGTCGGTAATCTTGGGGATTGCCGTTGCAACGATAGTCTAGCATGCTGAATTAGGGTATATAGCTCAGGCTGTGGTTCTAGTTTGGGAAAACAACTAACCAAATCAAGTGCCATAAGAAACACGCACATAAGTAGGGACACGACGATCATGTAAAATCGGAAACCAACTGGGAGCTCACTCATCTCGTCTTTCGTACTGATGGGATCGCTCATCGCTTCCTTGGAAGAGATTCCGACGTGGATGCCTTTCTCACTAGTCAGGGGCGATGATGTCTCATTAGTCCAGGGCGTTGTTGGCGACTTGAGCTCTAGTGGCAGTGGCCGCGTCGAGTGTCGCCCCGGACATACAGATTGATGGATGGAACCGTTTTGGAAGTATCCCGTCGCCATGAGCTGGTGGTACGACCGAATGATGCCTGCCTGCGTCTGCGGTGAGGGCAACCCGCCATCTTCGCCGGGGCTCATGGGATAACCGGGGCTCAGGGGATGGTGTTTCTGGGGACTAGCAACTTCCTCCGCCTCGTCGGGGGGGTACAATTGCACACGGAGAGGGGCCGGGCTAGAGCGAGACGCCGCCGGCGCGCGTACGGGCGGTTTTCGTGCCCTCCGCGCCGTCTCGGTCTGGGTCGCGCTGCTTCGGTAGACTTGGGGAGGGAGTGGGCTGTCTGCGATTGCATTCATGGACGCGTGCCGCGAGGCTTCTTCGTGGTCGTAGCTCTCGATCAGGGACAGCTCGTCCACGCTTTCCAGGTCCATCAAAGCGAGGTCCAAGTCGACGGGCGAGAAGTGGATGGCGGATTCGTTTCGCAGTCTCCGGCAGAACGAGCTGGCACGCGAGATGGAAGGCGTCAGCAGCCGGGCTCTTTGCGGGAACGCCGGGGGCGGCCTCCGCTCGTGGCCCGGGCCAGTCCGCGCAGCTGCCGCACCCAATGTTGCTGCTCTCACGCCGACCCCATCATTTTCGGCGACATTGTTCCGACTCAGGGGCACCCTGACCCGTTCTGTGCCACGAGCGTACGAGGGGCTAAAAGGGCGTATGTAGGTGGTAGAATCATTGTATCGTCCGTAATTGAGAACGGCTTCCGTCGGGGGAGATTCGCGGTTGTTGCGCGAGAAGTTGGTGGCGTAAGAAGGCATGACCTTTGTGGATAATATTGTTCGAGAATCTCTTCGAAGAGTGAAGCCAGTATTTTAAACCCTTTAGCTGCAGAATCGTAATTGCAAGACTAAAAAGGGTGCAATTTCCGCTATTACTTCGAGGAATACTAGGTTCCAAGCATATCAGCAAGCCAAGAGACAAGAACAAAGATAGCACCCTCTTCCTTGAGTGAAGCTACGGGCGCCTTCCTTTTGTTGATGCCTGCCGCGAGGAGACCATAGCTTCGCACTGACACCTGTCTATCCACCGTTCAGAGCTATCACGAGTCATCTGAACGCGGGCACACAGACAGTTTTCCGGGATTCCCTCCCTCTCAACCGCTCAAGCTGCCCCCTTTTGCTCGTCCGAACACCATATACGTGCGGAGCAAAGTAGACCAACTCGCCATTGAGAGGAGAGTTCACAAAGCTAAGAGATGCAGCCGACCTGATCCGGAAGTCTTTGCCATCGCTAGCAGTTTCGTAGCTGTAATCGACAAGGAGAAATTGCCGCCCTGTGGCAAGGCAATCCCGTCAGCCATCAAAATAGAGCTGAACATTTCGCGCAGACGGGAGAACTTCCCCGGAATAGGTAGTTTAATTGGGTTTATGGTCTGTTTCATCCTGATGACTCGACATATGACTTCACCCTTCATCTGAGAAATTTGGATTGCAAACACACGACATCACGCAGCAAAGTTTCTCGCCTATTTCTTCTTATGATTCATCGGATGACCTGTCGATAGCGAGAGGAAGGCCGAGGTCAATGGGAAGATGCAAACCGAGGCTGATACTAGTAGAGGAATTGGTGTAGTTGAACTGTTTCTGTCCCTGGGCCCAATGCCAAAAGCTTTACAGAAGGAGATAGCCACAATGACAGCCCAAGCACCAGCTTGTGCTAAGTCAAAAAGGTTGGATCTCCCGGTGTCTGTTCCCTTTCCGCGAATCGCACGCAGGAGATGGCGGGCATATGGTCAAGTAGCAAAGAGTGAAAACGTTGAGGCGGCATTATTGCGATTCAAGGTGGCATCAGTGAAAAACGAGTACGGTGTATTTAGACCATCAAAAAGCAGAGCTGTGCATTGGATTGCCATTGATCGGATGAGAGACCCTTGAACGGTTGGCAGCCGATGTTGTGTTAGTCTAGGTGGTTACCGCCCGTGCCCTTCATGGTGAGCGCTCAAAGCACATGTTAAATGAGATAAGTTGAGATGTTGAACAGCTAGGTGAATCTAGACCACCAGTAAGGAAGCACGCCATCTTAGAATGGTGATATGAGAATATGCGTAGTTTGATTGATTCATGCCAAGGGCAGAACCTATCTGGTATGGAATATTAGAATACGCAGCTGTTTGCAGTCGCATGGACCGACATTAGACATTCGCTGAGTCTCGGCAGGCCAACCTCCAAGAAGATGACCAGTTCCATCTCCAGCAATAGTAGGCCGTACTAAGCCTGAAGGCATCGCAAATAAACGCTTTTCATTGGTGATCTATACCAATCAGGTTTCAAGCCACCCATAATGGGATGTTCACTATGCTTGGCACTGGGCAGAAAGCTCCGGGCAGAGATGCAGTAGGGCTAGAGAGGCAGAGAGAGGTGCGATTTGCCCAACCGAAGCCACAGGGTGGCATGGAGGGTGGAGCTGGGACGGGTATATGTTGGGGATATCTACAGGGATTGTCTACACCAACGTCATTGAGAGCCGATTGAACGCGGTGAAATCGATCAGAAAGGGGCTTGGGACGTCACTGGCCGCTGGTATTGGCCTGTGGTTAAGCGAAGGGGAATGGCAATGGTAAAGTGCAATCATGAAATCCGAGACCTGGTCATGGCCGACCATTTTTCCCATCTGCCCGCGTACTTTCCCATCCACCATTCCCCAAGACAATGCGTAGAGATCGACAATAGCGTCCACGATGAGTGATCTCAACCCGCGCGTCAGCAATGGCACATGCTACACGGCCTCGGGCGAAAAGCTCGACTCGAGCTTCATACCTTGCGGAAACGACGCCTTTGGCCGCCAGACTTGCTGCGGCAGGGGCGACAACTGTCTAGCCGGTGGCGCATGTTTCGGGGAACACGGCGAAGGCTACGGCCACATGTTGACCTACTGGGCCGGCTGCAGTGACCCCGACTATAAAGACGCAAGTTGCCCCAAGAAGGTGGTGGGTGAGTGTTGCGCATGTTCCCAATCCGACTGCTAGGTTTTAGGCGGGTGGCTGACTGACGCCTCGTGATCAATAGAGCAACCATGGGTGGCATTGACATACTGCACCGACAGCGGCGAATGGGCCATTTGCTCGCAGATCGGCAATCCCTCGACACTCCAGCCTGGTGCTTCCTGTAGCTGCACCGACGCTGCCAAAGCCACCATAGCATTCAAGGACTCGCAAAGCTTGTCCAACCTCGTGTCGCTACCGCAGAACACGGGCGACACCATGAGCTTCTTCCAGGGACATAGCCCAACGGCCACGGTTCCCACGGTTGGAGGCGGAGGCGGAGGCCAAGCCACATCTCCTACCAAGACCGGATCACGTACGTTAGAGACCAGTACCGTTCCCCTGTCAAGCCCACCAGCTGGCACTTCTCCATCAACTTCCCCCTTCACATCCCCCACGCGCTCAAGTGACTTATCTTCTGGTTCGTCAGCAACGACTGCAGCAACGACCTTTACCGATGCGAATGGCCAAACCACGACAGCGACAGTCACAAGGACTGCCATCGCGCCAGGTGATACCAATACTGGATCGAGCACGGGCAATGGAAACGGAAGCTCCGACTCCGAGTCGGGGCTCAACACGGGTGCCAAGATTGGGGTAGGAGTCGGCGTGGCCGTGGGTGGCGTGCTGCTCATCGCGCTCGTGCTGCTGCTTCTCCGGCGACGCCGCAACCGCCCGGCCAAGAGGATGGAGGAAGGGTCCATGCCGCCGTCCGAGCCCAAGGTACCGATGGCGGACAGTGCCGCGATAGTCGAGGCAGATGGCCGGCCTGCGAAACCCCATAAGCTACGTGGTGAGCTCGGGGAGGGGACTGCAGTAGCGGGAACAACACCATCGAAATTGAAATCGAAGCATCACCAGCGCGCGTCAGGCGGATCGACTGTTAGTGAGCTCGAAGGCTCTATGGATGGTGCTGCTGCTGGTGCTGCTGTAGCGCACCAAACCTCGGCTCAGACAGACGAAGGGTTGACACCGGTTGCAGAGCTTCCAGGGGCGGACGTGCAAAGTGCAAGTCATGGGCGGCGGTTAGCAAGTGGCGACTCTTTAGTGCCAGCACCACTGCAGGTTCATCATGGCGGGGAGGGTAGGCATGCAGCTCCTCCGGCGACTACTTCAAGGCCAGCAGGTGCTGGTGCAGCGACTGGGGGGATGACGGGAGGAGGTCAGAATGCTAGTGAAGCACTGCACGAGGGAGCCCAGGTGAAACCGTGGGGTGCAAGGTGGCGGCGAACATGACGATATCCATGGGCACTTGGAGGAGCGATATTGGAGTTACGATAAACGGAATTGCGGAGATAATACACAATACACGAGCTCGCTCTATTGACCAAATTGTAGATGTCCAGTGTGCAAAGCGAACTGGCAACACGAATCTCTGACTGTTATTGTTATAGAAGCGGGAAGTTGGAGGTTTGGATTGGAATGTTGACAGTTCCACCTCCACCTCCACTAGAGAAGCCCCATTGAACAGCCCCAGCTCAGCCCCCCTACCTAGCGGCGTTGCGGAATTGAAGATGGCTGCCTACTTCTTACTGACTGACTGACTGACTGACTGACTGACTGACTGACTGACTGACTGACTCATCGTTGAAAGCAAAGCAGCAATAATACATGTATGCATACTCCTTTAACTTGCCATCGGGTTGGTTCGATCAATAAGGCGGTTACTCGAATTACATGTTTCCTTTCTAGAAGACTCAATCCTGGAGAAAAGAAAAACATTAACCGGATCACCATGTACCCAAGCCTGCAGCTGCCCTGGTCTTCGGAGCCCAGCCCCGAGGAGACGGCCTACAGGAACGCTGGCTTGGTGCGCACCCAAGGCACCGTTTTCCTGCTGCCGCCCGATCGACAGAGGCTCGTTGAGTCATTCAACGCCCCTCCGAGGCCTAAGACGCGCATGTCCGCGGGCGCCGTCGCTCTCTGCAGTAAGTAAGCTTTTAGGTGTTTCAAATCAGGGGTGCCAACAACTTACTGCAGGTCCCTATGGACTGGACGCGGGGTAATTTGTCCAGTATTTAAAGTACCTACCTGCTAACCACTAGGTAACAACAGAACATTTTGAGCGCGGCGGGGCTTCTTCAGAGCATGGTCGAGCACATCCTTTCTGGCCTCTGCCCAAGGGAAGCAATGAACATAAAACGGAGCTTGCGGCCGGCGTGCTGGACACCGTCTTGGACAATGTGCGCTGGGAGAACATGCTCATGCTGCATTCCTGGGTCGCCATCTACGAAGTCAGGAACAGCCGGGGCTTCGGCCTACGATGGACCTTGAACCTCGAGGACACAACACCGCCGCCATCCGACCTCTACCCAGCAGCAACTGCCATGACAGAGGACAAGGTTGTACCCGGAGCGGGTGCGGATGTGGAGAACGATCTGGAGGCAGGAGGCAAAAGGGAACCGCCGACAGCTGCATTGCGGATATCCAGCGTCATCTTCCGCGGGTTCGTCGAGCCCATTCTGAACATGGATCATGAGTTACCTGACGCATAGGCGTCCCCTTGAGGTTCTCGATATGTACAGTCACGTGGGATTAGGAATTGCATCCGATAGATGGTCAGTGAACAATAGAATGTTCGAGATAAATTGAATATGAATCGCGTTGAAGGGTATCTTGAGTTACATGATATGAAATACAATGTGTAGAGCGCCAACTAGGTATGTTAAATACCAAGTTGAGCGAACGGTAAAGCCCGTCGGCCGTTGACCAGACCCGCCACCTCGGTGGTACAGATTATGGCATATCCTGCCCAAAAGCAGAATCGATGGAGTATTGTTACATAGAAGCGCCGGCCACAAGACGGCCTAGTGAGCCTGCGAGAGACGACCAGACCAAAGGTCCACATCATGGGAGCGGATAAACTAAAATCTGATTAATACACGGCTGCACGGATGGAATGAGAAGATGAAGGCTCACCTTGGTCTTGTAGACGAGCTTCCAGACAATGATGGGTATCACGAAAATGGGGATTCCGATGTAGGAAGCGATAAATTCAGAGGTCGACCAGTTGCCCTTGAGGAATACGGGGAAGCCGGTGATGAAGACGATGAGGGTGGAACCGATGAACCCGACCCACGCCGCGTAGGGCTGGAAGGGCGCCTTCCACGGCAGGGTGTCGCGGCTGACGTTTTGCACCTTCATGGCCTTGTAGAAGCGGATGTAACAGAAGCAGAGCGTGGCCCAGGCGATGAGGCCGGCGACGGTGCTGAGGTTGAGGAGCCACGAGAAGGCCTGCGCGGCGCCACCCGACCCCAGACTGAGGTAGGCCAGCGGGCCGAACAGCCAGGCGGCGACGACGGCGACCCAGGGGACGCCGTGCTTGGTGGTGCGGCCGAAGATCTGGGGCAGCTGGCGGTCCGTCGTCATGGCGACGATCATGCGGGAGCCGACCCAGCAGTACGAGTTACCGGCGGACCAGGCCGAGATCATGATGCAGGCGTTGACGATGCTAGGCAGGACGCTGATGCCGGCCTCGCGGATGGCGATCACCCAGGGCGAGCTGTTGGCGTTGCCGGTGCCTGAGACGAGGGAGCCGTTGCGCGGGTCGACGATGAGGCTGATGAAGAGGGCGCCGAGGATGTAGAAGACGACGATGCGGTACGTGACGTTGCGCGCCGCGCTGGGGATCGTCTTGTGCGGGTTGACGGCCTCGGCCGCCGTGATGACGACCGTCTCCACGCCGATGAAGCTGAAGCTGGCGTTGACAAAGGCCGACAGGAAGCCCAGGAAGTGGCCCGTCGAGCCCGTGATGCCCTGGAAGTCGTGCCAGGCCCCCGGCTCGTTCCAGTACTTGAACCCGACCTTCTCGTGGTTGGGCGCGCCGCCGGCCGTGATGACGATGGACACGAGCAGGAGGCCGACGAAGCAGAGCACCTTGACGGCGCCGCTGAAGACTTCCGTCTCTCCAAACCAGCGGACGCTCATGAGATTGATGGCCAGGATCAGGGCAAGCGAGATGCTAATGACCACGGCGGGCGATATGTCGGACCAATACGAGACGAGGATGGCGGCGGCCGAACATTCGGACGCGATGGCGATGGTGTAGCAGTAACCGTAGGATATGGCCAGCGAGAAGCCGACCGCGGGGTCGATGAACCGGGTAGCCCAGTGAGGGAAGGATCCTGCCGTAGGAATCTGTAGATAGTCTGGTTAGGTCCAGTTACGTTGCATCGCAAACATTATGTACGGGGGATCGACTTACCAAAGTTGCCAGCTCGGCAATACTCTGCATCACGCACCACAACACGCCGCCGACAACAATGAAAGCCAGAAGAAGACCGGCGGGGCCAGCTTTCGCGTAGGCCGCGCCCGTGCCGATGAAGAGACCTGTACCAATGCCGCTGGTGATACCAATCATGGTCACCTGGTAGTTGCGCAGCTGCCTCTGGGTCCCTCCATGGCCGCCGACGCCGAGCTGCGGCTCGTACGGGTCTTTGTCCTCGTGCTGGAGGTGCTGGGCCTTCTCGGCGTCCTGGATGCCGTGGTTTCCGTGGGAGGCAGACGGCGGCGGCACCCCATTGAGGTGGTCCATGGTCGCGACGGAAGCCATAGTCTTCTTGTTGGCGGATTTGCTCAGATCACACCGTACCCTAGGAGAATGGAAGAAAAGGACAAGACACACACTACTGCAGGTACGCACAAGGTAAACGAGGTGAGGTCCCGTGGGGATTGCATTATAAAGACATTTTGGATATAGGCCTTCACTATGGTGTGCTCGCACTCGGAAGTTCCGCTATCGCTGTTGGTCGGGGCTGCATCTACTGTTCCGGTGTGCAGGTACAGCCAGGTCCATTTCCGGATATCGGTGCACTAATGGAGAATTTTCAACAGGTGGTGGATCCATGCTGTGCGACGGCGCGGAGGCGGGTACACGAGCTTGGCTGGGCTGGAAAGTCCCGCGTCCGCCTGTTGAAGGCTCATATAGCAAGTGTGAGGTAGGTTAAGGTAGGTGTAAGGTGCTAGAAATCCAAGAAAATCTAGACCGACCCCTGGTGCAAAACGGGTTCCCGGGCTCACCCTTCACCCGCCACACCCTTCACACCCTTCACATCTCAATTGCCCTGCTTGGCCTTGGGTGGGGACCCCCTACGATGGCGTGCTGGGACTAGGGTGGGAGCTGTAGCTATAGGCCTTATACATCTTATTAGAGTGAGATGACGTGGCGAGTCATTTGCATGTAGAGCCTGGGAATTCCTGTCGAAGCTCGCTGATATCTGCAGCAGATGCCTTGCAGCAGCCACCGACTACATAGGACCTGAAAATGCCCTGGTCCTGCGAGGCCCGAACTATTTTGGCAAGCTCCTTCGCCCAGGGCCCCTAGATAACGAGATCAATAGCATGTAAGCATGTGTGTGTGTGTGAGAGAGAGAGACAGAAAGCTTGGAAGACACGTACCTCGTAGTTTGATGTTCGCGTGTTCGGTTGCTTCTCCCACTTCTGGGTTGTCGTGTTGTAAACTTCGCCTTTGGTGCCGTCGGGGTATAAGAGCAGAGACGGCGTGGTAACCAGTTGGGAAAAGGCTAACATGCTTTGGACAGTCTCGCCATAACTATGGATCAGCTTGGGGAGCTTGTTAATTTTGGTGCAGTTGATTCCGATGCCCCATGGTTTGGAACCACCACTTAAGGGGGCCAGCATCCCCTTGACGGCGTGATCGGCGCTGGTCCCATCCGGCAGGAAATTGCCCTCGCCGGGGAAGACGCAGGAGATCCAAAACTTCCCCCCGATGTTGGCATCGCGATATGCCCTCCGGACGGCGCGTATCTCGTCCAGCCGCGGGATGGTCTCGAAGGCGACAAATGCGATGCGGTCCATCAGCCCTTGGACATTGGTGAACAAGCGCAGGCGCTCCAGGTGCCATCGGTACAAGGCCTCCTCGGTGTCGTGCTCGTCGTCGTACTTCCCGCTATACTCCTGGCCGGGAACCATGCACGCTCCATAAGGGCCCAGGCTCAGGGCCAGACTGGTCGAGCTCTGTGCTTTCGCCTTCTCCGCAATGCCGACGGCGTTGGCTAGGTAGCGCCCCATGGCATACTTGGGGATGCCGTCGGGGTACTGGGGAACTTTGGTCCTGGCGAAGCCCTCAATCGAGACCTGGTAGGTGGCGGTGAGCAGCACGTCGACGCCGGCCTCGACAAAATCCCGTTGGCAGGCAACCAGTGTGTCCGGGTCGGAGACGATGAAATGCGAAGACCATAGCGGGGTTGACTCGTTGAACACGACACCGTAGCGGTCCTCCAATGACGTCCCCAGGCCCCCGTCCAATATGCGCACACTATCCGGGCTTGTCATGACTGCTGCTGCTGCCTCTTGGGACTCGTAGGGCGGAGAGGAAAGGCGCCAAAATATGTTGAAATGAGAATTTAGAGATGATGTGTGGTTTGGGACAGGTTTCAGCTTGACACCAGGGCGGCAGGGCGTTAGAATGTGTCGTTTCTTCCGAGGGGGCGATAGTAGTTGGTAAATAGCTGGGTACTAAGGGAGTAGACGGCTAGCCCCTTGGCCTGCTGGCCTGTAACCACGCATACCTGGAGCTGCGCTGCGCCCTCAATTTATTAGGTCCCCCTCATGTGGGCACTCCAAAGTAAAAAAGAAAAGTGTATTGTGTTAACAACAATAACAACAACACCATCTCTCGACTATACCCTCGGCCCTGCCAATCTGGCTGGAGTGATGTTAGTATCGAAATTGAAAGACATTGCGAATACCACCTGGAATGATTTGACAATCTTATGCGCCGCGTCGAACATCACTGGGGTTTCCATTACTTCAAATTCGATGAAAAAGGAAGTAACGGGTAGAAGACGATGGCGGCCAACTCCGATACTCTTCCCCATTTTTAACAGAACGCCGCGTCAATGAATGCGGAGCTCTCTGTCGAGACACGCAGCTGAGTTCTTACAGTGGAATGACCAAGAATGACGGGTTGACGTTGTCGGACAGGTATTACCCGGTTAAGAGCCACCTTTCTCTTACCTTTGGAGATTCTAGATACTTCCAAGATCGATCTCTCATGCCCCCAGTGTAACCTCTCAAGGGATGGACGAGCCGGCACTTATCACATCGAAATCGTCGAGATTATGCTATGTTGCAAGTCAAAGACACTAGCGAAGGGCCGTGAAAGGAGTATTGCATTGTATACCTAGCTTTGACTAACATCCGATTCGTGATTCGTCCACGTTAGCTCCAAAGAATGCATTCCCGTCATGCAAGAGACGTACAGCTAGAACATCCAACATTTTCTGGAGACCCTTGAAGCCATAGTGCTCCTGAACTGATTACTGGACCTGTCCAACGCCGCCCTTCCTGGATGTTGAACCAAAGAGACAACCTCCACCGACGGGAAAGAAAAAAGGAAGGAAATGGGTAATGCCATCTTGCCAACCTGTCCACCACTCCTTACGACGAAGCAGCAACTTGAGCCCGGCACGGAGCTAATCACACTTCTGGGGGGTTACGCAAGACGAGTCGCAATGAGCAATGTTGTTGCTAGACTCCTCGTCAAGACATTTGCCGCTGCAGGCGCACATCAACTGGATGCTGGGAGGACTGTCACTCATGCAGATGAAGACGGCCTCGTTGGGAGAGGTCTTCGGAACGTTGTTGGGGCAGTAGTCCTTGAGTCCGTCGCAGTAAGTCCTGTTGATGGTCTGGGGGGAGAAGTCTGCGTACGAGTGGGTTCAAGTCAACATATGCGAAGGGGGAGAGAGAGAGAGAGATGCCAGAACAACGAGGAAGACATACCGTGGCCATCAGACTGGAGCATGTAGCCGCAGTAGGTGTAGCCTTTACCACACTTGCCGCCCGTGCTGGTGGTCAGGGGTACTATGCCCGAACTCGTCAACGAGGGTAGGAAGTTATGATGCTTCACGTGACTTGCCGTACCCAGGCCTGCGAAGAGGATGAGACTGTTCCGGACGGCGCAGCTCTTCATCTTGAATGATGGTGGTAAAGTTTCGCGGGTGGTAGAAGGGGATTGTTGATGGGAGAAACTTGGTATACTCCAATCTCTGGCGGGATTGATTTTCGGTCAAAATACGACTTTGGTATTGGAAGTGCTGGCTGACTAGGTTGGTATCCCAGCGAAGGCTTTTATAGAAAAGAATGAACAATACTTGAAGACTGCCCGGTATTACGCACTCGTGAGTATTACAGCCATGCGTGGAAGGATCAAGCGACGCATTATTTCATATCGACTCACGAGAATGACGTGAATCCTCAAGACTGGTCACAGGAACACCGATGGATCGCTGATGATGGTGTTATAGCAACGTTCGTTGGGGGACATCGTGGTTGCCGAACGTCCTAGTGAATGTGCCACGACTGCAGCTCGATGCATCCTAGACGAGTGTATTACGATGCAGAAGAGTTGGCCAGTGACACGGCCCAGGGCCATGGGTGTAGCATAGTCACGGCATATCGAATGAACAGGACGTAGGCCTTGCCTATAGTGATATATCATCAAAAGGGAAGATAGATCGCGCCTCTAGTGAGCAAGCCGTATCCCCGCGATGGCCACACCTGTGACGATCGATCCAGCCTGTCCATGTGACCTGGCGTGTAATCTGAATCTGTATCCCCAACGGGACTTAAGGGGCTTTGAGGGACCAATCTTCACGACAGGTCTCGGCTATCGGAGGGATCGAAGTCAGGCAGAGGCGATACGGCAGACTACCAGGCACCTGCATTAGTGACATTGCATTGAGGCTGACTTAGTCCGGGGTTAAGGCAGGGGGCTGGAAAAGTGAAAGAAGCTTCACTTCCAACGGTGGTGTCTCGGGAGGCGCCGATAGTTTAAAGCTTGATGAACAAGTAAGGGGTAGAGAGGTTGGCTGCTTGGATAGCCTAAGCGATGAAATCTATTTCACATATTTAGGTTAGAGCCTAGAGACGATGTTTCTCGTACTCGTATGTTGAGCTCCTAACCTAGGGGATGCTAGGACACAACCTAACTGCTACCTCACAAGCATTCTACCCAAGACATTAGGGATGGACAAAAGGCCATCTTCATTGCCGCTACCTTTGCAACTTGGGAGACAGGGATTGATTATATTGATCTGATGAGTCCATCTTCACATCCCTGTAGGCGCATGTGCCAATGATGCAAGTGGGTGGTGCCCGTGATGATGATGTGCCAATCTACCCCTCCTCCGGGACTCTAGTGCATTGGGAAAGTCCCAGATTTACCCCTCCAAAGCCTCCAAAGCCTCTAATTGCTCCCCGAGATTGGAGATGCAGCGCTGCCCCGCGGAAGAACAATACGCTACATGCGCTACAAGTCAACCTTGAGCCGAACTACCTGCCATTGACTTTACTTCGGAGAGAGACAATTAAAAAAAATCCAATTGCTGTAAGAGTTAGATTGGTTAATTCACGACAAGATCAACCATCACCAGTTTTCTGTCACTTGCATTGAACCCGATCTCTTTCGAATCTCCTCTCGCTCCAGCAAAGCCCCCCGCCGCCACCATGTCGACCGCCACGACACAGCCCGTCATAACGACGTCCGACTCCAAGTCCAGCAAGACCGTCATCCGCGTCGGCACCCGCAAGTCGGCCCTGGCCCTCAAGCAGGCCGACTTCGTCGTCGGCTCGCTGGCCAAGCTGCACCCCGACGTCCACTTCGAGATCCGCGGCATGGAGTCCCTGGCCGACCGCGACAAGATCACCGCCCTCTACAACTTCGACAAGTCGGGCGGCAAGGGCCTCTGGACCAACGAGCTCGAGGCCGGCCTCGTCGCCAAGGAGCTCGACATGATCGTCCACTCCCTCAAGGACATGCCCACCAGCCTGCCCGACGGCTGCCTCCTCGCCTGCATCCCCGAGCGCGAAGACCCCCGCGACGTCGTCGTCGTCAAGAAGTCCCTGCAGGACAAGTACAAGTCCCTGGCCGACCTGCCCGCCGGCAGCGTCGTCGGCACCAGCAGCGTCCGCCGCATGGCCCAGATCCGACGCAAGTACCCGGCGCTCGAGTTCCGCGACATGCGCGGCAACATCGACACGCGCCTGCGCAAGCTCGACGCCGAGGACGGCGAGTACACGGTGCTGATCCTGGCCGCCGCCGGCCTGTCGCGCATGAACAACCTCGGCCGCGTCAGCCAGTACCTCGAGAGCGCCTCGGGCGGCATGCTGCACGCCGTCGGCCAGGGCGGCCTCGGCATCGAGGCCCGCGCCGACGACGCCGCGACCCTCGCCCTGCTCGAGCCCTTCCAGAACAACCAGGTCATGCTTGAGGCCGAGGCCGAGCGGAGCGTCATGCGCACCCTCGAGGGCGGCTGTAGCATCCCCATCGGTGTTGAGACGAAGTGGCTCGAGGGCAACCAGCTGCGCATGGTGGCTACGGTGGTCAGCGTGGACGGCAAGGAGGGCGCCGACGCCGAGTTGGAGGAGCAGGTCAAGACACGGGAGGAAGCGTTGGCCTTTGGCAAGAAGATTGCCCAGGCGTTGACAGATAAGGGGGCCCAGAAGATCCTCGATGTCATCAACGCCGAGCGGGAGGCGAACCAGCAGGGGGCCGAGAAGTGGGTTCCCGCCTGAGCTGGTCGGTTTGACTGAGACTAGAAAAGAATAGATACCATGTGGAATGTCAAAGGCATGATCAAAGGAAGAAGACGAAAAAGCCACAGGATCTGATACTTGTCGAGTTTGCGCATTTTGATGAGGAATATACCCTATCATGGTTTTCGTCTATGATACAAGGTTGAGCCAGTTCGACGACTTCTGCCCCCGGTTCCGATGTGAATTCGTACTTCGTGTGACCGACCGCATGCAGCGCGTCCATCTATGTATGTTGAACATGCTTTCCCCCTCCTACTAACTAACCTCCCTTGCGAACCGAACGCCGGCGGTGCCCGTAGTCTCCCCCCTCTCTCCGTGACATGACATACTGTTCTCTTCTATTCGTCGCCGCCGATGAAAGCCTTGTACTCGGCGTCGTCCATGAGGTTCTCAAAGTCCTTGACGCCTTGGTCGTCGATGGCGATCTTGGCGATCCAGCCGCCGCCGTGGGAGTCGTCCTCGGGGACCTGGTTGATGGTTCCCGGCTTCTCCTCGAGCAGCATGTTGATCGAGGTGACGCGGCAGGCGATGGGGGCGTTGATGTCGGCGGCGCTCTTGACCGACTCGACGGCGCCGATGGCGTCTCCCGCCTGGACGGCCTTGCCCTCCTCAGGCAGCTCGACGTAGACGACGTCGCCCAGCTCCTCGGCGGCGTACTCGGAGATGCCGATGACGCCGCTCGTCTTATCGGCGCTCATGTCGACCCATTCGTGGTCCTTTGTGTACTTGCGGATCTCTCCTGGAAGAATGACGTAGGTTAGTCGACTGATGGTGATGGCGCATGGTGCATTTTCTACTTCTGCTTCTTTTTCTTCTTCGCCGTCTTCACCTTCATAGCCATAGCCGTAGCCACCTCTTGTCGGGGGCCGTGGGGGAAAACACCGGGCAATGCGAACTTACTGAGGGGAGTCGTCGAGAAAGTCCGAAAAGCGGATGAAGGGAAGCGGGTGCTGGGCCTGGCGATAGGAGCTTGGGCAACCTTCCAGAGGCTGGAGGGCGCACGGGTTGCCCGCAGGCATCTGGAGGCAATTGAGGCGGCCATTGTATGTGTGATAGTTTAGTTAGATTGCGCGCGCAAGGTGAGGTGGGAGAGATAGTAGGTAGAGATGGCAATGGCAATCAATGGCAATGGTTTCCCAGTATCAATCAATCAATCAATCAATCAATCGATTATCACCAAATGATGGAGCTCTGACCTGATTAGCCGTGGGGAGAGAGGAACCTCCTCAAGTTAGCTTCAAAAATGCTCGGGTCGGGTTAGGTCGGCTTTGGGCCACCAATTGGATGCGCGGATTATTGTCGCCAGTCTGTTACATAAAGTCACAATCCAATCCCTTATCGACTGATTCAATTCACGATGGATGTCCCCGATTCCAGCAATGCATGTGGGCGGGCGGGCCTTGGCAGCTTTTGGTTTTCTGTGGAGAGTGAAGGTGGCTTGACTTTTGAGGACAGAGGAGAGGAGGAGTCGATAAGAAGCAAAAGCAGGACAGAAGCCGGGCTATTGATTTCTGGCTGGCTGGCTGGCTCGCTGCTGGACGGACGGACTGCCCGCAAGAGCAACGCCACGTACTGTGTTTGGTCCATCGTACACTGTCGTATCTAACACTGTCCGGGCTGCCATCGGAATCGGCAGCACGTCTTCTGTCTGCAAGTCTTGTACTTCTCACTTGTAGACTTTCAACCCCAAATCAACAGAAGACACCAATGAGGAGGCATGAAGCTAGCCCCGCGTTAATCCCTCTCCAGTTGGTCAGGGGATGTTCCTTGCAAGTCAACACGGCCTACCGGACTGGTGGTTCGAGAAGTATTCTTCGTCTTCATGCAAACAATGCTCTGCTGCATGGGGACTCCGATATCCATTCCACGATGACTCTCGGTGCGACCTGGAGGGGGAAGAGAGAGAGAGACAGTGACCTGATGGAAGCCTGTTTTCCTGGTGGCGATGGCAAGCGTCGTCTTAGACAAGTTCGAAGTTGACCTCAGTCTTGAGTCCCGGTTTCCACCAGTTCCTTCTCCTAAACCTAGCTGCCACCTAGGCTAGCCTGCCACCCGTTCGCATCGCCTGCCAAGTGAAGTGAGCACACCATGCAACACACATTGTCGCGACGCGTCTGTTTCTTATCATGGTCTTGTCGGCTTTGATTCGCTGCTCGGTATCGCTGGTCAACAGAGCAGTCTCCCGCGATGTCAAGACTACGATGTTTGATTGGTATGATGCTGCCAGAAGGTACCAAGTACTGTACCATGCTAGGTGTGCAATTGTTTCCTTTTCTTTTCTTGCCTGCTTGCTGGTGTGTTGTTTCGTTTCCAAGGAACCGACGCCGGCATTTATCCGTGTTTCCTCCACCCCGTTCTTTGTTCCATGTTCCAGGCTGGGTGAGGGTGTCTGGCGTGCTAGGTTAGGTGTCTAGGTGTCTGGGTGTGTGTTCGGGATCTCCCCTCATCCCGCCTGATCTGCACTGCACTGGGCACGGGCAAGGAATGGAAAAAGGAACTTGCAAACCAAACGCTCCATCATCACCACCCAACTCCAGTGGGTAGGGACTGATAGATAATATACACCTATCATGGTGTTATTTGCTTGGAAATTCCCGTTGCAACTAGCAAGAGACGATGCATGCTGCCTCTGTTTTAGTTGCAGTGAGATTGGAGGGGACGGGTACCCAAAGGCACCGCCTACTTTTAGCGTAGCACACGCCTAGCTAGGCCTGCCTACAAGCCAACAAGCCTACAAGCCTACAAGCCTACCTGCAAGCCTGGTACCTGTCAATCGATACACAACAAGGCCGCGTTCGACCAACCAGAGCGCCGGACCATGGAGCGAACTGGGCGGTTCAATGTTGTTTAGGTGCACATCAACCAGACTTCAGGATCTGTACATTGATCAATTAGAAGTCGGGTAGAGAGGTAAGTAGAAGCAGTTAGGTAGGAGCAGCAGCAGCAGCAGCAGCAGCAGCAGGCGAGAGTCTGTACATGTAGTATCAACCCGATTGCTTTGCTTTTGCTTTTGCTTCGCATTCCCACATCCCACCAACATTGACATCAATTGAATCCATCCTTTACCTGAACATCCGTACTTCACACAAAAAACACACACTTTGCCTCTTCGAGTGGGCTTCTGCTTTCTACTGCTGGATGCCTGCTATCCATGTACAAGGCCATCCATTTCATTCCCAATTGTTAGTAGCAGCAAGCACAGTCCAGTCCAAGTCCAAGTCCAAGTCCAAGTCTCAGACTCTTGTTAGCCCGCGCAAGCATATATCAGCATTGAGAACAACAGTCGCATCGCCCGGATCTGAGACCCGCCCCGGCTGGACACGATCCATTTCGATCTGACCTCACCAATCTTCCTCTCGTCGAATCCTCCCTTTTACCTTCTGGACTTCTCCGCATCCCTCTCTGCCCCCCCTCCGTCTGACCGACCCGCGACAACTGGCATTCCGTTCATTCGGCATTGCATCTTCAGTCCACCCACTGCATCTTCGACGTCCGCCTCGAAACCCGCCGCAACCTGGCCGCCCGCCTTTCTGGTTCCCGTTTCAACCCCACCGCTGGGCTATCTTGCCTAACCCGGCCTGCCAGCACATCACCGACCCAGATACAGACCCGCGCGCACGCACACAAGATGGATCAAGAGATACCGCTGGCGCCCCAGCACGAGGTCATGCACGAGATGGTGCCTGAGGCCGTACCCGAGCCTGAACCCGTCGCTGCACCAGAACCTGCATTTGCACCCGCACCTGCTGCGCCTGAACCTGCACTTGCACCTGCAACCGAACCGATGCCCGATATGATGCCCGACGATACTTTGGGCGGAATCGAGGGTTCGCCCCATCTGCCATCCGGCCAGAACGGCCACGAGCGACGACACAGATCCTTAGACCAGACCCGGCCACAGAGCTCACCGCTCCCGGGCGACGAAATGAACATGAATGGCCGATACTCGACACCCCCCACACCGTCACAACCCCAGCCCTCCGTCTCGAGGCCAGCCTCGGGTCTCTCGAGCGGCGGCGGCGACCGCCACTACAGCGACCACGCCTCCCGCGGCAGCAACGGCGCCGCTTCCAATCCGGCCGAGCCCCAGAACGGCAGAAACCACGTCGTCATCAAGGTCGGCATGGTCGGCGATGCGCAGATCGGCAAGACGTCCTTGATGGTCAAGTACGTCGAGGGAAGCTGGGACGAGGACTACATCCAGACCCTGGGCGTCAACTTCATGGAGAAGACCATCAGCATACGCAACACTGAAATCACCTTCAGCATCTGGGATCTGGGCGGCCAGCGCGAGTTCGTCAACATGCTGCCGCTCGTCTGCAACGACGCCGTCGCCATACTCTTCATGTTCGACCTGACCCGGAAAAGCACGCTGAACAGCATCAAGGAGTGGTACCGCCAGGGCCGCGGCTTCAACAAGACGGCCATCCCGATCCTGGTGGGCACCAAGTACGACCACTTCGTCAACTTCCCGCGGGAGGACCAGGAGGAGATATCCAACCAGGTGAGTTCATCCCATAGCCTCGAGAAACAAAAACCCAGGCCTCTCCAAGATAAAAGTATTTTTTGTATTGATGTAGCATACACAGGCTCGACGGTTTGCGAAGGCGATGCGCGCTTCCTTGATTTTCAGTAGTACCAGCCACAGCATTAATGTCCAGAAGGTATGTCCAACCACCCCCATTTTGCTCCATCCAATAGCGCACCCATGTAGACTGACTCCCTTCCCCCAGATATTCAAGATCGTCCTGTCCAAGGCCTTCGATCTGAAATGCACCATCCCCGAAATCGAGAATGTCGGCGAGCCACTTCTGCTATACCAATCTTGCTGATAAAGTGGACGCAACACGCTTCGACCGCCACCGCCCCGACCAATCCTCAGAGTCCTCAACTTCGATTGGTAGTCTGCGATACGTCGATGAGTGCCCGAGGTGCTGATGGGCGTCTTTGTCTTACGAATTGACGGCCTCTTATGACAAACATATAATCTCGACACATTTTAGATTTCTTGCTCCCCGGGACGTCTTCGTCTGCTCGACTGGACTTGTTGTATCACGGCCTGGAGCTCCATCACACACACCACTCCCCATCGGATCTACGCCGTGGTGGGGGCGTCACATTCTTTGTACGCTACCAAACGTGTACATTTCGAAGCCACTTCAGTCTAGTGGCTAGCTGCTTCTTTCCTTTGTTCAAGTCATCATCGACACACAGATACACACACACACACACACACACAACAACAACACAATATCTGGTGGTTTCACTGAACGTCACGCAACTGCAGCGTAGCGTTGCATACGGCCACCATAGATGGGGGGATCAGACGCGCATTGGGTGTAAGCAGTGTCAACATCACGGCATCCGATGGCACGCTGGCTTCCCCCCTCTTTATCAGCATCATATTTCTCGGCAAGGGAACACGGAAGTTCAGGCGCGCATAAGAGAAAAAGGCCATTGGCAAGCAGGATTGCTTGTATTGATTTTACTGGAGAATGCAAAACTCCAAAAAGGGAGGGAAATTCGGATTTGTCAAGAGTACCAACACAGCTGTAATTACTAACTATATTCCTGCCAAGTTTGTTCGGCATTTTCTTGTCTCTCGTCTTGGAAGATTGGCCCGGCCCCTCAAGAGAGCAGAACGAGGGTTATGCGTTGCATTATGGGCACATACAAGGGGGCGGAGATCATCGTTCTAATGTGTATCTTAGGCGGCATGGCGGTGGCGCAATAAAATACCTGCGAGCGTAGAGGTATCAATAACATTGGAACTTGAACTTGGTGATAGATGAGCATGAAATCGGAAATTGCAAGATTCGGGGTCTTTTCTCTCTTTCGTCTGAAAGAAACTGCGCTACTGGCGCCTATGATTAGGCCGGTATTTGCATCCTTGCATAATGTTGAGATCGATGGGCGATAGGTGGCTGCTCTCGTCGAATAAAGAGGCAGATCTTGGTGGACAGGCCAAAAGTATTTACCCCCTACCTAAATCACACGAGAGTGATACCGATACCCGTACTTTTTCCTTTTCTGTCTATTGGACAAGTCGTGATATGATCAACACCTACCTAATCTACATGCATGTAAGCCCATATGCAGTCACTCCAGCGGTTATCCTACGCCCTTCCGCATTGCGTTGCGTGCGTTACCGGTTACCGTCGATCTTAGATCGACTGCAACTTGCACCAAAGCAACTCGGCATTTGGCTCTTGAAGAATGCTATGTTCGTGGTTAACACCGAGGAAACGTGGTCAGGCCAAGAGAGACATGCGTTATCGTTTCCCGCTTCCAAACGGCGCAAGATCCCGAAAAGACCCGTTCCGGGGTTTGTATGGATGGGGCCACGGCCCCTCTCTTTTCTAGGGATTTGACGACGATATACTCTGAAGCAGGGGCAGATCACGAAGGCTTCGCTGGAAGGAAAGATGCCTTGCATTTGGGACCCGAGTTGCCATCTGTATGAGTATGAACAAAGTTATATTTTGACTGCCAATGGTGCGTCCAAGGAGCACCCATACATGGGATGCGGCCGACATTGTATCAACCAACTGTCAATGTTGCAGCTTACATGCATGACTCGTCTGTCTTGCCGCAGCTTCACCCCCATCATCGCGAGACGATGCGGATGAATGGACGATGAGTTCTAAGTATCGATATGATGCATTATCATGGAGGGTAGCTGATCAGAAACCACCATCCGCCCAGGGAGGGTAGCACTCTGAATCGCGGCATCCTCTGCACGCACGGTGTCAGCAGATCCCGGGTCGCCACCAAAGACACCGAAGCGATGACGGAAGCGATATCCGTTGAGCTATACCCAAGGCGCGCAGTGTCCTATCCCGTAGCATCTAATAGGGCACGCAACGATGTGAAGTCTGGCGTATAAATATAGACGATGGTCTGCCTCATACAACGACAATATCTGATTTGAATCGATCACCAGCTTCTTCCACTCAAACACTTCTCTTCTACCTTGAACCCAAGCGCCAGATATCCACATAGTCTCGAGTTCTCTGAACACATTACTTGCAACCACCATGCCTTTCACCAAGTACAAAGCGGCCGCTGTAGGTGGCCATACATACTCACACCATGCCATATCGTGGAAGCTGACTCAAGCATTAGGTCACCTCCGAACCATGCTGGTTCGATCTGGAGGGAGGTGTACAGAAGACCATCAGCTTCATCAATGAAGCCGGTCAAGCAGGATGCAAGCTAGTTGCCTTTCCCGAAGTTTGTGAGTCTCGCCCTATGCGTTTTTGGCTTGAATCATTTGCTGTCGTCAATGTAACTATTTGTGGCGATGAGCTGACCGCGATTCTCTTCAGGGATCCCCGGGTACCCTTACTGGATGTGGAAAGTCACCTACCTGCAGTCGCTGCCCATGCTGAAGAGATACCGCGAGAATTCCATGGCCGTGGACTCGGAAGAGATGCGACGCATTCGACGGGCCGCCCGGGACAACGAGATCTTCGTGTCCCTGGGCTTCGCCGAGATTGACCACGCCACCCTGTACCTCGCCCAGGTGCTCATCTCGCCCACCGGCGAGGTCATCAACCACCGCCGCAAGATCAAGCCGACGCACGTGGAGAAGCTGGTCTACGGCGACGGGGCCGGCGACACCTTCATGAGCGTGACCGAGACCGAGATCGGCCGGCTGGGCCAGCTCAACTGCTGGGAGAACATGAACCCCTTCCTTAAGTCCCTCAACGTGAGCCAGGGCGAGCAGATCCACGTGGCGGCCTGGCCCGTGTACCCGGGCGTCGAGCGCCGCGTCAGCCCGGACCCGACGACCAACTACGCCGACACGGCGAGCGACCTGGTGACGCCCACGTACGCCCTCGAGACGGGCACGTGGACGCTGGCGCCCTTCCAGCGGCTGTCGGTCGCGGGGCTGGCCAAGACGACGCCCGAGGGCGTCGAGCCCGAGACGGACCCGACCCCCTACAACGGCCACGCGCGCATCTACCGCCCCGACGGCAGCCTCGCGGTGCCCAAGCCCGACAAGGACTTTGACGGCCTGATGCTGGTCGACATCGACCTCGACGAGACCCACCTGACCAAGACCCTCGCCGACTTCGCCGGCCACTATATGCGCCCCGACCTCATCCGGCTGCTGGTCGACACGCGCCGCAAGGAGCTCGTCACCGAGGCGGACCCCAACGGGGGCGGCGGCGGCATCGCGACCTACAGCACGCGCCACCGGCTCGGGCTGGACAAGCCGCTCGACCCCAAGACAGAGAAGGATGCGCGCAAGAGCGCCGTCGGGAAGGAAGAGTTCGCGGAAGACACGGTGGCGCTGTGATAGGCATAGCTAAAAGGTTCTTCGGCAGATTGCTTGAGTTTCATTAGCGGGATCAAGAACTTTCTTATGTACATACAAGTAGGCTTAGTAAGGCGAAAACTCTCCATTCAGTCTTGAAAATAAAACATGCCATTGCTATTATTATAGTGTACAGGGTGTATGAGTGGTTGTGATGGGGGAATACTTGTTGTGGTTCGTCCTGCAACCCTCCTCTCGGCTCGTTGACAAACCCTCCGCCCTCTCGGTAACAGGTCGCATCGTACAGTGCCAGGCTCTAGTCTTTGGTTGAGCCCTTCTTCTCCTCGGTCTCTCCCTCGCCTTTTTGGGAGTCTTTGGGGCTCTTAGTGTCCTTATCATCCTTGGAATCTTTCGAATCCTTGGAGTCCTTAGAATCCTTAGAGTCCTTAGTATCCTTAGTATCCTTGGAGTCATCGGAGGAATCTCCGCCCGAGGACTTCTTCGAGGGCAGCTCCGAACTGCTGCTTGCCGTCTTGGTGGCTCGCTTCTCCATCTGTACCACGTGATCAGCTGGGCACTCTATAATATGCGGTTCTGCACCTAGATCGATCAACTCACGATGTTCTTGTCCTCTTCGTGGGCCTCCTTCTTGTCGCTCTTGTCCTTGGTGCCAGAGCCAGCGCCATCGTCGGAAGAAGCGGCTTTGGCCGAGTCACCTTTCTGGTCGGACTTGGAGGACGCCTTGGAATCATCCGAAGTGGAGGCGCCTTCTTCCTTCTTGGGGTTCTCCTTCTTGGTCTCTTCCTGCTTCGACTCTTCATCATCGGGCGTTGGGTTTGGCTTATCCTCCTCTTGCTTGCTTGAGGACGGGGCGGGTGTGTGGTCCTCATCCTTTTCGCCGTGATGACCGCCACCCTTCGTCGTCTTCTTCTCAGCACCGGACAGCAAGTAGGCAAGACCGACCACGGTCAAGCCACCTGAGGCTGCCATCCTGTTTCTATCTGTCAGACCATTTGGATGAGACGAGGGCAATCGGCTGCCGATTCAAGCAGGGAAAATGCTTACCAGGGCAGGTCGCTGGATTGATTGGGGCCATGCCCACTGGCGTAGCTTCTCCGCGCCGTCCGGGTTGTCGGGGTTGAGCGGCGGGTGAGAGCACGGAGAGAGGTGCGAACGGCGGAGGTTCGGAATGCCGACATTGTAGGATGTCTGGAGTGGCGCTGACGTATGTGTGTATTGTATATCTCAATAGGAATTGGCAGCAGACGTAGGGAAGAATACAACCAAGTATGTAAGCATGTATATTTCAATGTTTGTCTCGTGTCCTTAGGTCCCTACATGGAGGAATGATGGGAGAGAGAGAGACAGCTGCGAGGTGTTTGAATCAAAGTCAAAAGTGGTTGGGTAAACAGGTTGAAATCCAAGACCTCGGGACAAACATGCTCATCATATCAATACGAAAATAAAGCCACCAATCAATTGGCCAATCAGATTTCCCCAGGTTCCCTTCGTCCAACATGCAGTCATCCGTCATCCGTCATCCGTCCCTCTTTAGCTGACATGCATGCCGGCGTCGGCTGAGCTCCATCCCGTCTGGTATGAAGAAGTAAGTAGTACTTTAGATGGTATTGAAACATTTGCACCGACTTGCACTTACACACCACACCAACCTTATGCCTCCATGTTGATCCAGAAGAGCTCCTGTGGGGCGCGGGATGGGTTTCAATGTTCAGCAGTAGCGACTGGGGCTACGTCACCTGGTTGGTCACTGGCCACTGGCAACAACACTGCAATTCGATTGATTGCCATTCAACGGTATTGCCATCATCCATGATCGTTTGACAGCCACACATAATTCCAATGTACCTAATGTAATGGAGTGGCTCATGTCAATTGAGCAAGTAAACCAAGTAAGTAGACAGCCAGCAGCCAGCAGGTAAGGCGCGATTGTCCGATTGACGATTGACGATTGACCCCGCGGCCAGCTTCCAGCTTCCACTTTCCACTAACCTACCGCTTCCAGCTTGAGTGGAGAATCTGAGATACCTATTGTCTACTTACCTACCTTAGGTAGAATCTCCATTCATCAACCCCACCAAAGTGTGGCTTGAGGGCAGCAGCAACAGCAACAGATGAATGAATGTCAAGCAAACCAAGTCGATCAATTGTTCCAACTTTGGATTGGTCTCGATAGCATCCATCTTTCAACTACTTTACTTTTTCAAACTTGCATTATTTCGAGGTCCCTTTATTTTTCTTTGAACCCTCCCAGCAGCCAATTCGGAGGCGAAGAGGACAGCACTTGATTGGACTTGGACTGCCTTTCATTCCATCCTGGTAAGTTAGTTAACCTACTTCTAGCTTGCTTGCTCTGGCTGTGCCTCATCTCCATTCCATGCTTCCCTTCGTTCGTTGATTCGCCTGCTGCCTACGGAGTTCAGTAGTCGACTTGCCTGCGCAACCGCAAAGACAACCAACCTACTTTACTACAATAGCATACAGTGGTTTTTCCCCTTCGTCATTGGTCTTTGCAACACTTTCCTCTTCTCCAAAAGCCAAGTCGACTTGTCAGGGACAGGCAATTTTCTAACTTACCTACTTTGTACCAGCCAGCCAGCCCAACGACCGACTCTTCCTCCTCCTCCCTCCATCTATCAACCCATTATTTCCATGTCATAGACTACAACTGCGACCGAAAGTGAGGGAAGCAGGACTCGCCACCGCCTACCACCCACCACCCATCATGGCGGCCTCGATTAATAATCCCAACCCCAGCACCATAAACACCCTGCTGGGGAAGCTGACCGATCCCGACCCCGACTTCCGCTTCATGTCCCTCGAAGACCTGAACCAGATCCTCACCAAGCACAAGACCGACTTCCTCAACCATGACTACGGCCTCGCCTCCCGCACCGTCGACGCCGTCGTCAAGGCTCTCGACGATCAGAACGGCGAAGTCCAGAACCTCGCCATAAAATGCCTGGCTCCCCTGGTCTCGCGCGTCCCTATCGCCGTCGTCGGCCCCACCCTCGAGAAGCTCACCTCCATCAAGATGCAGAATGCTGTCGACAACTCCCTCCCCTCCCTCGCCCTTCGCAACGTCATATCCGCCTTGCCCAAACCCGTCCGCGGTCTTGCCCCCTCCCGCGAGGTCATTGACACGTACACCATCATCAGCCGTGTCCTTATCCCCCGCATTCTAGGCGTCTCGGGCGCCGTCACCCCCGGTCGCCAGCCTGCCTCGGCCACCTACGGTCTTTTGGACGAAAAGAGCGAGCCCACCTCCGAAGCCGTCGATGTCCTGATCGAAGTCGTCCGCTGCTTTGGCCCCCTCCTGCAGATCCTCGAGGTGGAGAAGTTGCAAGAAGTCGTCGTCGAGGTCCTCGAGCGGAAAGCCACCTCCTCCCCCGTCAAGAAGCGCGCCGTCGTCGCCCTGGCTATCCTAGCCCCGTACCTTTCCGAAGATGTGCTTACCAGCCTTATCACCAAGATGGACACTGCCTTGAAGCAGTCCAAGCTGAGCCCCGTCATGCGCAGGCTCTACATCACCATCATGGGCTCTCTGGCTCGCTCCATTCCCCACCAGTTTGGCGATCATTTGGCCACCCTCCTTCCCCACATCTTCAAGGTTCTGAGCCAAGACGAGTTGCAAACACAGCTTGACGCCGTTAGTGAAGGCGACGATCGTGCCATGGCCGAGTTCAACGAGGTCCGAGAGGCTGCCCTGATTGCTCTGGAGGCTTTTCTGTCGTCATGCGGCGGTAAGATGCGCCCTTACACAGAGGAAGTCATTTCTTCCAGTCTGCGCTACCTCAAATACGACCCCAACTACGCCATGGACGAAGACGAGGACATGGACGAGGATGAAGATGCCGAAGATGAGGACGGCCTCAGCGATGATGACGATTTCGAGGACGATGGAGGGTTCGATGACGACGACGACGACGCCAGCTGGAAGGTTCGACGCTGTGCGTCCAAGGCGCTTTATACCCTGATTTCCACACGAAGCAGCGACCTGTTGGCCGAAGGCACCTTGTACTCGGAAGTGGCCGCGCCTCTTATTAAGCGGTTCGACGAACGCGAGGAGAGTGTGCGCCTCGAGGTCATTAGCACCATGGCTCTGTTGATCCGCAAGACGGGCGAAGGCATTATCCGGACAGACAGGGCAGACGAGGAGCTGCTGCAATCCCTCCCCGAGAGCCGCAAGCGCCGACGTCAGGATAGCGGCGGCTTTGCCTACATGAATAAAGCACCATATGGCGCCAGTGGTTTGATGTCACCCACGCGCGAGGAAGTCCCACCTACCGGACCTCGTGCCGATCTGTCCAATCTGACGCCGCAGCTGATCAAGATTGCTACCAAGCTTCTCAAAGGAAAGCAGATCCCTACCAAGCAAGCCATTGTCACCCTCCTGGACGACCTGATCTCGGTGCAACATGGCGGTCTCTCCACATACTTCGACCAGGTCATGCAGCCCATCATCGATGCCACCAAGATCACCACGGGCAGCAGCGTCTCGACCTCGGTAGCCTTGTCGGGAGGTGCCGCGTCGGCGACCATGACCACATTGCGCGTGGCCGTCCTGGTTTTTATTAGCGACATTGCCAAGACTCACTCGTCCAACCTCTTCCAAGCTTACCTGTCCAAGATTGTGGCCGGCGTCGTTGCGGCTGTCCAGGATCGCTTCTACAAGGTTTCCAGCGAGGCCATCCGCACTGCTGAGGAACTGATTAAGGCTATCACGCCCCCACGTGCCCGGCTTACGTCCCAGAAGTACAAGGCGGACTTGGAGAAGTTGTATGATATCATAATTGACCGCACTGCCGCCAACGATGCCGATGTTGAAGTGCGCCAAAAAGCCATCCAGGCGTTGGGTACACTGCTTTCTCGGACATCGGCCACCGACGGACAGTCGCTTCTTGATTCCAACAAACGCCAAGCTGCCCTTGACCTACTGCTGGACCGGTTGCGTAACGAAACCACACGGCTCTATGCTGTGCGTGCGATTGATAATGTAGCCGCTCATACCATGGCGGGCGGCGCCTTGCAACCCAGCTGGATACAGCCTGTTGCGCTCGAGCTATGCGGCCAGTTGCGTAAGTCCAACCGCGCCCTTCGCGGTGCCAGCATCCAGGCCTTGCAGCACCTGGTCATATCACCCACTTCCAAGGGTAGCCTAGAGGCCAACACCGTGAACGGCATCGTGGCGTCTATCCTACCCGTCATCACTGCTAATGACAGTCACTTGCTCGGTCCCGCTCTCCTGGTCCTCGCCCAGTTGCAGCAAGAGGACAAGAACCTTATCTCCACCCCTGGCCTTGTGGAAGCCATTTGCGCACTGCTCAAGCACACCATCACCGGCTCCGCCCTGGAGGCCTTGATCACACTGGCGGTGAGCGTTGGTCAGGTCGGCATGGCCACGCCTTTGATGGGAGGCGTGCTGCAAGTTGGCGTTGGAGGAGACCCTGCCGTGGTGGGCAAGGTCGCCGGTGCTCTCTTTGTGGCCAGCGAAGGCAACGCTGGAGTGGAGATTGGCAGCTTCGTTCGCGAGCTGGAGTCTGCTAACCAAGCCTCGGATAACGCCCGACAAAGCTTGGCGCTCGCCATCCTCGGTGAGATTGGTCTGCGTATGGGTCCCAGCTCGAAAATGAAGCCCGATCTGTTTCTTAAGCAGTTCCACCAGGAACCCGACAAGGTCTCCATGTCTGCTGCCGTGGCACTGGGTCGCGCTGGTGCCGGAAACGTGGCCGAGTTCCTGCCCATCATTTTACAGGCAGTGCAGACCAAGGGCGCCCACCAGTATCTCCTGCTGCAAGCCATTCGGGAAATCCTTCAGCAGGTGGTGAACTCTTCGATCGACATTGGTCAGTATCAGACCACCATCTGGGAACTGCTATTCAGCGCTTCTCAGGCCGAGGACAACAAGGCCATCTGCGCCGAGTGTATTGGTCGTCTTGCCATTATTGAGCCCAAGACGTACATTCCAAAGCTACAGGTAGTATGCATTTTCATTGATGTCTGGCTGCATTACCATTACTGACTAAAAAAACAGGAACTCCTACAAAGCCCGTCCCCCGCCTACCGCGCTGTTGCCATCCAAGCCCTGCGATATACCCTCCCCGACAGCGATGAGACTTTCGATGCCATGCTCAAGCCTGTCCTGGTCGACATGTTACTCACCGTCCTCAAATCACCGGACATGGAGATTCGTCGAATAGGAATGACGACGTTGAACTCGGCTACCCACAACAAGCCCGACCTTATCCTGCCTCACCTGGGCGAGCTAGTGCCCTTCGTCATGGTCGAGTCGATTATCAAGCCGGAGCTCATTCGTGAAGTTCAAATGGGACCGTTCAAGCACCAAGTTGATGACGGTCTGGAAGTTCGCAAGGTACGTTTCCCCTCCCCTCTCACCTCGGAGAAGTTGATCCCGCTGTTTTCATGCTAACCTTGGCGTCGATTTTAGAGCGCATACGAGACGCTGTACGCGCTCATGGAGAATGCCTTCTCCCGCATCAGCTCTCTGGAGTTCTACGACCGCGTGATAGCTGGTCTGCGGGATGATAACGATATCCGATCGCTGTGCAACCTCATGTTGAGCAAGCTTATTGTGATTGATCCTGAGGAAACGACACGCCGCCTCGACACCATCGCCGAGTGTTACAGGAAGACGCTTAGCACAAAACTGAAGGAGGGTGCGGTTAAGCAGGAGGTGGAGAAACAGGAAGAGGCCAACAAGGGCGTGCTACGCGTGACAATACTGTTGGCGGACCGGACCAAGACGACGTTGCCCACCGCCAACGCCGCCGGCGCGGCCCCGAGCCAGCAGACGCAACAGGTCAGCAACCCTGTGTGGCAACAGTACTGGGAATGGGTCAACAAGGACTTTGAGCGCCAGATCAAGGTCTTGAGAGAAGAAAGCAAGGATATGGTCTAGTTTACCAAGCTTGAGAGGGCAGCCGCCCTTCATGTCGAGCGGGTGTACACCTGGAGCCTCGAGGCCAAAGTCGAGCCGTCGCCCAGGCCGTCGAACGGCGGCACCAAGAGACAAAGGCTGGATGACTTGTTTGACAAAATGTCCATATAGCTCTGTCGTGGCCAGGCAGCATAAGGGTTCTAGGTTAGTTGGCTTTGGCTTTTGATGAAGGTGGACATGGGCAACCTGAGTGAGCATGGAGCATGGCAGACGGTTTTGAGCATACATTCCCACCAGTAGATGATGAATAATGATATCAGTTCGCTACATTCCTTGTGTGGAGCCAATCATCTCCAAATGCATACATTTTGAGCTGGAATGAATCATTCTGAGTTCAATTAGAGCAATACTCGTCCAATTGTATTGCTGATGTCGTAGGAAATCGTCCAGCTGTGAGTCATCAGAATAAGCCAATTAGATGAACCACTAACCTAGTTGCATGTCAAGTATGCCTATATTATGGTGTATGTCAGAAGCTATGTACTCGGTATCGAGTGTCTCGCTGATTCGAATTCATGCCACTGTTGTACACAGTTGAGTCACAGCTGCTTACCATGGGGTGAGAGGTGCAGGCTGGCAACTTCATCATTTTGTCGGGTTCGGTTTCGAATTTAGCAGCAGCAGGATTGCGTCCCGAGAACAATCTGGATCTAAACTACCTAGATATGTATATAAATACGGCGCCATGATAGGAATAATGATCGATGGAATACGCCTCTCAGCAAGTCACCCTGATTGATCTACTTGGTCACCATCATTCACAACTTACCACCAATCAATCAATCGGTCAACTGATTGATCTCCGATCCCCTCTCAACATGGAGACCACCACAACTACTACTGTTGTCGCTCAACAGCAACCAGCTCTCAATATCACCGGACGCACTTTTGATCCCTTCCACTCGCCCCGCCTAACCTACAGGGCCGCTGAAGAGACACCGGAAGATGAGGCCTTCATCCGCGCCTTGCTAGGCGATGCCGAGGCGCGGTCGGGGGCCTCGTACCGCCTGGTGACGCCCGCGACCAAGGCGCAGGCCCAGAAGTATCTGAAGGAAGCGCAGGACGACCTCCTGTGCGCCATCATCTGTCTGAAGCCGCCGCCCTCCGAGGATACTACTACTGCAGATACTGCTGCCGCCACTGCCAATGTAGCAGTACCCGCCCTCGTCCCCATCGGCGTCGTCAGCCTCGAAGCCAACGGCGACCCGGCCAAGTCGCACTTCTGGGCCCAGCACCGCGGCTGCTTCCTGGCCATCGACATCACGCGAGGGTACCGGGGCCGGGGGTACGGCGCCGAGGCCATCGAGTGGGCGCTGGGCTACGCGTTCCGCATGGCCAACCTGCACCGCGTCAGCCTGACGACGTTCTCGTACAACGGGGGCGCGGCGCGGCTGTACCGGAAGCTGGGGTTCGCCGAGGAAGGAAGTCAGCGCGAGGACGCCTGGTTCAACGGCGGGTGGCACGATACGCTGTACTACGGGATGCTGGAGGGGGAGTGGCGGGCAAGGCAGGATACGGCGGAGAGGAAGTGGGGGGAGTGAGAGAAGGGAACACGACTGGAAGGGAGGGTTGAATGTGCTAGTCGGGGTGGTGCATAGAAGCAAGGGGGAGTAAGGGTAGAGGGATGAAGGCTGCCTGCCGAGTGGCTTGTTTGCTTTTCACTATGGGGAGACTTTATATTGGGAAGTGATAGGTGTTTACTTGAGAGGCCACGGTCACGGAGCCTTATCAGTACATTATGGTTAATGTCGGGTGAAATATCATTATATATCTTCTTAGCGAAATGCAACAACATGTATCTGGAGTTTGCGTTCATCACCATCACTGCTGCATTGTCTTCCTATTCGTACACAACATAAACCAACAACATCCATGAGTGTGTGGGGGAACATGAAAACCATGCCTGACGCCCGTCATCGTAATCCCTTCCTGGCGTAGTTTGATCCTATAAGTTTTAGTTCGTAGGGAAGTGTCCCGAAGAACCGATATCTCTGCGTCTGTTTGACGTGAAATTATTTGTGATGTATGCCTCGATGAGTTTACAGTGATCGTTATGAGGATTCACGAGACACTTGTACTGGCTGGGCAGCTCGTCGGCTCCGAGGAAGCCGCCGAAGGAGCGTAGGAAACCCGCAATGTGGTTACCGGAGCCGAACAGGCGCACGGGAGAAAGCATGCTTTGGGCCTCTGCCGGAATCATTCGGACCCCGGCGTAGCGCTTGAGGACGTAGTCGAAGAAGGCGTGGTCCAGTGGGACCTTGCTGTTCCTTGAAGTGCCGCTCGGCGCATCGGAGAACCTGTATGACCAGGTAAGCAGCGACATGACCGACTGGTCAAAACCGATACATGTTCCATAGTCAGGATCGTGATACGTGAAGCGGTCCTCGTGGTGGACAAGATAAGGATCTCGAATTCCACGATTGGTCATCGTACGTCTGCGGGGCAAGACGCGAGAAATCGCGACACTTTCGACTCGGAATCGTCCGAAAAGCACAATAAGTGCCTTGTCCGGGTCGTCGGGGTCGACTCCGTTGTCCGCAGGCTGAAGTTGGAGTTCCCGCTTGCGTACAAATTCGTACTTCCAGTCGAATGTGATTGCATCCGGATTCAGTATCTTCCACATGTGTCTGTAGACCCATATCATATGTAGAACGTTGTAATCGATCAGGTGGCGACTGATGCAATCGTTGGTCGCGGGAGACTTGAAGGCACACGGCCGGGTGAAAGAGCAATTAGACACGGCCATTCCTCCGATATTGGCGATCTTCAGGGCTAGCTCGCGGCGGGATTTCAGGTCGTGGATGATGTCGGTTGCCAGCCAGCTCGCAAGGTGCTCGAAGGCAGGTTTCTTGGCTCCTGAATCGAGGTAGGGGTCGTAGACAGGAAAGTCCTTCAGGAGGACCGGGTCGTTGACGTGCGTCATGCCCTTCTTCATCGCGGCCAGGAACGGCTCGGTGTACGCGCCCGCCAGGGCAGCGCCGCAGATCAGGAGGCGGAATACCGCCTTTCGCACGTGTTGGCTCAGCCGGGAGCTTCGGTGCACCCGCGGCACGTCGGGTACGACGTCGCCGGACTTGATCATCTCGCATGTGTCTTTCCAGAATGCCAATGCGAGCTGGTCGACAAGAGCCTGCAGGCGGGTCATGCGGGTGAGTTCTTCAACGGTCGGTCGGGCTATCGAGCCGCTCAGCTTGCCGGGGTCCATGTCTTGGGGGGGAAGCTCGCCGCGGTGCTCCGCTTCCTCTACCAGCTTGGTGGCCCGAACCTGAGATAATGTGAGCTGTAAGCATTTGTCTTACCATCTTGGAAAAATGGAAGGGGAAACCAATTGTATGATAAGAAGGCGACTTACTGCTATGAGCGCCAAGTCGAAGCAAGGGTCGAATCGAGGCCAGATGCTCCAGATGATCGGGGACGCGTTGCCCAACCATACGGCCCGGGTTTTGCGGCATGTGGCAGCAAGTGCTCTGACATCAGACGGGGAGTCGCAGAGGTTCATGATGTGGACGATGAGCTCCACGGGCCCATCCCTGGTGAAGAAGTTGGATGCCATGTTTGGCTAGGCGTTTGCGCAATATCTGCGGTGAACTTGGTGGGAGCAAGGAAGCGCAATAGTGGCCCAAGAAGGTAGTGATGGAGGATGGATCGAGTACTCGGAAAAGTCCAGTAGTTTGGTGACTGATCAGATTGTGCTGCTACTAAGAATTTTCCATTGAAAGGTTTATTTGCTTGTCTTGTAGTTCCAAACCACCTTCAAGCAGTCGGGCATGTTGCTCAGTTGCCCACCTTCCCTGACAACATACACCGTAGCTTCACTCTGCGAAAGCGATCCCCATGTTTCCATCACGTCCTCTTCATCATACCTACCACACTCACTTGAGACCACAGTCCAGCTGTCGTTTGCAACATGTTGTAACCTTTCCACAAAGTCCCAATCTGCGTCTCTTGAGTCCGCACAATGGACTCCATCCGGAGCTCCTCCTGCATCCGAAATTCCCCATAGGCGTTTGGGTATGTTGGTACGCCACGGTACGTCTTGGACATCGCCCACCACGTCCCATCCTGAATAGGTGGCAAGCTCCAAGAATAACGTCAACGTCGTCTGCATACCCAGCAGTCCTAGCTGCGGCTTGTCCACCCCAACTGCGACGTAGCAGTCCGGATCTCTGCCAAGATCCAGAGTGGCGGCATCGGGATAAAGATCAGTATTTCTGGCAGCCGACGAGATGTTGACGAAGCCCTGATCCGAACACGCTACTTTCCGCCAGAAGCTGCGCCCATCGGCAGCCAAGTACAGGCGATATCCCTCGAGCAGATAATGAACCACTTGGTCTGCAGCCCTTCTGGCGCCGCTTAAGTGGTGGTCGCCCATATATTTCGATAGCTCTTGGATATTTCTCATATAATGTCTCCCATCCGTCAAGAAGTACTCAATGCTCTCAGCCAAGATTTGTTGCGTATTTACCAGTTGGTTGGCGGCCAACCTGATCGCCGGGCACATGCTGTGGTCCCTGTCCTGAGAGTCCTGCCAACTGTCCAATAGTCGTTCTCTCAATAATCTCTTCGTGTGACACTTCTTAGCTTTGACGATTTCGAGTCGAATTTGCTCAACGGCATTTCTCGCTTTTCTCTCCAGCTTCAGTGAGTTCACCGGATCCAGGTTGCATGTAAGCTCATGGATCGACTTCATAGCCTGCCATACCTGGGCGGCAGTGAGAAGGCGATCCGAACTGATGTTGGAAATCGTCAACGAGAACCGAGAGCAGAGTAGCTTCGCAAAATAGGGGGCTATCACTTTTTCCACCAAATCAATCTCGATTAATTTGGATCTTTTCCCCCCTCGGCCCCTATCTGGCGGGCACTGCTTGATATGTTGGAGCCCTGTGATTATCGAGCCAAAGGGCTTACTAAAGTCCACTGGCCACCCGCGGAGATTTGCAGACCTTGTGTTGCCTGTGAGGCTGGGATCCATCGACTCTGGACCGTTTCCATGCGCAGCCTGGAAAGAGTAGTACGCGTCAGCGTCTAGCCCGGCGAGGATGGCGCGGTTACCCTCTGGTGTCACGAACGGAAAGTGGGCATAGACGCTGACCGCAGCGAAGTGCCTCGGGAATGCGCGGAGGAAGAGCTTGTGTATCACACAGCCATAGTTGACATTTCTATCTGAAGCAGGTTGGTGGAATCTGTTGTAGAAGAGAAAATGCGGGAGTACAACCCCACCCCCTGGTCAGGGGGAGAGATGTATTAGCCGCTCTCAAATTAGCCTTTCATCCTTTGCGTTTCCCGAGACGTTTATCGTGGCCCAATCAAGCTTTTGTTGGTGCAACCCGTGAGCGACCAACAAATGGAAACGCGACAAGGGGGTAAAGAAGAGGAACTTGGGAGAGGAGGTTGGTAAAAAGGTGCTTACCCCCAGTGGGTGACGCTGCCTTGGCTCCACCCATCATCCGTGTAAAACGGATCCCCCCTGATCAAAGCCACAGTGTCACATAGAACCGCATGCGTGACCGTCGATCCCGCCCACATCCCCTTTCCTGCGACGGCTGTGGCGCCCCTGATCCTGGGCGGTGGCTGTTCGGCAACAAAGCCTGGGTACATTTCGACCTCGTCCGGGTGTGCATACAAGGCCCTCAGCTTGGCCGTGATGAGGGGACTAGAGTTGATGTCCTCAAACTTGCGGTGCACTGGCAAGCCCAGTGACAGACGAAACTCATTCAGCTTAGGTATTCGCGTTTCGCGGGCTGTAGTAATGGCCCTGATCTGCGAGTCACGGAATGCGACAGGGACGCGGTTGGCACTCAGAGCACTCGCCATGTGCTGGACTGCAGGCTCGAGACTCCGCACCATATCTTCAATGTGTGAAGAGGGTATAAAACTCGACTTTGGTGGTTGATCTCGGAATGGGCTTTGCGACTGCTTGCCCGACAGATAGTCGTTGTCCTCTTCAGACAAGGCGCTCTTCCACCAGCAGTCAGTGATGAGGGCTTTGGCGAGTTCATGAGTTTTATCTGATCTAGATTCTGCCCAATTCCTGATTTCCGGGGGAAGGTCTTGATCGAGCGTCTCCGGCTGCAAACTCCACGCAATACCGCTTCTGTTTAGACCCAGTAACGTCCGAAGGTAATCATTCAAAATGATGTTGATATATAGACGACACGTGATTCGGCGAGCCATCTGGTAAACAGCTTCGTCTTTCTCCACCAACATGGTTTGTTCGGAGAATCGGTTCGACTCATTGATCCTAAAGCCATAATATCAGAACGAATCTCAACATATTAGTTTAGTATAATGCTGAGTTCCATACGCTAGAAGTCCAGTGGCCACATAGTTATGAAAGCGGTTGAACATTACAAGGAGGAGTCGAACACCCGGGGGCAAGAGTTCTACTTCCGATGAAGCGAAAGCGTTGTCCTTCAACAGGCCATTCGTGTACTTTCTCACGACGGCCTCTTCCGCGGGCACCTTGCCGTAAAGGGGCGATAGTCGCAATCTACGCATACCACTGTGGTTGACATTACAGAGGCCATTCTGGATGCAGTTTAGCATTACCTTCTTCGAGGAGGAGTAAATGGAAACGCTCTCAACATACTGATTCTGATGAATCGATGCTTATCAAAGCGGCGAAGTGCACGAACAAACTCGATATCTGACTCGCATTGTCTCGTACGGCGACACTCCTTGCCAGAAGGGTGTCGAACACCAAAGACGGGCCAGGAGAGGAGGTGTTCATAACGAAGTCTCGATTGGCAGTTGAGGAATTGGGCAGTCGGTGCCGGAAGACCAACAGTTGCTTGAGGACAAAATATCGCGGAGGGATGAGGTTGTGAGCAGTGAGGCAGAGCAGCCCTTCAATCACAGAGTCCTTGGAGGATACAAGGAGGAAATAAAGCAACATGACAATGATACAGCCTATCTCCCACCGCAAAGTTTCTGTTGAACTCAAGACCCGCTGCATATTGATGAAACTACCCAGCCATGAATTGGGCAATGCGTTGGAGTGTGAAAGATATCGCAATAGCAGGGCTGCCATCTTCCATTCTTATATCTTATGCGTCAAAAGGAGCTTGCCGGCGATAGAGTGCTATGCTATAAGTAGACCATGGGAGGCGGTCTATCGGAAGGATTCAGCAAAATATATACTACGCCGTTAGATCGCGTTTCGTATCACCCTGTGGCCTCGAGTACATAGCGACATCGACCAAGGCGGAGAGAAACAGCAACTGACCTTGGCCAGGCTGGCAATGTTTGTCGTGAAACCCAGTGACTCTTTCCACCCGGCACACTATCGAGCCCGTATTCCGGCCCTGGAGGGACGGGTGGTGCTCCATCACCCCCATTTGATAGGACTAGCTCAACCCTTTCCGGGCTGATCCCCAATGCCATATCCGTCATCTTTATGGCCCCCCAGTCTAGTATTGTTTGCCATTGCCTCTTCATGATCAAGAAGTGCACCCCAACAGAGTGGAACCCAAGCCTGCTCCAAGCAAACCAAAATTGCTGACGCAATAACATGATTCTGTAGACATGGCTTAGAAGTGCAAAAGCCACATGGTCTGGCGGCAAAGGACCGCCTCCTCGGATGCTTACGCCCCCACCCCACCCCATCATCCATGTAAGATAGAAGGGGCTTTGGATCGTCCACGGTCTAGGCCGCCAAGGTTAGACGTCATCTCGCTCCCAAGGCACAAACACCCTGAGGCAGGTACTAGATCTTTGTGAAACCTTCGGAACCATCAATGTTCGGGTTGGCAAGTTGAAGACCCAGGTCCCGTACGACTCTCGCGACATTGACTCGATGCGGTGAAGGATCGTCCATGCGCAAGCCACGATGTCAGGAACAAAGGGGTTCGTACATCCCTCGTGGCTGGCTACCTGGCGTTGCCTCAAATCATTTGAATGAGGCATGGGATGGGCCCCGATATCAGGCCTCGGGGCTTAGAGTTCGTCCACGCAGACAAGAAGGATGGCATGTCACGAGGTGAAGGGAAGGGGGAGGTAACTTGACGGAGGTGGAGGCGTTCCGCCGGGGCTGCAGGAGATGGAAGGAAGAAGAAAATACGAGTTATTCCTTGGTCTAAATGGGGAGATTTGGGAAGAGTTGGGGTGACATTGAAACGTGTTCGTGAGACCTTCAGATCTCCTTTTTTTTCTGAAATCAGCTGGCGTGCAGTCGCATATGTCAAGTGATCTGATCTGGCTTCGGGTTCTCGACGGTAAAGGGTCGGAAGGTATACTGATTGGACGCCACAAGATGCACCCTGTCAGATAACTCGGCCCCCCCAAACGACTTTCTGGACAGCTGCAGCCACTCGTCCCGGAACAAACACTAACTACAACTACGGTAAGCGACTGTGCATACACATACGCCTAATAATAAAGTCAAGCATGCAAATGCACGATGATGTCCAACACAAATAGACAGAAGAAAAAGGGGGTGGAGGCTCACTAGGATCCTTCCAAACCTGTTTTCTTCGGCGATACTATCCGCTTGTGCGACATCTGCATCTATATACTACAAATGGCGTTTCGTTTGATAGGACAGCATGTTGTCACAGTTAAAACAGAAAAGTTAAGTGTAATCGCCGAGGTCGGCGACTTTGCTAGGATGAGTAATCTTTTTCGGTGTGCGATTCATCAGCCACTCAAATTTGCGAAGGGGCAATGATTAGTTGGTTACTTACTGTGCTGCCGACTTGTTATCTAACCGGAGAGAAAGGAGGTCGCATGCCAGTACTGTACTTGCATTACAGAAGCAAATATACTTAGAATTGGTGGATGTTGTTCGTGATGAGAATGCAATCGGATGCTCTCACGGCGCCGCAATTTGGCGCTGCACCGCCTCAATGTAGGCTAAAAATTGGCTGTTTGCCTAACGCAGAGCAAACCCGTCAACTCTCCGCTTTTGGCACAACCTAAAAACAACCACGATGCATCATGTCGATGGCGAACATGAGTGGACCGTCGTCGGATCGCTACCAGGCCCTCAAGTCGTCCAACCCGTAATAGAGGGCGGCAGCTGCTGCGATGCCAAGTGTGCCGACGCCGACATGGACCCCACCGCCACAGCGCAGTACCGGGTTCTCCACACGCCCGAGCTCTTGGAGAAGATCCTGGCGAGCTGCGGGGACATGCGCGCCGTCCTGCTCGCGCAGCGCGTCAGCGAATTCTGGCACGGCGTCATCCTCAGCTCGTCGCTGCTGCAGTGCATGCTCTTCTTCGAGGCGGTGCCGCGCTTCGAGCCCGACGAGGGGCTCTCGCCCGAGGAGCTGCGGGCCATCTTCGCCATCAACCCGCTCTTGCGCCACTACTTCCCCCAGTGGCTCCAGTACAACCGGTACCGGCACCCGAAATACCAGCAGCAGCAGCAATCGTGCATGTCGGAGCTTGGTGTCATCTCTTTCGCGCAGCCGGTCGGTGAAGAGGGGGAAGTTGAAGGAGGAGGCGGAGGCGGCGACGAGGTGGCAGATGACGGCGACGGTAGTCCTACGCAGACGCCGGCCAGGCCCCTGTTCCCACCTGGGCGACGCGAAGCCTTTACCCGTGCCGGCGCCAGCTGGCGCCGCATGCTGGTTTGCCAACCCGCATCGTTGGGTCTCGCCTTCAAGAAGCGTCACTTGATCCAGGGCGAAGTGCAAGAAGGCTCCGGAGTCCTGATTCCCGAGGTATGCGAAGACGAAGAGGAGAAAGAACGCGGCGGCCTGCGCATGGGCTTGCTGTACGACATGAGCCTGCAGCTCCACTGGCGGAGCCGCGCGTTGTTTCTGGAGGAGGAGGGGAGGCAGCTCCGGTCCCCTTCCTGCTTCAACCTGTACTGGGTGCCGCCCGGCTACGACGGGCTCTGGCCTTTCCATGACTTGCTGCATAGGTATGGATCCTCCGTGCCCGACCTGGGGGTCAAAGTGTTCGCTCTGCTCGTCGAAGACCCTTTGCCATTCAGCATCCACCGACATCAGGGGCCGCCTATCGTGTCTGTAGAGGCTCCGAGGTGCGAGGAACAAAACCAGTATGCTGTTGCGCTGAAGTATGTTCGCTAATGTCGGGGAGTTGATCAAATAAATGGGAAATTGTGAGCAATATGTTGGTTATTGTGCGAGAAAGTGATAACATTGTTGCCCGGTCGAGGGTGTGATTCATTGCACCTGTCAAATGCATCAGTTTACCGTTTATGGTACCATGCTACCTTCCTCAGACAAAACTATTTAAATATGCAAATGTTGCATGTTGACAACTTCTTGCTTATCCGTCACCGGCAAGGATATGAGCGTTGCTTCTCCTGTGTTGCATCCTTTCTGGTCAGCACGATCGTGATATTTACTTGATTGGCTCAGCTAAGTTGAAAAGGATTGTCCCTGAGAGGCGACATAATAGATAGGCCACCGCTTGGATTTAACATTCTGTCGGTCAATACCTTCCCGGGCTTGTAGAATCACGGTCGGCCTGGCAAGTGTTGCAGATACTGCAACAACTCCATCAAGCCGGTTTCCAGCTTGCAGTCGGAACCCCATCAAATTTACAATGTGACACAGCCACTGGTGGAGTCGTCTTGGAAGATTCCACCCAAGAATAGGGCCTCGTTGATACCCTGCTCCTGCGTGCCATTGAACAGGAAATTCTCAATGTTCGCTCCTAGCGGCCGCTTCTGGAGCCCAAAGTGCGTTTCGCCCAGGGTTGTCGGTGCCACGCCCGAGATGTTGTTAAAGGTGGGCGGCACCACCACCTGCAGGGGCTGGTCGTCGGTGCTGTACAGGACTGATATCATGCTAAAAAGGGGGGTTTTCTATGTCAACACACACACACACACATATATGCAATGGCGCGGCCTTTCAATGGGCGGCAACCGGAGCAATGAGAGGGTTGTTTTTGCTTACTTTTCATCAAAGTTCAAGTCGATGCCGAAGTTGTGCCACACGTCGTCGGTGAGGGGCGTCTCGAAGAACATCTTGACCGGGACGTCCCACTTGTAGCCCTCGACGCGGAAGGTCTTGCGCGGCGGGGTATCGATGGGGGCACCGAGCTCCGCCCCGGCCTTGATGCTCCAGAAGTCGGCCTGGAAGTCCTGCGCCTCGTGGAAGGCGAATATGTACTCGTGCGTGTAGTTGAGCGGCCGTGTTGGGTCGGTGCGCACCGACATGTGCCAGGTCTTGTGGCCCGAGACGGTCGGGTTGTTGTTGTTCACCAACAGCTCCGCTCGCCGCAGCGCCGTCTCCAGGCCCTCGCTGCCCGAGAGGAAAACGGACTCGTCCCTGTGGTTGTTAGTTTCAATATCAAAGGTGGTGCATCATTTAGATAAGCACGTACGAGAGGCTCAAGCCGATGGGCTTAGTATTCGCTTGGATGTCGAACTAGTGTATCAAATATGTGAGCTTCACTCGAGCCAAGACACGCAGGGACTTGGAATCACTCACGCGCGACGGCGGGATCTGCGGGAACTCGATGATTTGCTCCCAAGTAACGTTGGGGCCCAAGACGTATCCAGGGTTGAAGGGGCTTTGCTTGGAGACAAACGTTTTGGCGGTGGCATTCTGAGGCACGCGCCCATCATAGCTGAGGGTGCAGGCCGGGAGAGCGGCCGCGCGAGCCAAGCCGGCAAGCAGAACCACAGGTGAGACGAATGTTGATATAGGCATGATGAAGGAACTATAGATGATTATTGCACGAATAGGCAGGGTCGAAAACGAAGGTATATGGGTATAGGAGCTGGCGGATCAAAGCACGTATTTGGTAGCGTGGCTATAGAAAAATAGTTGAGAACGAATGATGCATGTTGGACGAGGTGGATGGTTTCGGGAATGATATAATTATATGGGAGTTGGCCCTCACTCTCGCAGCCTCCTTTCTCCATGCCATGCGAAACGGACGCCCTCGGGCACCTATGCAACCGGGGGCCACGGGCCTGGGGTTCCATCGCGGGAAACCTTAGTTTGTGGGATTTCATGGCGGATATTAATTGAATGACAAGGGGGAAGGGCGGCGATAACTGGCCAGGCCCTCGTCCAGGTAGGAAATCATTGTAATTAGCACTCATGCAATGACTCGCGGCCCGATGATGATGGACCAAACCAGGAACGACAAAGGCTTGCTCACCGCCCAATAGGCTTTGGAGTTCATGTAACATGTTGGACCAAGCTACAGCCGGCTACGACGGACGAGGGATTTTGTATGTACTTTGAAACCTAGTTATAGTATATAGTTCGTTACTCGTCTCTCTTCAATGCTTGTTTTTGCTTGCAAGTGCTGTACCGGATCTTGCCAGGCGGGGTTGCCGGGATGCCCTCTTTAGGCTACGCAGCTCTAGGCTAAACCACCGCCACTACCAGCCTAGGATCGATCGATCACCTGCCAAATTAGGTATCTTTCGCACTCTTCGGCGTTTCAACTGATTCAATCAAATAAACAGGGGAACTTCATCGTGCCATATCCCGCTCTATTCTTCGACTCATGATTTACCGACCATAGCTGTCAAGACTACGGCCTATACGGCAATTTCAAATAGACAGCCACCCCGAAGACGTCGAGGACCAAAATCACGAGTAATTCATTCAGAACGGCATCAAGATCGGTGAGGCGCGACGCTTTGCGCCCGAGGGAGAATCTGCCCTGGAGAATCTGCCAGATAATATTTACCCCAAAGCAGGCCATTTGCCAATGCCGCTTAATAAAGCGCTTCAACTCCGCCAATAATTTTTAATCCGATTAAAGTCGAGTGAGTAAGACAGTAGATGATATTGATTATAGTGAAGGCAGCTGCTGACTTATAAACGATTGAAGTCGATCAATGTCTTGAGCCATTGCCATTGAAAGGGTCCAACGGAAAAGAAAAGGTGGGTATGCCCTCTTTTTCGTACGAATGCACCCCTGACACCCCCACGTTGACAGGCCTGGGGGTGCACCACTAAGCTAACGGGCCTAGCCCCTTTATTCGTTGGCGCCGCCCGGCGGAAACGACGAAATGCGATAGCAACACTGCATCTCATACGATCACCAACTACAACAAAAACCAATGCAGGATGTCGCTGCCTTAGATGTCGCGTATTTCAAAAACATCATGATGGATCGTGATGAAAATCCGCGCTTTTCTCTTACCGACGGGTTGTTTGCTGTATCAATGTGCACCAACAAGCCCACCAAGCCTCAGCCATGACGAAGCACGAGGACTGCCCCGAACATAGATATAAGATCCATCCATACACTCAATATTTCTAAATATATGATCATACTCTCTAGCCTCTCATATTATCGTTTCCACCATGGGTCTTCAACGAAACTTGGAGCCGAACGCCCTCAGCAGCATAGCCCGTTCCTCACATGATGACATCGATGATGCTACCCAAGTCTGACATCACCTCTAATGGATAGATCATCTCTCCGGAACTCAATGGCCGGACTGGGTGGGCTGACACTGTTGGCTAGCTTGTTGACTAGACAGCTGGATGTCAACCGGCCGCATCAAACGGAGTAGGGATTGCGGGGGAAGGTTGAGGTCGAGTCAGCTTGAGTACAGATATCGTACCAACGACAGTATAGCGTCGTCCGCGGCGGCAGTTGCGGCACAATGACTCGTGACTAGAATGGATTGATGGGTGGTTGAGAGTACGGCCGGCTTCAACCTTCCGGTGACCCATCTGTACTGGCTGGTCCGTCGTTGTCGTGCTGGGTTACCTTTCAATTCTGTCCTAGCAGGTTATAGAGTTGGAGTTGCAAATCCTGAGCCCAATCATAGATATTCAGGACTCAGCGGAGAATTCGATGAAGGTCCAATATCCCTCATGATTAATCACTGCCAATAACTAATTACTGAGATGGATTCCGTTGTTGATACTTTCCTACACAACAAATACTCTTGAATAATATATCATTCATCTCTCGCCGGCGAGAGACCAAGAAGCCTCGGACATACCAACTGCTGTTTTCCCTCAATCTGTTGCTTCGACCTTGAATCGCCCATTTCATATACAAATTCGCAAAACGCCCGTGTACAACGTGCCGAACTACGATTCTACGAGAAAACCATGAGCGCCGAACTTTCATCTAGACTAGCCATATGGGTTGAAGATTTTCCAATCAACCCAGCGGTCTCCCCATCTCTTATCGGCCCCATTGCCTCTGCAAAACGTCTCTCCATGCGCGAGAACCTTACCGCCCTCCCCAAACTTGGCGATGGAGTCCCGGAGGATCTCGAAAGCATCACCGCTGCCCATGGCGAGCGCCGCCGAGCCTCCGCCCTCCGTGTCTCCCTCCTTGGCCCTGAGGGCGATGGCGCAGTTGCCGGTATCCGAGCCCTTGACGGCGTTGTACTTGCTGGCGTCGAGCTTGTCCGTGGGGAAGAGGTAGAGCGCCTTCTGGTTCGTGCCGTTCAGGTAGGCCATGAGCGACGTGCAGTCCTTGATGCTGGCGGCCTCGCCGCCCGCGCGCCACTGCGCCTTGTCGCCCTTAGCGAACGTGGAACCGTCGCAGAAGTTTGTCATGCCCTTCTTGTTGCATTTGGGACATACTTGCTCGCCCTTCAGTTCCTGCTGCGGCCAGCGTGCAGAGAGCGATGCGGATGAGATAGTCCCCCCAAGATCTGCAACTCTCGCACTCGATAGCTGAACTCCTAGAAGGGCAACAGTCAAGCTAATGATGAAATGCATGTTCCAATCCAGGAAATACGCAAAATATGACTTTTAATGCTACAGAATAAAATAAAGTATTGACGAATGATAATTAAACCTAAATGATTGTCACAGTAACTTTAGGCATATTAATAGCATTTGAATGTCAAGGGAAATGTCCCGACTTTATACCGTCAACCATATAGTTGGAGGCTTGGAAGGGTTTCCATCTACGGGAAAGTAAGTTTATTGTTAAAGTAGCGGTGCAGTAAGACCGCACAATGGAAATTAGTCAGGCGTAAGGTTGCACCCGACCAATATCCAGGGGAGCCTTGGGGGTCAGGTCTCAGGTGCATGTTCATGTTACGTCCCAGTACACATGCAATAAATCCCTGACGGTATTTGACAATGAGGAGCGCGAGGCTGAAACTTCTTTGTTCTTTTGGCATTGTCCCACAAGATTCAGATGACCGGACCATGGCGATGTTGGTTCTATCGATGGACAAAGAGACTGTAATAAACCAACGCCCCCCGGAGGGTCGCTGCTTGGCACTCGGTTCCATAGTTCAAAGTACACCTTTTACACCCAACAAGATGAGGACCAGAACATACCTGCCATCCGCCAGGCTTATGATTCTTCAGTTTCTCGGTTCTCGAGATGAGTATATATACACAAGCAAAAGTGGTTTGCCATAAACCCAAGAAGGCAAACTCGTCCGTCAAATGTTCGGCTGACGCATACTTTGACTGCCGTAAGTTCCTGCAACTCTCTAACCCAATAAGTCCGGGAGTCACCAATGTTTTGGCTCTTCACATTTCAAAATATTAATCTTTTTGTTTCTATATTTCGCTCTGCTTCTATACGTAAAGCGGAAGTCAAGACCCAGAAAGGGCATTTATTCTCAGATATAAACCCAAAAGATGTTGCTTGGTGGCAGGAATTGTTGTCGTGGGATCAGATGTTGATGAGGGATCCTGACTTCGAGTACGAGTGACGTGACTGTCAGGTTGAAGGAAGCACCTTTAACAGTCTTGGATAATCCAAGGCCATTGGCTCGTCCAGCATCTCAATAAGCGCGGCGACTGCAGGGTGCAGGCCATTAGCGAGGGCCATTGCGATCCACTGTTCCATAGGAACCACATCGTACGGCCCTTGCTGTCGTCTATCCTCTTCTTCGTTTGCGGCGAGGTCCTCTGTCCCCTGCAAAGCGATTTCCCAGAGCCGGTCCAAAGGGAGGACGCGGTCGCCGACCTGGTGTTGATAACGTACTTCCTTCTTGTCCTTCTCGGTCGGTGGTGCCATGACACAGGATATGAGATCGGCGCACGCTGTCTGTATCGAAACCAGGTCCAAGGCCCCGCGGTTGTGCCGGATCTCGGGCACGGCGCGGCAACGGTGCGCGTGGGCCAGCAGGGCGTTGACCCAGTCTCGCTCAGCCGCGACCCCGACCGCATCCCGGCCCGAGCGGATGATCGTAGATGGGCGGTGTATGTAAACAGGCCAGCCTCCGTCTGGTCCCGCACCTACTTTGCCGTTTAGGGTTTGAGAGTTGTGATGAGAATCGCCATTGACAGTGGCCATATCAAGGTCACCGTCACCAATGCCAGTCAAAGAAGTAGGGGCGATGGAACCGTCATCTGCCATGGCGACCTCTTCGTCAAGGGTACGATAGCTCGCGTGGATGCGCTCCAGCATTGCCTCGCAGGTCCACTTCGCCGCCGCGTAGCCGAACGACCCATCGGTGGCGGGTCGCGCACAGCCGGGCCCGGTGACGCAAACGGGCGGGAAGCCCTCAACTGCGGCGGCCCCTATCCTTTCCTTGCGGCGCCCGCCAGAGCCGTCGTCGTTGCGCGCCGGCTGGCGGTACAGCATTGCCAAGCCCGCGGACGAGACGTAGTGAAACGGCACGCGGCGCGGCAGGCATAGGCGGGCGAGCTCGACGGTGGAACCGACGTTTGTCGCCTTGAGAGCGTGGTAGGGCTTCATATGCGATGTGTCACCGCCGCAGTGGATGACAGCGTCAGCCCTCTGGCTAAAAATAGAGGACGCATCGGCGGGTGTAAGCCCCAGCAGCGGCCTCGACAGGTCGCCTTCGTGATACTCGATGTGTGGGCTGGGCGGCGGAAGTTCGCCCCTCTCCAGGCGCGGGGCGAGCCCACGAATCGCGATACATATAACCTTGCTAACGGATTCCTGCAACAGTAGTTGCTCCAGTAGATGGTGCCCATAGAGCCCGCCGGCTCCGGTTAGAACCACTGTTCGAGGAGGTGAGTGAGTCGGAGGCAACTCTGACGCATACGGAACATTGACTAGGGACGGTGGTGGCAGAACCTCTGTATCCCAATCGATGCCACCCCCTCGAGACTCAGTGGGGCTATGATTCTGGGTCTCTGCGTTGCCGTTGAGCAATGAGTGATCGTTTGCGTCTGTCGCAGAGCTTGCCTGAGCGGTTAAAACAGAGTCTGGCTTAGCAGCGTGGCTTTTTAGTACCATAGGCACCCCATTGGATTCGCCATGGTCTCCTACTCCATTAACCTTTTCATCACCCTTATCCAGGAGTGGTACCAACTCGGACGGCAAACCCTCGATAGCCTGTTGTACAAGGCTCTTCATACTGTTGTCTCCCATGATCCTCAGGGCCGGGATGTTGACTCCCAAATTGTTGAGGAACCAGGATCGGATGTTCACCGAGACCAGTGAGTCGAGGCCAAGCTCGCTACTGCGGGAGTCCATCATGTCGTCGTCGGATTTAGTCATCTGGAGGATTCCACGCAAGGCTGCAGCAAAGGAGTCTGAAAGACGTTTTAGAACCCACACCCAAAGACCCTCGTCACACAGAAAGACTATGTAAGAAAGGGGTACTTACGTTTCACACCTTCGAATACTTCATCCTCTGTCTGGCATCCCCGAAGCACATCTCTCACAGACATCACGGTAGCGCCGGCCGCTTTACTACCACTCTCCCGATTTTCTTTCGACGCTTCAGATGAATGTGTGATGAATGATCGGAATTTGGGGTCCTCCGCCCAAAATGGGGGGTTCTCGGCATCGAAGGGGACGAAGTTTAGACCGGTCGACAGCTCGGGCCCGTGAGACCTGGCATCTAGCCGGCACGCCTCGATGCCCTCACAAACGGACTGCACGAAGTCGTCCTCGGACATGCGCATCATGTAGTTGTTCTGCGCGATGCGGTCCCAGGTCCGGCGGGCGTCACGCTCCATGTAGCCGGCGCCGATGATGGCGCCGCCGTTGACGGCCGCAGCGCGCAAGCCCCGCCGCCGTCGCTGCGCCGCGAGGCCGCACATGAAGGCGTTGGCCGCGGCGTAATTGGCCTGGCCGCGGTTGCCAATTACTGTATTGATGGACGAGGTCAGCACGAAGAAGTCGAGGTCGACGCCGCCGAAGAGCCGGTCCAGGTTCAGACTGCCCTGCACCTTGGGCCGGACTACGTCCATGAGATGCTGGAAGGTCATGTTGGCAACGCCCACGTCGCGCAGTACCATGGCACCATGGATGACACCGACGACAGGCGGCAGGACGGCGCAGATCTCGCGGTACGTTTCCTGCAGCGCCGTTTCGTCGGTCACATCGCATGACAAAACAGTCACTGTGGCGCCGTGGCGCCTTCGGTGGTCTTCGATCCAATCGGCGCCCAGATCGGGATTCCGGCTTGTCATGACTAGGTTCTTCACACCCTTTCTGATCATCCAATCCGCGAGTGAAATTCCCAGTGCACCTGACATGCCCACGATCCAGTAGGTGCTCCCGCCGCCGTCCATTCCTTTGAACATGGGCCCGTGGTCAAGTCTGCTCACTTGCACAGGTAGCGAACAAGAGGATATTTCGGCAGTCCAGTCAACAATACCAAGCAAACTGTGCTCTAGGTTTGCTGGGGAGCCGATCAAAAGGCGTGAAAGCGGTAGGACATCAGTAGGTTTATCGGCCCCGGGTGTCAGTAATGAATATTCAAGCACCGCATATGATAGCGCGGTGAGTAACATTTCGCGTGCATCATTTGACGCATGAGAGTCCCTCGATAGGTCACTGATAGCCGCGCCGACAGTGTGAGGAAAGCTTGGCTGTAAATGTATCACCACGGCACCCCTTGAACTGAAAGTCTCTGCCAGAAGTGTCTCATTACCCAAATTTGCATTAGTATCCTCCGAGATACTGACGAATGCCGCAGGGGGTGAGGTTAGTCCTAGGCTATCATCGATATCAGACCGGCTGAGAAAAGGTGATAGTTCCACCACCAAAGCCCCCTCCGCAAGACCACGGTAGTCGTTTTTAATCGGTGTTTCGTTCGAAACCGAATCCACTGCGACAATCAGATTGACCCCCTTTATTGTCGCCTGCACGCTCATGGCACGAGCTATTATGGGTGGAACGTTGTAGGAAATAACGGTCCTGTCTGTGTAGTGCTTCGGTATCACGGATAAGGCGATCATGTGCGCGGCGACATTTTGCAACATCTGCTTCTGATTCATGATATCATGCGGGTTGTAGGGAACCGTATGCCGACGCAAAACACGAGTCACGGATGTCAAAGAATCGGTAAGCGCTAAATATCGCGTTGCTGTCGACTCCTCAATGCCTTCGACCAGATATAGTGAAGATGAAGACATTCTGATGGCCGACAGAACTGAGGAGGTCGTCCTCAAGCAGATCCAGTCATCTTTCGAATGGGCATGTTCCCAAAGCTCGATCTCGTACCGAGTGACTTCTCGGAGCACAAACTCGCGAGGACGGATCGTGGTACTGTTACCAGGGTTGGAATTCTGCTGCAGTAACTTGACGACAGGTGAGCTCGTCGATGTCTTGGTCTCGATTCCGGCGTCGACTTGGCGAGATACAGGTGCGCGGCCTGACATATACCGTTCGTTCAGTTCCTCTACGAGGCGGAGTCGCGGGACTAGCCGGCGATTGTTTCGGTCCGTAACAATCTCGGGCTCCATGATATCGGACAAAGGCGGTAGAGCTCCTGGTCGGCTCTCTCCCCGGTCCTTGGTCACGGCGGGTTCACCAAACGCGAGAGCGGCATGGAAGCGTACGACAGCCTCTGCCAGCGCTGCCGGGCTGCACCCCTCTGGGTTTTCGATGTCTACCTGCTGCAGGCGGAGATCGGCATACTCGTGGGCGGCGCATCGGAGGAAGCCGGCCATCATGTTCGCCCAGGGGTTTTCAACACGCCGGCCACTCGTGATCCAGAGTAAGGTCCGACTTGCCTGTATCACGTTCTTCAGCGCGCTGAAGCGCTCCGGGGTGATGGCGTCGAATACAGGAGAGTCCAGATCGCACAGACTCATCACGACGGTCTCCCTGTCTATTAGGGCGAAATCAGTCATGTCCAGGAGGGACTCAAAGATTAAAACTTCGGTCGCCATCTCGGACGAGAGGAGGAGCTGCCGTATCCCCTCCACGAGGTGCTCAGTTCGAGCGCTTTGACCTCCCAATAGTACCAGTCTCCGGATAGGTGATATTGTCGCATCTCGTTTCTTACCAGGACTCAATGAAGATGTATCCGATATCGTAGTTAAGAAAGGTTCTCGAAGGTAACGGACGCGGGTATCCAGGGCCTGGGAGACCACAGGGAAGACACTGAACACGTCCTTTTCTGAGTGGAGAGTCGTTGCATCGGTGCCGGAAAAGCCGGCCGCCCGTAGCAGGCCGTCCCATTGCTGTGCGGATATCAGGGGGCTCAGCTCGCGGCCTGTAGCCGCTCCCGCCCACCAGCCTGGCAAGGTGCCGAAGATGAAACCGCTGGTCGCTGTGCCGCTGTTGCCATCGTCGACGCCTTCGCCCATCACCAGATACCCGCCGGGCTTGAGCAGTTTACGCAGGTTGCGCAGGCTTCGCTCGAGGTTGGTGGTCGCATGAACCACAAAGAACGCGACTATGATATCGTAGGAGCCGGCGACGAATCCCTGTTCCGACGGGTCCGTCTCGACGTCGAGCGTCATGAACTCCATCTTTTTCTTCTTTTTGGCGAAGGCATGCGATGCGCCCTCGAAGAACCCGGCGGAGATGTCGGTATATGTGTAGGAGAGGAAGTCGTCGCCGATCTCGTCCATGATGGCCTTTGTGGCACCCCCTGTACCAGCACCTACAAAGAAGTGATGTATAGTTTAGCCATTATCCTGCCAAGCTTGGAATGAGAGACGGGGCGGTAGTGCGTGACCTATACCCAAGAGAGAATGAATTTCGTCACTTACCAACTTCCAAGATATGAAGGTGAGGATTCCGGTCCACAAGCTGTCGCATGGCGCGGGCGACCCAGTGAGCGAGCATTTTGGTGATTGTACCCTCGGCATAGTAACGATCCAGGACGTCACGGCCGCCGGCCCTGAACTGCTCAAGCATTGTCGTCTCACCAGCGAAGACGCGCGGCATTTGCGCGCCGACCAGCAGCATGATCTCAAAGTCGGCGAGGTCCAAGTACGGACGCGCCGCCGCCTCGATGGTCTCGTCCGTGTCGAGGTCCCACTGGGTTTCCCACCAGGCATGCCGACGTTCCTCGACGAGTTTGCTCACATGTCGCGCAAAGTTCAGGTACCGACCCGTGGCGGCAGTAGTGGCGATGCTGCGCGCGGGGTGGTCGACCGCGAGTTCCCTATCGAACTTGCGAAGGTAGAATGTTGCGATGCGCTCAAGCAGCCGCGCCTTGTTACGCGTTTCCTCGTCTTCCCACAGGCCGCGTGCCGCCGCGGCCCCGTCCGGCTCCAGGGGAATCCAGTGCTCCTTGCTGTAAGGCGAACGGTTTAGCTCGGGTCCGGCTGGGCCTCCGAGGGGCACAAAGGCAACCCCTTGCACCTGTACCGAAGTACAAGATGCCGGCATGCCAACAGCTGTTGTTTCTGGTACGTAGAGGTTGACGTTGCCAAGTATCATGCTGGATGTTGTTTCACCCGAGCTCCCATATTCAATCAACGCATCTGCTGGTGCAAATGAGTCTTGGTCTCCTTGGCTTGTTGCAGCGTCTCGTAGAGCGGCCGGGTTGACGCGGATTCGTCTTATGGTTGTAGGAAGATGTATGTACTGCAACTCCTCGTCGTACGGGTAGCTATAAGCAAGAAATACGGATTGGAGAGCGGCGTCCATCACTGCCGGATGTATCAAAAGCAATCCTTCATCTGGCGACTCGGCCGGCGCCAACTTTACCATACAGCTTGCCCTGCCCCGCCGTCTCTGCAACGATGTCAGCGCACGAAAGCGCCCGCCGAAGTTATATCCGAGATCGGCGAGTGCGCTGTAGAACCTCTCGGGCTCCACATCGATCATGTGCGGCAATATTGGGGGGCGCCGTGGTAGTAGTGTGACTGAGGGCTCACCCAAGTCTACGGTGATGTCGGCACTGGCAGCCAGTACGAGATCGTCGGACAACGAGTCTATTGCCGCCGAATAAGTAAACCTCGCTTTGAGTATTTTGTTATGTATCGAGATATCGGCCATGTCCATCAACACTTCGATGCCGGCGTCCTGGGCGTCGAAGGGGAGCGCTTGATGGATGGAGAAATTATCTAGTTGCACCAGACGGGCCGTCGCCGCGGCGACTTCTCTAGACGTTATAAGAGCTGCCTCAAGGGCAGTGACTAGGTAGCCAGCAGCCGGAAAGACCGGCTGACCCTGCACGGCGTGGCCCTTGAGCCAGTCCATATCGCGCAACCTCAGCAGGTTCCGCCACTGCATATGGTACCGGGAGCTGTCAGACGTCGCATGGCCAAGCAGAATGTGCGCCGGATTTGGCCGACTGCGTAGTTTGCGTGAGCTACGGGACTCATGCCAGTGTCTGGCCTCGTGATTCCACGGGTAGGCTGGAAGATCCTTGACGAGGCGTGGGGATCGTTTTCGCCGCCGCTGCCTCGTCTCATTTGAACCGACAACTGATAAGTGTACAGAGCGCTCGTAACGGGACAAGTCGACGCCTTCTTCTCCGAGCCGCTCCCAGAGAAACCCAATGGTGGCAGAAAGTGACTCGATGGAGTTCTTGCCGCGCTGAAGTGTGCCTTGATAAGGTAGATCCTTCTTTTCCAGGGTGTGGCGGACGGTCTCTTCGACGGGTGATTTCAAAGCAGGATGGGGACCGACTTCGACGGCAAGGGCATAAGACTCATACATCAGCGCTGAACTTACCGCCTGTGAGAACAAGACGGGGTTCGTAAAATTGTCAGCCCAGTATGTTGCCGCCAGCCTCTTCATCATGTCGACATCGTCGGGCACTACCGGGTCACCGCTGATGTTGACGCTGGAGAACCAATGGCAACGGCGCGTTTCCCCGTCGGGCCGCTGCACCTTAATTTCAAGCTTCTCTAGGGCCTCGATATAAGGGGCGTAACAAGGTCGCATGTGGTTCGAGTGGTAGGCCTTATCCACCTTCAGCCGGCGGTGGAACTTCTCTTCGTCCTCGAGGATATCCTCCAGCTCCGCAATGGCGTCCTCGTCCCCCGAAACCGTCACGCTCACAGGCGAATTGCTGGCCGCGACAACCAGCCGCCCCGCAAACGCCTCATCACTGCACAGCTCCTCCATATCCTGCATCGAGCTACCGACCGCTACCATAGCGCCGCGGACGTTGAGGCCGTTGGGGCTCCTGGCCGCCGACGCGTACACGCCCCGGTAGTGTGCTATCCACATGGCGTCGCGAGCTGTGAGGTACCCAGCCGCGTACGCCGCGGCGATCTCGCCCGAGGAGTGGCCGACGACGCCCGTGAATCGGAAGCCGCCGCACTCGACCAGAAGGTCCACCAGCATAATCTGCACGGCGGTGCAGAGCGGCTGCGAGATCTCGGCCTCACCTACTCGCGACCCCTCGGCACTGGCGCGTAGAGCACCCACCAGGGACCAGGAAGGGCGTTGTGCTTCGTCTGGCAGGGCGGCCAGATGCGAGTCCAGCATTTCCATAATTTGCCGCGCCTTAGCCGAGAACTCGATGAGCTCGGCTCCCATGCGAGCATATTGCGCCCCTTGTCCAGTGAATATTCCCAAGGCTTTTGGGCTGCCAGATGTATCCCCTGACGTAGGAGACGTAGAAACGGAAGCAGCTGATGCCAGTATTTTGACCCCTATTGAGCGTTTCTGTTCTTTGGACACCTCCAACAAGGATATGATCCTCGCACGCAAATCAGACACCGTTGTAGCAGGGATTGCAATGCGGTAGGGAAAGATCGAACGCCGCTCCCGCAGTGTAAAGGCCAAATCTTGGGTGTTGATGATTGGCAGGCCACTTCCTTCCTTTGTCAGAAAATTGGCGTAGTTACTCAACATCTGGCGAAGAGATGTGTGACTAGATGCGGAGAAAGGAAATATGACGAAAGAGTTATCTTCATCCAAGGATGAGGACTCGGGGTCCAACTCCGTATTCGCTATGCCATCGTAGCTCTCTAGGATGGCGTGGGCATTGGTGCCCCCGAACCCGAAACTATTCACGCTGGCTCTTCTGCATTGACCCGCCTCGAGCGCCGGCCATGCTTTCGCTTCTGCGGAAACAATCTCGACACCGTTATAGAATGGTTTTACCCTTTCGCTAAGTTGGTCGAAGTGGAGGTTTGGTGGTAAGATTCCATGCTGCAGCGCGAGCGACGTTTTCATCAGCGCAGCTACACCGGCAGTTCCTTCGGTATGACCCAAAACTGTCTTGATTGATCCAGCGTATAGCGGCGGATGTGAGATCTGGAGGTCCATAGACTCAGATGCTCTCAGCCCGTTTGTCTGCGTCCGATCAGACCTATAATCCGTTCCGGACTCGTTGTCATTGCTGGCAGAGCCGACGAGGGCCTTGTGGATCGCCTCGGCCTCGGCAGGGTCTCCTGCTGGCGTGCCCGTCCCGTGCGCCTCGAAATATTGTGGCCGGTCGGCTGAGCGCAAAAGGGACAGACCGGATCGCTTGTATGTGTCCTTAATGAGACGTTCCTGTGCCGACGCACTCGGGACTGTAATGCCTGGAGTTGCGCCGTCCTGGTTCACACCGGTTTCTCGGATGATGCACTCTATGTGATCTCCGTCCTCAAGTGCGGCGCTAAGGGTTTTCACTACGAAGGCGCATCAATATGTTAGCCGCTCGTTCCTTGGCATTCTCTTTTGTTCTACTACCCCTATTATATAACCCTCTATTTTGCTGCCACCTTGAGCAGCTAGCAAACTTGTCATAGCTGATGTGCTATTTGAAGAAGCCGGCGAGGTACACTTTTTTGATGAAAAACAAAACTTACACACAAGGGCTGCTACACCCTCTCCGCGCGCGTACCCGTTGGCACCTTGGTCCCACATGCGACTACGTCCGTCTGGCGACAGCATGTTGAGCTTGCTCTCGACGATGAACCCCTCGGGCCCGATGATGAGGTTGGTGCCGCAAGCCAGGGCGACGCGGGACTCGCCGGAACGGAGCGCCTGTTTGGCGAGGTGCACCGCGACCAGGCTAGAGCTACAGGCTGTGTCCAGCGTGATCGAGGCGCCGCGCCAGTCGTAGAAGTGCGAGACGCGGTTCGCCAGGACGCTCTGGCCCGTCCCCGTCGCGAAATAGGTCGGGAGGGCCTGGAGGTCCCGCAGCTGCAGCGTGGCGTAGTCGTTGAACATAACGCCTACGTAGACGCCCGTGTCACTGCCCCGGAGCTGCGCGACGGGCATCCCCGCCGCCTCGAGCGCCTCGTACGTGACCTCCAGCAGGAACCGCTGCTGTGGATCCATCGCCTTGGCCTCGAGGGGCTTCACCCCGAAGAATTCGGCATCGAAGGCGGCTAGATCTCTGTCCAATAGGTACGCATGGCGCACGTTGCTGTGCCCTGGGTAGCTGCTATCCCGGTGATAGAAACCGTTAGGATCAAAGCGGTTAGGTGGGATGACTTGTCGCAAGTCCCGCGGCTCCCTTATCATGTCCCACAGCTTGGACGGTGAGTTAGCACCACCCGTGAAACGACAGGCGCTGCCGACGACAGCGATTGGTTCCTCCGGGGACGAGGTCATGATGACACTTGGTACCGATCACTAGGCCGGTTCAGGACACGATGGGTTTAGAGTTGGGGGTGTTTCCAATGGACTATGATGTTCACACGACAACACAGCATTTATCAAAGTTATTATAAGAAGCTCAACTATATGAAATACTGATGTATAGATTATATGCTTCAAAAAGAAAGGATATTCTCGTCACACCAAAACACGTGATACAATTCATAGGCGTGGACGAGCCAATGCCTCCAATGGCGTCTTTCGTTTGACTGGTCAACTACATGTAGTCCCAGTGACTGGTTTTACCGGAATACCCCGTACTGTTCTTGCATATGCAGTCAGAGAAAAGAGATCGAGCGGCCTGCTGGACATCGAAGGGGAACCAACTGCCAACAGACAAGTTGTAACGATGATAAATAGAGAGGTGGCTGCAGACAGGTTGCATTGTTTTAGTAAACGCAAGTACATAAGGCAATTATTGTCGCATTTCTGGCGGGGGAGAGCCCGATCAAGCAAAGTGGCCCGTATTGCCGTAACCAACATGCATGCAGTCAGCCAAGGCCAAAGCATGTCAGCAACAAGACCTGTTTCAATTCGAGATGGTACGGGATGCAATGCAAATTGATCGTTGATAAGGCTGCAGCTCGGCTTAACAGTCACCAAGTTGCGTCGGAAGAAGTTGAGAGGTGTACACTGCTGCGATAGAACATCAATTTCTTGCTTGCTCGAGCGTGGTATCTGCCGTCTCACTCTGCTGTGATTAACTGCGACTACTCACAATCATCATCGACCAAGAAGCAATTATGGCACCGCCTCTGCATCGCCAGACCGGCGTCGTCCAAACCGACACGCCGTTCTCTCCAAGCAACCCGCTGACCGTAGCTGTATCTGACACGGTCGCTATGCCTGTTCTGACGTCGCCCAACCAGGTGCTAGTGCGCGTCCTCGCGGTAGCACTAAATCCGAGCGACTACAAGATGGTTCAGTACTTCCCCCAATGCATGTCTGAATCCAATTATACAGCTACTACAACTGGTGATGAGAACAACAACAACAAGAACGGGCAGCAACTCCCACCCTTACCATTACCAATAGGATGCGATTACTGTGGCGTGATCGAAGACGGTTACGACGCGGATGTCCTGGCCGCCTGGCCCCGCGGCACCCGCGTGACCGGCACCCAATTCCCCTACGGCACCGGCACCGGCGGCGCCTTCGCGGCGTGGTTGGCCGGCGACACGACACAATTGCTGCGTGTTCCACACCAGCTGTCCGACCTCGAGGCCGCCGCCGTCGGGGGCCTCTGCTGGGGCACCAGCGTCGTGGCCCTCTTTGGTGACCCCGAAGCCCTGCAACTTCCGGGGCGGCTCACACATCATCAACAGCCGGAGCTGCCTGCCGCCGGATTTAAACCCTTCCCCGTCCTAGTCTACGGCGCAGCGACGGCCACGGGGGCAATGGCGACTCAGATGTTGAGCCTGTAAGCTTGGTTACCTTCCCTTTCACTTTCTCTTGCTTCCATTTCGCTTCAGCCTGCATTGATTCCACGTTGGTTGGTCAATCCGCTACACCCTGCATTGCCCCATTAGTATGTTGGTCATATCATGGCGATGATGCAACGTCATAGTTCATCCCGAGCTTCCCAGCGGCAAACCGATAAGTACACCGGTTGTCACGCAGATAACGACATATGCGCTGGGCGAAAGCTCAAAACTCACAAACAACTCCGAACCGTCCTGTCGTGTAACCAACCCAATATGCAGCTATATGTCCAGCCTGCTATGCACCCCTCATCTCCCCACCCCATTTACCCGAGCCCCCCCTCCCCCCTTCCCTTGGGACGCCTATGTTTGTTGCAGTTATACGAACAACACCTACCCGACCAAAGCTGACACTTTCGTGCTTGTTCCGACCCGCCAATCAGAGCTGGCCACCACCCCATCGCCGTCACATCGACGGAGTCGGCCCCCTTCGCTCTCGCCCGCGGAGCTGTAGGCGTAGTGCCTTACGATACGATTGGCCCTGGGTCCATGTCCACAACCAACGGCGGCAGCAGTAGTAGCAGCAACCTCCTGGGCGAAGAGGTCAAGAAGCTGGCGGGCGGGCAGCCCATCCGGCACGCGCTGGACTGCATCACGAGCCCCGAGTCGGCGGCGGCCTGCTTCGCAGCCATCGGGCGGGCGGGGGGTCGCTACGCGTGCCTCGAGGCCTTTGCCCCGGCGTGGCGGACGCGGCGCGCTGTGCGGGTCAAGGAGGTGATGGGATTCGAGGGGTTCGGGCACGGCGTCGAGCTCCGCGGCGGCGGTGGCGGCAGCGATGGCGATGGGGACATGGGTGCGAATACCAGCACATACTCCCGCAAAGCAAATCCGCAACTCTATGGCCAGGGAAGCGCCTGGAGGGACGAGGTGCAGGACGCGTTGGACCGGGGCCGCATTGTGCCGCACCCGGTGCGCGAGCTTGCTGGCGGGTGGGAGGGCGTGATCGAAGGACTGGGCTTACTGCAGAGGGGCGAGGTGCGTCGGCAGAAACTAGTGGTCGCTGTTCCATAGAGTGCCTATCTCTTTCCTATAATGGGGTTTGGTGAGATTATGATTTCGGTAGCTACCAATCATCCATTTCACACGGCCATATCCAGACAACTGAGAAACTATAAATAGAATAACTAAAGTCACTTGTCGGTTGAACAGCTACTTTTGACGAACGATAGTGAGACTCTTCGGTCAAAACACTCGCAGCTAATAAGAAATATCATCCATACAACAGACATGACTACCTGGGGTACACCATGCGGTCCATCTCGTAGCTTTGTTAGCTCGGCAGCATCGGAATTGGGCACGCGGTCTCGGTTACTCCAAGTAAGCCTGAACCTGCTCTTTGTTCCAGTCCCAAAACTGTTGTGCATTTCCGTTACCTCCTTCCTCTGTTGGCAGCGTCGCCTTGAGCAGGTCTGGCCGAAGTGGAGCGATACGCCCGAAGGGGATGACTGCATGTAAGAAATGTAAGAGTCAGCACCAACACGGCCCCCAAAAGAAGAAGAAGAGAGACGAGTCATAGATCTTACCCCACTGTTTTGTGTAGTCGAATTGGGTAGCGATGTCATCGGAGAATGCCGCATACAGCTGGGTGTAGACGCCACGGATGACGGGGTAGACGATAGCGCCGGCAATGAACCTGAGTGCACGACCCTGATGCCTAGCTAGCTCAGTGCGAATGTTGCCGGGGTTGATGGCAACGCTGATGATTCCTTCCTTCTTGTAGCGGCGAGCGCACTCGACGGCAAGAAGCCAGACGCCCGCCTTGCTGATTCCATAACGGTCGATAGGGGGCTTGGGGTCGTGGTAATCCAGGTTGTCGAGGTCCACGCCTCGGCCATCGGGGGCGAACTGCTCCAGCCCAAATGACGACAGCCACACCACACGCACTGAATCGGCGGGCTGGGCCTTGGCGGCCGCCGAAAGGGCAGGGATTAGCAGCTGGGTGAAGAGGAATGTACCAATGCAGTTGACCCCCAGCGCCTCCTCGTAGCCCTGGGGAGTTTTGACGGAGTGGTCCCCCACCATGACGCCGGCATTGTTGAAAAGACCGTGGAGCAGTGATTCGCTGCTAAGAAAAGCTTGTGCGGCTTTTCGTACCGTCGGCAGATCGGCCAAGTCCATTTGCAGGGGCACAAGCTCACCACCCTGGTCGGCCGACCCCGCTTCTTTGATGTCAGCAATGGCCTGGTGGGATTTCTCCAGGGTGCGGCAGGGCATGTAGACCTTGGCGCCCTTGGAGTACAGAACGCGGGCCACCTCTTTGCCCATGCCGGAGTTGGCGCCCGTCACCATGTAGATCATGCCCGAGAGACTCTTCGGGATGTCATCGTCGGTGAACTGCGGGTTCGGGGGGAAGAATTGCGTCCATGAGAAGTTCTTGTTGGGTGCCATGGCGTTGGTGATACGATCTGACCTGATTGCTAGCTGGCAAAGCAAGTGGCGGAGTAGGTATGATTAGTTATGATTAGGCACGATGGGGTGTGGGATTAGATTCTCTTGTATGGAGAGAGAGAATAGAATGAGAGAAGATGGCCATGTCATCGGATTCTTGTAACCATTTGTAGAATGCAGGAGCGGACCTGACTGTCACACAAACTACAAGGAAAGGGACAAATCGGATTCTCGGGGGTCGCGTGGTTGGTAGTACATAGTCCAGACTAACAGGCAACAAGCTTACAGGGCTTACATGCAATTTACGGTACATTGATACTCACCTTAGGCAACCATACCTACCAACAGCACCGCCCACTCGCCAGTCGCTAGTCGCCCCCAACCCGCCCTCCTTTGTCGTGCAAGGAAACGAAGGAAAGCGAGTCTGATGAGATCAGCTATGCATATCCCTCATACACATCCATCTCTGTGTTTGCCATCTTTGCTTACGTTAGGCACGTGGTTTCGATGTCGATGCACTAAATTTAACCGTCCTTGTATTTGATCACATTACTAGATTACTAGCAACGCTGTTGGGAGCTGGAAGGAGCTGAATCCTAGAACGTCTATGGCGTCCACCATGCCATCATCAAGTGAATCCTTCGTGACGGCTGAGTAGCCATGATAATAATAGCTACCCGAAGTTCATTATACGGATAATGTGAAGTTTGAGAAAGTGATATATAAGTAAGTTAGCAAAGAGACGATCGCCATGTTGGTTCAATTGGAGAGGATCAATACCAAACAAACCCACATTTTGTGTTTCAGATCAGCTGGACAGCAGCATCTTTGTGCTACCCGACCTAATTGCCACGCCCCTCCCAAGTGTGTCCAGGCGTGTGACAGATCATGGCTATTGGACGATACCGCGCAAGCTTTCTTGGCTGCTTTCTCTTGCTTGGTTCATTGAGCCGATCTTCACCCCAAGCACCAGTAGCACCAGTAGCACCGCCGAGCGATACGACCTGCACGCATGTTCCGGGCGATGAGGGCTGGCCTAGCGACGCCGACTGGGCCAAACTCAACGAGACGGTGGACGGCAAATTGATTTCCATCGTTCCTCAAGCTGCCGTATGCCATGACGCCGCGCCATTTTCGAATTCTTATAACGAAACAGTCTGCCAAGGCCTCGTGAAGGGGTGGGACGTAGCCACTACTTTGTATGACCAGTCCATCCAATTAATTGCCCCTATTTTGCCCCTTGCTTCATTGGGATGGGGCTTGGTAGCCCAGGTATCCCTTACCGAGAGAAGATCATCATTAGCAGAATAGTGTATTAACTGTCGTCAATCTACAAGTCTACCGCACCCAGCCGAGTTTATGAACCCCTATTTCCAGAACCAAACATGTGACCCCTTCACCCCGAAGGCGCAGGCCTGCCAGCTGGGAAACTACGCATCTTATTCGATCAACGTCACCAAGCCTGAGCATGTTATTGCGGGTCTCGAATTTGCCGAAACAAAGAATTTGAGACTCGTCGTCAAGACTACCGGCCATGAGTAAGTAGCAAAACGCACTGCCCTAGTGTCCTCTACTTCCCGATTCAATATTACAGGCGAAAATGTTAGATAGTTGACACTGCTGTACTACAGTTTCCTGGGTCGATCCACCGGCCACGGTGCCCTCTCTCTATGGATGTGGAATCTCAAAACGGCCACGCCGGACCTACACTACTCGCGGCCTTGGTACTCGGGCCCGGCCATCAAGCTCGGCGCCGGCCTGACGGGCGGCGAGGCCTATGAAGTGGCCGCGCCGCTGGGGTACCGCATCGTGGGCGGCGAGTGCGGCAGCGTCAGCGTCGCCGGCGGCTGGAGCCAGGGCGGGGGCCACTCAATGCTGAGCTCGGCGTACGGCATGGGCGCCGACCAGGTGCTCGAGTGGGAGGTCATCACCACCACCGCCGCTACTACTCCGGGGGGCTCGCGGCGCGCCGACGTCGTCGTCGCGACCCCCGAGAACGAGCACGCGGACCTGTACTGGGCCCTCAGCGGCGGCGGCGCCGGCAACTACGCCGTCGTCCTCTCGGCCACGGTCAAGATGTACCACGACGGGCCCGTCGGCGGCGGCTCCCTAAGCTTCGCCAACGACGAGGCCGGGAACAGCAACGGCTCGTCACGGGCCTCGGCGTACTGGCGCGCCGTGGCGCTCTGGCACGAGCGCGCGCCCGCGCTCGTAGGCGACAACAACACCATCATCTACACGGTGCAGAACACGGGGTTCCTGGCGTACGCCATCACGCTGCCGGACCAGCCGTCTGCGTCGCTCGACGGCCTACTGGCGCCCTTTCTGGACGACCTGCGGTCGCTGAATATCACGTATGAGCTCAACAAGACCGACTCGGCGAACTACCTCGACCACTTCAACCGCTACTACGGCCCCACACCCTACGGCACGCAGCCGGCGACGACGACGCTCATGAGCCGGCTGATTCCCGCGGCGATCGCGAGGGACCCCAACGCGACGGCGAACTTTGTCGACGCGCTGCGATTCATTGTGGACGACGGGACTTTCCTAGTTGGCTGTCTACTCTTCAACGCCTCTTCTACTTCGTCTGCCCCTCACCATCCCGACAACGCCGTGTCGCGAGGCTGGCGTGACGCCTTCGTCGGCTGCAACATGAACGCGTTCTGGGACTTCACCAAGCCCCTCGCGTCCAACCTCGCGACGAAGCAGAAGATGGTCGACAGCTACATCCCGGCCTGGGAGGCAGCGACTCCAGGCGGCGCCGTCTACATGAACGAGATGGACCCCTGGTACCGGGGCGACTGGAAGTCGCAGATCTACCAGGACAAGTACGACCGGCTGTTGGGCATTAAGAGAGCCTACGACCCGTCACATCGGCTCTGGGGACGCTTCGCCGTTGGCTCAGATGAGAGACAGTTGGAGGACAACGGGAGGCTTTGTGGGAAGAGTCTCTGAACAGGATATATTCGCTACGAGATATTGGTGAGGTGAAAATATAGACTGATGGTTGCCGTTATGCTTATAGAATAGAGTGCTGAACACATCAAGGCATTATTTGTATTAATAGAAAACTTGGATCACGGGGATTACCCCGTAGTATATAGGCCCACACTACTACTTTCGACCAAATAACTTGGCCACGATCCTCAAGTCAGTTTCGGTACATCAGAGGGCCATTCAAGAGTGCCTTCGAGGCCGACACCGAATCTTCAAGTCCCGATCCGGTGGCATAGAGCCTGTTCCACTATAGCGCACATCGCCTATAGCCGGCCTGTCAGACGGCGACCCGTCCACATTAGTCCAGGCAACCGACTCAATATCGAAGTGATCAAGAAACAGCGCGACGGCGGACAGGATCTGTTTCTTAGCCAGATATCGACCAGGGCAAATGTGATGACCACCACCTATATCCGCACAAGCGGTTTTCAGTAGTTAGTGATCGATCGTATGTCAAATCGGTCGTTGAGTAGAAAGAGGGGGCAAGCAGGTGCCGTTACTTACCAAAAGGGAAAAAGGCACTGGGCCGTCCCGCCAAGGCGAAGACGGGCTTCGTGCCCACCTTTCGCCCCTGGTCGTCCACCTCGTCCTGGTACCGGATGTGCCGCTCGGCCCAGAACTCGGCGGCCGGGTGGCCCAGGGCGCCCCAGTCGGCCTCGTCGTAGTGGGCGACGCGCATGGACGCCGAGACGATGGACCCCGTCGGCAGCGTGCGGCGCGGGTCGAGGGCGAAGGGCTCGTTGACGTGGCGCAGCAGGTTGAAGTTCATGTGCAGCCGCAGCACCTCGGCGAAGACGGACTGGAGCGTCGGCAGCCGGATCAGCTTCTCGACGTCTAGCGTGCGCTTCGGGAGACCGGCACTGTTCGCATCCACTACCCACGCCGTCGCGACCTCGTTGCGCACCCTCTCGAGGAGGGCTGGGTCCTTGACCACCTCGAGAATGGTCCACATTGTTGTTGGCACTGAGTTGGAGTTGACGCTAGCATGGACAAATCAGCCTAGGTTCAGGAGCCAACATGAGGGCAGTAGTTATAGGAGAGGTAAGAGATTCCAGGACGAACAAAAACGCAGACATACCCAAACACGAACATGCCGAGCGAACCAGCGCAGAACCTATCACTGAGGCCTTGTTCCTTGATCCATCGCACCACCTCGCGGTTAATGCGAGCGCCAAAGACGGGTTCCCAGTCCGCCTCAGCAGCCGCGTGGTCTTCCCAGTCGAGCTTGTCGTAGCCGCTGTCGATCCATTCCCGCATCATGGCGAAGAAGCGGTCCTGCTTGTCGTAGTGCTTCGAGTAGATCCACCGGGGCACGCCCACCGCTAGCAGGAAGACGACACTGTCCATTTCCCAGAAGGCGTCCATGATCCCTGGGTGGAGCTCGAATAGGCGAGGGCCGAAGAGTGCCTCGGTGTTGCTCGCCGCGACGTCCCTTCGGCAGAGGTCCATCAGGCTCAGAACCATGGTGGCGTCGTCGCCCTCCTCCTCCTCCTCCGACGGGGAGGAGCGACCGTGGACGTGTGACTTAGCCCTGCCGCGGAGCCGTCGTGCCAGGCACTGGCAGAAGTTCTGAACCAGGGGCTGCAGCGCTGCCTGCCCGCGGGCGCGGGCCAGGTGCTCGGCGAACAGCCGGTCGTAGCCATACCAGAGGCGATCCCGCGGGGCCACGTGCTCCTGTCCCGGCACGGGGGTGCGGGCGCTGCCCGACTTGTCCTGGGCAAACCGCCGGGCGTCCCCGGGTGGCATGGCGTAAAAGGCCGGGAAGAAGATGGTCTCAAAGAGGCGCTCGGTGCCTAGCTTGTAGTGATGCATGCCGCCACCGCGGCCGTGGCCGTCGCCAAAGATGGTCTGGACATGCCGTTGGCCCCGTACAAGGAAGACGGTCCTCTGGAAGAGGCGGAACTTGACAACATTGTGTTTTTCCAGCAGCTTACTAATCGTGTGGTGACACACACAGCAGGCGTAAGCTATGGGGGGTATAGAGTGAATTAAAACGAAGGCTAAACAAAGGGTCGAGTTACTCACGTGGCACGTTGTGTGAATTTGTTGTTGTCTATTAAGTACTGCAAACTGTTGAAAAAGAATGGCACCGGATCTCTCAAGCTCACAACGTTTGGCTGCCCCCAAGACCTCCAGACCACGGTGACGAGTACAAGCGACAGACAAGTTACGAATATTGTCCATGCCGCCCAAAATGAGCTCTCGTCCTGGACTCTCGAGATCAATCTGTCTAGAGTATACATAACGGGGCGGTGAATATCGGTTTCTCTTTCTCATTGATCTTTCTTCGTAGAGTACGAGGTGGACAATCTGCCACATTCGAGATCTTCTCCTGGCTAGCTATGTCAGAATATTGCTGCGCCGCCGGATCACTCACTAAGGACGCGATCGGAGATCCGCTGCAAGCGAAGTACATAGTATACAAGGACGATATGAGTCCAACATTGCACTAATGCGTGATAATACACATGTCAAATTATAATGCAGTGAGAGTATGGGGGCTTCCAAGCAACCAACCGATACTGATCCGAAGCTGCCGTTATCACTGAATCCTTCGTCTTAAGAAGTAGGTAATGCATGTAAGACGCAGTGCAACCTTGCCCACACCATGGCCTTCTGCCATGGTACTGGAATTCGGGGCGTCGAAATTGTTGGTGTGGGTATGTTGAGAAACTACAAATCATAAGTTACATGCATGCTTACTGCATGTAGTGTGATGACTCGCCCTATTGGAGAGAATTGATGCATCGGAGTAGATTAATTGCTTACTTCCGGGTGCAGGCTTACGATAGCAACCACATCTGCCCATCCACTTAATACACTCCATATGCAATCCGCTAGCAGTGATACACCTTCCTCTTAGAAGCGACAGCTGCCACCACACCATGTTCTTGGTTGATGATCAATTCTCCGCCTGGCGAAAACGTGCGAAAGGTGTGCAAGTACATACAGGGGCACTCAGGCTGTATCTGGTAAATTGACGTCCATGTGGTCTTGGCTTTCTGTCTGGGATATTACTGGTTCGTTTGGACGATATGTGTAACACCTCGACGATCATTTACCACCTCCCTGACACCGAAATCCGCCGACTTAATCCAGTGTGTCATACCTGATGGTATACTTGACGTTAAAAATAGCAATAAACTTAACTCCCTGGAATAAGTCAGTTTCAAGGCAGCAACGATATGGTACTGGCCCAGCGGACCGTCGGCAATAGCGCCGCCTACATGCTGGGGCGGCTGCGGCAGATGAAGCAGACTCGATCGCCCCTGAAACTGCTTGACGTCGGCTGCGGGCCGGGGAGCATCACCGTAGGCTTCGCGCGCGAGCTGGCGCCGGACGGCGGCCACGTCACGGGCGTGGACGTCGACACACGCGCACTCCAGCAGGCCCGCCAACTCGTCTCCTCCGCCGCCACCGCCTCGGACGTGAACCGCAGCAGAAGCAACAACGTCGAGTTCCGACAGGCCGCGGCCCACGACCTACCATTCCCGGACGCCACCTTCGACGTCACGTGCTGTCACCAGGTCCTCTGCCACGTGCGCGAGCCCTGGGCGGCGCTGCGCGAGATGCTGCGTGTGACCAAGCCCGGTGGCTTCGTGGCGGCGCGCGAGGGCGACCTCGAGACCGAGTGCGTCTGGCCCGACGACGACGACGGGGATCTCGCCAGGTTCCACCGGCTCATCGCGGCCTGGATGGCCTCCCAGGGGGGCAGCCCGAAGGCGGGCCGCCAGCTCCTGTCCTGGGCGCTCCAGGCGGGGGCGCGGCGAGACCAAATCACAGTCAGCTATAGTGCTTGGAATTATACGTCGGCAGAGGAGAAGGAAAGCTGGGGTTGGTATCCTTTTTCTATTAAGTCTCCCTCCTCTCCCTTTGGTTCCTTGCTTGTCCTCCCTTTGGCATTAATCTGGCCGCATGGCCCCACACTCAAACTCACCTTCATTATTAATAATGCGAGCCATTTATGATACGTAGCTCAAGGCATGGCTCATTTGCTCCGCGCCGGTCCTACCAGGGACAAAATTATCGAGGCAGATTTGGTTACCGCCGAGGAGTGCGAAGCTATGGCAAAGGCCTGGGAAAGGTGGTCAGTGAACGACGAGGCCACGCTAGCCATGATGTCGGGAGAGATTATCGTAGACAAGCCACATAGCATCTAGGAGTAGGGCACTATTGATTGAGAAATCTAATCTACTGGGTCTATAAAAGCGGCTATGATAGTTCGCCAAGAGCCCGCTTCACACGTGCCCTTGGGGATCCCTTTACAAGGGCGATCACTGCATCGGCCACGATGACCATGAAATTGATGAGCAGCCACAAAAAGGTCTGTTTCTTGCTGAACCTTCCAAAAACTCCGTCTTGTAGCTTGCCATTGGACAACGACCACTGCTTGGATACCTCCAGGAAGCGCTTGGGATTGTCCGTGATGACGCCATCCACCTCGTTCTCGAGACTCTTCACCATCCACCCGTCCGTGTTGTCGGACCAGGAAAAGATGAGCCGGTCCTGGCTCTTGGCGAGCTTGATGAATTTCGATCCCCGGCTCGTTCCGAAAGAGTTGTTGTACAGATTGAAGTTCAAGCGAGGGACAGGCGCCATGGCGTTGGCGTAGGGAGGCGAAAAGGCAATGAGAGCGATTGGGAAACCCGGTAGGTATCGCAGGCAGCCACTCACCCACTCGGCCTATGCGACACAGGAAATGATTCGGATTAGCAGATACGATGAAGAAGAAAACAGAAATGGTGGTACTCCTTACATCCCAAGGGCCCAGCATTATGCGGTCCTTCCAGGGTTTTGTAGTCGGGACAGAGGTCAGCAGTTCTGCCAAGCGTGGCAAGAGAACGGCTTGATTGTTGCTGGTCTACAGCCCCCAAAGGTTTCCTCCGGTTAGCTTACTACCTAATCTCATGCAGCAGAAAGGATGGCAGTTGCCCATACCTTGATATCGAGCAGTAGCCAGATGTCGTGCTGCTCTGGCTGGCCGAGGTACTCTAACAGATCGAGCAGGCGCGGCAAAGACTGACTGGGCTCCTTCAGCGTGCGCAGGGTTTTGAGAAGGTCCCAATCGCAGTCGACGACTTTGCGCTTATCGCCGAAGCAGCGCTTCAGAGTGGGATCCTAGAATGGATGCAGATGAATCAGCGCAGCCGTCAATTGAGGGAAGCCCACCAAGCAAACTGCCAAGCGATTGATGGGTACGAACGTGAGATAGGACAGGAATGCCATCTTTGGACAGATGCAAGTCGGTCTCGAGAGCGTGTGTGCCGGCCTTGACAGCGCCTCGAAAGGCGGCCATGGTGTTCTCGGGAAAGGCAGCTGAGTAACCGCGATGACTGATGGTTTGCGGTAGACGGCTTGGCGTACCGGCTTGCTTCCGGGCTGCAGCCCATGGAGACACTTTTCATTGCATCCAATCGACCGGTTAGCGATCCAAGTCTCGAGAAAAGAAAACTGTTCTAGACAACTAGACCGACCTGGGATATTGCTATCCATTCTTCTGTGGTGTCGAATATTGAGATGGAAATGAGGGAGCAAAGTGGCTGCTGCGCAGCTTCAAGTTCGTTGTGTATGTTTGGACCAGACTCGTCACAGGCGGGTATCGGCAGGAAGGCTTGTTTGTTGTTGGCTTCGGTAGATTCGGTAGATTCGGGGTACGTAACCAACACCCGAACAAAAAGCAAAGACAAGGGTGTAAAGAATGCAGTTAGACCATAATTCTATAATTTGGCATAATTGCATATCATGCATGTCAATCAGTTCCAAGGTTGGTCTGTCTGATCCAAAGCTGAAGTTGCCTCCTGGCCTTCCGGGCTTACGTGCTATTTTAGGCCCTCATCCAAAGCGAAGTGGTGTGCACGTGGTGTGCACAACCTCCAATCGCTTGGCCATGTTCCGTAACACAACATTTGCCGGAGCACTTTTACTCTTCATGGTCATGTTCCCGTCTCACACGGTAATTCAAGTCCTCAGTAGACAGAGTAGTTGCTTACGTCACTCGCTACGTACGAAGCAGATGTAGGAGGTAATCTTCAAGAACCACGTTTTCTCCCCACCCCCAATATGCATGAGATGCTTCTTCTTGACACCCCCCTTCGGAATATTCTAAATGCCTCCCTCTGATTGACTTATCTTTCAGGCCCTATCTCTCTCGCAAATCTTGTGTCTTTTTGATGTCCGAAGTCACCTAATCCCACACTTCGTTCAAGATTCTTTTCTCTCTCCTCCAAGAGAGCTATGACACGATGGCCACTAAGCCTACGCCGTACACGTCAGCCTACGAATCTTTCAATGTTTTTGACGATGCCATCCAAGGCGCCCTGTTTTCCATGATCGTCATCTGCACGCCAGTATGCATCTTCACAACCCTCATGCGCTTCGTGGGCAGCATCAAGTCCCACCGGCGCCCTCAAGGGGAAGATTACCTCGCCCTCCTGGCTTTGCTATTCTGCCTAGGCTTCAATTGCTTGGAAATGTGGAGTTAGTTGTTGTTTTATCTAATTAACATCGTCCCTGGCGCATGCCATTATCACGTCCCTTGCGACCAACAGGATAGCAACCAAAGCTAGGTGTCTATCTTTACTGACTCATTGCTATTGCAACTCCACAGCTCTGATTAGAATGAACGGCGTCAATGTATTGGGTCTTTCCAAACTGCCGTATCCTATCGTTGTCGAGATTCTCAAAGTAAGCAGAAACCGTAACTGGACTGGATATATGTGCCCCTATCGTCCAATGGGGGACACGCCTTTCTCTTGCTAACGACATAATGTTTTCCAACAGGTTGGATACGGTATAAACTACATGTTCCCCATGAACCAGGTCTTTGCCAAGCTCAGCCTGTTGTTCCTGTACCATCGACTGTTCGGGCAGAACACGACATTCCGGCGCATGGTGTACGCCACGGGGTTTGTCCAGGTGTCCTGGGGCATCGCCATGCTCTTCACTCGTATCTTTCCCTGTATCCCGATCCGGCACTTCTGGGATCGCCTCACACCGGGCACCTGCCTCAGCGCCAAGGCCATCCTGGCCGGGCCCGAGGCCATCAACACCGCTGTGGACTTCATCATGGTCGGCATGGCCATCTGGATGGTCCGGAAGCTGCAGATATCAACCCGGAATAAGCGGAGGCTCATTATCCTGTTCGCTCTGGGAAGCTTGTGAGTTTCAGTCCAGATTTCAACCTAGTACACACGACATTATTAATGGGATTCTTGTGCTCCAGAGCGGGCATTCTCGGCATCGTCAAGATAGTTGATTCGTACGAGTCGGTCGGGCAGGACGGCCTGGACGCCATCTGGGACGTGGTGCAAATGTGCGCGAGCATCATATGCTGCACGACGCCCCTGTACAAGGTTTTGCTACCCGACCTGGGCATCATCCGGTTCCTGCGGTCAACCATCTCGCGCGCCAGCAGCGGCCGGAAGTCGTCGTCAACCGCGTCCTCGTCCACCATGGCGGCGGGTCCGCAGTATGCCCATTCTCGTCCTTGCCCCAACTGCCAACGCGACAACAAGGGCACCGACCACTGCCGACACGGCAACAAAGGTGGAAAGGGCAGTGACTTGGCCATGCAGTATCTCCAGCCCTTTCAGGACCACCGCCATGGGAGTACGCAGGAGCTCAATAGCTGGAAGATCGAGACGGGCAATTCTGGTGACCACGCGCGGGACAATTCGGGGGATGGACAAGGGCCCAAAGGTATCTATGCACAACGGCGCGTTGAAGTTGATTTTGTCTAGGCCATAAACTGTACTAGGCCTCAATTCAAACCCAACGTTTCCTTATATTGGAAATTGAAGACTTGGATCCCTGAGTCGCCCTATATGACATTATGGACTAATCTACGCCGTAACTGACCATTGCTGCCTCAAATCTGCCCCCTCGCTACTCCTTGCCTAGTTAGCTCGTGGGCATTTGCCAGGGTAGGAACCGATGCAACGTCGAAGATCTTGGCATCGAAACGAACCACTTAGAGATCATCATGGTTTGAAGTACTTACCTGCAATGGAGGGAAATAAACGAGCCATGCAGGATGCATATAGTGTTTTTCCATCCTGATAACCATCCCTCATGACTCGCCCAAATATATTTCTTGCCTCATTGCTTCCAAACATTAGACATTGGTGATCCCTACGAGTCTTACAGTCATCCGGCTTGCCACCAATTGCTGGATTTGAGACATGAATACTCATAATCGTACAAAGTCGGAGCTTGCGGCTACTTCGACTCCGGACGTGGAAATTGTTGAAGACCGTCAATCTGATGGACCCCTAAAGGTTGACAGGCACGGTTTACCCCTTGTCCCCCAACCATCCGACAACAAAGATGACCCACTGGTAGGGCATCCCCTCATCCGATTGCAGTTCATACAGATTTCCTTCGTGGATCATTCCCTAGCTAATAGGCATGTTTTTATAGAATTGGCCCAAGCCCGTGAAGCTCGGCATCCTGCTGCAGGCCTCGCTGCTGACGCTGATGGGCATCATGGGCGCGGCGACCATCAACCCGGCATTCGTGCCGTTGGCGGCGACCTTCCACATCACGCCGGTCCAGGCCTCGTACGAGCTGACGGTGTGGACCGTCTTCGGCGCCGTCTGCCCCGTGCTGCTGGTGCCGCTCGCCAACGTGTACGGCCGCCGCCCCTTTTACGTGCTGGGCAACCTGCTCGCGGCCGTGACCAACCTCGCGGCCGGCCACTGCACCACCTGGCCCGGCATCCTGGCCACGCGCGCCCTGAACGGCATCGGGGCCGGTTGCGCCACCACCCTGGGTCCCGCCACCGTCGTCGATCTGTTCTTCTTGCACGAGCGCGGCCTCTTCATGGGCGTCTACACTTTTTGTGTCACGAATGCTCCGCACTTTGCACCCCTAGCCGGCGGGTTCATCGCCCAGAATCTGGGTTGGGCCCAATGCTTCAAGATTCCGGTAGGTCGTGGTCATACCAACATCAGTACTAGGTATCTGCCCAAGTGACAAGTGATTTTGACATACGATGTAGTCTTATATCCAGTTCGCCCTCTTTGTCATCACCTACTTCTGCTTCCCCGAGACCCTCTACTTCCGCAAAGCCACCACCCCAGCTGCACAACCCAGCAAGGAGCCTGCCAGTAGCTACGCCGACCTCCTCCTGTTCCGAAACCGCGGGCGCCAGACAAGCGGTCGGAAGCTCACCCTATCCGCCTTCGCGGCGCCCTTCGCCATGATTCGCTACCTGTGCATCCTCCTCCCGGCCCTGTACTACATGACGGCCTTCGCCTACGGCAGCCTACTGTTCGGGGCCACGGGCTCCGTCGTCTTCCGGGGCATATACGGCTTCAACACGGCGCAGACGGGCCTCGTCATCTCCCTCCCGCTAGTCATCGGCTGCTTCCTCGGCGAGTGCAGCGCGGGCTGGTTCACCGACTGGCTCGTGTACCACGCGGCGCGGAAGAACGGCGGGGTGCGCAAGCCCGAGTCGCGCCTCGACGCGCTCTGGCTCGCGCTGCTGGTCCCCGTCGGCACCGTCGTCCAGGGCGTGTGCATCTCGCACGCCGCGAGCACGGGCTGGGCTGCCAATGCGGTCGGCATGGCCATTGCATCGTTTGGGCTGCAGGTCGCGGGTACGGTGGCATACACCTATTGCACCGACGTAAGTCACACCGAGTTTTATCGGAACTATTTATCCCTGGTTTTCATTCCCCTATGTATTAATCCTGTAGCTGACAACAGCTGCGACGACTTAAAGTGTTACAAACCTCAGACTGCCGAAATCAGCGCCATCTTGTCCCTCATTAGACACATATACTGTGGTATCGTTCCATTCTACGCGTACGTAATCTCAACCACCAGTCAATTCAATCATCCGAGTCCCTACTAGTATCCAGTAAACTGACTAGATCATTGCAGAGTCCCGCTTGCGGAGAGGATACAGTACCAATATGCCTGGTTGACCTTTGCATGCATCAATATCGTCTTTCTGCTACCCATGGGTTTCCTCAGATTGTATGGCGGGCAGATCAGGAACGCTAAGTGGCAACCAAAGCCAAAATTCCATCCTGATATCTGAACCAGACCAGGAGAGAGCAGATGAATATTTATTCAGGGATTGTTCTTCGCCGGAGGTTTTGAAACTGGGCTACCTCGACTTTGTCGGCTCCAGCGAACACATAGCACTAGCCACAGACCACCCCCAATACAAGGCAGCGAGGAATACACCTACCATGCGCCGATGGGGCCAAAGCCATCGAATTGAAGCACGTAACCTCCGTTGGCAATTAGGTAGTCCACACCACGCTCACCGACAATATCCGTAGTGTCGGCAGCGGCTTGCTTCAGGTTGGAGTAGCTGACAAGGTCTCCGTAGAGAATTCGGATGTTAGAACGGTCGTCCAGCTCTGCGGCCACCTTTTCCTCGGTCGCAGGCTTATCGCGGACTAGACCGACGACTAGGTTCTTGGGTTCTTCTGAGAGCGCCTCGAGGAACCATAACTAGGCTGGGGTAAGCAAGCATCCTGCGTAACACGGTATAAGATGGACTCGCCCCGATTCCCTTGGACGCCTCGGTGATTATGTATATCGACCTGCTGAAGGACTATAAGCCGGATGCAGTGGTATAGGAAGCCATACTTGGATATATGATACATAGATTGTCACCACGGAGTTATTCCTACCTTAAGTAACCCAGGTGCACGGGGATGACTTTTCCCGTCTCACCTGCATAATGCGATATCTAACCCCCCACATTTGGTATACCCGTCGGACTTTCTGCTGACGGAGCTAGCGGCATAGAACGAATGTCGATCCCAAAGTGACTAGCAGTCGGAGCCAACCGGCAGTTCTTTTCGCCGTTCCCACCTGCGAAGCCTTCGAAGCCATCTTTACTCCGGATGTAACCCCGTGATTGGGTTCGTTGCCGTGCTCCTGCAGAAGGTCTAACGTATAAGACGAAAATATTTAGGTCAGTCTCGGTCCCTGAATCAATACCAGCATATCAGGGATGCTTAGCTCAATGCGTTCTATATGCTTTAGTGGGAACTGGAATAACTTCACATATCATCTTAGGCGGTATTGTTTTGCTAACAGCACGCTTTTGATAGAGACTGTGACATGGATGACGAAGAAATCAACCAAGTACACATGTAATTGGCTATGGGGGCATTCGTTTGCCGCATATCGGCCGCCGAAACAGACTCTTACTTTCTCCATCCTTTCTATTTCCCGGACCTGTCACCTTTCCGATGTTTGTAGCCGAATAAGCTCAGCGGGGCTCATTTAGCTGCCGACCCAAATGTAGAGAATGAACTCTCGTACTTGGACGCCTCCTCTTCGATGAGCGATGCGTGTCCGGCACTGCGGACGGTGGCCTTGACGGGGAATGGCTCACCGACAACTTGGTGATTGAGTCTCGTGTCATCAATGGGCCCGTCCTGGACATGTCATAAGTCAGTAACTCGTCATTTACAGCCAACATGAGAAAATAGACAGTAAAGGTAAACAAACCGGACTGAATTCGAAGCAGTAAAGTAAACGGGCAAATGCAATGAACAAAGCTTGCTCCGCCACTTTCCAGCCGACGCAGATGCGGCGGCCGCCTCCAAAACCCCAGAAATTGGCCGTCGTCCGGGCTTCTGAACCGTCAACCCATCGCTCGGGCTGGAATTCATTGGCGTTTTCAAACTCCTTGGATAGCGCGATCGAGTTAATCAGGACACACGTGCCGGCTGGGATAAAATACCCATCAATCTCAAGGTCCTCGGTGAGTTGATGGGGTGGAACAATGGGGACGGTCGGTCGCCAACGTAAAGCTTCTTTGATCATGGCGGCTACGTAGGGCATTTCCGGCAGGTCTGACATCCGGGGAAGCCTGAGCGATTGACCATCCGTGCAGACTCGATCGACTTCTTCGTGTGCCCGTTGCTGGGCTTCGGGGTGCGAAAGCATGGCCATGAGGAACGTGTTGATCGTCATGCGTGTGTTGTCACCCCCGGCCGCCATGACGGACGTAGCTAGGTACATGGCCTCTTCGTCATCGCCGGTGTACCTCGTGTCCGGATGGAGAAGAACGTCGCGGACGAACGAGGGCGGCGCCTTGCCACTGCTCACGGCGGCCTGGATGGGTCTCCACCATTCTACAAAGACGTTACGATGGAACGCGCCCATCTGGGCCCAGAAACGCCGCCATGGTTGTAGTATATGGGGCAGCTTGCTCAACGAAGGGAAGAAATCCACGTAGCTCCGGTTGATGGTTGACACAAACTCGATCGTCACCCTCTGATAGTCGTCGAGTTGCGCTGTGGTCTTGCGCAGGGGGTAACCCATGACAAGCCTGTAAAGCACGGATGTGGCATATCGAAAATTGTGGGCATACCACAGCTTGGGCTCCCGAAGATAGCCGCGCAGCATGTCTACGCTTTCAAGCTCCTGCATGCCAGCGTAAACCTTGAGGTTCGAGCCACTGAGCAGTTGATGCATTACGCGGCGTCCCTCTCGCCATTCGGCTTCTTGTCGTATCACTGTGCGCTTCCCGTTGCTCACAAGATCACTCGCGATGGGCATATGGGGCCTCTCGTTGGTGATTCTCCCTCGTTTGGCTATGAGCTCAGAGACGGCGCGGTCCGAGTTGAGCATAACCCATGTCCGGGATCCCATATGGAGCGTCGTCATCTCACCGTACGGTATCAGGGAGGCCAGCTGCCAAATTCATAGATCAGGGCGTGTTCTCATGTCCGACGGGTTGGAAACTCACCCAGTCAGTAAAAGCAATGGGTTTGCGTCGGGCTTGCATCATTTGGTGCAAGTTCCCCAAGACCGGCAAGCCTGTTGGTCCCGGTGGCATTGCCCATCTCTTTGCGCCACCTGACGATTTCAAGTCGGTAGGTTTCAGAAACTGAACGAGCGCTGCACAGATGCCGCCTAAAACGAGCAAGAGACCCCAATGGGGATAGTACGGGCTTTCGATCGGATACATGGTAGCAGCCTCAGGTCGTAGACGAGGCGGTGTTCTGGTTCCAGAACCTTTCGTGGGTTTCGGGGCATTGAAAGGAGTGCAATGTTATATCGTCGATGAACAATAATTACCCATGCCAGGACCTCCGGAGTAACTTTTGTCCTCGGAGTAAATTATATATAATGATTTTACCGACTTGGGCGCCCTCATCTTACGGTATTACGCATCATACAATTTATTTCACCCGGAAGAGAGGGTGCCACCAGTGTCTGCTGTCAGCTCTTCGTTTTGGACCTTATAATAAGATTAGGGACATTTGGCCATCCCCAGTGCCCATAAGCAGCCCAAGGATGATAGGAAATTCTTGACAACCATTACCATCATTCATTCATTATAACATGGCGAACGAGGACCAATCACGGCCGGCTTTATCCGTCCTAGTGGTGGGCTGCGGTCTTAGTGGATTGGCTTCCGCACTGGCTCTTTCTCAAGCTGGTCACCGCGTCACCGTATTTGAGCGCAGTGTTGAACTACGAGAAGTACTCTCATGCTTTCCTGTATAAGGCCCGAGCTCTTTTGACACATCTCCATAGATTGGCGCTGGAATACAGCTATCCCCTAATGCCACACGTCTGCTTCAACACTGGGGCGTTCTTGGCGAGGTCCTCAAGTATGCCTACCGACCAGAGGCCGGGACCTTTCGCTCCTACCAAGGAGATGTGTTGTCGCCGTCGCCACCCGTAGCTGACCCGAGCTTGGTCGGCGACGCCCCTTACATCGTGATTCATCGTGCCGATCTCCTGAGAGCCTTGCTGTCTGGGACAGAAAGGCATAAAGTAGAGATCAAACTCGGCAGCGAAGTCAAGGAGATCGACTTCGACAAGCCCACGTTGCGTCTAGCTACCGGAGAGATCTATGGAGCAGACATGATTTTGGGTGCGGACGGGGAGAGGTCCCATTGTAGGGCTAGCCTGCTAGGCCGTCCAGACCCTCCTTACAATCCTGGCGATATTGTGTACCGAATCTCCGTCCCTACAAAAGACATAAATCAAAACCATTTGGCTTGGGACCTTAAAAGTCGACCCACTGTCAACTTTTGGATAGGACCAGGCGGACACGTGGTCTCGTACCCTATCCAGCACGACATACTTAACATAGTCCTAGTATACGCCGAGGGTATAAGTGGCAAGAACATGTACGGGCCACAACAAGCAGACCTGGAAGAGTTTAGAAGAAAGATTTCCGACTGGGCGCCGGTTCTTCATGAGCTCATCAATGTGGAAGGGTCTGTTTGTACCAAGTGGACTTTGTTCCAGATCCACGAGCCACTCCAATGGCGCCATAAGAGTGGACGATTCGTGCTTATTGGCGATGCTGCTCACGCAATGCTACCATGCCTGCAAGTATAATCATCGTCTCTTGGTTTCATTCTAAGACTGGCTAACCCTTCTTCAGAGCACAGGGTGCTGCACAGGCCTTTGAGGATGCAGGAGTTCTTGGATCGATATTCAGCCAATCGGTGGGACGTGGCCAAATCCCAGATGCCCTTAGGGTATTCGAGGAGGTTCGCAGGCCACGAGCTTCGGATGTCAGACATCGCACATTGGACCGGAAGGATATGTTTGCTCTTACCGATGGTCCAATCCAGGAGGAACGTGATGCTGGATTTCGTGCCGGTGTTGACTATAAGCTATTCAAGTGGCTTTGGGAGTACGACGCCATAGAGAGCGGACGAGCGGCGTGGAAAGAATTTGTCGAGACACATCAAGACGGACTCTAGACGTACATCGGCATCCGATTGCCCATCCTAATTCAGTCATTGCATCAGTAAGCCACATTTCTTTCTCGGGACTGAGCAAGCGGCTTAACACAGTCACAGTATGCAATTCTGCCACATTAACCGCTCCGTTTCGTACCAGGTGATATTGCCTCATTCTCAATGCCAGATATACTTCAACCACCATATAGACGCGGCAGCGATAAGATCTTGAAGTTTCGAGCATCGTGTGATGCTTGTACCAAGGCCAAAGTCCGCTGCAGTCAAGCCAGGCCATCATGTGCGCGGTGTCATAGTCAACGTGCAGAGTGCGCCTATAGACTATCGCGCAGGTCACACAGGAACACTCCCAGGGCTGAAGTCTCGTCAGGGACCTGGGAGACTGAAACAAGCCGCTTTTCTATCCATCAAGGAGAGCATCTGACCCCGCGTGAGAGCATGGACCCGCCATACACTCCTGACCATCCCGAGGATGATGACCGCGTTGTCGGCTCGCCGTTGCGAATTGAGAACTCGAGCACACCATATTCTGAGCCTCAGAACGGCATCGTCGACCCGGCACTGGAAGTCACGGACGCAGCGACGACACAGCTCGACTAGCGCCGTGTATCATCATTCCTTCCCGAAATGCCAGAACTTGACCTAGGCTCATTGGCACAATCATCGACAACAGAGCCCGCCCTAGATGCGATCCCTGCTGCCATTGACCCTAACCAAGCTTTTCCACCACCTACACCAGACGCCGACATGGCTGCATGCACGTCCTCAGGGCGTGTCACCGCCTCGTGCAACTGTGCGTTTGTAGTCGTCGACAATCTAGGGTAAATGATGAAGACGACCATGTCACCCATACCGCGTCAGGAAAGGCAACAAAATCAGATCGCGCCTGAGGAAGAGGAGGTCCTGTCTCAAGTGAGATGCGCCATTGCCGCATCAGAGGCTTGTATTCGATGCCACTGCGATACCAATGAGAGCATAGTTCTCGGTGCGTACCCGTACACCTTAATAGCTTCTGCCCCTCTCCTCGTCATCTTTCTGCCTCCCAGCTGTTTTTATGTGTGCTCCGCACCTGCTGCCCGCGTGCATGGAATGAGGTTGCGTTCGCTTACCAACTGCGAGGTGAGCGGGATCTAGCCATGGTCAGTGTGCTGGTCGCTCGCATTCTGCGGTGCCTAGAGACTCAGCTCATGGGTGCCCAACAGGACGGCCGCCCGGCGGGCCCCCCTTTGCCTTACCCTCTATTCCCCACACTGGGGTTTCCATCCCCCTCCCCCTCCACGAACTCCTCGCAGCACCGGTACCGCTGTGTAGCGCCTGACGACTTGTCCGATGACCACCGAGCACATCCGGCCTCTGCGACAGCCGCACTACCTGGGGATAGCTGGGGGCCATCGTAACGCTGGAGGTGCAGCATGGAGGGCGAGGAAGGCGAAAAGGGCAGACAGCAGCTCTGGGTCTTGCAGTTTCGCAAGCTGCAGAGGACTCTCGGTCTGCTGCGTGTATCTGTGGACCAGCAACTGGGAGCGGAAGGCTATCGCCACGGCCCTCAGGCTATGGCCTACCTCCTCGCCTACTTGTGGCTAGCGCAGGAGGCAGATTTTTTGGCGATTCGGTGTCGCGAACGTGGAATCGTGTAAGAAAATAGACATCACTCTGGCAGGTTCGAGGGGGCCGGAAGAAAAGTGCTTCCCTTTATACTTCAGGGGGCGCGTAACGTCAAGAGTACCACACGAGTTTGCTATTGCCTCCAATTGTATTCACTTTTCCCTCTCTAAATGCTTGGAGCGAATAGGATAGATAGGTCAACCATCCGAGAGAGGTGCGCAGCAGGTACGATATATACCACCAGAGAGGTTATGGGCACCGCGACGCGTCACTGCATTTACCGTTAATGAACAAAACTACAAAATTACTTCATACTTCTGTCCAAGCCAAACTCAGGCGCCTAGTGGATGAGCTAGAGTCGTTCGAGCAAATGTACATGTATAGTTACCGAGCTTGCCCTATAGTGAATATATATTAGCAAGCAAAAGGCTCTCTGCTTCCACATAATGCAATACATACTGGAAAAGGCTGACCGGATTCCAGCTTTGTTGAAATTCGGCGCACGCGTCGGCATCGTAGTTGTTGAAAGGGGCATTATTGCAGACGCTACCAAGTGGGATTATTTTGATGAAGCGTCCATCCACAGTCTTGTTGAGCGAGGACCATTGCCCCGGACCTGGCCAGTTCTCGTCAACTGGAAGTATTCTACAGTCCGAACTCGACCGAGAGGTTGTGCTGGCTAAGACGCTGGATAACCAGGCAATCCCAATAAGGACGCGTTGAATGGTCATGATTGGATTTTTAAATAACTTGCACGACTAATTCAGACCGTTGTTTTACGGAAGCCAATTATAATCTAGTAAATCTAAAGACTAACGTCGCGGTCCGGTCCGTCTCCCCTTTTCAATGGGCCTGCCAGCGTGGTAAATACCTGCGCTACGAAGGAACACATAAGCTGACCTTGAATGAAAAGTCATTTTGTTATTTTACAGGTGGCTTACATCATTCGTATGTTTTAACCAATGGAAAATATAATTAAAAGCCCGTTCTGCTTACATTTTGATTGTGATCGGTAAGCAATGCGTACTCCAAGCCACCACGAAAGAAATGGGCCTGCAAGCCGCAGTGAGCCGGTCTCGTACCACTGAAGTCAATAGTACAGGCACACTGGCATAAAGTAAGTCCGATTTTCCGTGACTTTGCATCCCTCCCACACACATTAGAAGCGGGAATCTTGCTTGTCCCTGTAGACTTACTCCGGGCAGTCCACCATGAGTGAGGGCTGCCAAGAATGTCCTACAGTTGACCTTGGCTTAGGTAGACATGGAGAAATCGGTCACACTATATTACCACAAGCACTTGTTCTCGATAATGATGACTCGCATTCTTCTTACGCTCCACAATCTAATTGATCTCCAAAATCCTCAGCAGGGTAATTAGCCCTGTGCGGAGACTGCGTTTCTTTCACGCCTCGCATGACATTGTAGTTCTAGCAATGGCACCCTTGGAAATCGCGTTCAGAGCCTTCATCGGCCACCTCAACGAGCGAAAATGGGAGGAGCTTGGTGCATTCTTGCATCCAGAATTCAGCAAGAACAATCAACACTTGACGCCCGAGACCTATGCTGCGAACATAGACGCAGTTGGAAATTTGGAGTTTGAGATAATAGCCTTAACCGTTGATGAGACGACTCAGAGACTGGCGTCTACCATGCTCGTCAGGTGGACGCCATCTGGGCCAGTCATGGGGATTGAGGCGTTGGGGAAGACCATTATCTTTGTAGAGAAGCATCTGTATTGGTTTTCCCAAGGAAAAGTCTCACGAATCATCGACGTGACTGACCGGGAGGCCATCTATCGTCAATTGTCCGAGCTCGAAGCCCTATACAGGCCTGATTTCGATGTTACTGCGTGGTCCAAAGACGAAGCTACTGCATCTCCTCCGCCCTCACAACACGATCTCGAAAGCTTTTACAGGGCCTATATACGATGTCTCAACGAGCGCACCACGCAAACCGAACTGAATAAGTTTTTTCACCCCCAAATAATCCATAACGGCATGCAGAAGACGGTGGATACTTTGGGCGGCCAATTGCACGCTGTCGCCTCGGCCATCCCGGACCTTGTTACCAGCATTCACACAATCATTGTTGACGAGAAGGCGCAGCGAGTGGCAGTGCGACTGGAGTTCACAGGAACCCCCATCATGTCCCCCATGCCTGGTATTGAAGCATCAGGCGGCAAAGGCCGATGGGCCGAGCACGCCACGTACCAATTTCGTAGTGGCAAGATAGCTCTTGCGTGGGCTATCGGTGATTGGGGTAGTTATCGTCAAGCGGTTCGCGGGTCGGTCTGTGACGCCAATCTATGGTAGCCTCAGATATGACAACAGGTCAGTGTAGAGGGACAGCGCAAGACAGCATGTAGTCGATATACAAATATTTATTCAGGGAGATGCAGCCAGCGGGATCAACTCTTGCCCGAGACACATGCCTACACTCTTGATGGACAGGGGGGGACTCCCCAGCCCAAGCTGCAGCTCCCACGCTGGCTAACTCTCAATTGACTGTAGCTCAAAAGATAGTCGAGGAAAGTATATATAATTCCCAACTATCGACTTGTGAACATAGGCTTCCGTGTCGGGAGTACCAGTCAGCAGCGAGGATAAGTGAGGGTGTGAATCAGCTGTATTCAATTCTATCGTGGACAATCTAGTTATAGTGTAGCAAAGGTCGTGCGTGACGCGCCGACGCAGAGAAGCTCATTTACTCAGCCTATGGATCACATCCTCCCGCCAGTACCAGGTCCCTATGTAAACCGGAACAGGCCCAATCACAATCGTGCCCAGGAGGATAACGAGGGACGTGGTCAGAGCTTGCCTGGTGCTTACGTAGCCCAAGCGACGTATCTCGAAGGCGCTCTGCAAGCAAAAAGTGATGATGGTGGCGGTTACCAGGTACTGCTGTTCGAGAGATGATGGGATGAAGACGCTTGCTAGCGAAGCGAGAACGAACAGGATTCGGTATAGTGCCATGAGCGTTGAGTAGTCTTGGCCGAGGTAGTCTTGGTCGAGGTACGGACTCAGGTAGTCTTCCCTTTCAGTACGAGGCTTGGCTACTGTGCTGCGTGGCTCCCTTCTCTGATTTGACGCAGCAGCTAGGACCTGTATCAAGGCAGATATGCCGATTGGCAAAAGGCGCCACAGGTTACTTGTTGGATAACCCAGGGCCTGCCGGCAAGCCCGCAGGCAAAGCATCATAGTTGCCGGAGCGTAGATTGCACACGTGACACGACTGACAACTTTGGCGACCAGAAGGGACACTGGCCTCCCTGACGTCAGGGCGTATGCGACCCGGCGACCGTTCAAAGCAGCGAGGAGAAAGTACAAGGGAAGGACCTTTTGTACCCCGACGACAGACAATGCTGCAATTATAAGCAAAGTGACTGGCCTAAAACATCAAAAGTTAGCGGTTTCTATGATGAGTGAAGACGCCAATCATACCACGACCCCAACGACCGCACATTTCCATGGCGATGCGCTTCTATATTCCAAATCATGATGATGGGCATGAAGAGGAATGCAGATAATGGACCTGCACCTATCGACCCACGGCCAGTAGCGTTATAATGCTCGGTGTTGGTGGTTGCAAACAGCCAAGGGTGTCCTGTATACATCGAGTTCGCAGAAGATGTATTTCCGCCTGGGTGTCGACATGCCACATAGAATAGTACCGAATACAGGAGTACGAAACAAATTGTACATGTGGGCATGGTTCCGAGTGGCTTGGCGGGTAGCTCGTCTTCGTAAGGTACATATCGATCTCGACGGGGTATAGCCAGAGATTGGATTCGTCGGCCTTGGACGATGTTCGCTGCCACTATCGGCAAATAAGAGTTAACAAACAGGACTTTAAAGAACAGAGGACTCGATACATCGGTCTGGGAACTTGGTCTCCTCAAATAGAATGGAAATGGTAACAGAACTCTAGGACAACATACAAGATGAGAAGAATGCTTCTCCTGTCAAATGTGGATAAATGAATTTGACAGCCATTGGTGCAAATATACTCTCCATTGCATCGGTTTGCTGTGCCTTTGTGGCAAGCTTAAGAAGCTCTCTTGTTCGATCCTCTTGGGTACGTTGCGTTTCGGCAAAGACATCTTGAAAGTCCTTCGTCGAGAGATGATGGCCTACTTCGCCTGACTTTTGCTGAAGAGTGAACTTAGCTTGGAGTGCGTTCACAAGGACGGCTGCATCCTCCGTCGCTAAGGCACCCCCATTGCCAGTGATCGGGTGAATCTGATATTAACTTTATTAGTGACGGATACACTGACGTGCACTCATCAAGTGTCATCAAAAGTAACTTACCTTATGACTGGCATCGCCAATCGTCATGATGCGTCCAAAATACCACTGCTTCCACTGGTACTCATGCAGTGGACTAAGCCTCGACATGACTCTGTTTTTATACAGGTCTTCAAAAGTGTCGTGTTCGTTAATACGGTCTTGAAAATGTTGCTCCGCTAAGCGTCGCTCATCTTCCACAGAGTACCGTGGCACACCCTCCCCGTAGGTCACTTCACTGTTCTTCACATTCAGAACCCAAAATATTTTGTCAGGACCCCTCGAGATCTGGTGGCTGTAATCTGTACCCAAAACGATATGGGTACTTCCTTTCTGAATGCCCTTGGTGGGAGTTGACATGCCGAATATACACTTGTATGTACAGGGGATTTCTGGAATAGTTAACAAAAACAGTTAGTCACATCGCCTGCCGTTATTTCTCAGGGCATCCATAATCACACTTACTCGAATCCTCATTCTCATCGAACCAATCCGGAGACATGGTATCCTGCCGCCCAAGAACGTGCATTATCTCGCGAACAGAGCTGTGTACACCGTCAGCCCCAATGATGATGTCTCCCATGTATGTAGAGCCATCCTGCGTAGTAGCCCGGACGCCATCCTTTATCTGTTCGATCTGGGTCAGCCGCTTCTGCATGAGAACTTTGTCTTTATGGCGCAAATTCTGATAAAGTGCATTGACAAGCATTCGACGCTCGAGGAAAAGCCCGGGGTATCCATGTCTACACAAACACGGTCAGTTGCTGTGTCGTTTTTGCGTCACCGAAAATTGGACATACCTTCTTTCCAAGACATTAGCCATGCCACGAAATTCAAATACAGCTTCGCCTTGTTGGTTACGATAGCACGCATGGTTGCAATGGTCGTTGACCAAGGCTTGAAGTGAATCCCCTTCCCAAGGAAGTTGTCAGCGTGCCGGGTTTTGTCCCAGAATATTGGCAACATAGGTGCCTGTGGTGCCACTTACTGAAGTCATCGTTAGTAAATCCCTACAGCTCTCAAGGTTGTGCTGGGCGAAAGGCCGCGGGAGGAGGGGGCATAATCGGCAACAATGAAAGACAAGAGGCTTACCAACAGCCTAACTGATCGAGAATACGTGAGTGATGCGGCCAGATGGTGATACTCGCACCGACCTGGGGAGCAATATCCGGGTAAGCTTCTAGTACAATGAAATCGATTCCAACCCGTTCAAGCATATTGGCTAATGATAGGCCGGCAATGCTGCCGCCGACGATGATAATTTTGCATGGCTGCTTCTCTAGGGCCATCATGCTGCGCAAACTAAGTGGTGTTATCCAAAGAGTGGCTCAAGATGAGATGCCTGCCTGTGGGGGGTTTCTACTGGTAGGTGGGGGCACAAAGCTCATGGTTTTTGAGCTCATGTTTTTTATATATGCTATCGGAGCTGCTTATGTCCGGTACCATTGCTAGGGATGTAGGACCGGGATAACAATTTCCGGATGCTGATGCCGTCGCAAGCCTCCGGATTTCTCTAGTTAGGTTTAAAGTGCTTCCGTAAACAACCAGTCTCACTGTTTGGCGTAATTACATGACAGTTTTAGGACTATTCCCTTGTAGCTAGACCCTTCTATTCACACAGTGACTTCCGTGTGTACTACGCCCTAGTCTGATAAGTCTCTTCCACCTTGATCAGAATTCACTTTCAAAATGGTCATCTGTACTCTCGTAGCCAGGCAAGCCAACACATTCCTTCCCCGGCAGACCCAGGTCGCCTTTTACCTTGTTACCGCTGCCGACGTGCAAGTTTTGGACGTCCAGCAACACGAAGAGAAGACGTGCGGGCAGTAGTCCGCCGCCCGTTACGTTAATCCACCTATGTGTAGTGGAATGCTGAATCGCGACGTCGCCACGTTGCATAATACGCTCCTCGCCCGAGTCGAGAATCATGCGAAAGACACCTTCAATCACGATGGCGTACTCCTGGCTGTCGACTCTGTGCATTGGGGATATGTCGCCCGGACCAAAATCGACCATGCGGCAGACAGAACCGTTCCTGACCGTGATTCCCGGCTAACTTTTATCAATTTAGACCACGGAATTAGTGACGGGTTTCACTTACCTGGTCTTCGTTGGCATATTTGACGTCTAGTTCGACATTGGGGTCAACAGGACGGTGGTTTGTCGAGGAGAGGATACCGGCAATCGCCGACTTGTTGACAAGCTGGTAATGATCAGTATCGGTGGACAAAAACACGGATTGCCCTTGGGTATCATGTCCAGCGATATGACGGACGACATGGGGAAGGCCTTGAACAGGGTAGGGGGTTTGCACATAGCCCTTGGCCGGGTTCCGGCTGTTCATGTTAGGGGCTGTCATGATAACTAGAGTAATAACGATAGGCTCCCATCCACAACCTCAAGTAGGGATGATAGAGACTACAGATCGGAATCAATTTATAGTCAGCTATTTTCAAGACTGGTCCAGGATTAGCTACAGCATCTTGATTTTGAATAACAGCACTAGAAAATGTTCCTCCACGGACCGGTTCGAATGATAGTGGGATCGTGGCATGAATCATATGGCTGACAATTTTCACAAAGCGAATGCATGTTCAAGGAAAAGAGGGGACGGTATGAACATGCAACCGGAGAAAAATAGCCGGTGGAAGAAAGTCGTCTTCAGCAGCAAATACAATTGGTTAGTGCTTTGGCATCTGCAGCCATACAGATACAACCTTTAGGAGTTTTTAGTCCGAACGAAAGGACATTTCTATTTTCCAAGATACATCTAATCTGATAACACTGGATGGAACACATGAAGGCGGACAGGGTGTGTTTTTTGGAAACGTAAAACTCGCTTATCTCTGACAGAGTAATGCCGGCTACGGTCTGGCACTAAAATCTGACCTGATAAGGAGCTGGCTGGTTTCTTCAGACGAAAACTGCAGGTTTATAGATTGTCCGGACCTTAAGAAACTCCGCGGTGTTGCAGTGAGAATCCTAGATCTGTATCGATTCATAATCCATGAAGATGACGAGGTGATGTCAAGCCGCATCACTAGCCAGCCACATGTGGCTAGTCAACTCTTCTAATAATAGAAGCACCAGATAGTGGTTGACCCGCCCACCGTCTCTCCTCCCCCTGGAACTACTATCCTGTAGCGAAATTTAGTGAGTCCCATTTGCGACATCAATTCATCCTTTTGGCATTGATTCCATCGCCAAGTATAGTCCGTAATATAGACAAAGAAAAATACTTCCATTTCCTTGCACGCTAATTCCGACTGCTGTTGATCTGAAATACAACTACATCAAATTATCTCCTAACGTATCCCCTCTATTGCCAAGTACGGGCCGAGCAGCGGGGACGTCGCTGCACTTTCGTATCCATTGTGACTTATAAAACCCATCGTGGACTTTTACTATCTAAATATCTATTTCCTTGGCTAGGGAGAGGATGGCTGTGAATATAGTCTTTGCATAATCATTTATAAAAGCGTACTAATCAATGGTCTATTATAAATAAGTGAGAGGAGGGCATTGGCTGCACCTCAGTAAACATAGGAGGGAGCTGGTGTTTCTAGTATTCTCCATTCATAATTCCATCCTCTTCCAGTTCTTTGAAAGTATCCAGGACGACATCGTACAGGCGTCCTGACCTGATAGACTCGTAGACCCGCGTATTATACAGACCCATGCTCGGCGTGGTACCGTCCAGCGTCGCAGCCTTGGTCGAAACCAGGTGCTCCTCGCCAAGGAAAGGGATGCCGAGATCTTCCCGAATGAAGTGGTACATGCGCCGCGAGGCAAGGCCGATGTACGGTGTTGCGTTTGGTGGTGCATCCTTCCGGCCCTCGATCTCGATTGTGCGCAGGTCAAGCGCCTGGCAGAGGGCTAGAAGGTGCGCTGAGACGATCTGGGACAGCACGTCAACTGCCTCGAGCGTGTACCGGGCCGACACGAGCGCAAGAGAGTTGAGGGCCTGGTTTCCCATCTCGGCCGTCTGGACGTGCGACCCGACGGGGTTGGCCAGGAAGCCCAGCTCCGACGTCAGGGCGGCAATGACAACATCAAGCCCCTTGAACAGGAACGAGTTGTTGGGGTCATCAGAACACAGGTTGGGCGGCAATCCCCAGCTGGTGGCTGGGTTGATCATCTCGGTGCACTGGGTAAAGAGCATGCGGCCGATGCTCTGCAGGCCCTGGCGCAGCTTCTCGACAGCCGATGTGACGGCGCGCGCTTGGAAGTTGCCGCCATGGAACACGCGACCCGACTCCGTGTCGATCAGCGGGTTGTCCGTTACCGAGTTAAGCTCGATTGTCAGCTGGTCGGACGCCAGGCAAAAGTCCTCCAGCACGGGGCCGATCCACTGGCTGGCCGTGCGCAGAGAGTAGCGATCTTGCCGTAGCGTCGCCACATTCCGGCTGTCATGCCGGTTGAGCAACTGGGAGCCGGCCAGGAAGGCTTTGATGTTCCGTGCGCTGTCCACCTGTCCGGGGTGCGGGCGCACCTGCGCGATGAATGGCTCGAAGCTCTCGTCGCTTCCGCGTAGCGCCTCCACGCTCATGGCCGTCAGCAACTGCGACAGCGCCGCGAGCTGAATCGACTCGTGCGCCGCAAGAGCCGCCACCCCGGCCGACACGGCCGTGCCGTTGACGATGGCGAGACCCTCCTTGGCGTGTAGGCTGATGGGCGCTATGCCGGCTTCAGACAGGGCGATGTCGGCTCTCGTCACTGTTCTAGCGCCCTCGACATCTCGTGGGCCGGTGAAGGCCGTGGCGGATGTCCTGCCTTGCATCAGGGCGCCGACCCATGCGAGGGCGCTGAGGTCCCCCGATGCCGAGATGCTCCCACGGACGGGGATGCGCGGCACGACGTCCTTATTCAGGAGGTCTTTCAGAGACTCCGCGATGTCCACCCGGATGCCCGACGCACCGCCGGCTAGGGAATTCAGGCGGATAAGCATGGACGCCCTCGCCCACGACTCCGGCATGCAGGTAGCGGCGAGCGGGTCGTTTAGCGGCAGCGAGGTTCTCACCGACGCACGTGGTTGCTGTTTTCGTCCATTCGTTTCGCCATTGCCGGAGTGGGCCTCGCCGTTGCTGTGGCTTGAATGCCCATTGGCATGGTTAGAGTGTCCATTGATGTTTCTGGCGGGCTCCTGCTTGCCATCCGAGACGATTCCGCACGTCAAGTGGCTGATTAGGCTCTCCTGGACCCTCTCAACGTCGCTGGATCTCGCGTCGGCGCTGCCTCCAAAACCTGTGTTGACGCCGTAGATGACCTCGCCTTTGGCGATCTTCTCCGGGATGAACTTGCTACACAATTCGATGGCATCGACGGACTCCGACGTGAGCTCAACATGTTCTAGATGCCTTGAGACTGCCACCACATCGGCAATGGTAAGATGCCCTCCGTCGATGGCCACGCTGGCCTTGGCGGCTGACAAACGATCACGCCTCTGCGATAGGATTAAATCCGTGAAAGCGCGTGCTGAGGAGGCCATTTTGATCTGAAAATAGTCGGGTAGTTAAAGGGTAAAAAGACCGAGTTGTCTATAAAGGAACTTCTATTCTACTAGACTGGCACTTGAAGGGTAAAGAAAAGCGAGATGCCTATGAAGGAACTTCTGTCCTATTTCTTTCCTACTGGCGAGTGGTTTTTGTATATACATTAACTGCCAAGGAGGACTTTTATCCTTATCAACGTCAATAAACATATCCATGTAATCAAGGCAAACTAGGTTAAAGTCAATGCTGCGATGTATAGCATATCTAACGAGTAATACAAAGTCATCCGTAACCACTTATCTTACACCATGTTACACTATAATGTCCCCTAAGCCCCTAAGTGAAGGCAAAGCTTAATTTAGCGGAAGGTCTACGACCCACTGGGTGCGTACGAGAGTCTTTCTGGGCGGATTCATCAGACGCCCACTTCCATGCCAACACGAGGGCTTGTCGCAATCCTCACTGGTTAGAAACTTGGAACAAAAGTGATAAGCCTGCATCCGTATTACCCGATCACCATATGCAAGCTCTGAAGAAGTAGCGGCGACATTGATAACATCGGAAACAGTTAACTCTAACATCTGTGACGTAAATCAACTTACACGATAGCTGACACCAAACACACACGTATGCTCACTTCCCGTATAAGCGCTAGGCCGGGGGGTAATTACTCCGTTGGTGCTGGGGATCTAAAGCCCACACGACTTTGCACTGAATGCAAAATTGGAAATTCAAAGGCCTCGTTTCCTTCGACCCCCCAGCTAGACCTTGGCTACTTGATAGGGATCGACATATTTCCCAGCTGCTTTTCAGTTCATCGGCCCATCATTTCTCCGAAATGCAAAATACTATATTCCAGGGAGTTCCGGTGCATTTATTAAGGCCTTTAAGTCTTGGGTATCCTGGAACCTCCTAGAATGACCGGAATTTCTCTCACCAAATCAGAGTGCTGATTGCGAACGAACATAACCAGCACTCATTGGCTAGGGCTACATGAGATTCGGGGCAAGCCAGTTAGATTATTTTATTTTCACAGGGGTACGGAATCCGGTGTTTGTCATTCCTTGGCACCTCCGACACTTATTGTACTCATTATTGTTATGCCCAATCGTCTTATCATCCGTTTCGTAGAGATGGTAATTAGCAGTCGTCAGGCCGATTTAACAAGCGTTGTTGGGACCCATTACTAGTCATAGGCCCTGGTGGCAAAGACCACACCTCTTCCCTTCTTCCCTCTTCATACTTTTTGCTACTACAGACCGCTATCGTCACGCTTTGCTCGGACAGGGATTACAGGCCTCGTACACCTTGTCTCTGCACTGTGATAGTTGGTAACAAGTGCGGTCATAATATAGGGAGGGCTCGGATATAGAAACAACCTGCTTTTAGGCAGATGCGTTGCCTCGTGTGATTATTTTCTAGAATCAAGTTTATTTCTGCCTTGGAGCTACTTGTGACATTTGACTTGATCCAGTAAGTCTGAGTCGTCGTCGTATTTCACCAGAGAGTTAAGTTGACAATGGTACAGATAATCCTCCTCAGTGCTTTCGCAGCTAATTGTGCAGTCCATGTACTTCAGGGAGCTTCGGTGTGTAGTACATAGTCATGTAAAGGCCGCTCTTTGGCAAATGGGTGAGCGAGACCCAAGTATGTGTGAGACCGTTAGGCGAGTGGAGATCATGTTTGGGACTGCGAAGATTGGCTTCAGTCAGTATGGTCACGGAAGACTCATTTGGAGCGTCATGTCGTGTCTTTTACTCACAATGTTGCCTTCAAGTCCCTTTCATATCGTTCGGCGAGATCGGCGTGGCCAGACTTCTGAAACCAAGTAGACAGCACCTTACAGATCTGCGCATCTGTTTGGCCGAGCCATGATGCAGGCATGTGCAACTTGACTTCGATATTTGCCTCTTCCCGGCCATCCGCAACGGGCCTCAACTCGTAAACAAAGGCAGCTCTAGCTTCCGCTTCTAGAACCTCCTTGTTGTCAATATCTGGATCCGAGCTGTCGAGACTGAACCTGTGACACCAAAAGTCCTTGATTGCGTCCAAACCGGCTTCGCAGACTGGCCCGGAGATTCTGCCCCCTAGATTGAATGCGTGTTTGACCTGGCCAAGCGTGTTGGCTTTGGTATTGACGTAGATCTTGACTCTGGTTGCGGCTGAGTCAGGCGTGCAATCGTTAGACAGCAGGAAGACCAGCGGTACATTGTCACCGCTGAAAGTCTTCAGATAGCTATCGAGTACCTCAGCAGACGTGATGTACGTCCCAGACGCTCCCTTCCATTTGCGCACAGCATTGAGCGCGACGTCATTGGTTGACTTGCCCGTGTGGATGGCCTTCGGGACAGGATTAAAGTATGCTTTCGCGCCTGTACTCAAACCAAATTTAGTGAGTACTCAGGTGAAAAGGTAGTCCCGCAGAGTTATTTAGTTATAGCCAAGCTGTTCGAAAAGCCGCGCGGGGAACTTCAGCTCCCGAAAGAGGTTGGGGAAGGAATTAAGGGGGGCCGTAGATGACGTACCGATGCCGCCTTTTTCCAGATCAAATGCGGTGACCACGAGGAGTCTTGGGACTTGCGGTGGAAACTTCTGCAGGATCTCATCCGCGCTATCGTTTGGTACGCGGAATTCCGACAGGAACAGATTGAATCGCTCCATATCAATGCCGGGGACACTCTTGGACATTGAGGTCAAGAGATCCTTTGCGGCCTGCTGGTTGAGCCGATCGGCAGTGGTGCCAGATGCGAGGGAAGATGGCTCAGTAGTAAAGCGGACAGTCTGGGCAACCGCCTTCTGTTTCCAGTTGAGACTGTACTCGAGTGGCGAGCCGTCATAGGTGAAGGACGAGCTGTAATAGGGCTTGCCACCAATAGGAGCTGGTCCAAAAGAGCCCACGATCCATTGCTGGAACCATTGAAGATAGTGAAGCTGATCTTCCTCGCTATACTGGCTGGTCTGCAGCAGCGTGGCAAGCGACGGGCCTGTGGCACCCCACCAGAAGGCTTTGTCCTCATTATGGCTGGAGTTGATATCTTGCTCGACCTGCTTAACAGGGGAATTCAAGACGGGGAGGTAGGAGGTAGACATGATGGCTGCTACGTGGGAGTTCGTGCTTTGCAAAGCGTATCTAGCACAGATTTCTCAAGAGGTATATGAAGACGGAAACTTGCTTGACACAAAAAAGAATCTGGAAAAGGTTGATGGTGAGGTATTAACCGCCCAAGATCAACTTCTATCTGTTTACATTATGGTCAGTGAGAGATCTCCTTGAAGTTAATGTTGGATGTCCTCGTAGCGAACTGTTCTGTGTTCCTCCCCACTTTCAAGCTCTTTTCGGAGTTTTGTTTTTCAATCGACCTCGGAGTTTCTTCAATTAGCCTCGGAGTTATACACAAAGTAATAGCTTTTGCTGCCTGAAACGTCATATTCACTAGGTAATGGATGTGTGCCAAGGGCCAATACAGATAAAGCTAACCTGACTGTGGCAATCTATACTATATTGCAAATACCTACACTATCCTGCGTAGACGGCGCGCAATAAAATATTTTATATACTTGTACAGGGTATATGCAACAAGTAGAAATATAGTAATTATGCATTTCGTAAATATTGATTATATATATCACATTATCTCAGTAAAGCGAATCTATGAAGCTTCTAGGTAGAAAGAAGAACACGACGTTTATATGGACTTTACCCCGAGTTGACTTGTGTAAAGCGATATGCATGTAGCCCAGGCGAACCTCTATCTCGAAAGCTTATTCCTAAACTTATCCCGGATCCAATAGTACTGTCAGATCTGCAGCTTATCTAAACATTTTCATCAACTTTCTAGCTTTGTCTGACCGGAGTTTATCAGTTGGATGGTGGAGTTGACAGTGAGGATGTTTTGGAATGTCATGTGACCTATTCTTATTGGAAAACATATATGCTACAATGAAGGATAAAGATGACGATAGTTCTAACCTCTGGCACTCAGTACTGCAACGGTCACCCTTCCCATCCCAATACTCTAGTCCTTAGTTCATTGCCCTTTAGCATACACTGTTATAACCCGAACAAGGCCACTCTCTCCACGCCATGGATGCCGTCAAAAACTATAGCAAGCCAAGCCATGGCATCTTTCGCTTCATCCCCGACGCTTGGGTTCCATACGCCGAACTCATGCGTCTTGACCGACAATCGGGCTTCTGGGCTTTCTACTGGCACTACTTGATAGGAATTGGTTTTGCCATCAACATTCAGCCCTTCTCAAGCCATCTCGATCTCCCTTCTCTTGCTCTTCTCGCAGCCTACTTGGGTCTATGGACTACCGTCTTCCGCGGCATTACCTGTACATGGAATGACAACCTGGATCAGGACTTTGATCGCCAGGTCGCTCGCTGCCGAGTGAGACCCATCCCACGGGGTGCTGTCACGACAATTCAAGCCCATCTCTTCACTGCCATGCTGATTGCCGCTGGAGCCTGCATTCTATACCCCTACGGCCAATCGACATTGTATCACGCCGCTATAGACAGCGCACTGTTGTTCATCTACCCCTTGCTGAAGCGCTGTACAGACTTCCCCCAAGTCGAGCTAGGGTTTGGGCTGTCTTATGCTATATTTTTGGTGGCTTCGTTAGTCGGGAAGGATCCGTTGGCGCCTCTGTTGGATTCGTCATTAAATATCCCAGCCCGTGTTTCCAAGGTCGCCCAGTCACCTATGGCTCAGTCAGCTGCATGTCTATACGTTGCTGGGATTCTCTGGAGTGTTATCTTCGACACTATCTACGCTCATCAGGATTACGCCGATGACTTGAAAGCTGGCGTCAAAGGGCTTGCCGTACGACTTGGCAGGAAGGGAACGAAACCAGCCTGCTATTTGATAGGTGCCGTGCAGATATACTGTTTATTTTTGGCTGGTCACCTGGCTGGGTTTGGACAAGCATATTATGCTATATCGTGTGGCGCAACTGCTCTCACGCTAGCAAGGATGATATGGATTACTGATTTGGAAGATGGTGCGAGTTGCGCTTGGGCATTTGGGCGCGGGAGTGCTTATGTCGGCGCCTCAATCTCAGCTGGGCTCATGGTCGAGTTCTGGTCGAGGAAGCACGGATTCTACTAGGACTGGATGAGGTTATTACTACACTGAAGGGCTCACCACCCGAGGTCTCATATCCTTACAACACAATACATAGCCGTTAGTGAAGTATAGATTGCAAAAAACGGTATTGCTGTTCTTATTATCAGGCTTAAAGTCTAAGGAGAGGCTGTCACACGTAAGTGAGACAAGGAGTAACAGAAGGCATGTATAGCTTGCTAGAATAGCTTATCAATAGATATATATAAGGTGTTATTTAAAAGAAGGAAGGAAAGAAAACAATGAAAATGGCTCTCCAGTGTAGTCGGGTCAGGAAGCATGTCGGAGATCGGAACTATCCCTGCCGAGGATAGGATGGCGGACACTTGGAGAAGGGCCTTCAAGCTGGGTCTGCTGGGGAATTCTACTAACACACGGCGGGATCTCGGACAGGAACGCGCTGACGGAAATGGAGTGACCAACTAGTACCCCTTGAGCTGCCAAGAATGGCGCATACAGTAGTTTAGTTTCAACTAACAGTGGGGCATCGCGGGATCTTCCTTCCTGTGGTTCGCGCCACGAAAACTAGCGCCATCAGATTTGATCGGTTTCGACGATTTGCAGGCGCCGGTCGGTCCCGGGGCTGCTGCAGGCAATCGAACAGGAATCGTGTGTCGTACAGGGAAGAGGCGGTGGGGATGTTAGCCTATCTATCTATCCCTCCTCATTTTAGCGCCTTGTCTCGTACGCGGCTGTCGTAAGGAAGTGCCATCCGTCCTCCCCCACATGCATAAATAAGTAAGCTTATGTTATATTGTGTCTTGGGGACAATGGACTCTGATTATCATGAATGTCCCCGGCTTTTCGGTGTTATCCTAAGCCGCCCCCGCCCATTGAGGCCAGGTGTAGTAGTAGAATATGATTGATGTGCTCGGCCCCGCTCGTCTTGGGAGGCTGCTTGGTTTTCCATGTAAGTTTGCTTACTTATGAACGCACCACTTAGTACGTCATCATCCACTGGCTCTAACACCGACGGAAGTGGGAATCCGCAACATTGTTCATCGGAGTATAATAAACAGTTATCAGACATTTATCCAGCCTTTTGTTTCTTCATTTCCCGCCCCGAGCTCCCTACGTGCCATATGGATATGACGCAGCCTAAGCTGCGGCAACAACAAGGTTCTGCTGTAAGTGTATTTCTTTTCGAGTGTATTTCTTTTCGCTTGGAGTATGATATATCCGTAATCTATTCTCCTGCTTTATATCAATGGATTAACTATCTAGTGTTTTTCCCACTTCAGTGTGAGGAGTGTCGAAGAAAGAAACTCCGCTGTGATCGAAAGAAACCGCAGTGTCTCGCTTGCGCCATTACCAGTACCACATGTATCACCAATGAAGAAGTCTCCGCCCGAGGGCCGAGGAAGGGACATGTTAATGCTCTAAAAAACAAGATAGGTACGCGTATTCCCCATGATCGGAAGAGAAACGTATGCAGAGAACATGTGAATGGATAGCTCTGTGGCTGACCGTTTATTCAACATAAAGCTACTCTAGAGGCTCGCTTAGGTGAATACGAAAAGGAGCAATCGGACCGAGGGGGAGAGCCTCACGATGCCGAAAATGGTGAGCCTACTAGCGATGGGGACAATGTTCCCCAGATACTATCGACAGATTCAGCGGGGGGTTACAATGGCCACAACAGGAACCCGGCCTGGTTATCACCAATCAACACCAACCTGCTGCCGGCACCCATAAGTCTCACCAGCGGTGTTGAAGACACTTTTTCCTATCTGGCCTTCCAGTCGCCTGACTGTCGCCCAATAAAAACACTATTGAGTCCTCTAGTTTGCAGTGATCTGTGGGTGCCACTTGCCGTTACTGGACGTCATCACCCCCACCCACTTCGACGCTGATCTTCTTGATTTACTAGAGATCAGCTCTATTTTGCCCGGGTCCATGTCTTTGCGCCTCTGGTGCACAAGGCTCGCTACCTTTCTTGGTCCAAACAAGTGGACAAGCCCAAGCAGAAGCTCTGCCTCCAATATGCCATGTGGACTATGACAGCGTGCTTCTCCAGCCAATTCCATATGATTCGGCACGAGCTATACACTGAGACCCGGCGGCTGTTGGACACGCTTGAAATGGAAGGCCAGGATACACCTGTAACGGGTATTGAACAGATTCAGGCCTGGCTGCTACTGGCGATATATGAGATGATCAGCGACCAATTCAGGCGCGGTTTAGTCTCTGCTGGCAGAGCTTTTCGCTTAGTCCAGCTAATGGGGTTATACAAGGTTGACAAAGAGCTACCAGCGGGCGTCCAAGCCGACTATGTGGATAAAGAAGCTATGCGGCGAACTTTCTGGGTTGCGTACATCCTTGACCGCTTCACGAGTGTGGTGGATGGACTACCACTAACCTTTGACGAAAAAGAAGTTTGTCTACCCCGGCTTTTCTTTTCTGAGTGCTGACGCAGCCGGGACTTACATTTTGTTCTTCTGCCAGATAGGTACCCGGTTACCATCGCCAGATTCTCATATCATGAGTGGACAGCCCATTGACATGTGCCTTCTTCATGAGGTAATTGGCGGAGTCGACGCTGGGCGACCCTCAGGTGCGTTGTCCGGAGTCGAGATTTGCCCCTTCGCGGAATCTGCCATCATGGCTACCATCTGCGGGAGGGTCTTGAATCTGAGGCGACAAGTCATGGCCGAGTACTGGGGTCAGGGCCTCATCCAGGGCTTCTACCGACAATACGAGTCTATAAACGCGCTGCTGATGGATCGGTTACAGATAGTCTCGAGACAGGTCACATCCAGCCAAGGACACCCGGATCCTGTCTTGCTCTTTTTGGGCATAAGCGCATACATGGCCATCTTCATGCTCTGCGAGACTATTGAATCCAAGCAATCGAGCGCCGGATCACCAGAGGCAGCGCTCATAAGTAGCAAACAACGGTCGCTGGACGGGGCGGGCGAGTTGAGCAAGCTGATTAACCTAATGTCCCAGCTCAATCATTTTGAGGTGAGTTCCACGCGACCCGTCTCATCTGCTGTATCTCTGCAGTGAAATACTAACTCTTGAAATCGACAGACGCATCCTCTCACACCAATTCCGCTGCTTTTGACTGCCAGGTTCTGCCTATCGCATTTTGGACTGGAAGACCCCTACGCAGGCCTGATGCCATTAATCACGACAGCGCTACAGGGGCTGACTGATGTCAACGGCCTGGCAAAGAATTTCTTGCGGCTACTAGATCATCAGCTGCTGGGCACGGGTTGAATTTTAACTAGATAGGGAGGGAAGTTTAGTGTTCACTGTAGACTAGGAGACACCTTGTTCAAGAGGAGGTTTAATCAAGTCTTTGGTGTCTTCTAGAATTTATAGATCAAACATCAATTAATACCCTTGTCGCGTCACGAAAAAGTCTGGTTTGTAGTATACATTGTCAAAATACCCACGACATCATTCAACAAGAACACAACCAAGACCATGCGTATACCCATGATAACATCTATGGCTGACAGGTGTATTGTAACCACCCATTGTTACGAGGTTTTTTCATCAGATTCTCACCCATTTTGCGGAATATGGCTCGTTCAGCATAGATCTCCATAGTATGTTGACACCCACGGCAGGTGGTCGGTAGACTCATGTACAAGAATAAGCTGACCACCATGTTGATTTCCCTTCTCCGAGTGAGATAGCGATTCGTTGATGCCTTAGCCAAGACGGGAATCTTTTCTCCGTGTGTGTGGATACTTTGACAGTGCAGGAGGTTTCGTCGATGTCTTAGGCTGTGTCGACATAAGCAAGCACAAGGCTTGTGCTTGGTTGCACAGTTATAATTATAGCCTATGGGCCGAATATTCGATAATCAGCTTATCATCGTCAACGTCAGCGGTGCCTCGTCAATGCACAGTAAAAATAAAGGCGGCCTCCCGAAAGATCGAGCATGAGGTCAAGCATATAGCACCGGCGTCGGAGAGAAATGGCACACTCGTACATTTTTGACACACACCAACGCTTGTCGCGTAGCACTCCGGACAACTAGACGAGTCCGAGACTGCGCAATTCTGCACCTCGTCGGCAAAAATGCCTGATACAGGGTTAATCCGCGAGAGTCGACTGATACTCGTGTACATAAGCCAAGACCTGTGATCGCAATCGTTAAACTTCTCGCAGATAAGACAGCTGTCTTCGGGGGATCTTCGGTGTTCGTATGAGTCAAAATAAAAAGCAATACACAGGATTCTCGTGTCATGCACAGTAAGCTGACGTACACGCTAGTGATGTAGGATACTGCAGGTTAATCTGACACACCCATAACCGTGGTGCGTGGGCCCATGTTCACACCGGCCAGCCGGCCCTCCTGGTGCGTGGCTTGATTGGTAGGCGCCCAAGTCACACCAAACGTCAGCGTGGGGGCAATCATTACTATGTGTGGCAGCCCTGTGCAACTTCGCTGTGCCGCACCAACCTCGTACCGCGATGTTTCACCTAAACCGACGACGACGATATAGCCAGATACCAGAATAACACCTAATTTTAACCCTACCCTAACCTAACTATCTAACCACTAACCCGTTCTACGGCGAAAGAGATATCGGCGTTAAATCTCATCGCCGGCGTTCGCGATCTCGTAAATACATCGCATCACATAAAACTATACCTAAATAGGTATGGACTAGGGCGGCACAGCGAAGTTGATGGTGCGGCACAGGGCCGCCGACCATATGCGCGCACCGTGAGTCTTTACGCTGACAGGCTTTTTGACTGCCCCTGACCCCCTGGCATGTTGCTCCATTTGGGTAGCTACACTGTTGCTTTGCGCAAATCCAGAGCGGTTATGTTATTCTCGAGACTGACTTGGATTCCTTACCTGAAAAGCCCCCTAGACTCGGAACGATAAAGTGAGGATGGTCCGTAGACTGCCGCGATTTCCTTGGGTGTTTATTACTTCAGTACTGTTAGCCCCAGCGTCCAGTTCCGAAGGACTCGTTGATACATTTCTACACAAGCCTGCAACGGCCCCGTGATATACATCGCGTTTCCCAGTCTCCAAAGGTTGTTTCATTCAGCATTTCGAAGGATTCTGAGAGACCTAAGTGTACCAAAAATAGTGAGCTCCAGGCAACCTCTGTCCTCGCCCTTGAGCTAATTCCCTGTCAACACCTGATCCCGTGTACACGATCAAACAAGAAATCAGTAGTTAGGATTTAAGTCATGCCACTAGGTTCCTTGCGAACCACATGTCAGAGACTGTCGTTCATTTCAGCTCAACATCAGCTCTGACAAATCCAGGCCTTACTCTGACGCTGAGTCTAGTTGTAGCTGGACCTTTGGTCGTTTGCGATGACCCTACGCCCGATTCCTACCCTAGCTGAGGCTGGCTCGGTCTTATCAGTTGACATTCCTTCCATCCTTCTCAGCCAAAATTCACATCCATTACATGACCTAGCGTTAAGAAAGCGCCTGGACCTGACCAGGATAACCCCAGGCGAACGATTCCTTCCCAATAGTCTGGTTCATGGGAGTCAGATGAAAACCACGTGGTCTGTTTAGCAACACGAGGTGGCCGACCCGGACGAAGGAGCATGGGGCGCCGCCACCATGGAGATGACGATACTTCGGTGGTAGAAGGGCACTGTCGAAGGTGGAAATTAGGGGACCTGCAACACATATATAAAGAAGTGGCAGCGTAAACCAACAGATGTATAGAAGGCAAATTACCGCTCAATCCAAAGTCCATTCTTACGACAATGGCCCCTATTTTGTCCCTAGCCGTATATGGCACCCTGCTCCTCCAGTCATTGGTAGCCGCAACGCCATTCCCCCATTATTTCCAAAGAAACGCAATCACGCGGCGAAACCTGACTACCTCTGTAGTCAAGCAGGAGTTGGGACCAATCCTGTCCGACAACACAGTTATCTTTGGGCCCGAGAGTTCTGAATTCCCTGATGGCGTTTCGAGATGGAACGAATTCGTGCGGCCCCATGTCGAAGTCATTGTAGAACCAGCCCAGGAGTCCGATATCTCAAAGATTGTACATATTGATGACAAACTTCCAAAGACCAACCAATACGAAGGCTAATAAAGGACGCAGGTCAAGTTTTGCAACGAGAACAGCATTGAATTTCTGGTCAAGAATCGCGGCCACGGATGCACCACAACCCTCAATGCCTTTCACGGCCTGCAGATCATCATGGATAAGCTCCAGGGCTTGGATATTGCTCCCGACGGACAGACAGTCTTGATTCAGGGTGGATCATACGCCGACCCAGTTATTCAAGCCCTCTGGGACAAGGGATATGTCACAAGTGAGAACCCCCCGGCCGAGTCACGAACTACGGATCATTGGGACATTGGAACTAACGTCAGTGGATTGGTAGGCACCGGGGCTGCTACATGCGTCGGCTTAGGGGGGCTTACTCTAGGCGGCGGCCATGGCCGACTGGAGGGTCTCTATGGTCTCGTCGCGGACGGTGTCACTCACCTCAATGTCGTTACGTCCGACGGCTCGGAAATGGGGGTAAACGCAACAAGCCACAAGGACCTCTTCTGGGCCATGAGAGGTGCCGGTCACAACTTTGGCATCGTGACAAGCTCCCGGGTCAAAATCTACCCCCGACCGAAAAACACGTGGCATTATCATAGCTACGTCTGGACGGGAGACAAACTGGAAACCGTCTTTGAAGAGATTAACAAGCTGCACAAGAGTGTCAATGGCACCGCGCCCGCCTTGCTTGGCTTGGAGTCTGGCATCTACGTCCTGGATACGTCCATTAGCAAGACCGAGGTACGTTATTTCCAACATGGAAATCTGCAATCCTCTCGTTCCGAAAACAGCAATCTAAAGTAATTGACCTCTCCAGCCCGTGCTATTCTGGGACTTCGCCTACAATGGCCCCGCCGAAGAGGCCGAGGCGATCCTCCAGCCCTTCAACGCGATCGAGGCCGTCAGGCAGAACGTGAGCGACATCCCCTACGTCCAGGTCGCCGAAGTGGCTGGCACCTCGCTGCACGACCCCCTCTGCGCCCACGCCCCCAGCATGTTGGCCAATGCCCTGCTTCGGGAGTACAACGTCACGACCCAGCGCCGCCTCTACGACCTGTTTGCGCGAAAACTGGCGCAGTACCCCGCCATGGCATCGGGCACCGTCCTCGCCCACGAAGGCTACGCAAACAAGGCGGTCCAGCAAGTTCCGTCCGACTCGACGGCCTACGCCCACCGGGAACAGAACTTCATAGTGTACGTCACGAGGGCCTGAGTCTAGATATGATGATATACTAACAGCTGGATCTTGCAGCTACTTGAGGGTTATTGTGCCAGAGGGCTCCGGTCTTTTGGAGCCGGCACGGGCATGGGCCAAGGAGTCGTTCGACCTCTGGGTTGAGGGTCAAGGCCTGGGCCATGGTCAAATCCCAAAGACATATGTGAACTACTCCTGGGGCCATCCTTGGGAAACCGTCAAATCCATATACGGCGACGAACCATGGCGTCTGAACCGACTGCGTAAGCTAAAGGCCAAATACGACCCCTCCAACCGTTTTCGTTTCTACAACCCGATTGTTGCCGCCAAGTAGGCGAGAGAATATCAAAACGGATAATTCCGGGGTACGCTACATATAGATCTATATTCTCCGGTTCATCTCATTGTGTCTTTCTTATCATTTGTCTTGCGCTATAGAATAGGGGGGCTCGCGCCACGCATATGGATATATCTACGGAGAAGCCTGATAGACACCTTTCTCTTTTGTCACTTGCTCTTTCTCTTGGTAGCCTTTAATATCATAGCCACACTTTACACGTTCTATCACCACATGGCACTTATGCTGCTCTCTGTCCTCATGCAGCAATTTGTTATCAGTGCCCTTATATTTTCCATAGACTACATCCTAATCAATTCATCTTACATAAAGGTTCCGAGTTGACATTTCGTTTGAAAGCCCCTGCTCTTACGTCTGGTATCTAATTGATGAAAGGACAGATGATTTTGACCTCTGTACCATTTCACACTGAATGCAACCCTTTGGCTACCAGACTTCTGAGTAATGAAACCGGCTAGGAGTTTTGAGGTGGTGAACGCCTTCATCACTTGGGTACATTACGGCATGTGCAAAATTCATCATTGACTTTGTCACTATCACTTTATGTTTGCAAGTATACTAGCTGTGAAATGGAGTCTATCTGGTTACCTAAGTGGGTGGAGGTATGGTAGATCTGACTTGACGCGTAAAATTGCAGAAAGCTATAGAGCTTTCGCTTATAATCTATCTACCTTATGACCTTATCTGGGCGCTTGAAATAAAGACCCATGATGCTTTTTACGCAACATCTGGAGAATTTGCAGACTGAAGGAATTGCACAATGCCCGTTAGAGCCATTGTTTATTGCCCAAGTGAGATATCATCTGGCCCCCAAGCCCCTTCTCGATGCTGGCATCTTCAAAAGCCTTGATCACCTGTCGTGCGCCGACTTCCGGGGTTACCGGTCCCTTGAAGTTTGGAGCGTAATCCTGGAAAATTGCCATCGTGCGTTGCAACCCCTCAATATCCTCCGGGGACACTATTAAAACATCACATCGTTAGACTCGAAGAATTATGTTGGACGGATTTCTGAGGGGGTAAAAGGAGAGAGAGGGTTGGGGGCTCTTACTCTTGTCGGGGGTGAAATAGCCTGTATCTATCACTCCAGGACTGATACCGAGAAAGAGAACGCCCTGCCTCTTGTATTGGGCACTGAATTTGGCATTGATGACGTTCAAGGCTCCTTTGGAGGCCGAGTATAGACCCCCGGACTCAACACCGTACTGACTGATGAAGTCAACGTCGGCCATGCCGGTGGTTATGGATATAACCTTCTTGACCTGCCCTTGGAGAATCAGGGGCACGAAGGCTTGGTAGAGGACCATGTTTCCGATGGCATTGGTTTCGATTGCCGCACGGAATTCCTCCGCTGCGTCCTTTGGCGCTCTACTCAACATCAGTCTCTCTGCAAGGGGTTGTAAGACAACACGGCGGCGCTCCCAGATAGGGCAGCCGCTGTGGGGAGGGAGATAAGGGGTCGTACATATTCCCAATGGGGCAGTAGCCATCGATGGTTGGGATGTAAGCGGCGTTGGCGATGAGGTAGTCTAGCTTGCCACCCGTGATGGCTGAGACCTGTTCTGCAGCAGCCTGGCGTAGATAGCAAACACGTCAACGGACTGATATTATGCGAGTTTTCCACGCCAACGATTCCAGTCATACCTTTAGACCTTCATGGTTCGTCAGGTCGCCGGCCAGGATGTGGATGTTGGATCGACCGGCGAGTTCCGCCGACACCTTTTCCTCCGTGCTCGACACATTCCGGACGAGGCCGACGACGGTGTTATTGGGGTCGCTTGACAGCTCACGAAGAAGCGCAAACTAAGTACGGGGGGAATCGGTTAGACTGATTTGAAAAGGCTTCTCTCGGTTGAAACTCACCCCTAGCCCCCTCGATGCGCCTGTGATAACGTAGCTCGGCATGATGAATTTCTGTGCGATGGCTATAGCACGGCGCTGTTATGATGGCCCCAAGAGATACCCGTTGGGCATCGCATCGGATTTTATACCATAGATATTACTTATTGAACTACACTGGGATTACAAATCAATCATGGCGGTAAGTTCATTACAAATCAAATGTGACGACACTGAGAGGTCAACGTTGTACAAACTACATGGGTGCGTGAGACACGCGTGCATAAGCACACATGTTCCGGGCAGCCGGGCGCAGTGGCTTGAATGCTAGCGAGAATTTGACCAAGCCCGCAGCTCTAGCGCTTACCACCTACTTTTACGCTGCATATGCGGCATGGTCCCGGATAGGTTGATCGTACCCGCACCACCTCCTGAATGGTTTCCGGAGATACTTTACCTATGGCTGCCATAGGTTGGAAGTAAAAGCCACCATCTTCGCAACTCATGTCTACACCACACCATGTTCTTGGCGATTTGCTCGGAACCGGAGCTACTTTACTTATTGCCGTGAAATAGGTTGTCCCGGCTGATCATTTCCTTTTCGGCTTGAGAGGGAACGCCGCCATCTTGGCGACACTTGTCCCCGCAGCGCGCCAAGAGGGCAAACCTGAGCACAAGGAGTACCTGATCCTAGCCTCAGTCGTAGGGAAACCATCTAGAAATACATATTAAGGTTACACACATCAGATTACCCGTCGACAACTACAACCTGTAATATTCCGCCCATACTATTGTCACTGGTCACTGCGGGAGGGACTAAGTCAGCCTGAGCAATCCACAGTCATAGTTTGCAATCATGGTTTGGTCTTGGCAGCTCTGGCTATCGCCACGACCAGAGTACCGCACCAACATTTCGACCCATACTAACAGGTTTTTCGCAGCTGGGAATGCTGCCGCCTACGATTTTATTCAGGGAGATCACGGTTCCTGGTCCGCCCGAGAGACGCACTACATAGACAATCCCGTCACCAGAGCCGGACTATCGGGCCCACCCCTGTAAGCAAAACCCTTTCACGATCCCAGACCACGCCGGCGTTGAATCGGGGGGGCTAAGACCAAGGGCCAGCCACCTGCATCTTTTCCAAGACGAGTACTTCACGGTGGAGAAGGGCGTGCTGGGAGTCATCACGGACTCCAAGTCACATGCACTTACCAAGGCGGATGGCACATTTAAGATCAAGGCCGGCACCAGGTAAGATGCTATTTAATGGTCTGTAAAGCACACGGCGAGGCAGCGTTAACCCCCGACTGAAGACACCGGTTCTGGTTCCACGAATCGTCGACCGAAGACCTAGTCGTCCACGGCCGGATCATTGACGGCCAGGACAAGGAGCATGGAATCGACTGGGACGTCTTTCGGAACTACCAAGGCTGTATTGCGGATTGTCACAAGAACAACATGGAGCCCTCCTTTTTCCAGCTTGCTTTGATCATGTACGACGCATCGACCATTCTGACCCCGCCGTTCTGGATGCCCTTGGCACTTCTCATCGGCCTGAACCATGTTTTGGCTCGCTGGATTGGACAGTATTTATTAGGGTATGTATCTGACGATATATTTATTGCTAGTATCCCTCTAGCCCGTCGTTGATTTCGAGCTGAGTTTTGCCAAATCGCAGGTACAAGTCAGCATATCCCGAGTATACCGGAGATCGAAAAGGTCAGTAGTACATTGCAATACAATGGTTGCTATAATTGTTGGACAACGCCCTGCTAGATCAAGATCGAAATCGCTAGTCAAAGATGTTCGATATTTACAGTGTACTTTATGTGAATCATAACAACTTGTTCATCTCCCTTTTTCTTTTCTTGTCTAACTACTAATTCTCTATATGTATATCTACTCAATCTCTGTAGCTATACAAGTAGGCTCCATGAAGTCAACTGTTACTTCTCACCTCGCTGACTAAATCGAAACAAATCTAAAATTGTTGGAAACCTAACCATTGACCTGCCAACCTAAGCCTTCATCTCTTGTGGTCCTGAGATGTTTACTTGCTCAGTCTGTAGATGGCACAGTGTCGCCAGTACTTGACCCCAGCATACACCGGAAGAAATCCGATCAAGTTCGCCGACAAAATGATGATCAGGGTGGTGGTCAGGGCATGTCTGGTGCCTATGTAACCCAAACGGCGCAGCTCGAACGTGTTGTGCAAGCAATGAACAATGATGTTGGCGTTTACCAAAGACTGTATGGCGGGTGCTAGCAAAGATAACCCGAAAAGAGTTCGATATAGAGCCGTGAGAGATGGGTAGTCCCAGTCGAAGTATGGTTTCATATATTCCTTCTCAGTCCCCGAATCGGATGCTTGAGCTGATGATTGTGAATAGAATCTCGGCGCAGTGGCGGGGACATGGACCATCACGAACATACCAATTGGGGAGGCACGCCACAAGATGCTGGAATGTTTTTCTGTGTGGCAGTCCGGTGATGCCCATGCTATGGTGGCTAGCAGAGCAAATGTAACCCAAGTGACAGCGTGACAACTTTACTCTGCTGGAGCCAGCACAAAGCAAGTATGAAGGCCAGTCCACAACTCTTCCTCTAGAAATGCATCTGGAAATGAGGTCCACTTAGCAGACAGGTAAGGGCCTGCATATACTTGGCCTTGCGAGAGTGGCTGTGGGCAATTAGTGCCGTAAAGCTGGTAGCTTGGAAATCGGATTTTAATGCTAGGCTCCTTGCTTCAGTGGATGAAGATAACTTCTGCGGTAAATTAAGATACGTAGGCTTAAACAATTCGTCGAATCCAGTTACGAGTATCTTTCTACTCGCTCGTTGGATAAGGGACTCGGTGAACTGCTTTCCCGCTTCGTCTTTGGAGTTGAAGGATATAGCAAATATTATACCCTTAAAGAGACCTGAAGACGCAGTAACGCCTCCGGGAGGACTTTTGGTAGGTTGAGCCGGCTTTAAACTGTGTGTTCGCTTGTCGGCCAGCTCGAGTATAGAGCTCCGTGGTGTCCTCGTATCAGTACCCTTTCCCGTGCCGTCGCCCATAAGCGCTATGTTGCTCTCCACCATGGTCATTGGGTCTTAATTGTCTGTCCATTGGTATTTCCTATGCCTTAATGCGGCTCTGACCGACTGGTCGGACGGGCTTCGTCGTCTGGATGCCTGCGGAGTGCTAGTAGAATCTGTCCTAGATATTCGCTCTTTGCTCTTGCTACTATCCCTAGTGCTAACTAGTGAGACCGGAGTTGCTGTTTGCGAGTCTATATAGATGTAGGGATTTTGAGTATAGGTTTGCAGTGCCCGATCTTCGTTAGCTAATTGGCCAGTTGTGTTCCAATATTCGGTGTTGTGCAGGCCGCCCTGAATAGTCCTAAACGCCCCGTTTCTGTTATCGTTGGCCCTAAGTTTGGTATAGGTTTGCTCTTGGCGCTTACTCGGATAAATTTGTATTTTGGCCTTTGCCAGGTTTGCTGACAGTGTCTTAGTAGACTATTCGCTTCTAATAGTGGGCAGAGGAAGAGCGATACGTCGCAACGATGCAGCGGCTCGCTATTGTCTGCGCTTTGCTAGACGACGATACCGAAGGGCGTCTACCCAACCTGAGTCTGAGTCCAAGTCCTAGCCTTCATTCTCTACAATGCTTGCTTGAGGATCATGAGCAGCTTCAACAGAGTGTAAGCTTCGTGGGTGGCAAAGCTTGGTAGCTGGCTTTCGCGAGACTCGCGACCTTTCAAACCCACAGGCCAGGGGGGGAGGGGCGGTGGTGCCTTACAACTTCGCTTAATGCTAACCGTGATACACCCCTGTGAGATACGAAGAGATACTGTTTGCGCCTGCTGTGCACTTTGATATAGATGTAAACCTCTGCTCCGTATCGACACTGAAGTCTTCGGCCACCCTTCACCCATGTTTTCCAGTTTTTCGCTATGTTTTCGTTGCTTCTATCCCCTTTTTTACGCGTTGGCAGCACAAGGCCAGGGCTGTTTCTTGAGACGTTTTCCATTCGTTCCTGAGCAAACCATTTACCGTTGGTAGGAGTCATGTTTATGGGGAAGGGGATGCGAAAAACAAAATCGTATTGACGGCAAAATATTTGGTTTCATACTAAACCACAAGCCTCTATTTTCATTTCCTTTATGGCTTTGGTGCTTGTTATGTCCCCATCTCACGGTCAACGAGACAGAACCGAAGCCGGCAACAGCGAAAGCTGCAGAATCGTCGTAACGGATCATCTTACAAACCATTGCTTCTAGTGCATATGCTGCCCGTAGCGCGATTTGTGCGCAGAAGGGGTTTTATGCTAGACGATAGCGGACCGATATTGACTCGGGCCCTGGCGGTGGAACAGCACAGGGGAACAATTGGAGTTTTGTGGACATTGCGCGAGGACCTGAGGGCTGCACCGCTTTTGAAGCTACAGGTGCATGAGGTGAAGTGCAACAAAGGTTCTTCTCTGTTGGCAGGCAGAAGGGCGTCGGTAGCAAAGCCAATGTGGATGTGGGTTATAACCTATATAGAAGTGAAGCGGCTCTGAAGAGCTGTAACGGAATATATTACTATATATTAGTATTAACTTTAATCCGAAAACAATACGGCTTTATTCATTAGCTATTTTAGATCCCGCGTAGTATAGAACCCGAAAGTTAATGGTTGGTATAATGCAATTGGCGTTACTTACTATTGCTCTTCCATCTGCACTCTCCTGAGTACCATGTATAGTGTGCCACTGTGAAAGCAGAAATGACGTTGACTGTATGCTACTGACGGGCTGGGCTACTTCCTACCGGCGAAAAGTGAAGGGGAAGTAACGAGACAGGAAGTTGGAAAGTGCCCTTCCTGCCTGCTTTTACATGTCTAGCCTGATCATGACGAGAGCAAATATAAGATTGTTACTCTTGGGACTTCGTGTTATTTTAGAAACATGTGTACAGTTCCTCTTTTATCCTCTTCTAGATAGCTAGAGTATATACATCATCAGGATACTGGAAGTACTGTATATCAGCGATCATCAAAGTTTACGTAATTCTTAGACTTCGATACGATAATACCGTATTGCGGCAACATGAATCAAAACAACCACCGCACGCGACCAGTATGCTTTCCCCCTGCAGGCCACTAAGTTGCGCCGACAGAGTACGCGCGGTAAGCTGCGAGACCAGATATACCTACGCCTGCCGACTCATTTGCCAATTCTCATCAAGAACGTCTATTAGCGGAGCATGGCCAGTCTATCGCTTCTACGAAAGAAGCCTCGACAAAGCCATCATCGGGCGATACTGATGTAGTCAGTGATTGGCTTTCAGCTATGTTAACTATGGGTTTCCAGCCAATAGGCGGGCCTATGGGGTAAAACAAGAAGAGTGTTGCAGTGTAAGGGGCGAATAAAGCGTAGGAGGCCCTCGTCAGGTAGCGGCTACATACCTGGTATCATTATAAACAGTATGAGAGAGACCTATAATAACTACGGAACGGGTCTGTTTGGTATTCTGACGAAAGCTGAGCTCGATGCCTGGCCTCGGATTGGAAGCCCGAGCCAAACTTCTTCTCCCGCGCATTTCTTGGTCGTCGAGTGCACAACTTCTTTCGGACGATGGCAAATTTCGTGGCGTCAGGCGCCCGATGTTTGAGCCATGGGACTCATTTGCGTAGCAACCGCCCACATCATAGGTAAGTGTGATGCCATACCGCAACGACATCTGGACAATGGTGAGCTTGACTTCGTTCGCGACAGTCCTCCAGGGCAATCGTGCTGGCCATGATTCAACGTCATGTTCTCTTTGGTGACTGATACGAGTGGATATTGCTGATTTCAAAGGTTACATCTTCTGCTAACGGCTATCCCAAGCCCTCGGAGAAGGGGGTGTATTGGTATTGCTACCACCCGATCGTGCGAATGAGATGGGTTACTCCGCTGTGATTCCCGTATGGCAGAATTAAGAAGCTCCATGCGACAAAGCTCGCATCGACAAGTCCTCGTCGCTCTCCTCGAGGGCGCATGGCGCCACGCACCAATTGCATTGCAGGAGATCGCGAAGCCCAGCTAACCATGCATCCAGGTCACTGCCAATCAATATAATGTTTCATATCGGTCAAATCATCGTCGTGTATAGATTAGAGATTAAGAGAACTAAGAAGGAGGTAAAGGAAGGGAAGCCGAGGCGGAAGAGAAAGATTCGGGCAGCCGGCGACGAGGAAGTGGACGAAATTGCTTATAATGCTTGCTCTAGGGAGGAAGGGTCAATTGAAGTTGTTGCGCGTTAAATGGTATGATTAAAGTCACTCGTTATCAGACGCGTCTTCATTTTTAGTAACGCATAATGCGACAGAGTCATGTCATAGACAACTTATGTGACCCTAGAGTCTTACCCCTGTTCGCGTACCACCTGATCGAGGCGCATCCCTACCCTGGTGGTCCATGGGCAGAGCCGCTGCCAAGCCCCCAGTTCAAATCTATCAACAGGGTCGGTTGTCCAAGAATAAACCTTGGAAGCTACACAATTCCACTTTCGCACTCTATGAAGTGTCGAAAATAGATAACATGCCTGTTCACCCCATCTATTCAAAGTTTATAGAATGGTGGAAAAGGGCTACGAAGTTTCGAAACACGACCCTTACTATCAAAACGGATCACAGTAGGTAGGTAGGCTGAGCTGAATCGCATAAGAGGGAATTCGTAAAAAAAAATAGAGGACGAGATAATCGTGAAGAAATGTGTATATAAAGACATTATAATCAAACCCAAGAGACAGTTTTCCTCATCATTCATCACCAACAACAGTTTCCACCATCTTCTCTTCCAGCTTCACTTCAACCGCCTTTGCGCCAGTCGCCTTTACTTCTTCAGCTTCTTCTCAAACCAATTCATTTCACCACTTATACCACATTTCAAACTTCATACTTTTCACCACATTTCAAACTTCATACCTTTCACCACCGCCAATATGCAGTTTACTCAGATTGCCGCTCTCCTCATTGCCGTCACCGGTGTTGTCGCCACGCCCGCTGCCAAGGCTATGGATATGGAGCCCTTCCACCTGTACGCCCGCTCCTGCGGCGCCGGCCTCCTGAAGGGAAAAGCTCTAGCGGTCTGCGAGCAGGCTTGCAAGGTCGCTTGCGTAAGTCCCTATTGCCTAACTGACCACGACGTCTTCTACGAAAATCATCTAACATGGCCTTTTGCTACTACTAGAAAGTTATCCCTATCCCCTTTGCCTCCGCGGCCTGCGCCGCCTCCTGCGATCGGAAGCGGTCCATTGGGGAGGAGTCGGAGCCCGAGATCGAGGGAACCAATGCCGATGCCGCTGAGCTCGAGGCCCGCGACGAATCACCCGCGCCGGGGCCCGAGACTATCGCTGCGCTCGAGGCCGCGCTTGACACCCGCGACGAGGCGTCCGCCGAGGTCTTTGCCAAGGCGGCCGGGCTTGACACCCGCTCACCTACTCCCCTCTCCGCCGGCCAGGTCTGCCGTGGCGCCTGTGCTGTCACATGCAATTCAACGGTCCTGGCGCTGATACAGAAGAAGTGCCTCTCTGTCTGCGTGAGTAACCACTTCCTTCTTCTCCGTCTCCCCCGCAATTACGGTCGCTAACCTACTTTCTGCTCCTAGAATGGCAAGTGCCCTAAGTAGATGATGCCTATAGGCAATCTCTCAGATTCTTACCGCATTTGGAAGCATAGGGGACGATTATGACAATTGAGTGTTTCGATGGATATACTCATTTAAGCTATCAAGGTTGTCTGGTATGGGGTCTTGGTCTGGATATCATGGAAGAGGAGTCACGGGAACTGGATTTTGTATATAACACATTCTGTTTCGGAGAAACGGTCATTTACATTCTTACTCGCATCGAAAATGTTCCTCCTAGGCATGTTTTTAATTCGCAGTTGCCCAGAAGGACTGCAGCACTGGAGCCGGAGGTTGAGGCTCGGTGGTCAAACCTAGCAAATCGAATATATCCTTGCCCGACTGGTAGGCTGCAGGCTTTCTTGAATCTATTTCCGGGTTTGTAGGCGTGATAGACGGGCCAAGGGGTCCCATGAAGTGGCTGAAAATTGATATGAATCGCTAGGCGCATGAAACTGACCCTCCATTACGATTTAAACGACGGTGACAAAGGTAGAGCTGTACTCGCCAACATTTCTGGTGTTACGGTATACAAACCAGGCGTAAACCAGAAACATGTAAAAAGTCGTGGCCGTCGATCATTGTGGCTAGCGTTGGATCGCAATTTGAAGCCAGAACGGGGATCAGTTGGACAGCATTGAGCAAGACGGCTATTATTCACTGCAATTTGGAAGAGGCGAAAAGTGATAACCCGTAGAATTCATTGAAGGCAAATTAGGTAATGTCCTATGTTCCGGGAAAAGGGGGCCAATAAACTAGTGAGACGGGAAAATACCTTCGGCCAATCCAGACGTCGGCCGAGAACAGTGGGGCTTTCGGGTAATTGCAAGAGAACCTGTCATCAACACCAACAGCAAATGGCATCAACAGCATCAACGGAATCAACGGAACCAACGGTGCTACCGTAAACCATCAGTTACTAGCCATGGAGATTATCCCACCCGATTCCAGTCATACACGACTGTCCTCGTTGCGCCAACGCGGCCGACCGATATTATCGTGTCGCGAATGCCGGCGACGCAAGATCCGGTGCAATCATCAAAGTCCGTGTGCACACTGTGTACACCACCAAAGGCGGTGTGTCTACCAACGCTCCATCGAAGAGCGGACTCCGCGATCGGAGTCGTCTACACAGCCGGGCCGGGGAGATCAAGGGACACCTGTGCTGCAGGGAGATGCTACTAACACCCCAACTGAGCAACATCATGGTATACCTACTCCCACGGCCACGCTCGGCCGAGCTAGTAGCACACCTCATCCGGCACGCCCGGTGCAGGCTTCGGGGACACAATGCGACGGGGACGATACCTCACGAAAATTGCATAGCCTTGGACAGTCTGTTGGAGCCATCCCTGACGCGAGAACTCACAACAGTGATGGGCTACCAACAGACGACGTGACCGAAGTGACGCAGGAGTGGCAGGTCATTTCCAACAAGTCCAGAGACCAGGGGAAACGCCGCAAAATGGGTACGGCATCAGAGTTGGCCTGTATTATTGCTTGTTTTAGCGAGATTGCCGGTATGGATAGCGGAATCGCATCTTTCAAAGAGCCGAAGGTGGTCCAATTGGTCACAGAAGCCGGCGGCTTCCTGAAGCAATGCAAGAGTATAGCGAAGGAGCTAAAGGCGCATCGGCCCACGCGGGCTCTCCCATTCGCCGGGCTCAGGCTACCTTGCCGTGAGACGGTAGATGCCATGGTCGGTCTGTACTTCGAGGCCTTCGAGTCGACCCACCGCATATTACACATCCCGTCGTTTTGGAAGGACTACCGCGCCTTCTGGGATGACCCTGAGGGTGTCTCGGCCGATCTGCGGCTGAAGGTACTGTTGGTCATGAGCATCGGGTCCAGCCTCCACCATCACGAGTCGATAGACGCCAGCCTTCGGAACACGGAGTTAGCTCACCAGTGTATATACGATGCCGAGACTTGGCTCGGCGGTCCTCTGGAAAAGGATCGCATCGGCATCACCGGACTGCAGATCTCGTGCCTGACCATACTGGCACGGCAGATCTTTTCCATCGGCGGAGATACTGTGTGGGTGACGATGGGATCCCTCATACACGCGGCTATGCAGTTAGGTCTGCATCGCGATCCCAAGCATCTTCTACTGGACATACCGTGCTTGGAGACGGAGATACGTCGAAGGCTATGGGCCACCATTCTCGATCTCGCTGTTCAGGCCGCCCTTGACTCGACGATGCCTCCCCGGATCTCTATTGGCGATTTCGACACTGAGCCACCGGCCAATGTAAATGATGACGAGATAAACGAGTCTACTACGACGATCGAGTCTCGCCCCAGAGACGTCTTTACCTCGACCTCTGTGCAAATCGTGCTCCTGGAGGCATTGCCGATACGTCTCCGCATTGTCCAGCAACTGAACGGTCTGCACTCCGAACTCACCTATCAGCACGCCCTGGATCTCAGCGCGCAGCTAATCGATTCTGTCCGCACTGCCCACAGCATAACGAAGGGCCTTACAGGTGTCACCGTGTTCCACCGACAATTGCTCGACTATCTGATTCGCCGTTTCATGATCCCATTGCATTACCCCTTCAGCAACCAAGCGCGTACGGACCCGATCTACCATTACTCTCTTAAGCTTAGTACCGACACCGCCATAGCACTGATGCCGCATACTGTCGACGACAGCGATGGGTCTGGCGACTTCTATCCGCGGCTCATGACCCTGGGCGGCGGCCTCTTCCGCGCCGGCGTCCGGGGGGCCTTTACCGCGCTTACGCTGGACCTGCTCACGCGCGTACGGGAGCAGCAGCTCGACGGCACGCTGGCGCACCAGGCGGCGCACCGGGCCCCCGTCAAGCAGGCCGTCCGCGACCTGATCCAGCTCTCTGACGATCGTGTGCAGCTCGGCGAGACCAACGTCAAGGGCCACATGTTCCTCTGCATGATCCTGGCGCAGGTCGAGGCCGTCGAGCAAGGGGCGCCGGCCATCGAGGCTGGGGTCGCGCGCGGGGCGCGGGATAGTCTGGAGCACTGCTTGGGACTGCTGAGGGCCCGGAAAGATGGCGCGGGTGGCGGTGGGGGTGACGCTGCGGTCCCTTTGGGGAACGAGGGGTTTGAGGAGGATGGGCACCAGGGACTGGGGTTGGAGCTGGGCTCTGGAGGCTTTGATGAATTGGAATTGGATTGGGACTCTCTGTTGACTGATCTATAAATTTGCGGTCTCGCTAGTAGAAATATGTTGTTGATGCGAAAGCAAACAACCCCTAGCCTCCCAGGGGACATCAAGGACAACTATATCACTCGACAATGCGTCAATTGAGACAGTCGAGAAGCTGGAATAACCATCTATAGGATAGAGTATGCCATTGGAGAGTATCGCTATTGATTATTCGACTACTTATTTGGAGCAAATAGCTGAATAACGAATTACGCCACTGAAAATTACACTAATGGAACACTCATATAGCTAGAATAGCTAGCTACACAAGGTAGTCGACGCATAGTAATCTGGAGATACGATAAAATCATTTTTCAGGAGAATTGGCGTCCGCCCAATTGTGAAATTAAGTCCATTGTCAACAATATTTGCGACCTTATTGTTTAAGATGAAGTTGGGTGCTTGAAACAGGGTGTTGGAAACTTGCAGGACATGGGGGCAATTTAGGGGCCGGAAGCTTGTCTGGGAAATCCACAATCCGCATGCTTTGACAGGGACGTAATTATAGACGTGAGACAGACGGTCCCCACATTAGAATCATGAGTTACAGAGAGCTTCACGTCCAGTAAATAGAGAATATCCAAGCTGCAAAAGGCGGTACTGTCCATTGAAGATTCTAGCGCAACTGATCGCGGGGATGGGTACCTCGGTAAGCTGTCCGTTGGCGGCACATTGGGAGCTATATATATGGTCCTACCTTGTCTCCGTAGTCGAAGTTCTTGTGTGGGAACGTCTTGAGAAGGCTTAGCTTGTCTTGTATCGACGTCTTTTTCTTGTTGCCGGATTCCCCCATTGTGCTCAGTCCTTCTTCGTGTTCTCCGATAGAGCTTTGGTGCTCCGCGAAGGGAGTTGGCGATGACCTGTATTCCGACAGATCGGCTGGCTGAGCACGATGGGCTGCACGTGTCCAACTGATGCCCACTATTCCCCGTCCGCTCAAGACGAACCTCTCACCATGGGTTCTAGAAGCATGTATTTGGGTGCCAAGGTCTGCGGCAGGTCAAACATACGCTAAACTGATTACCTTACCACTTGCCTACCATCAGTAGTAAAGTCGCAAAACACTGCACACCCCAGCCCGGCGACTAAGCCGTCTTACATTTGAATTAAAACAGCACGACCGGATCAAATCGAATGAAGGCGAAAAATATAATTAATATAATTAAGAGCTATTATGGTAATATTTATAATCTTTTTTTCTTCAAGGTTATCGGAGCTCGCAATCGGTGCTTAAATATAGGGCATTTTGATGGTGTAAGGGGTGTTTGCAGTGTTTTGGCGACTTCACTACTGCTACCATGTGGCAGCCGGGTAATGGGCAGTCGGATAATGGGCAAGGGCACTTGCATGGTTTGCTTGACAGCTTGGCGTAGTGGAATAGGTTGTCTATTTTGGGCGATCTTGGCCTAATTTGCAGATGACTGCGGGCAATTAGTCTTGGTGAGCATCCAATGTAGCTCCTGGACGATGACGAAGTGTCTGTGGTGTAACTGAAGAAGGGGGCAGACGTAATGGAGATTACGGTGGCAGAAGAGTTGAGATCCAAAAAGGTCCCCCCTAATGAGGTACTGACATGGAGGTAGGCACTGAAGATGAAAAGCCGAAGCTTCCGAGTTGGACGCGCTTCCGACCATCAAAGGCGCGAGGGAAGTAAGTACTTAAACCTGTGCAAATAACTTTCTGATGAATGAAACAGTGATTTGGTTTTGATATTGGTAGAAACTAAATGAAATGAGATGCTCGAGGTTCCAATATTCGAGCACCATTTTGCTTTTGGTGATGGAAGCACAGGTACACATGTCGGTGTCAGAAGCTGATGAGCGCGGGGTTAATAAACTTACAAGCTTTCTTTTGCGCTGGCTTGAGCCCTCCATCAGTGAAAATTAGTGACCAACCAGGCCACGCCGATTGAGTCCCCCGGGAGAGGCGGGTCAGACTGGGTCAGACTGGGTCATTCGTTAGTGGCAGATTAGACTCCCGCCCAGTTGGTTGGGTTTCTCGATATGCCAATTGAAGTAAGTACATGTGAGCACTTGGAGTGAGCACTTGGAGTGAGCACTTGGAGTGAGCACTTGCTTGCACGGGCTGCATCAGTGGCAGTCGTCCTGATCGCATCATCAATTCCTCAACCAACCTACATCTTATTATTATTATTCAAACCTATTCTTGCCAACTCCAGACGTATCCGAGCTCACGATTCTGCCATTTGACAATCCGTAACAACCTGCGACGAGCTATCAGGCGTTTCCAGAAGTGTTTCGCCGGCTTTGCTTCCATCCACTCACACACCGTCGTAGGCTCGTAGCACCCTCCAGCACCCCAGCACGCCCCGCAGCCTAAGTACAGTGACGAAACACGGGGACAGGACAGGGACCAGCAGAGCATCCCAGAGCATCCCAGAGCATCCCAGAGCATCCCAGAGCGTCCCAGAGCGTCCCAGAGCGCGCGCGACCCCCCGACCGAACAGACACGTTTCTTGGCTTTTCGACGCTCCAGACCGTAACCGACGTGACCCCCGGCTTCTGGGGGGATCCGGTCGTACGATGGCTTCCATTTCCCGCCAATCCACGAGCCGACTTTCCTTTCCTCACGTCCCATCTACATCATTACCAAGATTAAGCTTATTGCTATTGCTGGGCCTCGCGATCGCTCCGATGGCGCTGGGACACGACCACAGTTCCTCCCACATCCCCGAAGGCAAACAAGTCTCGGATGACCCTATTGTATGTCCAACCGCTTTCCCCTCCCATTCAATTCAATTGAATTGAATTGTCATAAATCGCAATTGCAATTGCAATTGCAATTGCAATCTGCAGATCAATCGACCTTTTGTTAGTATTGGCGCTCTAGCGGCTGGCTATAGAACCGACGGCGCAATTACCAGCACTCGATTACTGACACGATACCTAATGCAGGACACGACACTATGGGTTCACATTTTCATTCAGATGGTCGCCTGGGGCGTCATCTTTCCCGTCGGCATGATCCTCGGTGTAAGTTGTTCTTTTTTCTCTTCCCTCTACTTCCTCCCACCCGCTATTAGATCTGCTGCATCTGCAATGCAATTCTAACGCTTGCGCCAACTCCCACAGATCGTTAAAAGTCGATGGCACGTCCCCGTACAATCCCTTGGCGGCGTCCTCGCCCTGCTCGGATACGCCCTGGGCCACATGCACGGCGGTCGCGAGTTCCGCTCCAACGTCCACTCCGCATTCGCCACGCCCTTGATGTTCATGCTGCTTGGTCAGGTCGTCATGGGAATATACTTGAAACTGCATCTCGAGAAAGGATTCAATGGCAAGATGCGGCGTTGGGTGAAGCTGGGACATGGTATCTTGGGAAAGGCCATGCCCGTGCTCGCCTGGGTCCAGATGGTGTTGGGTGGAATCGCGGGGCTGGGCTTCTGCCATGACGACCATCTCGGCCAGTGTCTCGCCCACTTCATCATGGGCAGCTCTTTTATCGCATACGGCATCATATCCACCATCCTGCTTTTGGTGGGCCAGGTTTGGCTTCGACGTACCGGCCGCTCCCAGGAGTTCTTCGACTCGGCCGTCATTGCTGCGTGGGGGTGCATCAACACCTTCACCGAGCACCGCTGGGGACAACCGTGGGGCGGCAATGATTGGCAACATACGACTATGGGCATCATTTGGTGGTGTGCCGGCCTGGCTGGCGTCTGGCTGTCGAGGGATCGCAACGGCCGCCCGCAACGCAACTTTATTCCCGGCTTCGTCCTGGTCATCACCGGGTGGGCCATGAGCTCGCACCCTCAGGCGTTGATGGTCAGCGCCCAGCTCCACAAGGTTTTCGGATACACCTTGATGGCCGCCGGCCTGTCGCGCATTATTGAGATATCGTTCGTGGCCACGGATGGTACGCCAGAAGACGGTCGACCGATCAAGAACTTCGAGTACATATCCGTCTTCCTCCTGTACGCCTCGGGCTTTCTCTTTATGTCCGGCACCGAGGAGCAGATGGACATCATTGAGCACTCGGCCATGGACCACGTCGCCTACATCCTGATCATCTACTCGATGGCCTTCCTGGCCTTCCTCTTCACCATGATGCTCGTCACCCTGTACGACCAGAGCGCGAACCCGGCTGTGCCGACCAAGGAGCTGGCCAACGGTGGCGGCCGCCTCGGGCCAGGTTTGAACGGCCACGTGCCCGTGCGCGACGCCCAGGAGTTCGAGCTGGAGGGTCTGATGAGCGACGACGAGGACGCCGAGGGCAACCGGCTACTGCGCGACGAGGATCTGCCGCTTGATAGCCCTAGTACTGTGGGCAAGAACAGCGACCGGGTCGCGAACTGAAGACGGGGTGCGCCCACGCATTTACTAAAAGGAGGGCATGAGGGAAGAAAAAGCGCAAGGCCACGAGACCATAGGGCTGGGCGGGATGGGGTAATAGAGTGGGTGCGTCGATTTCGAAGAGCGATAAGGCGTGCGCATCTGGGAAAGCATTGCATAAATCACGGTGTTATGGGAACTGGGTCCGGCATTGGGAACTCAGCACAATCGTTTTGGTTTGGTTTATATGTTATAGGTACATTACATCGATGGAATATCACATACTACTGGTTTCAAGTCATGGCAAGAGGGTCACGATTGCTCCTTTCCGTGGCGAAATATTACGTATATCCAGCCTGCACTTGGTTAAGATTCCTCCATCCTCTCCCAGTGGTCTTCTTGATTGTTGGAGGAGGGGCATGGGTGCATGTTATGCTCTGGCGGATCCGAACTAGGAAAAGGGGTCGTATCTAACTAGCTCGCACTATGTGTGGTTCTGCCGTAGTTGATGTCATAATGCGTGCAAACCCTCTCGCCCCTGAGGTTCTACGTTCACATACCACCAGACGAATTCTCCCAGATCCAACTTCCTGGGTTATATTTGAAGTCAAGTTTTCTCCTTGCCAATTCGCCCATGCAAAACGGCTATGGGGACGGGGCGACCGCCAAGACCGAATACCCCGTTGCAGAGGGTTTACTTTGTGACACGGTTGGGGGTCTTGGATTTAGGAGAGTCGTGTTTCGTCTCATTTCTCCCTCTGTCTGCTTCCCCATTGGTGTTCTCGTCGCGGAATGTCTTCGGATTCCCATTAGCGAGTTCGTTATTCCAAGCGGCACCCGAATGGCTGTCTCCCTGATACGCATGAGGATTGAAAGCCCCATGGTAGCGGAAGGGACCATTCCTGTGCAATTCATCATCATTCACTTCTTCTTTCATTTCGTATTTGGTCCAACTTTGCCCTGTCTGTCTCTTAACGAATGGATAAGATGCTGACTGTTATAAATCGTTCTTGGTGCTGGATAATATGCTAGGTGCCTTGATAAGACAGGACTGAGTGTAGTGAAGGGACACCGACTTGGGGGCTAAATAGGTAGATGAGTTGCTTACCCATGAAACGGAGCTCTTTCACATATCCGAGAGCTGTGGAATGTTTTCAGGTTTGCTTGCTTCTGTTGTTTTCCCCTTTATCCCCCCCCCTTCACAAACAAGACGTTGGTCAGGATATGGTAGGTACATTTGGGAATGGATGAGCAAACACCTGAGGATCTCTTTGGGAGTGGGTTCGCTGGGGTCTAGGCTGGATGCAGCGCAGCAGCAACTGATACTGTTTGCTTCATTGGGAGTTGGACAGATGCTATTTAAAACCCCACAAACCCCAAAGCAGCATCAACAACAACAATACCAAAGATCCCAAGTAGGCACGATGGCAGAGTAGTCTAATGCGATAGACTTGAATGGATCACCTTGTTCTAGACATCTGTTTCCTTCGGGAGCGCAGGTCCGAATCCTGCTCGCGTCGTCCTTTTTGTGCAATTTATATGTCTTGCTACTTTGTTTTTGGCCTTGTTGTCCTTGTACCCCACATTCCTTCTGCAGAATGATGCCCTCACCTCATCCTCGTCTCCCTAATCATATCCAACATGACTACTACTACCCACTACTTGTTCGTCCTCCGATACCGACAGCAACTCTCACCACATAAGCACTTCTTGTCCAGCCCCTTCCAGTACTTGTCCAAGTAGTCCACCGTGACCTCGGTGCCCGCCTCGATGCCCTTGCTGACCAGGACGAGGCGCTGCGTGTTCATCCAGGTGAAGCGCTCGTACTGCGCGTTGGCCTTGCAGCTGTGGTTCACGAAGCGCGTGAAGTTGCCCTGGCGGCCCTGCCAGATCTGGTACTTTGTCGGCTCGGTATGGCTGCCGCCGCCGCCACCGGTGCTACTGCTGCTGTTGTTGTTGTTCTTGCTGCGGCTGCTCTCCATGACGTCGACGTCCTGGTACCCCCGCGTGACGAGCCCGACGAACTCGCCCACGGGCGCGCCGCGCTCAAAGGCGCACAGGGCCATCAGGCCGTTGTTGCGGCCGTCCCGGGTGCGAAAGACAAGGACGGGGCTCGGGTTCGTCTTGGCGCTGCCGAAGAGGCTCGGAAAGCAATAACAGCGGTTTCGGTTCCAGTCGTCCGACTGCTCCTTGCCGCACTTATCGCAGCTGGGCAACACGTCGACGCCATCGCCGTGCCGCGTCATGGACAGCGCGCTACCGCCCCCGGCAGCTAACGGTGGCGGTGTCCAGCGCGGGTCGTCGCAGCCCCAGGCGGCGTGGTCGATGACGCACTCGTCGATTTGCCGGTAGGAAAAGTCCGGGTCCCACTGCAGGTACGTGTTGCGCAGCGGCACGGGAGCGGTGCCGTCGAGGGCGACGACCCAGTCGTGGGGGTGGCCCTGGTACGCGCGGGCGGCGGGCTCGCCGATGATGCCGAGCAGCTGGCGCCAGTCCGGGTGCAGGGTGTCGGCGGCGACCTCGAGGGCGGGCCGCAGGCTGCGCAGGCGGCCGAGGCTGTCGTGGTCGAAGCCGATGCGGTACTTGCAGAAGCGGTAGACGCCCATGCCCGCGAAGATGAGGGCGGGCCACCCCCCGGCGTCCTTGATCTCCTTGTAGCCCCGCCAGATGTACATCTTGTTCCGCAGCTCCTTCTCCGTCCACCCAAAGTCGGCGCACGCCTGCACGATGGCCGCCTTGTTGTGCTTGGTCCGCGACAGGCTCGCGTCCGCCGTCGCGCAGCTGTCCACGTACTCCTCGAAATGCTCGACCCAGCGCGCCTGCACGATGACCTCGAGGGACCGGCAGGCCCGGCTCGCCTGGGTTACCTGCCGGCAGAACGCGTTGCTCTGGCTGAAGGAGCCATCGGGGCGGCTTGAAGCCGACCGGTTCACATCGCCGCTACCACTCCCACGTGACCCCTGCAGGCAGCTGGGCGCGACCGTCAATTGGCTGCCGCCGCGACCCTGCCCATCCGGGGCCTCGACCTGCCAGGGGCCCTGCAGATGGCGCGGGCTCAAGTCGATGTCGCCGTGGATCTGCTCCCAGATGCCGCCGATGAGCTTGTCCAGGGTCGAGGGCTTGAGGAAGTGCCCGACAGGCTTGAGCTTGCGGCGCTTGGGGAACTTGTCGCCGCTGTGCATCTGCCGCTGGCTGTCGGCCTCGGCCTCGACGGCGGCGGCGTGGACCTTGGCGGGCCGCAGCCCGCTCAGGTCTTTGCGCTGGTTGCTCTCGGGCGAGGGCGGCTCCGGGCTCGCGCTGCGCGAGTTGCCCGCTGTGGACGGCTCGACGTCGGGAACCGCGGCGGCGGCGGCAGCAGCAGCGACAAGCTCCGGTTCCGCTGCTGCTACCGAAGTCGGGGCATTTAATTGACGGCGGGTGGCAATTTGTGTTGAGGAGTGTGCCACTATCCCTGTTTTCGTCGACGAGGTTGGCGAGGCGGGGTTGCTTGGCTGCACGTCAGCCGGGGTGAAGGCGTTGACGGGCGAGGGCGGGATGCTCGCGATGCCGGAAAGATCGACGAAGTGCTAGTAGCGTGATTAGATGTTCGTTCCTCCGTCCAGAACGATGTGCCACGTCAATTGCGGCTTGGCGGACGGGAAAGAAGGGAGGGATGGGTGTTACATATCACATACCGAGACGACCATGCCCGGCGTTGATTGGCGGAGGAGGTGTGCGGGACGTTCTTCAAGACATGCCTCGATGCGCAGGACGGGGTTCTGCAGGCTCTGGAGGACGGCCCAGTCAAAAGTCGAGTTCCGCAGCTGCTCCACCAGCGACCGGCTGATGTGCTCCCGCAGCACGTCCTCCTGCTGGTTTAGGCTCATGTCGCTGTCGGCCGGAGACGCCATGGTGGATGGCGGGTGGCTGGTGACTGGGAGATAAGGGGGGATTGATTCTAGGTATGCGAGTGCACACGCAACCCGGCGGCGGCGAATGTCGTGGTGTGGTGGGTGTGAGGAACAAATTGGAAGGGCGGGCGGAGTCGCTTGCTTTGCTGGCGATTTGGGTGTCCCCTAACCACTGGCCACTGGCCACTGACCACTGCTGGCCACTGCTGTGCCCCGCCGGTAATTAGAATCCTGCCCGGGCAGAACAGAACAGAACAGAACAGAACGCCCGGGCCTTCGGAGCTAGACAGACCCCTGAAACGACTACATGTGTCAGTCATGACGACATGATTCTTTTTTATCAACTGTTTTCTTTTCTTTTCTTTTTTTCTCCCTTTGATTATATATTATATTTTTAGGTATTGATTGGTTATCTTCTGGTACATGATCAATTGCAACTATCTTTAAGGGGTCAGTATCCCGGGAATGGCTTCGAGCTTGTGATCACATCGTGATCATTAACGACGCCAAAATCGCGAACCTTGTATTGTATCGCGTTTTAAATCGCCGTAGAACTACAGCCACTTGATAACATAGCAATATTTGTGCATATGAGAATTGCTTTCAAACATCACACCATGATGGAGCATGTTTCCCATCCCGTCTAGTCGCGTGAGGGATAGGCAGTAGAAAGAAAACAGCAATGATAAACCGCGCAGTTCTGAAGATGGGATGGAGGATTGCATTGGATAAACCACAGCTGTTCTGGACTCTAGTTCCATTTCCAGACTTTGAAAGAGCGCACATAGCGCCGTGGAGAGTCTGATTTTGCTACATCTCCCGAGACTGCGCTTATTTATGTTGTCAAAATAACCTAGTCAACTTTGAAGTCACGACTTTCTCGGTATCAGACTCTTGTACAGCGAGTCACATGACCGTCCAATGTTGGTTAAGATATCTATAAGCTGGATCGAAAGTATTGTCACCTGTTTAACCGTGTTGTTGGCCGTTACACAACGGAAACCTACTGCGGAGATACAATACACAGCCATGAGAATTTCTACTACTGCTGCGATTGAACACCGCATCCCATCTTTCCTCGAGGGTTAAGAACTTGGTGTAAGTTTATACCGAATAGACGTGAGCATGGGCTCGTCCTTCCCGGTGTAAACCCCTACCTGCTTCCAGTCATCCTTGGCGAACCCCTTGTGTTTCCGTCTCTCCTCCTCGTCTGGCATCAATAAGCGAACTGTGTCTACTACGATGGGAGGCTCGTCAAGCCTCAATTTTAGCGTCTTGAAGTCGGGTCCGCGGCCGATTGCGCGTGTTGGCTGGAGGTCTCTCACGCCGTTGCGCGGGCTCATCGGGTGGGTGCAGTTGGGCATGGAGGAAGAGAGCCCCATGAAGGCCAAGGAAGATGCACACGGATGTTGGACACCAACAGTGCCCTACACAGATACAAGTGGGGGATGACTGGAAGTAATATGAGATGTGACTGACGGGAGCTGGGACCAGTTATTTGCGCCCAAAAGGGCAGCTGCAGAAGGGGCATGTCGTTTCACTGACCTGTTGATGTTGGATCGGCCAAGTCATGAGGAGGATCGGTGCCTGAGTGAGTCGGAAGCCATGAAGAATAGTTCTTTATAAACCTACGTTCTGCCAACAGTAGCGAATTATTCACGTTCCAGATCATGAATGTAACCGTATACATGCATACTTGGTCCTTGTAAATTCGCTCTCGTCTTCATGCAAGTCATGCAGGGCAAGCTTGATTTTGTAGTTGCATGTCGAAAGCAGAGAGAAAACCGTTGACGGAAAGACCACTCCCATCCGCCCAACGTATCTTTTTAAGACCACAACTAGTGGCGAGTTTGAGTTACGCCTACGAAAGCTTGCTTTCACTTTCCATTTCCTTTGCCAGATCTGACATAACACACATCATCCACCAGAATCACCGACATGTCAAGCCAAGTTGACCCAGTCCCATTGAAGCACCATAGGGGTCAATTTATATGATGAGTGCGACAACGCTCTCTACTGACACCATAACCTAGTATGTTGGTAGTGAGACATGTTCAAGTCCTCATTTTGATGTCTCCACCGGCATATAGGCATCCAGCCAGTATCAAAACACTCGTCGCCAACTACTCAGAGACCGCAAGCGCGATATGATTGCGAATTCGGATATATCTTCGACCAGCAGCATATCACTCATTCACGATCATTGTTTTTCATCATGTTATAGATATTTCCAGGGTGCACATAGTTCCATTATTATCTTATCGTACGGCCCATTACAACTTCCAGTCTCCAATGTTTGTTCAAGACTCTAAAATTATCCATCCTATTTCTCGCGGCAGAACTCGCGGCCACGCTCGGTGCGGTTGGGGTCGCAGACCAGGTTCTGGGTGGCGACACAAGTCAAGCGGTCACCGCCTACAAGGTATCATCGTGTCAGTTTTCTGGCCATCAAGAAGAGCAGGCAAGGGATCACGAAGGAGAGATAAAGAAGGTTTTTGTTAAGAAGGTTACTCACAGTTGGCGCTGCCCGAGGGAACGCACTTGCCCTGCTGGCCGTTGACGTTGCAGAAGTCTTGCTTCAAGCTGGTGTTGGCGACGCAGCAGGAGCCCGAGGGCACGGGGCGGTTGGCGTTGGACTGGCGGCGGGCGAGGTTGGCGGTTTGGTCCTCCATGAGGGTGGTGGCGCTGGCGAAGCCGGCCAGGGCGACGATGACGGTGGTGAGGGTGAACTGCATTTTGAAGTTTTTGGTGGGCGGGGATTGATATCTTGAGTGATTAAGAAGTTACTGGTTGATGATGTTGTATGGTTCGTGTGAGGAATGGAAAGAGGCCGGCCCTGGAAAGATTAAACTTATGTCGAATAAGTTGGATGGTGAGAATGGGATGCTTCTTTCAAAATATCGAGGACACTGGCGCGGCTAGGTTTGGGTCTTTATACTGATATCTATCTACATGCAGAGTGCGTGCATCCCATCATCGCAGCGTCCGGGTATGGCGGCGAAGCTCGGTTGCCCTTGCTCTTCCATGGGTCAACATGGTAGGGGGGGGAGGGGGGTCCGGCAAAGCCAGCATACGGCGTTGGGTATCTAAGTTTTGACCCTGAAGCAGCCGGAATGGGTAAGGGAATCTGCAAACGATGAGATTTGATTGGGCGGCTGTCTCTCCTGTCAGTGTTGCCAAGGGATACCATGGCAGACGAAAGATGGGATGGAGGTTGGAATTGGGATTTCTGGGTAGGATTAGCCCCCTAAGCTAAAATTTGAGACGGGTTTCAGGGGCTTAGCCCACTCATGGCCGAACGAACTTTCCGCCGCGCTGGGTCTGTCTAGGTCTGTCTGGGTTTGTCTGGGTCTGTCTCCTTGTCTCGCCTGCCAAGCACCGACCATCGCCGACTGCGACGTTTCGTGCACGCATCTCGACTACCAAAGTGGAAGTGTTTCCCAGTGGCTTCTAACGGATTGTAAACATTCTTTTCTTTTCTTTTTCTTTATCATCTATCTTTTTTTCTGTTTGTTTGTCTGTTTAGTTTTTACCGATAGGCTGTAGCGAAGGCGGTAATTAGTTGAACAATTGGCACTGGTTGCTGGTCTGTTAGCTTCCTCTGGGCACCTGCACTGCACAGCCACGATATATCTAAAGTAAGTAGGCGGGACTCGGGATATTGGATCTAACATTAGACAATCTTCCCCGTAAACTTACATCTGCTTATAAGTATGCATATCTCTAATGAATCCCCATTTCTCGACTTTTGGGGCGTGATGGAACTTTGATGCAGTCCCTTGTCGCCCGCGAGATGAAGACGGTCTAGCTTGCGAACCTACCCTCAGTTGGCCCACTTGGAGCGTGACCGTAAAAGAAGCATATCAACCCTGCCAAGTTTCAGATCCCGGCATTACAACCAGACCTGCAGTACCTTACCAAGTATTTCCAACCCATCCTTTGTCGGTGGTGCCCGCCTGGCGAAGAAGACTGCCAAAGCAATATCGATACCCAATGCCCGCTTCACCATTTACTCGCATCTTCTCGCGGTAGACCACGAAGACTTCGAGGTTCAGCACGGTCGTCTTTCGTTACTAGTCCCTCACCATCGCCATTGCAATCAATCAATGCATTCGTTCCCTCTGGATGCACGTGAGGTATTCAATGCCTGTATCGATATCGGCTCCCAATTGGCAGCCTACTATTAGTGAGCACCAATCAAAAAAACACTAGTCATTTGCACTCCCGGTCTCTCGCTCTGGCATAGGCAGAAAAGGGTGTGAAGAGGACGAGGTATAGAAGAGGGCAAGCTGAGTATGAGCTTCAAGGCGATTGTCGAAGAATAACGCCCGTTGGGGATAGCGACGAACACGAGGGGGAAAACGGCCGTTTGTCTTGGCAGATTCGAGATTCGGCTAGCACCCAATCAAGTAGCGATTTCCCATCCGGCGAGACGAATTGAGAAGGTCACACTTGAAAGAGGTAGGTAGGTCTCGGTCTGACTCGAACTGATTCTTGCATTTGATTGTCGTCTCATTTTGGTTCAGACGGGATAACAACATGTTGGTACTGCTGCGTTGGTGGCATTGGCCTCGAAGCTGCACTGGAGTGTTGGTGCAGCACCCTGGCACCCGCTATTTACTTTTACTTCAGCGGTACTCCCTCCGTACTTTTCTAGAACAACTTGGAACTCCATGTTTCTCACTTCGTGCTATCTTTCCGCCAACAGACTTGTCTTACTTGAGAAACACTTGCTCAAGATATCACCAAATAATATGGAACCGAATGGCAGGGTCAAGAAGATCTTGGATCGCCAAGTCCATGGTCTCGCGCCAGAACCCTCTGATAAGAAGAGTCTCTACAGCTATTCAACGCCGAGGGACAAGATCATTCTCTTGATCAGTTTCATTTGCGCCATACTTGGTGGCGTTTTGAACCCGCTCATCTCGGTACCTAGTAGTGTTTTTTCTTGAATAGCAAAACGGGGCAGAGTACTTCAATTGACCACCAATGCATTGGCGCAGGTCATTTACGGCCAAACCGTGGGTGTCTTTGGCGACCACAGCGCATCCGCGACCCCCACCGAAGAAGCGCGTCGGGAGCTCGTCAAATACACCCTCTACTGGATCTACCTGGCCATCGCCATCTTCGTCCTCATCTACGTCGCCACCGTCGGCTTCTACTATGTCGGGGAGCGCACCGCCCGCGCCCTGCGCAATGCCTACCTCAAGTCCGTTATCCGCCAAAACATGGCCTTCTTCGACACGCACGAGCCCGGCGAGGTCGCCAAGCGCATCATGTCCGACATGACCCACGTGCAGGAAGGCATCACCAGCAAGCTGGCCATCGCCGTCACCGCCATGGCGACCTTCTGCTCTGCCTTCATCCTGGCCATGGTGGTCAATTGGAAGACGGCTTTTGTGTTAAGTCCCACCTACGTTCTCATGGCCCTGTTCGGATCGCTCAGCGGCGCCCGTGTCGTCAAGTACCACAAGCAGGAAAAGGTGGCCAGCGAGAAGGCTTCGAGCCTGGCGCATGAGGCCATCTCCTCGGTGCGCCAGGTCTACGCGCTCGGCATCCAGCACACTCTCGCCAAGCGATACGAAGCTTTCCTGAAAGAGGCGGGCCGACCTCATCGCAAAGCGCTCTACATCCTCGGCCTGTTCACGGCGTGGTGCCAGTTCCTCCCACCTATGATCCACGCCCTTACCTTTTGGACCGGCTCCCATTTCTTGGTGCAAGGAGACGCGTCCGTCGCCCAGATTACCACCATTGCCATTGTTGTCGTGATTGGCGCATTCGCTATTGTGAGGATTGCGCCTGCTGCCCAGGCCCTCGCAGCCACCGTCTCGAGCGCCAGCGTCATCTTCAGAGAGATGTCGCGTCGTTCTCCGCAGGACCCATTCGACATGTCGGGCGCCGTCGTCCAAGACTTTGAAGGAAACATTGAGCTTCGTGGGGTCAGCTTGGTCTACCCGAAGCGTCCAGATGCTCAGGTTGTGAATGACGTCTCCTTCCACTGCCCCGCCATGAAGACGACGGCGATTGTGGGATCCTCGGGAAGCGGAAAAAGTAGCATCATCAACCTCTTGGAAAGATTCTACGAGCCTACTGAGGGCGAGATATGTAAGAGTCCCGTCCAGTCAGTGTTTTGATTCTTTGAGAAGCACTGATGCTCATTCATGGTCCGCCATCCGCAAGATATGGACGGCGTTGACATCCAATCATTAAACCTGCGATGGCTACGTGGGCAAGTCGGGCTCGTGCGACAACAACCAGTCTTGTTCGATACCACGATATACGAGAACATTCGCTACGGTGCAGTCGTCTATGCATCCGACGGATCCCACATCTCAGGAGACGCGCTCAGGGAACAGATCATCGCGTCAGCCAAGATGGCAAACGCCCACGACTTCATCACGGCCTTGCCTGATGGTTACCAAACGAGGGTGGGAGAAAACGCCACGCAGATCTCGGGAGGCCAGAAGCAGCGGATCGCGATCGCGCGGGCTCTCATGCGGGATCCCAAGATCCTGCTGCTCGACGAAGCCACCTCAGCCCTGGACGCGACTTCGGAGTCCATTGTGCAGGCGGCCTTGGATAAGGCAGCCAAACATCGTACCACAATTGTCATTGCTCATCGGCTGAGTACCATTCGGAATGCCGACAACATTGTCGTCATGTCTCAAGGCTCCGTGGTCGAGCAGGGGACCCACGCTGACCTGATCACGCTGGATGGTCACTACGCCCGCCTGGTCCACGCTCAGCAGATACGAAGCCGTCATCAGGATGAAATCGTTGAAGGTGAAGAGGAAGAGGAAGAGGAAAGTGATGTGGATAAGTTGCTAGATGCCCCCGTCGAAGTGGACGAGACGACCCCCCTTCTGGGTCTACACAGTAGGCACGAGTCTGGCAATGACCGTGAAGAGTCTCGTAATGCGAGCAAGCCTAAATCTTGGGGCTTGGGCAGGACTCTTGCTCTAATCATACGTATGAACAGCGGCGAGCGCTGGTACTTGGTGCTTGGCCTTATCTGTTCCATTTTTGCTGGCTTGTCGCTGCCAGGGCAATCCATTGTTTTTGCAAAGTCTCTCGAAGCCCTGTCTCTGCCCCCGTCAGACTATGACACGCTCCGAAGCCGCATCAACATCCTGGCAGGCATCTTCCTCGCGGTGGCGATCGGGATCTCCATCTTCTACACCGGCCTGGGACTGGCCTTCGCCTACTCCACCGAGCGTCTGGCGCGCGTCGTCCGAGACTCGTGTTTCCGCGCTATGTTGTCGCAGGACGTCGAGTTCTTCGACCGCAAGGCCAACTCGGTCGGCTCGCTGCTGTCCATCCTGACGACGAGCACCGACGCGCTGACCGGCCTGAGTGGGCCCATCCTCGGCGGTGCGCTGTCGTTTGTTTGCATCATTCTCGGCGGCGTCGTCCTGTCCATGGTGCTGAGCTGGAAGTTAGCCCTAGTCTGCACGGCGACCATCCCCATGGTGGTGGCGTGCGGCTGGGTGCGCTTGCAAATGTTGGCCGTCTTCGATGCGCAGACGCGGCAGAACGGCGTCGACGCCGCGTCCTTCGCCACCGAGATCGTGAAAGCGGCGGGGACGGTGGCGAGTCTGGGCCTCGAGGACTTCGTGCTCGACCGGTACGACGGCTTCTTGGCCAAGCAGTCCGAGAAGTCCCTGGGCTCCATCCTGCGTGCGTCGAGCCTCTACGCTGCCTCCTCCTCTGTCGTCTACTTCGCCAGCGCCTTGGCCTTCTGGTACGGAGGGACCTTGCTGCTTGACGGCGAATACACGCTCTTCCAAGTCTACATCTGTTACACGGCGCTGATCTCGGGCGCCCAGATTGCTGGCTCCATTTTCGCGTTTGCGCCAGACGCGAGCAAGGCCATCACTGCCAGCCAGGATATTGACGGCCTTCTTCAGCGAAGACATCTTGACAATGATGTGTTTGCCGCAGGTCATTCCGGTAACGGGAAGCAGAAGGCTTCAACAATAGGTGGAGGGCGCGCTCACAATTTTCATATACAGTTTCAAGATGTGACGTTTGCCTACCCATCCAGGACGACCCGTCCGGCTCTGCGAAACTTTAGCCTGGACGTGGGGGTAGGTCAGTTTGTTGCCCTGGTAGGCCCAAGCGGCTGCGGAAAGAGCACGGCTCTGTCGTTGATCGAGCGCTTCTACACGCCCAACGCCGGCTCGATTCTCGTGAACGACCGGGACCTTGCCACGCTCGACTTGGACGAACACCGCAGAACGGTCTCGCTCGTCAGCCAAGAAGCGATATTATTCTCCACATCCATCCGGGAGAACATCGCCATGGGCCTCCCGGGCGACGAAGATGTCCCCGACGACGCGATCTGGACCGCCTGCCGCCAGGCCAACATCGCCGACTTCGTCGCCTCGCTCCCCGAGGGGCTCGCGACCCTGGTCGGGCCGGGGGGTAGCATGCTGAGCGGCGGCCAGAAGCAGCGCGTCGAGATCGCGCGGGCGCTGCTACGGGACCCCGAGATCCTGCTCCTGGATGAGGCCACGTCGGCGCTCGACACCGAGTCGGAGCGCGTGGTGCAGGAGGCGCTTGACGAGCTCGCGACGGCGACGGTGGCATCCGGGCGGAACGGGAGGAAGAAGAGGACGACGATCGCCGTGGCGCATCGCCTGAGCACCATCCGCAAGGCGGACTTGATCTGCGTCCTCGACCATGGCAGGATCGTGGAGTCGGGCACGCATGAAGAGCTGGTCCGGGCCAGGGGGCGATACTGGGAGTTGTTGGAGATCCAGGATTTGCAGTAATCATTGGTTGTGGCAAGCCCGTGATGTTTGGATTATTGGCTAGTTATCCCTATTTTGCCATGTTCACTACGAGATTGGCTCTACTGGCGAAGATATATCTGCATGCTGAATATCCAGACAGAAAACATGCTGAACGAGAAATCATCCCTTCAAATACCCGAGGAGTGGCATCATGTGCGTGCTTGTGAGTCTGAGTCCAGGTTGAAAGATATTCCCCTCTGAGCTGGGCTTATTGTATGTTGTCAGAGTACTCACAGAAGAGCAAAAAAGAGTAAACTGCCCGTTGCTGAAGTCGAACCAATGTCGCCATTACTACTGCCACCGCAGTAATTATGGGTGCTTTACCGTTAAGCTAAACTGGCCGTGCAAAAGGCATATTATCTTTATAGATACTCGGCGATTACCTTAGTAGCCGTCATATGGCGTTTGGCCATGCCTACGTCTTTGAAGGTGAATGATACCGGAGAGTGCCGCTATAACTCTTTGCTCTGCTTTGTGGTGGTGAGGAGGAGACTAGAGAGTGCCGCTATAACTCCATGCTATGCTTCTTGTTGATAAAGAGGAAATATTTCTTTGTTTTCTTTTTTCTTTACGATTTTCTCCAATTCAATGCCTGAGCAGAAACTAAGACTCACAGCGTAATATACGCTCTAATATTAACTCAAAAGAAGGGAAGAGGAAATCATATCGACTCTTGGCCTCGAGCGAGGATACCATGATGCTGAGCGCGTCTTTTTTGCTGTATCGTATCCGCCTGACTACTTTACGTATCCGGTCTCGAGGAGATGAATGTGCCGCTTGGACGTACCGGGCTTCCGCGAGGGGACGTGCCCAGTTGCGGCACAAGGAGTAGGATTTCGCCTCTTCGTGGTGTTGGCTTAGCTGCCGAGCACGAGCAGTTTTGATTATGCTGATTCCGCCTCGCCCATCTTCTTCTTCGTACGTACTGATACTCTAGGCGGTGGTTGCCGGTCGGTCATAGCGAAGCCTCGGTGACATTCGTCGGGGCCGGGGCGGGGCGGCCTCTCCCCCTGAGGGCATTCGGTCAGATGGATCCACATCCGCACATTTCCGCAGATTGCTTATCTATTGACCGGGGTTGCATCGAACGGCCCCTGTCGAATCGAGAAGACGACCGAGCGTGGAATTGTTTGTATGATCTGATGGCAATAACGGGAATTCGCTATACACGTGTTGACCGAGGGAGGGGGGTCTCTCGCCAATCTGATTTACGATCTAGGGCGATGCTGTTACCATATGGTAATGTAGTAGTTTGGATGTGGCAGTTTGGCATTCCATGAGACAATGGCCTTCAGATGAGGGAGTTTCCACACGTCATGCATCTGCATCCGCATCCTCGTCGAAAATGCAACTACAGCTGCGCTTTGAATGAAGTGAAACCCAGATAAGTGGGGGGAGGGGCTAGTCAAGAGTAGACAAAGTCATCCCAGTATGTATACGGCCTTTATATGGCCACCAACATATATGTCCACTATAGGCATGTCCAGGCTGGTGACTAGTTCACTTGGGATGACAGCGCGCATCTTCATTTCACCACGGCGGTCTGAACACCATCGCCCTCCACAACTCGGCAGGTTGAGGAAGAGGTCCATCCGCAACGCGCCCCCACTTGACTCGCTCACCCAGGGGGCAACCTGGGAGCTGACTCGCGAGGCCGAGGCTTACGGCTAGCAAAGGACGGTTAGGCTTTGCGGGTTTGTTTAGGAAGGCCGTTGTATTGCGCAATCTGGGACAGCAGTCCACCTTCTGCGCCTGCGGGGTTTCAACTCGGGGGGCTCCAGGGCAGGGTAACCGTAGCGGCGCAACTGGATTTCCTACATACATGGCCATTTCCACCGTAAACTCTAGCATGCTACTACAGTGGCGTGTGCCTGTGAACGATGTGCATGCATGATGGTTAGATTGCATTTCATCGCCAACAAGAGAAGAGGTGCTGCAAGCCATTGAGTTGGAGTGCACATTGGGAAGGGGCCAGCCAAGCGCAGCTAAGCGCAGCCAAGCCCGCGATTATTTTAGTATAGAACAAGCCCTGGGAAGCAAGCTCCCGTTCGGGCCGGAACCCAAATAGTTTATCTTAAAACCAAACTCTATCCGAAAAGGGAAGAAGATCACTGTTGTGGTGTGGCGTGGTGTGGTGTGGTCCCGTCCCTCGAAACTGGTTTCTAGTAGTACTGACAAGTACTAGCCGGCCGTAGTGTCTAGATACACGTATGCAGAACATTCGGATCAAGGCCCGTATCGGCTGATTGGTCACCCTACCACACGTGGAGGAGTTATTAAGTTTTTATCCAGCAACACGCATGGTTGTTGACCTGGGTGAAATGCAGGGAAGCTTTGGAATCATAGCATAGACCGTGTCCGTTCGCAGCCCTGCCCCAGGTAGTGACCTTGGATGTGGGGACGAACTCGTGGAAGAGCGGAGTATACGACTTGGAAAGAGCGCCCTGTTACCGGGATATCATCTCGATACGACAAGCCATGTAACCTTAAACATACGGGGCTCATGCCACCTAATGCGGATGAAACTCGATGATCGACTACCGAGCGCCGTGCCAAGATGTCGTCGCGCGCATCGTCTTTGCCATAAGACTTGCTCGATTCATCCCAACTTTCCTTCCAATACACATACGTTGGAAGCTGGTGTCGCTGATAAGAAAGGATTTACGGACCGCTGCTGCTGGACCAGCTTCGCCAACCCCCGACGACCGCCAAGATGGACATCAATCCCGTCGACAACCCCGAACTCTTCTCCGATGAGTCCAGGGCGGGGGTCATCCTCGTGGTGGCTTCCGTCCTCATGGCCGTCGCGTCCACGGCTGTCGGACTCCGGTTCTATACGCGCGCCGTAGTGCTTGGCATTGTCGGCTTCGATGACTGGCTCTGCCTGACCTGCCTGGCCGTCTTCCTGGCCTTGGGAAGCTCTACCATAGTTTGTAAGCCATTCCTGCTTGCGCCTGAAAGAGGATAAGGGACTGGCTGGCCCGGGGAAATCGAGCTAACCGGTGCAACAATACAAACAGTGGTCGGAAAGGGTCTGGGTCGCCACATCGGAACGCTGCCTCAGCCCAATGGTTTCCGCGACTACATGCAGGTTCGTCGTCGACTGCGCCTCCTTTTACGCTACGACGAAACCGTCATCTGACTCCTCTCCCCGAACCAGACATTCTATATCTCGATTATCTTTTACAACTTGACTATCGCGTCGTTCAAGCTGTGCTTTCTAGCCCAGTATTACCGTATCATGACCTCCAAGAAGATGAGGACCGTGATCTACGCCGCGGCCGGCTTCGTAGGTGCTTGGACATTGTGAGTATTGCTCAACCACGAAATTCTTCTTATGGTCTCGCAAGGCTTATCCTCGGTGTCGCAGGTCACAATTGTGTCTCAACATATTCCAGTGTCAACCCATCTCAGGATTCTGGGAGCCAGGACCAGACGTCAAATGCCTGGCAATACTACCTGGATGTCAGTTCATTCCCCTCTCCGAGACCCTTCGTCAATACTCACCTTGAGTCCCTTGTACTGACTGCGGCCCTAGGGTACATCAATGCTGCGGGTAACATTATCGCAGATATCCTCATATTGCTGATTCCTCTACCCATGATCAAGGGCCTGAACCTGCCTCGGGGACAGAAATGGGCTCTTGTAGCCATCTTCTGTCTCGGTTTCTTGTACGTTTTCCTCGCCTGCCTACGCGGGTGGGTCAGCTTGCTATTGTTTGAAACTCGAAGCTGACGGTCCTCCGACCACCAGAACATGTGCTATAAGCTTGATTCGCCTCAAGTATCTCCCGCAGGGATTTGACACGACCTGGGATAACCTGGATGCAACGGTAAGCAGACAGAAGATCCTCTGTGCGGATAGAAGCAGCTGACACGTGGTTCTTCGCATGCAGTGTTGGTCCCTGGGCGAAGCATGCACCGGTCTCATTTGCGCCACGCTCCCCACACTGAGACCTCTCGCCATCAGGGTTTTCCCGAGAGTATTCAAATCGTTATCGGCGAGGACCGGAAGCAGCGGACGCCTCGGCGGCTCGCACTGGCAGCCCAAGGACATCGAGACCGGGCGCAAGATCCGGAGCACCATCACCACCGCCACCACCACCAACCGACGAGCGACGAGGCAATGGACGACCAGCACCGGCGGCGACCAGGACATCCTGGTTGTCCGTCCCGGCGGCGAGGCGTGGGAGGTTCTCCGGGACCACGACGACGGCAACGAGCAGCAGCAGGCGGCAAACGTCCGTGCGAACAGAGCTAGTGAGAGGCGGTCAAGGAATACAACGTACCTCGACATGTCTTCGGAGTCGTCATCGGAAGACGGAGGAGACATTGAGCTGCGCGAAGTCGGCCCCAAGGGGCGCCGCAGTTCTAGCATCGCCCACCCGGCGGCCGTCTACGGTGGGGGCAGGCCTAGGACACAGAGCATAGGCAATGCCGTGGAGATCAGTTCGGGAGACGACGTGTCCAAACCGGAGAGGAATCTGTTTATAAAGGTCGAACGCGAAATCTCCATCGAAGGGAGCTCAAGATAGAATATTAATGATACCCGGCATGCCGTCTAGCAGCCTTTTGCATCAGGGATTGTAGACCGCTCAAACGGATCTTCCAGCGGTGAGAGGATCTCCCAATCGAAATGATGGGGGGAAAAGCAACACATTGTCACCGTGGGGGGTTTGGGAGCCATCCTTTCATATGCCGGTTTTCGACTCACAAGTTAAGGAGGTTTGCACACCCTTCAGTACAATGGCTTCTTTTAAGTTTACAAGATCAGGCTCAATTGCGCGCTGCAAGTCTTGATTTCTGCTCCACGCGCTGCATTGCACGAAAGCACAAGAACAAGAATCGTCGCCGTGTGCGTTGTTTTTCTTGTGCTTTCCTGTATATGCTGTGTAACGTGACATGCGGGGAATGTAGACCACTGACATGTCAATTTACTACGACAACTATCCGTAAATAAATCCGTTTGCCATTGAGTAATGCTACGGTTGGATTGTTGATATATACATGCCACCAGCACGAGGGCATCCATTCCCCTTCCTCTTAAACCAACCGTCCAGGCTACCACGCAACACAACAGCTCGCCATGGCCGCACCACCGAGTTTCGAACAGGAACTCGAGAAACTTCTACGAAGGCTGGCACGCGAAGAGCTGAAACCCAAGGCGGAACAGATCAGAGTGGCTCTCCAAAGAATCCGGGCACTGATAGAGGAACAAATACGATTGGCCGAACAAGAAATCGGGGCAAGGCTGAGCGAAGGGTCCGAACTGGAGAGGCTTATAAAGGATGATGCTCAGAGAGCGACAGCACGTTCAATAATCAAGCAGGTCTCCCACGAAATCCTTCAGGGGGTGCTGGCAACAGACTGGAAATGGACGTGCCAATCGGACCTTTTGCGGCTGTCGGCTTTTAGCACGACAGATTTCCCCAGCGCTGCGCCCGAGAAATCGCTTCTATTGTCTGGCCCTTCTCCGCCGCCGGAGCCGCCGTTAAGGGACGCCATTGTCACAGCGGTTCCGCCACGCGCACCGGAGGCGTCGGTTTTACCTGCGCCCTTTGCTCCATCGAAGCTGTCCCGAGACGCCTTGAACCCAACAGATTTGCCACGCGAGCCAGAGTCGTTGCTTGTGTCTGCTTTCTCTCCGCCGCCGGAGCCAGCCCCTGAAGAAGAACCGCCACTGAACGCCGACGCGACGCTGGTTCTACAGGAATTCGTACGATTGACCCACAACCCTCCGACCGCCCCCACCCCGACCCCCGTGTTCACTCCGAAACATCTCTCTTGCTGTGGCGATGCTAACATTCGTTGACACAATTAGGGCGCCCGATATATCCGCGACGTCGTAACTGCCCGGCCGGCGTTCGCACTTTCCGACGACGAGAAACTGGGCTACATCTTCCAGTGGCCGCCGGGTCAGGGCGTGTTCTGCGTGCTGCACTGTCCGCAGTGCAACGTTACCAGCAACGCGGATCCCCTGGCGGCTAATAAGACCCTTGCGGCGCTTACACATTGGAACTCATCCGCACATCAGGAACTGGAAACACTCAGGAAGACAGGAAGCTATGCGATGTATAAGAAGGTTATGATTGAGTGCACCGTTCCAAGTAAGCAGCAGCACCTGACATTATTATTTGGAACCCCGAACTTTACATATGCTGATGAACAAAAGTTGGAGGGAAACCCCTCGAGTGGATCAAAGAGCACAACTACCAAGTCAGTAAGTGGGCGGCTGTGGAACAAGTATATCCGATGTTGGATGGAACCTGTTACTAACGATGCCTGCCGCAGAGGAGATGAATAAGGCCGTCAACCGGTCCAAAAAGAAGCGGCGCGTTACTGGGCCAACTACCATAACCCAAAACAACAGTACCCCTATTCGAAGTGAGAGACAAGCACGCCCTTCCGAGGTAGCACCCAGTCTACCCGGACCCGTCCGGCACAGCGCTTCTTACGAAAGAACTCTGAATACGATAACTGTGCACACGTCACCCCAGAGCAGCCCCGTGACGAGTGTTACCCCTCTTGCTGCCGTGGACCATGGATACCGTCCCATTCCCAACCCCTATCCCCACCAAACGGCTCCTGCTCACGGCGCCGCCGACAGACGGAGCCTGCTGGGGGCCTCTCTGGATCTTCGATACGGTACACTTCCGACCATCCGCCCGCTGCCGCTTCCTGGCAGCAACAACGGCGCGCATCGGGGTGGCGCGTTGTTGGATGGCGACGCGCAAGATGCGTCCAACAGCTCTGATGATGAGCCGTTGATACGAAAGAGGCCGATCCGGGTGATATCGATAGACTGATAGAGGAGGATGGGACTAGACATCAGTATAAACCTCAAAGGGGTAACTCGGTATTGATGATACGAATTCTCACATCCACTTCCAACATTGAATATTATACAATTCTTCTGTGACCCCACTATACTCTTCTGTGACTCTTAAGATGAAAAGAGTCGGGGTTAGAGCCAGCATTTAGTTTACAGAATGTCATGCAAGTCAGATATTGTTGTTCTAGATTTGTTATATCAAAGTCAGTTATGCCATACCAGACACTTTGTCTGTCAGACAGGGTCTGGACGAGAAGAAACCGCTGTTGAACAGGTAGCCAAACACGACGCATCACCATCAAGCAAGTTGTGCACATCAAGACCTACGAGACGTTGAGATTCAGATATTGCCAAATGTGTCCGGGCAGTTTGGAGATCGAGGTAATGCATATAACCTTTTACTGATGGCTCCCGAGTGTATGTAAGCTGACTTTCTCATCCAAAGGTGACGTCAAGACGTCGAACAAACCCGCTTTCGAGCAGACTCTGCCCCTCATTGAAAGTTATCGGAAGGAAAGCGGCAAGATGAGGCAGTGGATCATCTCGGAGGCTGCCATCACTATCGACTGTCTATACTACACCCGTGTGGCGGTCGCTGTTGCTTTTTTGATCATTTGCGGCGGCCTTAGTGTGCCATTCACTGTGCAGGATAAGCTGGCCGGCGTCGATCCATTCAACATCACTCTCTTCGCGTGGCTCATCGCAGGTCTCGCCCTCCTCATCGCGAAGGGCAGATTTGTGAGCGAGTGGCCATGGCACGAGTTCATCCACGGTCATGTAGTTTGCCGCACATTGAAAGAGGTATGCGACGTCAGCGGCATCGATAGCCAGGTGGTCATCATGTATCTCTTACTGAACGAATGGCGGACCTTGCTCCGCACCGAGGGCCCCTTTAACGGCATGTTCTCTCGCCGTATCCCAGAGGGCTCCGGCTTTGCCATCAACAAGCCCACCCATGTCTCGACCATGGCGGCGAGTGGATTCCTCTTGCTCAAGGTTCTCAATGTGGCGGGCGAGCACATTGTTTGCCTAGACGCGAGGAGGGGAAGTGACCATGTATCCCCAAAGAGCTTAACGAAGCGACTTCACTTCTTAGATTTGGAAGAGCATGAACTTGAGCAGGAGATGCTTATTGAGTCGATGGATGACGACGAGAAGACTAAGAACGAGAAGATGAACCCCGCAAAGACACTGGAGCATAACACAATCCGCGTGGACCGGGTTCTTGGTGCCTATGTTGGTAATTCCTATTTTGGCTAGGGCTTTTTTATTGTAGGATACTGCTTACATATCATTGATTTCAATATACGATTAACCTGTCTTTTCTTACTTATATTACCTTTTCTTTTAACTTTAACTACTTTTTTATTTAAAAAATAAAAGCCTTTAATTAATAATTAAACTTAAAGTCTTTAAAAAGTAATAATATTAAGTAACAACTTTATTTATATATTATTAAAAGGTTTTATTTCCTTATAACCTTTTAATAAACGACCGAAAAGATGATACTCTAAATTCCGATAGCTATGCCCATGGTGTGTGCAGGCCTCACTTCCTCGCGATGCTGAGTTGGAAGCCCTGTTGGTGCATTTGTCACGGAAATGTGTCAGAGGCAACATTTATCTCGATGCACCGACATATATTTCTGCTTGTGTGGTTACTTACGACTATGTTTGTCAGACGTTTGGGCGATACGGAATATCACTTCTTCCTTCGCCTTTTAGCGTAGACCTGGCCTATGCTCAACGTGAACTTTGCTCAACACCTGCTTGGAGACGACGGTGCTCGAAATCACGGCACATGCAGCCACACAAGTACACAATATCCACACCGCTTGCAGCGAGCCTGCGTATGCCTGTTTGACCACCAACCGGATATGATCATCTTGTATGGTGCCGACAAGAGTGACGTCCGATGCAGCCGAGGAACCCGAAAAACGATCAGCCATACCCATCGGTACGCCTTGGTCGATCAGACCAGATCTTCGGGATATCATGCCATTGGAGAACATGACGTCGCCCACAACAATGGCGATACTTGTCGAAAGATTCCGAACCAACCCGAGTGTGGCCGTGGCGGAAGCCGTCTTTTGAGGGGGCACCAAGGCTTGGAGTGCAATGAGGGGAGGCTGGAAGAGGAGACCTGCGCCTATAGCCGCCACGAGCTGGAACGCTATTGTAGGTCCGAGTGAGGAATCGACGTCGAGCTGGATGTACAATCCGTTACCAAGTGTCAATAGTCCAACACCCATCCAGATGAGCTCCAGATACCGACCGGTCTTGTGGACAACGAAGCCAGCGCACATGGCTACGACGGCTTGGGTGAGGGTGATGGGTATAATTAGGTAACCGGACTCGAGTGGCGATGCACCTCTCACGGATTGGAAGTAGAGGGGAAGGTAGAACTCGACGGAGAATACGGCCTAGACGAAGATTAGCAGGGTGTTAACGACCACGGTCACGATTGATACGTGCGAGGGACTTTGACTGATGCACTTACCCAATCATGTGCAAAACCAATAATAAGTACTCCTACATTGGACAGGACACCGAAGAGGCTGACTGGTATTAGTGGAAGTCGAGCTTTCTTCTCACAGCGGATGAACACCGCCGCCATCGAAGCTCCACCAACCAACAAACAGATGACCGCCGGTGAGTTCCACGGGAACAGCGTCCCTCCAAAGTTCAACCCCAAAAGCAGCGCGACCATGGATACGAGCAACGAAGCGATTCCCGGCCAATCCACGGCACGCAGCCCCTCGCGTATCCCTGTCTTGGGGTTATACGCATCCAAGAACACCCACAAGACGACAAAGGCGACGGAAGCGATAGGTAGATTCATCCAGAAGATCCAGCGCCACGAAGCACGCTCGGCGAGGGCGCCACCAACAAAAGGACCCAGACCGCCCGCAGCGGCCCACATGGTTTGCAGGAGGGCGAGATAGAGGGTGCGAGACCGCATGTTGAACAGGTCGGCGATGACGGCGTAGACGACCTGGACCAGACCCCCGCCCGCGGTACCTTGGAGGGCGCGGCCAGCGATCAGCATGGCCATGTCCGATGCCAGGGCGCAGACGATGCTGAAGATGGCATACAGGGCGACGGCGGTCAGAAGGATGGCCTTGCGGCCCCAGATGTCAGACAGCTTGGTCCAGATCGGAGCGGCGATGGCGTTGGCGAGGAGGTAGGCAGCGCTGATCCAGGCGTAGCCCGAGTCCGAGTTGAGCTCATTGCTGATGGTGGGGATGGCAGTGGCCACGACGGTTTGGTTGAGGGCGGCGAGGAAGATGGCAGACTATGGTTTGCTTGAGTCAACGACTGCTCATCGCTATCCATGGTCTGGTATGTGAAGTGAAGTGGAAGGGTACGTACACATAGACCAACCATGATGAAAATTATGCGCGAACGGCTGCGTGTTGCTGTCTCTACGGGCGGATCGACAACGGACAGGCGGTCAAGCGCGGGAGTTGGTGCAGGAGGGTGGACAGCATCTTCTGTCATTTCTCCCATTGTGATCGTAATTTGTTTTTCTTTCTCGTGCAACGTGACGTGAGTGGGTCAAAGAGGCCCCCCAAAATTAAGGAACAAGATTTGGGCAAATGGTGAATGTCGGCGCAATCCAGGTATGGCGCAATGAAACTATGGAATGAAGTTATTGATAGAAGGATTTGGAGATGTTGTCGGTTGGACGCGGGCCACGTCTTCATCCATGCGAGCCAAGAATGGAAAACCAAGAGGAAGAAGAAGGGTTGACAACGGACGGTTGGGTTGAATTGGACACCCGTTAGCTCCGTCATCCCTGTTGCCCACCCCAACCATTGTTCTTGTGACGAGAAGAAAGTGATGCAGCCCTGTCCAATGACGATTGCAGTAATTTGTTCGTTTAGGTATGCATGGGTCATGGAATATAACATTCGAGGCGGTCGTTGTATCATAGGTATGTACATACATACAAATAGACACGAAACTTCGGGACAATGTCAGGCGAGGACAGCATCAGTTAATTATATGATCAAGGAGGAGAATGCATTGTTGCATTAAAAGGCAGACGATGTAGGACACATGTAGAGAGGACTAGCTGCAACATAAGATTCCTATGTTGGCACTCCCCTGAGATCTTCGATTCTTCAACATTGTTCCATCCTTGCTTCACCTTCACTTCATCAACCACCCTATCCTTCAAGTAGCACCCATCTTCCATCATCAAAATGGAGCTGTCTGGCTGTCTTGACACATACGAGTCTTTGGACATCACTCCGGTGATTGGGAGAGAGTTCCCAAAGGCCAACCTTGTCGACTGGATGAAGGACCCCAAGGCCAATGACTTGCTGAGAGATCTTGCAATCACTAGTAAGCTGTCTTTGATAACTCCATATCATGTAGTTCGTTGTGACTAACACTCTCGCCACTACCTCACAGTCTCCCAACGAGGTGTAGTGGTCTTTCGTGCCCAGGACAACCTCACGAATGACCTTCAGAAGCAGCTCATCCTCCGTCTCGGGGAGCTCTCGGGAAGACCTGAGACTTCTGGCCTTCACATCCATCCAATCTTCAACTCGGAGAGAAAGGATGGTGGAAGCGATAACGAGATTAGCACCATCAGCTCCGAAGACCGCAAGGCTTTCTATGCCTCCGAGGTCCAGAGGAAGAAGAAACAGTCCCACAACAACTGGCACAGTGATCTCGCCTTTGAAAAGATACCTGCCGATTACTCCAGCCTTCGACTGACTGATCTGCCTGCAACTGGAGGAGACACCCTCTTTGCCTCGGGATACGATGTAAGAATCAAGCATTTTACGTTCCTCAATCCCATTCTGCTCTATGAAGCTTACCTAGATGCGCTGTCTGGTTTCCTCAGATCTACGATCGTATCTCAGAGCCCATGCAAAAGTTTCTCGAGACTCTGACCGCCACCCATGCCAGCCCCGTAAGTATTTCTGCCAGAACATGAAACCGCCACCTTCTAATGATTCACGAACATGGCACTGACTATCTACCCATAGAGCTTGGAAAAGATCGCAGTCGATGGTGGCTTCGCCATCTACTCCGGGAATAGAGGATCCCCTGAGAACGTTGGGGCCAGCCTGAGGGCGCAGCACCCCGTGATCCGCACCAATCCGGTGACGGGGTGGAAGTCGGTGTTTGCCATTGGCCAGCACACGGAGCGCATCGATGGGGTGGCAGACGAGGAGAGTACCATGCTACTTGACTGGTTCCTGCGCATCCTTCTCCAGAACCACGACCTGCAGGTCCGAATCCGCTGGTTGCAACCAAATGATATTGGTAAGTGATTTTTATATGGTTGTGTGTGCGTATGTGTGTGTGTGCGTCGTACACGAACGAAGCACCCTTGCAGAATGGGTTCTAGGCTGATATTTTTGGCACGTAAGCAATCTGGGACAACCGCAGCACTTTCCACTGCGCCACCTGGGATTACGATCATCTGCCAGGAAAGCGCTTCGGAAACAGGGCGGTAGGCGTAGGCGAGAGACCGCACCTGGACCCGGCCTCTACCTCTCGCCAAACCGCGTTGTATGGGAGTGTCTAAGAGCGTCCCGGTGGCTTGAAACGCATGGAGTAGGAATCTCGAATGCCATAGTGTTAGGGAGGTCGGAAACGTCGGAGGTATGCGTACGGATTGGAAACAGGGACACTCGCTTAACCTAGCCCTTTTTATTGTGAATTAATGAAACAAAGTCTTCCATATTTCCCAACTAATCCCTAAACCTCATGGTCTAGAGGTTACATGTTTTCCTAGTTCCATACCCCTACCCTAGCGATGGGTGCTACATCTCGGCATGGCTATAGATTCCTCACTTCGTGAGCCATGAGCACTAATGCGTAGTCCTAGAACTCTATCGCCGGGTTGTTGCTATTGTTATGCGTGCGAATCAATGGTTGGGGGATACATTGGTTTAGGTATGTGTTAGAGATATTGTTATGTTCTATAGTATGCACGAAGCTTGCAGTGTATACTGTATCATGTGTCAAGCGAGGTCTGGCGTATGTGAGCTGAGATGACGGATGAGCAGGGTCTCCGGTGGAGCATGGAGATGTTCGGCGCTACGGGCCGTAAAAGATACCTGCGGTCAGCAATTAGTACCCTACTCGTGGCCGCGCGGCGGATTCTATAGGGTCAGACCTTTTTGGCAGCCCTTAACCGAGGGACCTACAGCATCATGAAAGAACTTGCATAGCAGCCTGGTTGTGTCAGGGCACCGAAGAGTTGGTCTTCAGTAAGGATAATTTCGGAAAGCGAACGGCTGATGATGGCGGACTAAGTAATGAACCCTTGTCGCACAACGCCGAGACTTTGGTCACTGCATCACATCCTCCTGCAAAGTGCGACTGTGGGGTCCGGTCCCGAACAAGCTGGTTGACAAGACTTTAGCGAAGGCTTTGATGGGATTGGCATTATGTAAAAAGCATGCGTCCCCCCAAATTGCATGCACATTCAAGTCCGCTTGTGAAGACTTCGCCATGAAGATCTATCTGTCTATAACTTCTGCCTTCCCTCCTTGGTATCTCCTGCAGACTGCAGTCATCAAGGATTTATCAGACTACTACTTCAGGGGCCAGGCTGCCAGCCGCTTTCCGCTTGCGTTTCATTGCATCGTAAATTGCGGGTCTGGGGTTTGCGGGGTTTGAGCAGACCAGGTTCACTTTTTCCTCACGCGGAATCTCGTATTGATCCCGGCAACAATAGCAATGAAGCGTTTGGCTGGGGATAGGGAGGTGGCGGAGACGTATAGACAGGCTGGCATCGAGTATATGCAGATGCCGTCTAGGACTTCTGCAGCACTAGGCACCGCGAGATGACATCACATATCCTATAAACCTACTCACCTCCGTCACGTTCTCGCAATGTCACAGGGACGCTTCCCATCCAGCTGCACGACGTGCGGTCACGGCGTTCGTCGTCGTCTTTCAATACTGGACGAAAGGCAACAATACTACTCGGAACTTTCCTGCGGCGCTCGCTTCCGGGCATCTCGGACTCTCCGCGTCGCGTACGCAATGGTACCCAAGATGAGCTATCATTATTTTGATACAGTATTGCCGGCGTAGATGTTTTTCAGTGTGTACATTTTACAGTATATATGTATACACGGAGTGTGTGAGGGTGCATTGCGGTTCATCACGCAATACCACATACCCAATGACTGTGAATGATGCGGTCTCTTCGGTGTAATATTACAACGAGGGAATTAGGAAGTAGACAGGCTGGAAAGCGGTAGACAAATCGTGTTGCAGATGCTCCCATGATCCTACTGCAGTGTGACTTGTTTTTCAAAGTGCAAGAGGTGGGTGGCAAGCGGAAGGCTCTATAATTCCTAGTCACCAATTCGGAGGAGCGATGCGTAAAGTTCTCCGGAGTGACCGTGACTCAAGTCTTGATGGCTCATACGAACAAAGATACCTGGAAGGCATTTTATCTTGTCCGTCTTCGTATTTAAGTAGCCTTCCATCACTCTGTTTAAGTTGCCATTCACAAGTTTAGCGATAATTACAACGATCGCCACGCACAGAACTCTTCCCATAGCGTCTTTATAGTCCTCCATCTTATTCCGTAAAGCACTTAGTGACAACGATGACGCAAAACCAGAGCACCTCCCCGGTGCGATTCCTTCTGATCGGCGTTGGTCCCCATGCGAAGAGGACCTACATACCTCATCTGAAGGCTTTGCAGACAGAAGGCCGGGCTACCCTAGTCGCTGCCCTCGATGTCCAGGAGAATGAGCAGTCCATAACCGAGTATATGCAAGAGACCAACCCAGACGTGGAGTTGGTCTTTGTCCCCTTCTTCACCACCGACATGCCAACCTACGTCGCGCAGAAGCTAACCCTAATGGCCGTCCGGTTGGAGGTGTCATTCATCATCATTGCCACTGAGCCGCTAGCCCACACCCCTTATGGGCTATGGGCCCTCTCCGCCGGGCTGAACGTCATCATGGACAAGCCCATCTCCACGCGCCGGGACGCTTGCATAAATCTCCAAGAGGCCTACGGCATAGCCGACGACTTCAACGTCATGTGGGATGCGTACCGAGAGTTGCAACGGGTCAAGAAGACGTGTTTCCTCGTCAACAGCCACAGACGCTACCACCCGGGCTTCCAGTTCACCCTGCAGAAGATCCTCGATATCCAACAGAAGACGGGATGTCCCGTCACCAACATCAACACGACGCACTGCGATGGCCAGTGGCGGATGCCGACCGAGATCGTCGACCAGCGGTACCACACGTACAACATGGGCTACGGCAAGGTCTCGCACAGCGGCTATCACTTCATCGATACGGTGTGGCAGTATATCAAGGCCGGCCTGAGCGACGGCAAGAAGCCCGACCGCGTCGAGGTGGTCAGCAGTTTCGTGCAGCCTAACGGCTTCCTGATGCAGCTGACGACGCAGGACTACGAGCGGCTGTTCGGGCGCGAGGCGTACGGCCGTGCATGTCAGTACACGGACGCGGAGCTGCGGCAGCTGTACGCCGCTTTCGGTGAGGTCGACGCTTCGATCCAGCTCACCTTTGTGCGCGAGGGGGAGGCCGTCGCCCTCGCGCAGCTCAACCTCCAACACAACGGCTTCTCGCGCCGCCACTGGCTGCTGCCGCCGTCGGACCTGTACAAGGGCAACGGCCGGGTCAAGCACGAGCTGCACGAGATCAAGAGCGGTCCGTTCCAGACCATCGCCATCGCGTCCAAGCAGGCCAACGACAAGCACGACCGGGCCCAGCTGGAAGAGAGAAAAGAAGGGGCACGGCTGGGCAGCGACAACCATTTTGAGATCCAGGTGTTTCGGAACTGCGACATGCTGGTGGGCGACGAGGAGCCGCTGCGGACGTATTCGGTGCAGGACATCGACCGTGAGTGCCGGAGCCAGATTCCGGGGCTCTTGTCGGAGAACGTGAAGCGTGGGATCCTGGAGGACGCCATTGGCTTCGCACAGGGCGAAAGGGATATCGGGGACCTACAGTCAAATCTGGCCGACCACAGTATCCCTGTCAATGTGATGAGTGCGACGTACATCTCTCATATCCGGAGAAAGGCCGGACTGAATCCGGTCGTGACGGTCGAAATGCACTACGGGCAAGGTAAGCCCCCTGAGTGGATTTGGTCCTCCTACTTGGCTTCGGAGTATTCACTAACCCTTCTACGCTTTAAAAGATGCGGTGATCGGAACTATAGCTACGGTAGATCCAGCATGGGAGAAACTTAGGGCGATGAAGATGGCAGTTGCGGAAGAGGCGAGAATCACGGCCGTATCGGCGTTACGAAATGGCGACTGCCCACCTATGTATAGGAATGGGAATGAAGATGTCAGGATCGATATCGTATGATGATCATAGGCCGGATAAGAACTTGCTTTAGGTATACGAATGACACGGCGCTATACCCGGATGTTAGGAGGACGAGCAGCGGCCTACTATGAGTAAGGGTAGGTTGGACTATAGTATAAGTAAAGTAATAAAACATTATAATAAAGAAGATTAAGCTATAAGAAATTTAAATTTATAAAATCTTATTAATATAGTTAGATAATATACTAATTAAAAAATATATGTTAAAAGAGCGGTTATTAATTATTTAAAATATTGTACTTTTTACGTTCTGCTTTAATGCTGGCCTGAGGGTGGTTCTAAGCCCCTTTGTGCCGTTGATTGCCATGACTAAAGTACACATTATCCCAACAAGGCAGAGATACATGATTCTTCAGTGTGCATAGCGTAAGCGGACCATAATCTACGGCTGAGTACCATCAATTGTATATGTACGTAATCAATAGCCTGTATAATTGAGCTAAACAATCTTTTTTGCATCATTCTCGTTTTTAGCCTCTTCGACAAACCACTTCCCAGCCCGGGCAAGGCCCTCATTGATGCTGACCTTCGGTTCATAGCCGAGAACCCTTCTGGCCTTCTCCCCGTTCAAAGTGCGCGTGATTGTCGTAAGTTGGACGGCCTGGCGAGTGACGATGGGCTGTCCCTTGCCCCAAGTTCGAATCCAGGTTGTCCACTCGCTAATGGTAGCCATCAGCATGGCGAGCCAGATGGGAATAATCTTTATATCTTCTTCCTTGACGGGGAGCCCAACAGAAGCCGCGATAGCCCGCTGAAACTCCCAAAATGTTACCCGTTCGTGATTGGTGACATGGAAGCATTCTCCGTCTACCCGGAGGTCCTTTGGTGGAGGATGTCCGAAGGCTCTCAGTAGTGCTTCCGCAGCTAGAATATGTGCGTCTACTAGATTGGAGATGTAGATAACATCGAACAGATTTCCTCCAGGACCCATTTGGAATTTTCCTTTACCGGCACGCGCATTAGCCACGATCTTGCCCATGGTGACCGTGTCGCGCTCTCCGAAAGTACTCGCAGGACGGATAGAGACGGTCAGCATGGAGTCGTCCCCAGCCGAACGGTTGGCAGCGAGTATGTCTGCCTCAGCCTCGGCCTTGGTCAGGGTGTAAACACGCTTTTGCTGAGGGTACTTGAGAACTGGAAAGGTTTCGTCGGCATCGCGTAGGTCGGTCAAGTTGTCATGTATGACGGACGAAGTAGAAGTATTAACGAAGGCTTGCACAGTCTTAGTTCTCTGAGCAGATGCGAGGAGGTTGCGAGCGCCGCCGACGTTGACTCTTCGAAATAACTCTGGCTTTGGTACCATGGAATCTGGGCAAGCCACGTGAAAGACCGTCTTGGGTTGGACCGCTTCGAAGATGGTTTCGACGTCTGCAGCTGAAGAGATATCAGCAGTGTGATATTCAACACCAGCAACGCGATTGCGGCTTGTGTCCACGTCAAGGACGTGAATCTGACACGTGGGGTCGCGCTCAAGGAGGCCCGAGACAATGTGAAAGCCAATGAACCCACAGCCGCCTGTCACCAGGGCAGGACTCAGAGACATGCCGACGCGAGGGCTTGAGGTTGTTGCCATCTGGACGATCAGCTAAGGCGATCAATTGGTGTTGGAGCAAAATGTGTGGAATTACAAAGAAAGGGACAAAAAGTTGTTGGGGGACGCGTGGAACCTGATTCTCTTGGTTGCACGAATTACTTGTCTGTTGGGTGGCTGTGCTGACTGCGTCCAATCAGGCTGCATGTTTGATATGTCTGAATGTTACGCAATCTGCTCTCCAATTTATATTGCATGGGTTAGCTGCATCAATTCCCGCTCCGCATCCGAGCATACCAACTGAACAGTCTGGCTCACTCGAGATCTAATCTTCTGCATCAACTTGGCTCCGTCGTGCACATGATAATATATACTCAGAGTATTTACGCTCTATTTCTCTACTACCGCACCTGACAAGGCATGCTGACTGTATTTTGAAGTGGTTAAGGTTGGCTATGGCAGACATCTATGGGATATCCCTGCAATTTGGCTTGTCAAACCACAGATCCTCCGGGTATGACAGTTAACGCCCCCCATACCCATCCATTCACATATTAACGACCGTTAGCTCTTTTCCTCTCAAGGAATTACGTATCCATCCAGCATTTCTTCACCAAAGTCTGCATCCTCCTCCTCTACGTCCGGATTTTTGGAATCAACAGAACTTTGAGAACGATTGTTTACGCAACTATCATTCTGCTGGGCCTCTTCTACGCGTCCATGGCCGGAATATCCATAGGATCCTTGGTCATATGCACAGGGCTCAGCCAAAAAACCGAAACCTTCTGTCAAGCCTACAGTGGACCAGTCGTACTACTAAATGGGGCTTTCAATATCGCGGCCGACATTTGGATCCTCCTATTGCCCTTTCCGCTTCTTAGCAGACTACAGCTGCGATTCGGCTAGAAATTGGGTCTTGCTGCTGTGTTTGCGGCAGGGCTAGGGTAGGTTGCCTTTCCTATGAGTGTACATATTTCAAACGGTGACCGATATTGTTGTTACTAACTGCTCGTTAAAGTGCCTGCGCTGGAAGCTTAGCTCGCTTAATCGGATTTTCCTAGAATTATCACAGTTCAGATGTCTTCTGATTGCAAGCCATTGACGCTATATTCACGTAAAAATTCATCCCTGTGGCTACCATTGCCTAGTGGAAGACAAGAAAATAACAAAGGCACTTTGATGTAGTATCGTCGAAATCAACATTAGCATCATTATAGCATGCGTGTCCTCTTTCCCGATGTTCTATGTTCGCTCTAAATTCTACTTGCACTCTACATCATCTTCAATGCGCAAGCGTCTCGCATCCTTCCAAGAGTTGACCAACAGTGCGATGCCAGGCTCATTTGTCAGCTCGCGGAAAGAGAGCCGCAATTCAGGCGACGCAAACCCTTACGTGGAGCTACAACATGTTTCAGGAGGAAATAGCACCCAAGTCCCCAAGGACAAGGCACCTGGTACTTGATCCTGGGTTTTGGATAATGATGACGACTAGGGCCCCTAATGCAGTGGGTGGCTCTGCAGTAAGACTTCCAGGAATGGATCATGTGGCAGTTGAAGCAGGGGTAAAGCAATAAAGTAGGGCTTATATACGGGTGTAGCTATAAAAATACAACACCTTGACGGGCCCGATCAACACTTTTCCTTGTGACCTTTACCTCTCTTTCTCCTCCTGGTGTTGTCTCGTCGGTCAGCAAACCCCAAAAATACACGCCATACCAATGTCGATACCGATACCGAAGCCGGCCCCGGCCAATGTTTCCGTCCTCGCCCGATCCCTCCTCGACCTAATCTGAGGTCTTCACGTGCCGGCGTACCAGGACGGTACATCAAATAGCCGAAGAAATGTTCAAAGCTATCCTCATCGCGTACTGTACGTTCTTCCTTGCTGTGGGCAAATGTCGTGCAGAATTCGTTAGTGAAATTCATGATTCTATAACTGAGACTAAACGGCCCATCAGATCCATTCCGCCACCTCGTGACATTGTGTTCTGCAAATCGGAGGAGTCTTGGGAGATAAAATTCCAATTCCAAGGTCCCCTTAGTATGTGACCTTCGCCCAGAGCATTTCAATGCCCTGGGAGCACATGAGAACAGTGATATACTGGGTGTCCAAAATTACCCTCACCACTGACTCCGAGTCAGGGCTTGCTTTGAATGTACCAAACATTATGTTCACGGACGGACAAGGGAGGGTGCCTGCGGCTGCTGAAGTGTGGAAATATTGGTAAGACTTAATCTAATAGCTCTATTTGGGAAATGGAATTGAGAAGGTGGTACCATATAGGGAAGATTTTATGCACCCAAGTGGCAGGGCTGTTGTAACGTTAATGATGGTGTATACATGATGTTGAGGCTTGCCTGGGTATTCGGTGGATTCCACCGCGAAGGTCAAGATATCGTGCTGCGGTACCACTGTGCACCCTAGGATAGGCCGGAGTCCAGGGTGATTTGGTCAACTGTGGCACATCACATTGACACGGGAGCCCTTGGCACTTTCTAGACTAATTCCAATTAGTCGTTCTAACGAAACAAGGAATCCTTCAAAACCCTTGGCCAGGTGAAGTCACGGTTTATACGGCGGTCCTGGCTGATCGATATGCGACCTACAGGTTTCGACGGTGAGAACTGTCCCCATTTTTCTTTTCTTTGCAGTTCGTTCTAGTCGAGTCGTTATGTATAAGTCCTGCCTTCCTTCGACTCTGTTATCAGTAACCATGCTTTTGCGCTGGCTGTTGTACAATGGTTGTTCAGCCATGCCAAGATATCAATCAACAGGATCTTTCCGACACATCTACCGTGAGATAAAAGTGTGAAATAACAGAGTAGCTTTGGTGATGGTGTAGTTGTAATTATACAATTGAAGAACGGCCTAGTCCACTAACTGGGTAGGTCCCAAAACCGTGTAGGCCCCAAAACCCGGTCCTGGGGGCTACCGTTGGGCCTTACACCGCTACAGGGGGTTAGCAAATGCGGGGTAAGATCTCAACTGTTGGAAAATAAAAGGGTTGAAGAATTTGGGCAGTCAGACCCTGGTAGTTCATGACAATTATCGAGCAAATAGTTAATAAATAAATAACTAATTAATGCAATCTTTGCTATGAATGTGTTCAGACTACCGTACTGTATCGGACCTATGTTCCTGAGCCTATGTATTCGTTTGCATATCAACCGGAGCCCGACGTAAGTTGGAATGTCGCCAGAAACCTGTCCACCGGACAAGCCGGTTCAGCTAGGCCACAACATTTTTCTCTACGAGCCCTACAACAGCAGCACCAAAAATGACAATGATAACGATGATCGCGAAACTTTACCACAGACAAAGGAGGAAGATCTTGGAACATCACCTCCCAGGCTCATCATCCTCTGCACCTGGCTCGGAGGGGCCACGACGCCGCGGGTGAACAAGTATGTCACCGGCTACCGGGCGCTGTACGCGACCGCCCATCTTTTGCTGATCCGCACCGTCTTTCTTGATATTTCTGTGCGCACATTTGCCGCCCTCCGCGCCCAACTCCAGCCGGCGCGCGACGCCATCTCGACAGTCCTTGGCCACCATCATGATTATGTCCAAAATGGTCCTTCCAGTGGGGGAGGTGGTGATGGTGGCGATAGCCCCAATGGCAATGGTCACAACAGCAACAAGGATGTCCTCCTCCACATCTTCTCCCACGGAGGCTGCAATCGCGCCCTCCAACTAGCCTGGTCCATGGGAGAAGAAGCAGTGCCCACCAAATCCTCATCCGAGCCGCCGCCGCCGCTGCTGCTACGCGGCCACTTGCGCCTCGTCGTCTTCGATTGCTGCCCCGGCGACGCCACCTTCGAAAAGGCGTACAACGCGGCGCTGCTGTCGCTGCCGCTGCGGTTCCCCATCCGCACCCTCGGGGCGCCCCTGGTCTACGGCGCCGTGGCCATGGTCCACGGCCTGCAGAGCGCGGGGCTCATGCGTTCCGTGAGCGAGCTGCGGCGCGAGCTGAACGACCCTACGGCGTTCGGAACGCAGGCTCGGCGGCTATACTTGTATTCGAAGGGCGACGTGATGGTGGCGGCGGAGGATGTGCTGACGCATGCGCAGGAGGCACGGGAGCGTCTGGGCTGCGCTGTCGAAATTGTGGGGTTCGAGCAGGCGGCGCATTGTGCTCTGATACGGGAGGATGCAAAGAGATACTGGGATGCTATCAAGAAAGGGTGGGATGCTAGCGGCTCAATTCAACCCGGTCAAAGTGTCGAGAGGCTATATGTGTCAAAGTTGTGAGTCGCCTAAGCTAGCTCTGCCATTGAATATCTACTATCGTTGCTTTAACGTAGTGGCTTCCCATAACTGCTGAGTTTTATGCATGAGACACCCATCTACTGTGTCTATTAATGATGGCAGCTTATGAGTCATCTACTACTAAATATGTGTAATTAAAGCCCTCACAGCATATATTGTGTCAATTGGTATCTAAGTAAGATATTGCGACAGCATACTGATCAGTCCTAGCTTAAATATGTATGATATATCGCCATGGCTAATCACCAGTGCTATATTCACATCATGAGTAATTGCATGTGTGGTGAGTATAAATAACACTCATTAGTAGACCTTAAAAGATAAATTATTCCTCTGTAGTCCCGATCAAGTCTCCATTGCCCAACTTCTTCATTGGCAGCTGTTTTACCAGTGAGTATAAGAAAAAAGATTCGCTTTTCATTAAAACGCCGCAGTATATTCTGTTCTACTGTTTATCATGCAGTTCCTGCTAGGTTTCGCTCTGCTGGGATTCGCATTCCATGCACTTGGAAACTTCTGGGTTACTGAACAGGATCAAAATCAAGGTGTATTCATTGGCACCTCGACAACTTACAAATTCTTCAATGTAATTATCATCTTAATTTCTTAGCTTCAATTTGTGAATGTAGATATATCCTTTTGCAACAGATATCATTATCTAACAACAAGTCCAGGAAAGCTATCCCAGCGTATGTCGTCTTCCAATTCATTTATTATGATGCAAGGGCCCTGCTTTACACTACAGGTCACAATATTTGGCAACAGGCCAATATGTTTGTTTCAATGAACCAATAACCAATATTATGCTAATCAAAGGAGATAGTGTGATGAGGTATCGAAGGCGACGCAGTGGTTTGAAATCGATGACGTGAGCGGCAGCAAGAAGGGTGTCCGCAGCGTTGGCCCCAGCCTCACATCCCCCCAGATCTTCGAGGCCAATGTCCAGCATGTGCATTTCAGTAAGCTCTTTCTTTTAGACTCAATTGGTCTTTCCACCTTGCAGCTTTTATCCAGGTCTGACTGAGTACGTGTACTACTGAAGCAATTTACGCGGACAGAGGACATAAGATCTTTGATACCAACAATAACGAGCATGGATTCTGTCAACCCACCGCCGGAACCGCATTCAACTGTCCAGATTCGAGCTACCCTGGTAATTACGTGTTTCACTGCAACAGTGATTACACAGTGGCGGATATCAATTAGGGACCCATGGGGCATTGAGGTTTCGTAAAGAGGCCTCGATGGCGGGTTGATCGCCAGGGGAAAGGTCTATCTAGGCAATATATGTCGCGTTAGATCAGTGTCTCTTCATAGAAGGTATGGATGGTGGTTGGTACGACAAAGGGTAAACACCACTTTATGTATTCAATAATACCATAAACCAATTTGTGCCTAGAATTGTCCATTGTATTGAATACACATTGAGAGCCATATAAATATCCTACTTGACAGCTTTGCGACACTTATTTACTGATATGACGTGGAATGTCAAAATGCATTCACATGCACCATCCCAGAACCACAGCACTCTTATTTTATAAAAGCTCTATGGGAACCTACCCAGCCAGTAACTCCACGTTTCCAGTAAACACACACAACATTAAATAATAACAACAACAACAACAAGAACAACAAAATATCCAATTGCTCTCCTAGAAACCACACCCGAGACTCGCCATGTATTTACCCCTTAGCGTCCTCCTTCTTGCCTTCGCATCCTCTGCCTTTGCGAACTTCTGGGCTTTCATAAAGTTCTATGGTCATTACGACTACTTCAAGTTCTACGATGTAAGCCAGACTCTACCCTGGGTAAAAACATAACTACTGCGTGTCGCGATGTTTCAATAGACGAGGGGTCCGATCTGACATCAACTCCAGGAAAGTAACCCAAGCGTATGTTATCCAGCAAACCAAACTCCCTCTCCAATTTTGCCAGCGCCGGATACACCAGAAGGCTCCGTGCCCTTTGTGCCTGTGACGTGTGCATATCACGCAACCCCTTAAATCTGCACGAGAGAACGACAGCTAAATGAATGACTTCATAGTGCGATACGGTATTCGCAACACCCCAATTTGGGTTCAGTGACGACGTGAGCAGTGCGCATGGTGTCCGTATCGATGGCGACAAAGAGGATCCCAACCAATTCGAGGTTCATACGAATACCGTCCACTTTAGTAAGTTTGACCCTGAAGAGTCCCCTTGCTCCAATGCGGGCAACATCACCCGTCGCTCCGGCATTTAGGAAAGGATGGGAGGGGGTAAATAAGAACGTAGTGCTAATTTGAAACTCGTGACCATTCGCAGCCATCTACAAGAACAAAGGGTACAGAATCTACGACACGAACAACGTCGAGCACGGCTTCTGTGAGCACGTCAACAGTGTCACATGGGAATGCGGCGGAGATGGCCTCTATGGCTACGCGGACGTGTCCGTTCTTCACTGCAACAGCGAGGATTACACGGCGGCAGTGCTCAATGGCTAAGGCTAAGATTGCGGGAGGGATGTGGGAGCAGAAAAGACCTTCCAACCGCGCACGAGCTTATACGCACTGGAGATATGCGTTTTGTTAGGGGAAGTCAAAATGGACCTCTGCCTGGAAGCTGGAGATTTCCACCTGCGGACGCAGTGAGGATAACGGCACAGGCCAAAACAAAACTCAACAAATAACGTGATTGTTTTTGGTTGCAGTCGTAGCTATGTAAATTGAAACTATTCAGCTCCCGATATGCCCATGTTTTTGCTGTGCAAGTTGCCTTTCTACTCTTAGAGGGGTGTCTTCAGGTGGGGCAAGTCGTATTTGTCAGGGACAGTTCGTATTTGTCAGGGACAGTATGAGCCACTGTGGTGGCTCAGTGCGCAGCCACTCAACTTGTGCTAGAAGAATGAAGAGCGTGTTCCATGACAGTTCTATCTATGGCCAAGAAATTACCGCTTTGGGAGGGTTGCAGGAATGCGGGGCAGCGTTGGCCCCGCCAGCCATTGAAGTCATCGAGGGGGGATTGCTAATCGTGCCTCGGATGTAAGCGTTGGATTCATGCAAAGTGGTTGCACCTGTTTGACAACGGCGAGGGGGATGGTACGAGGAGCGCCCGAGGACATGGTCTTTTTCTTACTGAATGTCCTCAATTGAATGATTCTACAGCGGCAGTCCGATCCAACTGCATTTGCATTTGCGCCCTGCCTCTCTCGATTACCGTCGACACATCAAGTTCTTAATTTGTTTTGCAGTCCAAAGCTTTCAAAAGCTTGACGCCACCCGCAACTCTCAATGGCTTCCTGTAAGTTCAAAGTTCAAGTGGCCCATTCTCGATACCACCTTGCTTCGGCGTTTCCCGTCTGCCACTGACATACCGTGACAGTGACCGTCGCTGGCGCCGCCATTGGCACGGCAGCAGTTGCAGCCTACCTAGATGGAAAATACCATGTTCGCAAGGATCTATGGGCTCCCAGTCCCTACTGGCGCATGCTGCGGCTCATGCTCCTCGTGAAGCATAAATCATGGGCCGACAAATTGACCGTCTACGACATGCTGGAGGACCACGCCAATTCGTCCAGAGCCAACAACCTTTTCCTGATCTTCGAGGGTCGCCAGTGGACCTATGCGCAGTTCTTCCACGCTTTGCAGCCTATCGGCAACTGGCTCATCAACGACCTCGGCATCAAGCGCGGCGAAGTGGTGGCCATTGACAGCGGCAATTGCCCCGAGTATCTCATGCTCTTGTTCGCCCTCAATGGCATCGGTGCATGCGCCGCCCTTCTCAACTGCAACCTCACGGGAAAGGCCCTTGTCCACTGTGTCAAGATTGCAGAAGTGCGATACGTCCTGACCGAGAACTATGTGCGACACCTTGTGGACCCGGTTGAGCAGGAGCTCGTCCAATCCGGTTGCAAAGTGGTGCACTTCGATCGCGACCAGCTGGAGGGCCTTCCCGACATTGGTCCAATCCCCCAAGCGAGACGGCGCAATTTGGATGCCACAGACCTGTCTATACTCCTGTACACTTCAGGCACCACCGGCCTACCCAAAGCCGTGGCCACTACTCGAACCCACCAGCTGGTCGTCTGCCAGGGCACATTCGCCAACAGAATCCACCTTCGCCCAGGCGATCGGATGTACACCTGTCTACCTCTTTACCACGGCGCCGCCTACGGTCTGTGCATCCTTAACTGCATAGGAAGCGGCATCACCGTCGTCCTGTCCCGCAAGTTCTCCCACCGCACCTTTTGGCCCGAGGTCCACGAGTCCGGCGCCACCCACGTCCAGTACGTCGGCGAGCTATGTCGGTACCTCGTCAATGCGCCCCCGGGCCCTCTGGACAAGGGTCACAAGGTGCGCATGGCTTGGGGCAACGGCATGCGACCTGATGTCTGGGAGACGTTTCGTGAGCGGTTCGGAATCGAGTGCATCAATGAACTCTACGCGGCGAGCGACGGCCCGGGGCTCCTGGCCAACGCCAACCGCGGCGACTTCTCGCGCAGCACCATCGCCGTGCGCGGCCCGCTTTGGCACCTCAAGAACTACGGCTTCGAGACCCGCGTTCTGATAGACCCGGAGACGCAGGAGATCATGCGCGGTACCGACGGCTTCGCCATTCGTGCCAAGGCTGGTGAGGCGGGCGAGACGCTCAACTGGGCCAACCCCAGCAACCCCGCCGCTGCGAGCCCCTACTACAACAACCCGGAGGCGACTTCGAAGCGGTACATCGCCAATGTCTTCAAGAAGGGCGACCTGTGGTTCCGCTCGGGCGACTTGATGCGCCTCGACTCAGAGGGTCGTCTCTTCTTCGTCGACCGACTGGGCGATACCTTCCGCTGGCACTCGGAGAACGTCTCGACCAATGAAGTGAGCGACGTAGTCGGCGAGTTCCCGCAGATTGCTGAGACCAACGTCTACGGCGTATTGGTGCCCCGCATGGATGGGCGGGCCGGGTGCGCCGCGGTGGTGATGCGCGAAGGAACCGCAGTAAGCGATATGGACTGGAAGGCCCTGGCGGCGCACTGCCGCGAGCGGCTGCCCAAGTACGCGGTGCCCCTCTTCCTCCGGGTGGTCAAGGAGCTCGAGTATACGGGCAACATGAAGATCAAGAAGGAGGGTCTGCGAACCGAGGGTGTCGACCTCGACGTCATGGAGACGAATGCGAAGGCGCAGGACAAGGAGCCGGATGTCATGTTCTGGTTGCCCCCTGGATCGGAGTCGTACGTGCCGTTTCGGCAGAAGGACCTGCAGGAGTTACGAGGTGGTCGGGTTAAGCTTTGAGGGGGGCGCATTGATGCTCGTCAAGGGGTGGATACGATATTTATGAGGGTTAAGTTTCCCCAAGGCTACTTGCGATGATATTCATTTTCATTTACAATTCTGAATCGTGAACCTTCTTTCGCGCAACTGTGCGGACACCCTGCGTACCTAAGCGTAGCCCAATTAACCATATTGTTGCCTGTCGTATCTACACTGTGACCGAAAGAAAATGCGTAGAAAAAGGGGGCAGGGGATGACTGTTTCGACTGAGCTCTTTTACACCTCCGATCAGTTTCCGAGTTGAGCGGGGATTGTTGGAAGGTGTTGCAGCAATGTAGTTGGCTTCGATTAGGCCGAACTCCGGCCACACAATGAAATGGGTTCAAATTATCGATTCCTGTAGCAATACTATCCTCTCTTCCTCACCTGAGCCGTCATCGAAGACCTTGGCCGCCCCATGCTTAGTGTTGGTGTTGGCTTCTTCCCATTTGTTTGAACGTGTTGGTTGTTGTTTTATTACCCACCGTACCTATCATTGGTTCGGGATTTTGGCCCCGCGGGCGGCTTTGGAGACCCCAAACTCATCATCTGCACCCTCCATCCTACCTCCTTTTTATTCTCAAAAACCTGCCCCTTCAATGATCAATGGGTTAGATCCACGTTACTCCCAGGACCAAAATGGCTGCGATTTCATCAAAAGGTACCATAGTGGTCACTGGCGCCAGTGGCGGCCTCGGTAGAGCCATTGCATCCAAGCTTGCCTCTTCCGACCAAACAGCCGAGCATTGTTGTATTTATGCAATCCGAGACTCTGCATCAGCATCAACTCTAATGCGGGCTTTGCACCAACATAAACAGCATCAGTACGAAGTCGCAACGCTAAACCTGGAACACCTTGACGACGTGCGCGAGTTCGCGACCAACATCAATCGCCGTGTTGCACGGGGAGAAATTCCCATGATACGGGCGCTTGTCTTGAATGCAGGCTACCAAGAGTTCCAACAACAAACATGGGTAGAAGGGGGGCTTGATTCGACTTGGGTAGTCAATTACCTAAGTCAATGGCTCCTAACACTTCTGTTGCTGCAAAGCATGGATCGAGAGAACGGGAGGATAGTGGTATTAGGCAGTCACACTCACGAGTAAGTCCAAATGATTGCGTTTCGAACGAAGCTGACAAAAGCTACTCAGCCCATACGATGTCTTGAACGCTGGTCAAGGCGGGTATTATGATGACCCCAAATGGAAGAACATCCTTAGCGGCGGCATTGAACCTATTGCGAAAGGAACTTGGAGCTCGATTCAGGATGACCCTTCCTGGCTCAGCGGAATCCGTCGCTATGGTGCTTCCAAGTTATGCGTCGCTATGATGGTGTGAGTTCACTTTTGATCAAATCAAATTTTTACTTACCGATCCTTACGCTAACGCTAACGCTTCGCTGCAGTGGCGAGTTGCAAGAACGCCTTGATAAAGACCCGTTGCTCAGTAACATCTGCGTTCTCGGAGTCGATCCAGGATGGATGGCAACAGGAATTGCACGTCAACATCCTCAGTACTTCTTTGTCCGAACCATTATGGTCTGGGTAGCTGCCCTCTTATCGTGGCTCAAGCCTAGTGGCATGTTCCGCACGCCAACTCGCTCTGCGGGTGACGTTATAACGGCAATGCTAGGCCACCCCGTCGCTGGTGGTATGAAGCCCAAGGGAATTTACTTCAAAGGATCAAAACCAACGGAGGTAAGCGCCGAAGCAAGAGACAGGGAGAAGCGGCATATGGTGTGGAGGGACAGCGCGAGTTATGTCAAACTGAAGGAGAATGACACCATTCTAGCGGACTGCTTCTGATTACGCTGAACATGTTGTCGATTTGTATGAGCTCTCTCTTTCTTATTATTGTTTGGGGCAGATGAAAGTTACATAGGTAGCCGTAATTTTCCCCTTCATTTGGTTCCATTCATTCCTACATAAGCATCCGCGGTATCAACTCAACTGCGTGACCCTTCTTTTCTTTTTTCTGACTTATGACAGGCTAGCCCAGCAAAGTCAGAAACCCTTGTTGAGATGAGTAGAAGTCATACAATCCACATCGACCTACATATCATGGGTGTGGGAGTTGAAACACGGTATTTGCATATTTACCAGTGCAGCCTAATAGGAGTTGTATGAATATAAGATAGCAACTGTGACCATAACCATTACCCCCCTTCCTTAAATAAAAGTATAGATAAAGTTATCTCCTTTATACGGAAACCTTTATAATTATAAAGAGTTTATTAATAATTAATTTCTAAATAAGATTTTAAAGAATAATAAAAGGAATATTATTTTTAATATAATTTATATATAGATTAATATATAATATAAAAAATAAATAATAATAATAATAGAACTTAATTAAATTAAAAAGTAAATAAAAATTAAAAAGGTAAATTAAACTTATAATTATAAATAAATATAATTAATAAGTATTATAATTAATATTATAATAAAGAAAAAGAAAGAAAGAAGTTAAATATATATTAAGGGGATTTTATAAAAAGGGAGTTTTATATATATATTTAAATAGAGATAAGGGTATATAACCGTACGATACCTAATCGGGAAAGGGGGCTAAACCCGAGAGGTACGATAGCGTGTTAGCGACATCTGAGATGCAGCTAAAAGTCGGGCCTTTGCTAGCGGACCACGATACCCACCTGAAATGACATGTTTTGCCAACGCTATAGGCGACCTGCAGCCAGCCTAGAATGTCAGCGTCGCAGGACGGGCAGCCAAACGTCTTATTTTGAGTTTCGGGATCGTCAATTGCATTCCGAACAACTGGCATCCTCTTGCCTGTCGTGACATAGCTCTGCATAAGGCGAAGGCAACGGCCCATTGAAGGAGTGCAGCCTAGCCCTCGCTTACGACAAACCTCTCATTACCCCTCATCTGCTGTCTGCATAATACCTCATGGAATGCCCTGGTACCGCTGGGCATAAATACCCCCTTCTCCCATCCATTTCTGGAGCAAATCCTCTCCCTCAAAACCTCATTGTATCCAATATCTCCGCAACCATTTAAATATTCAAACACTCAACTTACACCTCTTGCGGTACGAATGCAATGGAGAGTCATGGAGACATGTCATGATGGGGAATCTTTGGTCAAGGTAACTATGCAAAAGACTGCAACCGGGTGTTCGTCCTGTTCCGCCATGGTTCCAACGTTCTCTTGATGGTGCTGTCTTTTTAACAGCCTCCTCAAGGGACGATGGTAGCATGGTGTGCAGGTCGATCTGAGAAATACCGGTGAACTTGATCTGGATAATACCAGCGAAAGGACATGCTTCTTTGACATCCTATCCCTCCGCCTCTGCTGTGACAATGGAACTGACAAACGCAGCATCTTGCTTGATCTCCCATCATGTCGACTGATAAGATCACCTTCTTGACCAACTGGTTAGAGCTGACTGATTGAAAAACAGTGTACAATTAGACTTGGCTGACCTTTGACAGGCACGCAACGCCATACCACGCCCCGCTGTACCTGGCACAGGCCAAAGGATACTTCAAGGATGAAGGCATCAAGGTCGCTCTCCTCGAGCCTAACGACCCTAGCGTAAGCATATTTGGCACTCAAAGAGATATGCAGCAGTTAACCCGGTATACAGGATGTCACCGAGATCATCGGCTCCGGCAAGGCCGATCTTGGATTCAAGGCTATGATCCACACTCTTGCTGTAAGTTGGCTCCACCACGATCCAAACAACCTCTCCATGGGCTACCACTGACATGCCATACCTGCAGGCCAAAGCCCGAGGATTCCCCGTCCAGTCCATTGGAAGCCTCCTGGACGAGCCCTTCACGGGAGTCATCTACCTTAAGGACTCAGGCATCACCCCGGACTTCCGCACCCTCAAGGGCAAGCGCATCGGCTACGTCGGCGAGTTCGGTAAGATCCAGATCGACGAGCTGACAGCCCACTACGGCATGCAGCCCAGCGACTACACGGCGGTGCGGTGCGGCATGAACGTCACGCGGGCCATCATCCGGGGCGACATCGACGCCGGCATCGGGCTCGAGAACGTGCAGATGGTCGAGCTGGAGGAGTGGCTCGCCACCCAAAACCGGCCCGCGTCCGACGTGCAGATGCTGCGCATCGACGAGCTGGCCGAGCTGGGCTGCTGCTGCTTCTGTTCGATCCTGTACATCGGCAACGAAGCCTTCATCGAGGCGAACCCGGACAAGGTCAAGGCCTTCCTGCGCGCCGTCAAGCGCGCCACCGACTTCGTGCTCGCGGACCCGGCCGCCGCCTGGGCCGAGTACGTCGACTGCAAGCCCGTCATGGGCACGGCGCTCAACCACAAGATCTTCGAGCGCAGCTACGCCTACTTCTCGGCCGACCTGCAGAACGTGAGCCGCGACTGGGACAAGGTGACGCGCTACGGCAAGCGCCTCGGCGTCCTGAGCCCCGACTTTGCGCCCAACTACACCAACGGCTTCCTCGGCTGGGACCTCGCCCGCGAGTCCGCGGACCCCACCGGCGACCAGAAGAAGATGGCGGCGCTGCAGAAGGGCGTCGCGGCCAAGGGCGGGTTCTGCCGGCTTCATGCTCCGGTGGCGGCCTAAAGGGGTGGTGCTGTCCACCATTACCAATGTTGGCATCGACAGGATGTTATGGTTGAGTATGGCAACTTCATTGCTTTTTGGAATGAAAGACTTGGACCACTCTTTTGGATAAAGTCATCTTCTGGTGCACGTATTTAACTATCTGAAACACTCGTTTATCTGATTACAATACTTATTTGCCAATCTGGTAACCTCATTACTTCCTTGTAAGATCCGTTTGCCCGATAAGTAAACAACTGTGAATTAGTGTGTCCTGACTCTCATGGCCACCCCTTGGTTAAGCATGCTTTGGAAAATAGGTAGTGTAGGTAGATGATGCGGTGAATAGATAGCCATGGACTGCAATTCTTTTACGAGCTGTAGTTGCCGAAACATGTTTTGTTTAACAAAAACCCAGTGTTGGGGTGGGCAAAAGGAGTGTATAGCTTGGTGGCACTCCTTGTCTGACTCCTGGTTTGTGTATCAACTCTTCAAGAGTTGGTACATTGATATGATACTGTGTATGAAAATATGTTGCGCTGTGAGTCTTGATTTCTGCTCTAGGCATTGAATCGGAGAACACCGAGAAGAAAATAATAAAAACCAAAGATAAAAGATCGTATGGATGCAAACATGATTATTAACATGACACACTATTGAGGGTGGTGTTCGTGGTGTTGGAGTGTCCGAACCATAGGGTGGCTTGCTATAAGTAAGGAGAGTACTTCCTCTTCCAACCTCCTTTACTCATGGTTATCGGCAGCCTGCATGATCTGCTCCCTTTGGCAAAAATATCAATATCCATGCTGCAGGTGCCAACCCAATTAGACCACAAAACACCCTTCAGCTGTAGTTCAGTCAAAACCACTTGATGATTCGTTAACGTGTTACGGAATAGACAGCCCCTCTTTGACCTTTAGCATGACATCTGCCAAGGGGCACGTTTTCGTAAGGACCAGTCTCGTCTATTCAACACACCATCAAAAGAGTCGTGGCCAGAAGCGCCCAAGACCTCTGGGTCTCAGACTTCTTATTCACTCGTTAAGAAGCATCTATGCCTATCTGTGAATACTCAGTTCCAGCTAGGGACGGACAATACCAAAGCACAAACATATTGCCCGATCAGAAGTGTGGTAAAAGCAAGTGAGAGGTAGTGAGTGTGCCAATCAATTCACCCCTGCATAATCAACGTCGACGACTACGGCAGGCCTGATGTGGTCGATAAGTACTAGCGCGTTGCAGTGTGGACGACAGAGCTGCTACTCCAGATGGGATATTGATGGAGCGAGAGGTACGTAGGATATTCACACCTTACCAAAGAAACAGCCTGAGAGACGGTTCAGTGTTATTATGATAGAAGAAAATGGTAATTGGCTGGAACGTTCTGTTGGGAATTGTAGAACACGATGTTTGAGACAAGGGGGGGAGCCAAAAGGCCGTGGTCGTTTGCTGCTAGTTACAAACGCCCATCGGCATACTTAATTGAAAGGATCTGACACTGGACTGCCCAATCTGCAGAGGTTTCCAGTCACTGAATAAACAGCATTCTACCCTGTTTTCAAAACAAAGTGCGACTTAATATGGATGCATCACCTCCAATGTCCCCGAAGGCCCATCACCGTGATCATGATGATATCCATCCGATACCAGGACAACGTCCGGGTAGACGCAATGGACATTACTTCGTCGACCCCACAACTTCATCGGACACAACTTGTTTGAAAGAAACATCAGGGGCAAGTCCACGACTGGTAGAGAAGAATGGAATGGTGTCACGACATCGGGATGCCATGCCCCCTCGGCCGCTCTCTCAGCGAGCTATCTTACCCCAGTCATACAAGTACAACCCTGACCCTACACCTCCTAGCAGCAAAGGCAGCATCGACAGCATGAGTAGTACCTATGTAAATTTTCATATGGTCAACCCCAATAGCTTCGCCACCAACCTTTACCCAGACCCACCTCCTGCGGCTTTCCAGACCTCTCGCCCCAAAAACAGCTCCCGCAGACCCCATAAGCCACAGCCCCTTGACCGCCGAGCCTCGCTGACCAGCTTCTGGAGTTCGGAGAGCTCGGAAGATGAGCAGGTAACGGGGAACAGAGGCAGGGGCGGCAGTGTCATGCGCCGGCTCTCAGACGCCGCCAGCGGACTGGCTAGGCGCCTCAGCTCCGTGTCGAGCAATACCAGCAGTGGGTCTGGCCACAGTGGTTCTCACAGTGATCCTTCCTACTGTCGTCACTTTTATCACTCTGATGGTAGACGTAGAAGCGTCTTGAGACGCCTATCTGTACCAGAAGGCACCACCACCACCGCCAAAGCTGATCATCGAAAGGAAAAGGGGGAAGATGGAAACATGGGTGATGAGATTATCTCCCGTGGAGCCCGATCATCGCGCTTTTACGACGGGTCTTGTAGTAGGTTCCTTGCCCTGATCGCGGCGGATCGCAAGAAACGAAGACAACAGAACACCACGCCTCCACTTTCGCGGTCGAGCCAGTACGCCGCGTTTTTCAGCCGCCGGGGCCTTAAGGGAGATGCTTGAGTTTCCTAGAGCAGAGGTGGGCATCTGCTTCGGTTGGCAAGACGAGTACGAGTTCGCCGGAGTGTTCCCGGGTGTAGGGAATAATACTCGATGAGTTGGAGAACGGCGGGCATCGTAGACGAAGAAGAAAGAGTGGCGAGAGTAGTTATGTAACTATGAATTGCTAATTGGTACTGGGTAAATTGCATATAAAGTAATGATTCAATTTACCCAATGAATTTGACACCAAGGTGCATTCCGATACCCCTGAGTTTTCAAACAGGACCGCTATCAAACAGCGGCCCGAACTCATGTATTTCAAATAGCTTACTTTCATCTCACTGAAGAAACTAAGAAGCTAGTATATCGTGTTCTGCAAATCGTCTCACTATGCCTCTATATCTGCACACAATTAAGCGGTCGGAATACGAGTTCTATTTCTGACACCTACCTAAGACAGGGGGCTAGCTTATCTGACATGGTGCAATGGTGGTGTTGGAAGTGGCGACTTCAGCTCCTATTTTGCGCAATTTGACTCGTTATGAACCTTCAGTCTGCATGCCCAGCATGCCCGCTGGGACAAGCAAATGAGCCAATAGGCCGTGTGTTCATTGATAGAGTTGATAGACTTGACCTGATAATGGTGTCAATTTGACCTGTGGCGCGGGTGGCGCTTGTAGCGTCTAGTTTTTCGTTGTGACGAGCCCCTAACTCCTCCATACCAGATTTCATCTGGAGAAATGGGGTGTGAAGATAACGAAGGATGAAATGATGAACTGTGGACGATTCCAAATAATAAGGAGGAATTGTTTGTCTGAATGGAATGTTCAACAACGATGTATTGGGTTCGAAACAAGGATGGTTCAAAACCAGCCTTACCAACTGTTCTAGCCCCTAGGCTAGAAACGCATGACACGGTCGAGGGCTTAAGCAATAAAGCTTCAGCCCCTCCCACAAACGTCGGAGCTGTTTGGAAACAGGAATCAGTTCAGATGTCGACCACTTGGGCCTTGACAACAGAAACGTCGAGTCGCATCTTTGCTTTTGGCGTCATCGGACCACCTTGGCTAGCCAACACCATCCGCTGAACCTGAAGACAGAGGCGTCGCTTGAGATAGAACGGAAGGGCTAATTGGTGTTTTAGATATATGCATCAAATATTAGGTAACGGGTCCATGTACTATCCAATATCCTAGAGTTTGAGAGTGCTCATCCAGTTCTCACATTGAACGATCAACATATCATATTCCATATGGACCCAACATCTACTACATGAGCGTAGATTGAGGTCCGTACAACTAAATTTCAGGTGGCGTGGAAAGCCATTCAAGGGTACTCAACTTATGCCAGTAAGCTCAATAAATTAATTGTCGATATCAAGCTGTGGCCTTGGGAATAACATAGCGGCAGAATGTCACGATTCTGCCCACGACCAAGCAGGCACCGACATACCAGTTCTATCTCGAGCTTCGAGCCGTGCGGTCACTGCGGTGAGGTCATCGATTTAATCTCAGCTTTGACCTCCATCGTTGTGTCATGTCAGATGGTAAACCGGAACATGCCTTGGCCCGTCCGCGAGCTTAGATCCTGAAAGCTGGGGTAAAATGGGTGCTTCGCGGGTGAGATAGATTAAAGCTTAACCTAAGTTCCAGCTGTTGAACATCGGACGGGCCCTTGATCGTGAGAACATCTGGGGCCGAACTTGATGTTTCCTTCAGATTGGCTGAACTTGGGACCCCTTTTGTCACAAGCGAGATGTCTTGCCCATCTATGACCGAATGTCCGCGCATGAGGGGTCTGGTTTCTCCTTCCTTAGGAAATTCCCGAGTTGATGTTCTTGTTTGTTTCTCGTCTTCCCATTACCAACGTTCTTATTCCATCTTTGATTTCGAGCAAATACAGAAGATACGACTTTTAATGATTTAATTAACATCCAAGACCAATCTGATTCCTATCATACGATGAGTTCCACGCAGACTCACCGAACCCCGCGTGTCGAATGTGAGCCAGGAGTGCGGAGGAAGCTGGTCACTGCAATCTGCCTGCTGAGCCTTGGCTTATCAACAATCTTGCTTCTGCGATCGAAATGGCAGTTTGCCAACTTTGGAACGGAAGAGAGTCCGCAGTCCCAACAGCCATGGGTAGCGACAAACAACCTCATGAAGCGATCCACGGCCGACGCGATCGCTAATGATGAGCTGATACAGAGAAACATACTGGCCTTTGTCGATTTTGGTGTCGACGCGTCGGACACGTGGGCGAGTCGGACCGGTTCCGAGTCTCTCAGGGAGGCAAGCCAAGTGCTTCGGACTATGCGAGATGATCTCCACGCGACAACGAGGTCTCAGTCCAGGAATCCTTTTGGCGATATCACTGGCGAGTTAGTGCATCTGAAAAAGAGAGGAGAGGCCGACAATAATGCAAAACGGCGGGTCGCGCCAAGAGGGTTGTTAGAGGACATCGCCGAAAAGGGAATTCAAGCCGTCATCAACGCCGCGGGAGGATCCCTTGCAGGCGTCGGCTCGGCCGCGGGCATTGGTGTGGGCCAAGGGGCGGTGCAGGGTCTGAAGCTCAAGTCGGCCGACCAGGCCAAAGCCATCGGGCAGCAGGTAATGAAGGAGAACGGCGACGATGGCAGCGGGCTGAGTCCGGTCGTCGTGGCCGTAGGAAGCAACGCCGCGGCCGTCATTACGAGGTCCATCGATCTAGGAAATCTTACCAGCAACCCGATGCTCGCGCCCGCCGCCAGGGGACTGGCCGTCGGCTTGGGCAACGGCGCTGTCAACGGGCTCAAACTAGCAGTGCGGGCTCCACCACCGAATGGCACTAGCCTGGTCGATATTGCCGGGAATCTCAGCTACGGGCTATCGGATACAGTGGCTAGCGCCGTCAATGTCTCGCAACTTGTTAATAGTCAAGCATCTGGCTCCATCAAGCAACAGCTGCCGGCAGGAGTGCTGGGGCTATCACAGGGTATAGGGGCCGGAGTCGTGTCCGGGCTCAATATCAGCCAGGTCCCACCTCCCTCGGAGACCAACACCGATGTCCCTTCTCTGCTCAGGGTGTTCGGCTTTGGGCTGTCCAATTCCGTCACGAGCAGTATCCCCATCCAGAACCTTGTCGCCATCATTCCAGGTGGTGCCGGTGGATTCACCCAGCAACTGCCTAGCGCCGTCCTGAATCTGGCTACGGGAATCGGTAATGGGGCCGTGACCGGCTTGAAGATCGCCAACGTGCCGCCACCGCCGGAGAACACCAGCATCCCAGCCATAGCGGGAACGTTTGGATACGGACTCAGCAACTCTGTCACGAGTAGCCTGAACGTGAAAAACTTGCTCTCCAAAGTTGGTGGAAGTGGAATCACTGCGCAGGCACCCCAGATTGCCCTGGGACTTGGCCAGGGGCTAGGCAATGGCGCCGTCACAGGTCTCAAGCTGAACAACGTCGCACCACCCAATGGTACCAGCGCGGCCGATATCGCAGCAAACCTTGGTTATGGATTGAGCTCTTCTGTGACCAGCAGTTTTAATTTGAGTAGTATCGGATCCGTCATCAATCCCAAGCTTCTCCTGGACAATCTGCCGCAGGCCGCATCTGGTCTGGGCAGGGGCCTTGGCGCCGGTGTGCCTATCGGGCTCGGCATTCAGCCGAATTCTGGTCCTGTCATCGGACCTAACGGCACCAAGAACGACGTGGGCGCCATCACCGAGGACTTTGGGACTGGCCTCACCTCTGGGTTCCTGGCTAACGGAACCCTCGCCAAGGTCCTATCCACAGCTTCGGGCTCGGGCCTGTTACCCAAGATCAATGTCGAAGCCGCCGCCAATGGACTGGGACGCGGCCTTGCCCAGGGCGCAACAGACGCCGTCACCGCCATGGGTGGCTTCAATTCCATCTTGAACGGCAATGCGACCGTGCCGACCGGCCCGGTCCCCAACACCCCCGTGCTATACAACGACTCCTTGAACGGCGCCGCCGTCGGGCTGGGCGAGGGCCTGGGGACGGGCGGTGCCCTCGCGTTACAGAAGATTCTGATGAGCGGTCAGCTGCAGGGCATCACCATGAATCTCACCAAGACGATGCGACGCCTGGTCCCGCGAGACGCTCTTCCTGCCGCCCCGCCTACTTCCGATCTCCTGGACCCGCGGCAACCGGACAACACCAGGCCGACCCCGACCCCAGGCCCACAGACAAAGGCTGGCGAGCTTGGAAAGCTCAACATCACGAACCTCATCACCACCGATACGCTATCCCACCTCGTGCAGCGGGGTCTCGACTTGATGACGCCGCGGGGCTTCGGGGGCCTGGCGCTCTTCGCGCAGTCGACGTTCAAGAAGCCCGCGGATTTCAAGATCGACAAGTTCAAGCCCTTCCTCCCGCCGGGCGTAGTCGAGTTCACGAGCGACGGCCACCGCTACCAGCTGAACCCCCGGATGGGCATCGAGCTGGCCGACACGGCGGTGCTCAACGCCGTCAACGCCATCTCCGTCGATGGCTGGACATTTACGACCTTGTTCGTTTTCGTTTCGCTGCATAGTGAGTAACAACAAACTACCCTCATTGATGATGAGCTTTCCATGTTCTCGTTTATTGAACCCTATCGCAGTCACGTTCGCTATGTCCGGGCTCTTAGGTTTCATCCCCTTGGCCTTGGCACTTGAAGCCGGCCGGAACATAGTCTTGCGCATCCATAAACCACACGTCATGACGAAGAACCCGAGGCGCGTCAATGTGCTATGGCTCGCTGTCGGGTTCCCGTTAATCATAATGCAATTCGTCTTCGCCGTAGTGGCGACCAACACTGCGCCGCATTTCAAGTCTGCCCATGGTGTAAGTATATCTCGCCATATATCTCAGTTACTTCACATCATCCCCTCAGCTACTTAACCACATGCAAGGTAGTTGGATGCTTGGCTAATACATGATAAACCCGTCAGATACTGGGTCTCCTCACCACCATCATCGGCCTCTTTGCCGTGCTCCTGCACTTCCTCGTCAAGACGCGGGCCCCCGAGGAGGTGATGCCCCCCTCGACTCTCACAACAGTCCGGCACGCAGTAAACGGGCTGTTGTTGGTGTTTTCCGTGGCCACGGGCCTCTCGGGCTTCGCGCTCATCAGCACCATCACGGTGGGCCTGACGCAGACGGTCTACTTCGAGTACGCCGTGCTGATCGGGTTCTCGGTGGCGCTGCTCGTCGTCCCCGCCGTCTTCGTCTACCTGCTCGACTGGGCCCTCGTCTACCGCGCCCGCAAGCTGCGCCGCGGCGGCACGCGCATCCAGGACGAGAAGACCGTGCTCGTGGAGCGGGCGCGGATGCGGGGGGCCCAGGGGCGGAGCCCTTCTTCGTTCCCGCCCATGTTTCCTTCGGCGCGTTGATCATAATGGGTGGTACTTGGCGTTTAGTAGGGCGAGAGTGACATAATTTCGAGTTTTCGTATCTGTTGTTCCTTTGTATGGAAAATGACACGAGGAGCTACGCGTGGCGTTGATTTTGTTAGTTTTTTTAATGGGGCCGAGTAGCCCATTTATAATGTATTGATAAATGACTTAATCTTCTCTGACATAGCTACAACGTGTTATGATAATGCATTGCCCGTCGTGTCTGTACATGCCGACTGTGTGGATGTGTAGATGCAATGTTGACCTTGTCACCGTTGGTGTATGGGATACAGACATCTCAAGATGACGCCCCGTCAAAGCGGCGTCTATATCTAGCAACATCCGCTTAAGCCCTCTATCAATTTGTTCAGTGATGGAGTAATTTAGAAGAGACCAGTGCCGCCGATCGAGCAGCGAAGCACCCGAGCATCGCCTGGGCTTGTAAGCTGTCATGGGGCGAGGGTACTGGATACAGGATCCTGGTGGGATGTAAGCTCAGGATTTCTGAGTGGTCGTGATGAACGTACTACCATTCTCTGAGTAGTCCGATCCAGGATTATCACCAGTGCAATTAGACTTGGGCAAGCGAATCATCTCGGCACCTACGGAAAGGTTTTACAGCCGTCCCTCCAATGTTTGGATGCGCACCCTCCGAAGTGGCACTCGTTCTCTACTGGTATTCCGAGACTTTTCATACTAATAAGCTAGCATTGTGACGAATGAGGGATATGTTTAATCGTCGATGAATGCCATGGGTTTCAACGTCGATAAGGGGAGGTGTCTTGAAAATAACTATACAGTCATGTTACGTATACGGATGATGTCTTTTATATATATCTGCCTCCGCTCCATACTTTTATGCCTCGGAAATACTCTTTCACTCACCCAGTGGCAATCTGGCAAGTGGGCTGGGAGTGAAATACAAGGGTCGAACCGGATGCGCTTGGATAGGCGTTTGTATGAGTAATCCCACTTGGGGTGATATGAAGTGAACTGCCCAGAATACTGTGGCATGACAGTCGAAGATGCCGTGATTTGTGATCAACGAAAGGACAGCAAGTCGTGACGTCAGAACTTTCCGCGTCTTTGCGTTCAATTGCAGTGAAGGGAGGTGGCTGCCATGCTACAGCCAGGTGAGATGCGCGCAGACGCTCGCGGTGCGCGAATGGATGTCGTATAGTCTGGGAAGGAGACAGCCACGAGAACTCGATACAGTCCGAAAGCCCACTTGAGCACGGGAAGGTTGCAAGGCAATGATGCAAGTCGCAGGGTTTGATGTTGTGTCAGTCAAGACTTCGCACTCGGGCCTTCTCTTTGCAGAGGTATTGAACTGCGGCCGCGGTGTTCTGTCGTTTCATCATCCACAAGAACCCAATGTCGCTGTTGCCCACTGGAGGTCAGATCAAGCGCCGCATCACCGGCTTCTCCTGCGACTTCCTCGTCAATATACCCTCCGCACGTCGTTCCCACCTGGGCCTGCCCCCAACACAACTGAATAATCCAACGCTTTCTCGAGCAAGTGCGTATGCAGCTTGGAAAAATCTCGAGTATTTAATCTCCCCGGCCCCCAGATCTCTTCCAGTCTCCCTTTTCCTTTCTTCTTCACCTATTAGTTAACCACCAAGGAAGACTCCGGCTCCGGCCCCTTCTATGGTCGGTAGCTCCATCAAACGGTGGGAGATTAACGGTCGTGTTCGAGGATGCCACATTGCACATTGTGGTATGCCGCAGACATTTCCAACAATTTTTTTCCTTCGGGGCCAAGTCGTTGAGCTTGCTCTCGGCTTGGGCATCCCCGGTGTCTCTGGTATTACACTGCCTCCAGACGACGCCAAACCCTTTATTTTCATTGCATACTTGGGTTCGCTCAGGGTGTGAAGAAGAGATATTTCGGGGCCATCTGCAATCAGGGGAACCAACATCAATCCTGAGTTGCAGCACCTTTGACGTGGCGGTCATCGGTGAAGAGATTGCCATTTGCACAAGGAATAAGTAACATCGTGTGGTATGTGTTTAGTGCCAAATGGGGCTCAGAGTTCGAGATGAATCGTCACAGCCTGTTGTTTGTGTGGGAGATAACCAGTCATTTGCCATACCACCGCAAATGAATCGGCTCAGGTTCACCGTCATTGCCGACGCCTGTTTGGGGGAATGATGTGGGAAGGGTATATTGGGCAGGGAATTGTACGGGATAGGGATGGGCGAAGCAGAAGAAAATCCGAGGTGTCATGCTATGTCTTTGGTGCTGGGCTTTTGTACTTGGTCATTTCCAGTGGGTTTCCACTGTGGCTTGGGGGCTTCAGTTGGGCGTTGACAAAGTTTGTCAGAAGGGTCCCCCCCACTGGAGAGAATATTATCCGCTTTAGCCTTCGTACTGCCAGGCACTGTATAAATCATCAGAACACTATCTGTCCATCATGGTTCGGCGACGAGCTTCGTTGTTAATATTTCGTTTCCGAGAAATTATGATTGATGAAAAGCCGAAATGTAACTTGATGACAGGCTCGCATGTCTGTGTAAGTGGCTTTTGGTAAGTTGACGTGTAGTAGCACGTTAGTGGGGTCGCGCGCATCGGCCAGAGTTGGATGTCCAGTCTTTCCATGGTCCTCATCACCAACACCTCGCACACCTTTTCCGTATTCCATACGACACACATCGCATCTCCCTAGACCCCGGTACGCTCAGGGGCAACAACTTAAGAATAAGACCTCGAATTCCCTCCGCATCGACTTAGAACCCGCGCCCCACCAAACACGCCACTGCCGGCCCATGTCTACGTCGCGAATATGCTCAAAGCTCTCAGTCGCCAAGCGTCATCACCCCCACGGTTGTCGTATTCCTATCTCTACGACCATTTGGGTTCCGTATCCCTCGTTCTCGCACCGAGACTACCAGGCCAACAAGGCACGGCTTGGCAGTGACAGACAATGATCTCGACAGAGCAATACGCCTGGATCAGGATGCACCGCAGAGCAGTGTTCAAGAACGGCGAGACCGAGACCACTTTTCCTGGCAATACAACAGCAACCTTCGTACTGCATGTGGATGACCTCCTGCTGCCAGTAGACGCCACCCCAGACGAATATATTGATTCCACATACGATGGCTCCGGTACCTACAGCTATGACACGGCGATGTCAATGATAATCATGATAAGGCCCGGAGCGTCGAGGTCATGTCGAGACCGAGGCAAACAGACGTTCGGGCCCGGACAAGCCCAAGAGCATCGGGGATCGCGCCAACAAGCTGTGCATCTGGGCCAAGCTCTGTAGCCACCCGATCTTCAGTGACGCCTATGGAGTCGCAATTCCAGCTCTCATCCAAGCTAAGTATCATCGGAAACCAACGACCAACTTGCGATTAGCAACGACCTGCGACTTGAGTCTATCGTGGGGTTTGGCAAACACCTTGCAGCCATAGTAAGTCTTCTTCGATCGCCCCTCGTCCGTTTTCACCGAGTGGAAGAAAAGCTGTCCATCGAGGTTGGCATCGTTCGCGCCTGGGTGCTTCTGATATAGCTGGCGCAGCAGTCGACAGCCAGCAACGTTTGCGTAACATGAAGCGGGTGTAACGAAGAGACAGTGTCAATATCTCGTGATGCTCAAACCTTTGAACTCGGAATATACCTACGGAATATGGCTTCGGACGAAATGTCAGGAGTCTCATCAATCCGATAGATTTGGCATAGAAGCGCAGTACGTTTCATGTCAAGTTTCGGCATCGGAATTCTCGTTGAGACTTGTTTTCCATATTGTCATCGCTTAATCCTCTGGGTGTTTACCAATTCATCATTATTGTTGATCGTCGCCTCCACGTCAGTCGACAGAGGCCAATGGCTACGCAGCCCGTGTCCATTGCCGAGGTTCATGACTGACGTGTGTGATAAACATGTAAGCTAGCACAGCTGGGAATGACCGAGAAAGTGGTCCGGTCCGTATTCGTACATGTCATGTTTGCCCTGCTGTCACCCCTCAAGTGCCAATTACTAGGCAATGTGCGACCGTTGGACGGAAGCCTTTCCGGACTGACGTATTCGCAGCTGTCAGAATCTCCGGCGCCCATCGAAAAGATGGCTTTGGAGAAGGCTAGGCTGTGTTGTCTTTCCTGTTTCAGAATAGGTACGTTTCCTTTTCGGCTGATATGCACATGCGATTGATCTCTTGCCTGTCTGGGCAGTGCGTCATAGCGGCCTCGACGGTTGGGGCCAACAGGCAATACCAGATTTGTTTCGGGTCAATCCCCCCCTTCTGCGCCCTGCAACTGTCCGTTCCCGAGTACGCACTATGGATCTACCTATACTGGAACATGGTGGTATTATATCACATCTGGTGCTACACGATTTTGATGTTGGTAAGTGGAAACGGCCCCTTATCCGAATTTCCCCACACTCGGTGGCAGTCCACGGATCTCCAACAGGGTTCATGTTGGCTGTGAGGGTTCCGAGTGGCTCGTGAAGGCCGTTTCGAATACGATGTGGAGCCAAAGCCAACGGTCCCGCGATCAGACCGAGGGGTTCATCGTCCAAGACCAGATTCGCAAAGTTTGTTTCCATTCTTCTATCGGGAGCTTAACCCGGATTTCCACACATTATTAAGGTTGGATCCTTTTGTCCATGCACCGAGAATGGAGTGGTTTTGGTCGCCAAGGGCTGTCTCAAACGCCCCGGTCAAGGTGTCAAGTCGTCTCTCATCTGCAGTACGGCTAGCCATTAAAAACACGATGCATCCTTCCGCCGCGAGATTTCTAAGATTCTGGACCCTTTTGGTTGGTTTGGCATTATTTCCTATCTCACCGTCGACCTCTACTTGGAAACATCAAAGGAAGATTATCGTCAACATGCTGCTCGACCACAACCGGTGGACCTACGTGGCCGTCGTGGGCATGAAGTACTCCATCACCTACGTCGGCCTGGGCTGCCTCATCTACTTCTTCCTCGTCGCCTTCGCCTTCGGCCGCGCTGGCATCGCGCACCCGGTCTCCATCGCCATCGAAGCCTACGGGGCCATCGAGATCCTCTGGTACTTCGTCTGGTTCCTGCCTTTCAAGGCGCGCCTGCAGCGGCCCGGCATGCCGATGACACCCATGACGCGTGCGCAGCGCCGCAAGCTGATCGCCAACGCCCTACATAACGTGCCCGACGTGCGCCTCTTTGTGCGCCAGTGGTTCTGCATGGCGCACCTCGATCAGATCTACCGCGACAACGTCAAGGACTGGCTGGCCTGGGCCCTCTTCGCATCCGACGGTCACCAGCTCAGCCGTGAGGAGTGGGCCGAACTCGATGAATACGTCGACGACGCCCAGGAACTGGCCGGGCTCGACCTACCAAAAGGCCGGGCCGAGGCGATGCCCATGCGGCTCAATCTCGACCCCGTCAAAATGTACCACCGCCCGCTGCTCTGGTACTTCTTCATGAGCTTCACCGAGGTCGCCGGCTGGGTCTTTCTGTCAGTCAAGGGCTTCACCTTCTACCGGCAACCGCGCCGGACGTTCTTCTCCATCTTCCCCTTCCGGCCGATGACGCTACTGGCACCCCACGCGTCGGCTTCCAAGGACTTCAGCTACTTCTGCCGCCCCCACCGCTCAAAGACGCACCGGCCCGTGCTCTTCATCCACGGCATCGGCATCGGGGTGCCGACCTACATGACCTGGCTGCCCACGATCCCGGCCGAGATCGGCGTCGTGGCCGTTGAGATCATGCCGGCCTCGAACCGCATCTGCCCCGAGGGCGTGGCCCCGGCCGTGTTCGCGCACGCCGTCGCGCAGATCCTGCGGCAGCAGAACATGGACGACTTCGTGCTCGTGGGCCACTCGTACGGCACCTTCATGGCGCGGCCGCTGCTGGAGCACCCCGAGGTGGGGCCCAAGATCAACTCGATGATCCTGTGCGACCCGGTCGCCATCCTGCTGCACCTGCCCAACGTGGCGTACAACATCACGCGGCGGCGGGGCGTGGTGACGCCCGAGATCGAGATCGACTTCGGCGCCGGCCGGGACCCCATGATCGCGCACACGGTCTGCCGCCGCTTCCACTGGCCGGAGCACATCCTGTTCCGCGAGGACTTTGCGGGGCGGCGGACGACGGCCGTGGTGGCGGGCCGCGACTGCGTGCTCGACGGGCCCGCCGTCGCCAGCTACATGCACTACGGGCGGGCGGACCAGACGTCGCGCGAGGACCTGCGGGCGCTCGAGCAGACGTGGGCGACGTGGACGGGCCGCGGCGACATCGAGCTCATGTACCTGTCGGACCGGGACCACGGGCAGTCTCTCCTCCTGCCCAAGCTCGCGCGGCGCATCTCCGAGGCCGTCGCGACGTACGCCGACATGCGCAAAGACCCCGCGACGACATCCTCCCTGGAGCCCAAAAGCGAACACCGGCATGATATGGAAGGGGCGGTGCGACCACCTCCGCCGCCCGAGCAGCACTACGGGCGCTACGAGACGGTCGGGATCCCGCTGGAGGACGTCTCGCACCATTCCAAGAAGGTAAGGACACTGAAGGCGATCCAGACGAGCGACAGCGACGACTCGGCCATTTCGATGGAAGAGGCCGAGGAGGAAGACGGCCGCGCCATGGTCGCGCCGTCGTCGCCCGACGACGAGTGGCGCAACACCCGTTTCATTGAGTCGTACGCTTCGAGCAGATACAGTGTCCCTGATCCGTCCCCGTACCAGCCGCGGAGAGAACCCATGTAACCAAAAAAACCGAAAGAAACGAGGGAGTCTTGATGGCTAACAACATCGTCCAATCTTAGTAATCACCGGACGGCCCCTTTATGATTTATCGAATTGAAGCGTTTGTTTCTTCCCTTTTTGCTTTTCAGCACCGAACGAGACGAGGATTTTTGGAGTTTTTGGCAGGGAGGTTTTATCAATAACAGAGAGCAGAAAGGATATCAGGTCAAATCAGTGTACATATGCACACATCTACCGAACTTGTATTTACTAATTTATTCGAAATAAATACTTCTCATCATCCTCAGTCCTCTGCCTTGAGGGCAATCTCCACGACGGCCCGGTTGGGCCCTTCCCAGCGGTTCCTCCGGAACATCCACAGCGAGACGGCGAGGACCAGCACGGCGACGAGCATGGGCCCGCTGTAGTTCATGGTGGAGGCGTCGACGGGGGTGGTCTGCGGGAAGGGCAGCCAAATAATAACATAGACGGTGTACACCAGAGCTACGACATTCACAGTACGGCCCCATTGGCCGAGGTTCCAGGGCCCCAGCTCGATCCCGTTCGGATTGGCGGAGCGCGCGTACAGGACGACGGCGAACACGACAGCGTAGCTCAGGTACATGGCCATGGACGACAGCGACGTTATCGCGCCGAGGGCGACGTAGGTGGCGCTGCCGAGGTTGAGCAGCGTGAGCAGGGCGACGAGCAGGCTGGTCAGCCAGACGGCGCGGAAGGGGATGCGGTAGCGGCCGTCGACGTGGCCGAGCCATTTCGGTAAGGCGCCGTCGCGGGCCCAGGCCCACGTCAGCCGCGACACGGACGTCATGTTGCCCATGGACGCGCTGACGTTGAAGAAGTACAGGAACCCGCCCAGCGCCGTCGTCATGGTTTGGGATTGCGTCACGTGCAGCAGCACCGCGATGACGGGGCTCGCGGCGTCCAGGATCACGTCCACCGGCGGCATGCAGAAGATGGTCACCACCAGCGTCACGAAGCCCATGGCGATGCCCGCCGTGATGGACCAGAACAGGGACTGCGGCACGATCTTCTTGGCGTTCTTGGTCTCTTCGCCCATGTGGATCACTGCTTCGAAACCTGAGTCGGTTCGGTGGTGGGTCAGCACTTCTCCAATTTGCTTACTGTATGTGCAGTATGGGTGGGTGATGGGGCGGAGAAACTCGATGACGGGGACTGGAAAGAAAAGGGGCCGGCTTACCGATGAAAAGCCAAACGTTGGACAGGGAGCCGATCTGGCTGGACGCGTAGTAGTTGGACCAGCCGGACGAGACGTTCGTCTGCGTGAGAATCTCGCGGCCGTTCTTGGGGGCCATGACGAGGAAGATGATCATGAAGACGACGAAGAGCAGGATGTTGAGGACGCCGCTGAAAAGGTCGATCCAGGGCACGGCGCGGAAAGCGAAGAGGTTGATGAGGGTGATGAGGGTGAGGGTGGCGAGGCTGATGAGGGTGGTGCGCCAGCCCTCGATGACGTAGTCCGGGTAGTTGAGCTCGATGATGCCCTCGAGCACGGCGGTGCCGAAGTTGACGCTGCTGGCAAAGGTCGCGACGTAGCCCGCCCACGTCACCCAGCCCTGAATCCAGGTCAGGAACCGCCGGCTGCCGGGCGGCGCGAAGTGGTACGTCCAGTAGTACTGCGCGCCTGCGATGGGCTGGATCGAGGCCAGCTCGCTGAACGAAGCCACCTGGCACCCGGCACCGACGGCGATGATGATGTAGCTGAAGAAGTAGGCCGAGGGGCCGCCGTTGTACATGGCGTAGTACATGTTGCTAAGGAAAAGCGCATTGTCAGCAAAAGGGGCAAACCGCACGAGTTGCTTCTTCTCTCTATCTCTATCTCTCTCTCTCTCTCTCTCTCAAAAGGCTGAGCAGGCCTGGCTTACGTCGGTACGGCGCTCCAGGTGCTCATGTACATGAGCGACAGGGCGAAGAGCTGCCATTCGTTGAACAGCCTCCGCGTGCGCGTCTGGAGGATGGCGAGGTTCTCCTCGGACGGGCTGGCCGATTGCATAGGTGATGACAGCATCTCGGTCTCGTTGGCGCCGATGCCGCGACTGGTCTTCTTGACTTCCTGCTCCATATCGGAGTGTGGGCGCGTGGGCGCAATTAATGGGTTTCGACGCAGGAGGTGGTATCGAAGTCGCCCTAGCCAGAGGGGGTTGAAGAAGGTGATGTCGAGTGTTCTTTCGCCAACATTGGTCGCGCCTGGTATGCAGCAGCTGCTGCTGCCCGCGCGGCGGCGGCGGCCATGGCGAGTTTTATAGTTCTTGACCCCGACAAGGAATTGTTGGAACCCGCAGCAAGTCTCGGTTGAAGCCAGCTAGACATCCAGAGCCTGTGCAGATTCTAGATTCTAGATTCGCCCCTGTGGGTAACACGACAGCTTCCAAATGTCTTGGAAGTCATGCGGGGTTCGTATATGGACCAGAGCCATGCCGGCAACCGGGGATTGTCTCGATGGGGTCTAGATAGGGTTGCGATCGCCCCCAATGGGCACCCCTGTCTCGGTCCCGTAATTGCAGGTGTTGTCGCATTTGCTTTTTCGCTAAAGATTAAAAAAAAGAGGAATGGTGGAATGTAGATAGAAAAAGCTTTGGTGTTTCCATCAGAACGGCGACCCGTCAGTTTCATTAGGTTCCCGAAGAAAAGGGCCGACGCGATGCACCAATTAAGGATTCACATCCAAACCAACGAAGTCGCATTAGACGTTAGCTTCTAGGCTACCGACGCCCAGGTACTGCGTCGGGTGACTTGCCCGGCTGCCCGCCGACAAGCAAAGGGCAGCACACATATCGAAGTACCGGTCTCTCGAGTCATCACTGCCGGCATTGCTGACGCGCCACTGAACCACCGGAAAAGCATCATCTTCGACTGTAGAAATCAGTCCCTCCATTTTTGACTCCCTTTTGCTTGACATCCCTCTTCGAGTAGGTTACTATGTAGTAGAACGCGGCAACTCAGGCATCACTTCCGAGCGCTAGATTAGTGACCGTGGATACTTCATGTCAGTAGTGGCATTGGCAACGGGTGGTAAGGGGCGGATGCGGCTAGAACTCTAGGCGCCTACATGAGCAACTGTATGTATTTACCCTCGAATCCGGCACGGGAAGTTCGATGGCAAGCCAGCTAGACAGATATCCACCAATTTAACAGAATGGCAATGGAAGGAGTCGGCGAGGCAGAAAGGATGTCGGCTGCATATCTGATTGCAATCGGCTTTCGCTGTTTGATTGTCGACTTTGTGAGGAAGAAACTTGATGCAGGATGGCAGCTTTCGCAATACAGTAAGCCAAAATTGCCCCGCTGCCCCTTCCCTTGGCTCAACGTCCAGTCCCCGCAGCCGCGGAGCTGAAAACAGGGGTCTTTCTTTTCACATGGCAGAAGCGGTGGGAGATAATGGAAATATCAAGTACAGCGCATTAGATAGAATATGTATAAACAAGTCCAATGAGGAATATTGATGGGGAACTGTGGCAAAAAGTCAAATGAAGAAAAAGCTATGTATGAATGGAGGAATGGAGGAATGAGTCTTGTGGTGTGTGGTAAAGCTAAAGACAGCAAAAAGTTGAACCGGACCCGATTTGAACGGATGACCTTCTGGACTGGAATCAGACGCGCTACCGCTGCGCCACCGGTCCTGGTGCTTGTCGCACTGTGTTATAGTACCAGACATTTAGAGCAAACTATATAGTGCACTTCTCAAGTCCTGTCCACATATATCTTTTGCCTTGGTCTATCGTCAATCGGAAATACCTAGGGAGCGTGGAAACCAGAAGACGCAAAATCCACAATTACGGTCACACAATTGAAACTATTTGTTTCCCTTTCAACTCACGAGCTCACTCATATGTAATATCTTGATTCAGTTCGTGTTGCATTCATCATCACCGCTTCTTGCTACCACTAACAGGCTTGCTACTCGACCCATTCACCATCCGGTCAATCACCAACCCCCCGATCGCGCTCTCCATCGCGTGCCGCTTGTTCTTGTCGTCGTGCACCCCGCGCCCGAGCGCCAGGTCCACCGCCACGGCCCCCGCCGCCGCCGTCGCCACCCGCTTCATCTGGTCCCGGTTCCCGCGCGACCGCCACGCCTCGGCCGCGGCGGCGCCGGCGGCGGCCTCAGCTGCTTGTTTCCAGTTCAGATCGAGACCGCCCAGAGAGTCGCTTTTCCTGTTGTGGCTGCTGCTCGTCGACGACTTCTTGTCACGGGTGTGGTGCGAGTGTCGACGTTCGTGATGGTCTCGGTCTTCGCTCTTGCTGATGTTGGCGGTACTGCTAGTGATGTGGCGGCCACGAACCGCGGGCTCCGCCGAGTAGGAAATCTGCCGCGGCATGTGGGCCGGGCGACGCCGCCGCTCAACTTCGTAGTCCTCGTAGTACACGTAGCCGTCCTTGGGGGGAGGCGGGGGTAATTCATAGTAGTATTTCTCTTCGCGATGCCGAAGAGGACGATCGCTGTCGCTGGCGTGGCGCCTGTGAGAGGTTGTCGTGTATTGGTAATGCTCCTTGCCGTCGTGGGCGCGGGTGCTTTCTGTGCCGTCCGACGAGGCACGGTCCACCGATCGGGGGGAAGCCCGGTGCCGTGGTGGGCTCTCGTCGTCGTAGCGGTCGGAGCGACGACCGTAGTCCATGATTATGGTTTTGTGGGTGTCGGTTGGTCTTGGTACAGCGGGGCTTGGTGGGTGGTATGTCAAAACAAGTACACGGGCAATGTATGCTGGCAATTTCGGTATCCGAGCTCAGTGATGGTAAGGTAAGAAGGTTGGTTATGGCAGCAGGGGTTGTTGTACCCCCATGAAGAGAATGCGACGGAGATTTATATGCCTAACGGCGTGGCCAGAAGCTTGATTTGATTTCAGTTGAACATTGATTTCCGGTATCGAGAGCCGCTGCCCCGACAAGTTCGGAACCTGATTTGGGGCAACCATTACCTGCGATTTACCCAAAACCGCAAGGCCAACACGCTCACATAGCGAAGAATCGCATCATCTGGATGATCTCATCTGGATATGGATATGTGAACCAAACAAGTTTAATGATTGGGGTCGTGTCGTACTGACTCGCTGACCGGGATGGATTCAGGGTCCTGGCCGACTGCCGTTGCTCTAAGCCTTGTTTTTTCGTGGCCCATAAAATAAGTACCGTTGCATTCTGCTTTAGCGCTCCTAGATACGACCCTTGGCCCTATGTAGGCTTCCGTGGCACATTGCGCGGCCGCACGGCAGGCAGCATGCTCATGCTGATCATGCTCTTATTAATAGCCTGCTCGTAGCGCTGGTCAGACGACCCTTGGTGGCCAAAATCGGGTATGAGGCTGAACGCTTCATAGGTGCCCAATTGCCCAAAGCCTCCTGTGGATCACACCATTGGTACGTTGGCCATTTCAGGGGGCCGAAGGTTCCTGGTGGGCCAATTTGGCAGTGAGTAAACCTTCCTCGTTGGCATGAGCGATTTGGCTTTCAAGATAGCTGATCCATTCGATTGGGTCCTCGTCGGACATTTTGCCATCGGCCCCTACGCAGCAGACCTCAATCTCGCGTGCTTCGCGAGCGTATTCGAGGGCAAGCTGCAGATCATCAACCTCGACACCGAGCTTGGATGCATTCCAGTACCTGTTTCGAGTGTCAGTCATGATAGTTTGCAATGCATTTAGGAATCCACACTAGAGGGTTATCTTGTGCGACAACGTACGTGTGAAAGAGGGACTCTCCATATATGCCCTGGTCCTTTATGATCTGGATGAGCTCCTGAGCAACGCCTAGCGCCTCATCGGGCCCTTTCAGGAAGGGTTCATGATCGTCGTCGGTATCCGACGAGAAATCCTCATGGTAATACATATACTCTTCGAGCATGTCGTCCAGTTCGACCGCACGATCACTCAGTGCATCGAACGCCGGGTTTGTACAAGCCGGGCACTGGCACATGAAGCCCCAGGCTTCCAACGTCTTTTGGCGTTTCTTCCGGGGCTGCAGGAGATCCACGTAGGTGGAATGGATCTGGTCTCCGGCCTTGATGTCGTGGATTGCGCGGATGCTCAACTCCTTGGTTTTCGTGTTGAAGCACTCGAAGATATCGGGCCGACACGAGTGGTTCATTCGGCTGAAGAAGGAATAGACTCCGCGTCCAGAGTCACTGCCCGTTTCCAGGTTGTTGGTGAGGAAGATACCGTAGCATCGACAGGTATGGTCCACCACGGCGTTGAGTTCGTGATGGGACATTCTCTGGCCGTCTTGGAAGGTACCGAGGTTTTCCTGACACCACTGCCAGACCCTGAAGCGAACGGCTTCCCCGCTGACGGATCCCCAGGCAAGAGGATCAAGGCTGAGACTTTCCAGTCGATCCAGGTTGGCCTTGGTGCTACCGTGCAAGGCTATACAAAACTCAATACAAGCCTCCTCGTCAGGCACGTTAGGTATGGACAGGACAGCCGTCTCGACAGCAATCAGAGTCCCTTTGGGGATATCTCGGGCGGCAAAAACGCCAAAGCCAGATGCCGGAGTCTTGGAGACTTTGGCCCAGTTGGTGACGGAGGCCTCGTGAGGATGGATGGCGAGCGCTGAGAGTTCATCGGCGGTGGCATCCACCTTTTCGGCAGTAATCTGGTCCTGCGAAGCCATTGTTGCTGCAGTCGCAAGTGTTCCCAACGGAGGCTGGGGGGTTGGGAGGGTTGTTGAAGACATTCTTCGGGTTCACCGATCATTGCATGAGGGTGCCATGTTGAAAGTGGGTCTTCTATCTCTGGCAGATTCTTGACCAGAAGCAGCGGAATCACCAGAAAGGATGTTGTTGTTTTGCGGGCGAAAAGCATCACGCGCGAGAGTCATTCCCGTTAGATTCGAAGTTTGGGGTTTTTCGTGCGTGGACGGGTGACAGACCCACCTACCCACCTGACAAATGGCATTGGAACCAGCCACGTTTTTGCCCTTTACTTCTTCAACATGGATTGTCGCAGTGTCTCCAGAAGATTGCATGTTGACGGACGAATGACCTTATATTGATTGCATTGGCACATCTAGAACCACTCAGTTTGTTTACTCTGGTTGTTCCCGGGTGCCCCAGGATGAAAAGTCGCTGATCTTGGGGAACACGAACAATTCTTGGGGTCTGCATCGGGACAAATTCGGCAACCGTATTTTCAGCACTACGCCCGCCCTATGACGTAGTCTCGGAGTTAAGTCCGGCGCCAGTCTTATGGTTCAATGGTTGTCGACGTGGATTTCGGTACTGGACCAGATCTTTCCCAGATCTGGAACATCTCGGGCGCATGCGATGAAGGAGTACCCCACCTGGGGCTGGTGTGAGGTATCTATTCCTCGATGGCGCACGGCGCATATCACCGTAACCAGTCCTGTTTGAAGTTGAGTCATCTTACTTAACATACCAAATACTCAGTTCTCAGTAGTAGAAACGGTGCACTTTGCTTAGCATGACAACGAAAGTCTATGACGTCAAAAAACACCATGCGATTGATTTCATTGTCGGGCTTCGTTAATCTCGAAAACTGCGTGAAGCTAATGGACATTCTATATTGCCGTGTATCATAAACCTTGGCGCATGCCATTGTCTGTACTTGCAGTATATTTACAGTTACCCCCTGTGCGCCTTGTGATCATCGCTCAAGCCGAGTGACAAACTTCTGCCTCTCAAAGCGTATCATTACAAGCCCAAATTCAACACTTCATTCAGCATGGGTGCCACCACCGTGACGGTCCTGCAGACCCTGAGCATCACGTCGTCGCTCATGGTCGCCGGCGGCATCGCCACCCTATCGCTCTTCGACATCCCCATGCTGCAGGCGCAGCCCGCATCGCGCTCGCTGCCCTCGATCCGCTGGCTCTTCAGCCGGGGCTCCCACATCATGCCGACGGCGGCGTTCGCGGCGGGGACTGGCTTCGTCTCGCTGGCGTTCCTGGCCCTGCCTCCCGCCGCCGCCGCGGGCGGTGGAGGACTCCTGGCCAAGATCCTGGTCGGGTCCAAGACGCAGGGGTACCTGGCGGCCGCGGCCTGCAACTTCGCCATCGGCCCCGTGACCAGCCTGATGTTGCCCACCAACCTCGCCCTGATCCAGAAGAACGAGGAGCACGGGGGCATGCGGAGCGCGAAGGCGGCGGCGGCCAACGCGACGAAAGATGCCAAGAGCAAGTACAAGCCAGGTCAACGCACGGCGGCCGACAGTGTGGCGGGCAAGGGTGAGGGCAACGAGGTTACCGACCTGAGCGGGCCTCAGGAGGAGACTCGTCTGGGCTCATCCATGGCCGAAGACGAGGAGGTGCGTGGACTGCTGGGCAAGTTTGCCAAGATGAACGCAGTGCGGGCGGCGTTTTGCACGGTTGGTGGCGTTATTGGACTATGCACGGCGTTGGTATAGGCAGGGAGTTTCTTATACACGTGGGAGATATTAGTTTTTTATACACTACAGGTATGTATATCCAAGAAGCAAAAAGAGAACTGCGGTTGCCGTCTATTGAAACAATTAACATACATAAAGAATAAAATCAATTGGGTGCGTGACCTAAATTATATAGAAGAACTTGCTTGTTGTAGAGACAAAAAGAGATAATTGCGGCCAGTGTGGATTGAACACACGACCTCCAGATATTCTGATGAAGTTTGGATCTTCAGTCTGGCGCTCTCCCAACTGAGCTATGTCCGCTGTTATGATGAAACAGTGTTGTCACTGTCCCACATGTCAGGCCGCTGTTGAGAAAATTGCCGCTTATGGTAGACTATCTATGTATCGTGAAGCAGAGACCAGGGGTTTTGCGGGCTGGTAGGTGACGGGTGGATTTTCAAAATTCAACATTCAACAATAAGCTTGGTGGGCTTCGACAGCAAAAAGCCAAAGATGAAGTAGATTTGGACTACCTACCCACTTTGCTTATGGAGTGGCCATATCGTGTAAGACATCATACGCAATCAGCTCTCGGAGGATACTGCAACTGACCCTACGACGGTGAACTCATGGACAGGGGCTTTTTGCATTATTCGTCACGTCGGAGGCCGGTATACAGGTTTTGTTCATTCATAGAGGTCATCATTATTAAGTCGTGTATGGAATATTTAACGATATTGGGTGCGGTGGCCTATTTTCGACTTTATACTCCTCAGGGGTAATCTACTCTCAAATGTGTTTTGATCCGGCTGGGCTAGCCTGACATACCGAAACACGCAAAGGAGCAGAGTACAAATCGAAGTATAAAACGGAAGAAGCTGACATCATTCAAAGTAACACATGTGTTCTTTTCTTATCTTTATACCCCTTTCTATCTCCTTTCCGTCACATCTCTTCGAACCAGTCAAAGCCCTCCGTACGGGTAGGATTCGCCGTATATGTATGTCCCTGTCGTACATTATCCAATTACAACAACTTCATGCTTAAATTGTGATTCCATCACTTCTTCCCTCACAAGTCAGTCTGATTGTTGTTCAGTCACTTCTACTCCTCTTAACTATCGACAATGCCGGAGATGGACATGACTGATAGGGGTTACATTTCGTTAGTATGGTTCTGCCTTATTGGTATGTAGTAAATGAGTCATAATTCTTACTAGGTGGACGGCGTGACGTTTCTTCCGGAATCGCTACGTCTTGCATTTGCCGTGCGGACACGAAGCTCTTCAGTTCTAAGAGGGTCGCCAAAGTGACTCAGTCAGCACTGGACTCAGCTAGTTCTATACTCCTTGGCAAAGACAGGCTAGGTCCTGCTACTGAGTTCTTGAAGCATCTACGCACTTGCCCCCGCCCCCTTGAGGATATCACCACTCACCTTGGAGGAGCTTGTCCGCCACCGGCCCCTTGAACTTCCGCACCGTCTCCTCGAACCGCCACAAAAGCCACTCCGGCACGTCCCACCGGGTCAGCATCTGCTCGAGCCGGGCGCCCATGTGCTGGGCCAGGCCGTACTGGTGGAGCCGCTCCAGCTGGTTCGGCACGAGCGACAGGCAGCAGAGCAGCCGGAAGTCGAGCCGCAGCCCGGACAGGGCGGCGACTTCCCACTCGTCGCCGTGAAACAGCTTGTGCACCATGGTCTCGAAGTTGCGGCGCCTGTGCGAGTTCGCGTCCAGTTTCTCTTTGGTGGCGTACGAAGCCATGTTGGCGCGCAGCTGGGCGCACAGCTCGAGGAACCATTGGGCTGCGACGAGCTTCAAATGGCGGTCGACTATGGTGGGGATGTCCAGGGTGTCTAATTCAGTGAGCTCGGCTTCGGTCCACTGAGGCTGAGGGGTTGCCATGGCTGACTACCAGGGGCAGGATCTTCTGTGTTGGCGGATAGTTGGTGTATAGTCGATATGTATTGAACACCATCAACTAGCTACTGCGGGGTTCGAATTGGATCATGATGGACTTAGTAGAACCAGGTCGCTGATTTGCCGGCCTGTTCATGTGACTTCTAACATGGCCATGACCGGGGTTGGTTGCAGGTGGCTGGTGGTTGGCCGTATCTTTCAGCCCCCTACCGCCCCTACTGCTTACTGCCCTAGCCGCTTTTACAACAAAATGAGCTATCATATGCGCGTCTCTTGATTGTACAGAACTACTGATTGTGCATATAAGGTACTTTGTTGCAATTGTTGCAAAAACGTACCGAGCGGCGGTGAAGCCCTTGGTTGTTGCATTGTCTTCTGTTTAGATATGCTAGCGTATACTTACAAGAGTTCTTTTTCTTGACCAGTCAAATACCATTGACGCTCCTGCTGCAATTATGATTTTGAATATGTGCATACTCTTACACCATGTTCTCACAAGGTTGAACTCCAAAATGATCCAAATATCTGCCGCAGCCGACGGTACCGACTCCTGAGACGGAGGTGGAGACGACGCCTGGCACCTGGCGCATAATGGTTTGTGAGACCTTAGATTAGAGTTACAGGAAATATGCTTACCCATACCTAGTTAGCAATGCACTATCCGCTTCGAAAAGTTTGGAAGATATTGAGTAGTAGTATAACGGTATCTTTTTGAGTTTTATATCGAGTGTCAACTCGCTCTTTTCAAGCCACTTCTCTGTGGCTGACTTGTGGAGGATCTTGAAGAGCAAAAAGTATATTTATATGATTCTGTGATGTGGAAGAAGTCGCCCACTCGGTACTGTCGATTAGTAACAAGAATTACTAAGCGCCCCTTTGCTAGCCATGAACCCAGGAGCGACCATTACCCACGGCGGCGCCGCATCGCGGTCAACTTCACGACTGCCTGGTTCAGCGACACCATGGGCACGGGCATCGCCTAGGTCCAGCTGCACAACCTGCCCTGCGGCGCCCGGTGGCTGCGCTGTCTTTCCTTCGTCCTCTTCCTGCTCTTCTGCGCGCTATCAACGGCGCGCTACGCGCTGTTCCGGGGGCTGTGGACCACCATGCTCAGGCATCCCCGGGAATCCTTGTTCCTAGGTAAGTAAGCAGACGAAGCCATCTTGAGAGGAGTTGCTTGTTCTAGACATGCTCCCATCACTGTGGAAAATGGTCCCCTTTACGGACGAGAGTATCTGGCTGATGTCTAACCCAAATTCTTCTAGGTACCTTTCCTATGGGACTGGCAACTATCATTGACATGATCGTGTTCCCCGGTGTGCCCGAATGAGGTGACAGGGCGGCATATATCGCGTGGGCATCGTCTCCGCGTTTCTGCCGCTGGGGCCCTTGGGTCAGAGCGCCTTCGGCATCATGCAGCTCGGGGCGGTCAGCCTGAAGCTCCTGGGGCGGAAGAAACACAAGAACAACGACGGCTTCATCCCGGCGGCGCGTGACGCGGGCCAGGTGCTCTACACGGTCGCCACCACGACGCTGGCCATGGAGCTGCCGTCGCTCTTCTTCAAGGGGCTGGGGACCGGGCTGAGCCTCATGGTAAGTGTGGGCACTATGCGGCATTGCATCAATGGTAGGATACTGCACGCGCCTTGCGTGGAGGGCTCGATGGCGGAGTGAAGTGAGAGTAAAAACGAAGTTTAGAGTCATAAAGGGCGGTTATGAAAAACGATAGACAGAAATGAACTTTGTATCATGGGTATCTATGTAGTCTATATCTATAAGCTTTTTCTATACATTAGTATTATGCAGTGTTATCTCACACCAGGAAGTTAAGGCATCTCATAGAAATGCGACTGTCTCCCCGGCTGCTGGCTACTGTGACCATGCGGATGCACCACTGGTGTCCCCTGACCCGGATGCGGCCCCTGAGGGGGTGTAGCGGTAGTGGGCTGTCCGTAGTGAACCGGGAGCTCCATGGGTGACGTGTCTGAGGGCGCCTCATAGAAGCCCGGCGACGCGCTAGACGGCGCGTACGGCTGGTACTTGTAGCTATTGTGCGTTGGCGCCGGCGACTGGGGATGGTGGTGGTTCTCCGAGGGCACGGTAGTGGTCGCCTTCTGCTGCTGGGCTGCCGCCCACTGGCTCTTGGACCGCCGTCGCCGCACCAGCAGGAAACCCAGGGCGAGCAGGGCAACAGCCACGGTGCCGCCCACGGCCCCGCCGATGATGGCGCCCTTGTGGGACGACACCGAGCGAGATTTGTCGATTGCGCTGGATGTGCCGTTCCCGCTCTTGAATAGTTTCATCACGGCTTCCGACTGCCAGTTCACCTTATCCTGGTTGCTATGAAAGAGTCAGCAAGATGAGTACGACACTAGGCGAGATCGTAGGACTTACCCTGCATTGTACCAATCCTTAACCATGGCGGGCGGCTCATAAGCGGGCGCCGCAGCATCGTACTGAGACTTCCAGGCCAAATCTGTCACGTCCAACACGTTGATGCCATTCGCCCAAGGGTCGGGGTCCCGAAACTTGTTGAAGTACGGCAGGTCCTGGTTGGCGCCGCCCACGACGATCATCTGCCGACTACCACCGCCGTTGTCCCCCTTTCCTGCCAGGGCGCAGGCCTGCCCCACGCGCGGCGAGCCGATGTCGATGTTGGTCTTGAACCATACGAAGCCCGGGATCGAGAGGACGTAGACGTCGGTCATGGACCGGTTGGCCGCGGCGTCGTAGCCGCCGTACATGAAGAGCTCGTAGGAGCCGGCGTTCTCGCCCGCGGCCGCAACGACGCAGGCGCGGCTGCGCGGGGACGGGATGTCGCCCGTGGCCAGCTGCGAGTGCCAGGTCTCGGTCTCCATGTCCCAGAAGGTGAGGTTGCTGAGCGAGACGAGCCCGTCGCTCTTGGGGTCGTAGTCGTCGGGCCGCGCGATCTCGCCGCCCACAACCATGACCAGGCCCTTGTTATCGGTCCCGAAGGCCGGCAGGCACGAGAGCGAGCCTGACACGATGTTGCCGTACGTGTTCAGCGCCGTCGTCGACTTGTTGGCCCATCCGCCGCTCGCCATGTCATAGGTCAGCATGCCCGGGACCGGGAAGTCGTTGCCCCCCGCCTTGGCCGAGGGGTCCGTCCAGCTCGACACGAAACCGCCGAGGTAGAACCCGGTGCCACGGCAGGTTGTTTTGGCGGCCAAACTGCTGCGCACGAGGTTCATGAAGACGTCGACGTTGGAGGGTGTCTTTTTCGACCACTGTTGGCTGCCAGCATCGAACGCCCATAACGTCTTGTCCTTGGTGATGTTTCCCCAGGGGCCTTGTCCACCCCACATATACATGGCGTTTTGGGCCTCGTCCACCCATAGAGCGGCTTCGTCGAATACGGGCGCATTCTTGGGAATGACCTTGATGGGGACCGTCGCGTTGCTCCAGCTTTGGTCCAGGGGTATTACGAGCGTATCGTTGACTGTTGGCAGGTTTGGTTAGAGTCCAATTCAGGTCCAAGATGTTGGTGCATCATCATCTTCATACACTGTCGCGTAGCTTTCTGCTCGGCCTTTCCGGGCGATATGTACTGTGCCACCTCGCCGCCATCGACGTAGAGATTGTTTCCAATCACCGCAACTATATCCAATGAGTTTCGATCAGCAATGCGCGACTTGTCGAGAGTGGTTCGTAGGCCGACTTACGCGAATGGCCTGTTCTCCGTATAAGGTTCTTGGCGCTGTAGGGATCCGTACTCGATGCGCCTCCGAAGAGGAGGAGGCTCGATGCTATCGCCGAACGCCTCATGTTGACTATGGCTACACAGGCAGGATGAAGTAACACCAAATCAACACCGCAAGAGAAGCAAGAATCAGAGGGTAGAATGGACAACGCCATGTGCGCATCTCTGCCATTTTACAAAACCCCCCATCGTATCATCTCGTCGGTCGGTTCCCGCAAGAACGGGGCCGTGGTAGAATTACTTTTTGGTCGAATTTGTTGACTAGAGGCGCTGTTTTGGTTAGTGCTGACGGGCTGGCTAAAAAAAGCCTAATTGGGGCACCTAGCTTCAGCAATCTTCGCCCTGTGATTTGCGCACAGCCTGAAAGCGGATTTTACGCCGTCCCTTTCGCGCTGGAGCTAAGCTGGCGTCCCACCACCGCTTCTCATTAGATCTAGGAAAAACACAGTAATTCTTCCCATTGCGGTCAAGACACTCCCTGCAAGCTTCGGGTAGTGGCTGATCCTTACTTTGGAAAATTAGGGACCTCCTCCCGACGATTGTATAAGAAAACGAGTATTGGGTTCCCATTGGGAAACATTCATTTGAGCGAGTAAAGTCTCCGACTGGTGAGAATCTAGTGGTGGTAGTTCAACGCTCTCTAACTATATGTACCTAACCGGTGCTGCAATCCAACATTGCTGGCGCCCAACTATGGTCTCAATCTGGATTCAGGTGGTTTCCCAGCACGGTGCACAAAGTCACATATCGGATATACTTGACAAGAGGACATGAGTTTTCAATATTGATAATTCAAAGACGTTTCACCGCATCTCATGCAGCGTTCCCATATAGAGCGTTGCGAAGGGCATCGCAGAAGATCGTGATTGAACGGGATCCGGCTTCCAACACGGCGTCCATGGCGATGAAAGGATGAGGCTGCCCCTTCATGATGTTGATATCCGCCTTCACCCCCGCCTCTTCCAACTTCTTGCCGAACTGCTCGCCCTCAGACCGGAGCACATCCAGCTCACCCAGCACGAAACACGCCGGCGGCAACTTGGCCCAGTCGCCCTTCCAGAAGAGCGGGCTCGCCTCGGGGTGCTTCCAGTCCTCCTGGTTAGGGAGGTAGTGGTTCCGGTACCAGAGCATCTTCTTGGCCGGGAGGGCCGGGGTGAACTGGTTCTGCTTCCAGGACTCGTTGTTGGTCTCGTCGGCCGCGTTGTCCATGACGGGCACTGAGAGCAGCTGGACGGAGAACTTGGGGCCGCCGCGATCGGCCGCCCGCTGGCACATGATGGCGGCGAGGTTGGCGCCGCACGAGGATCCACCGGTTCCCATCCTCGTGGTGTCTAGGTTCAAGACCTGCTTGCCCTCGCCGAGTGCCCAAAGAACGACTTCCCAACAGTCATGCACAGCTGCGGGAAAGGGGTTTTCCGGGGCGAGCCTTGCAGAATGAACTGTCAGAAAGATGCCATTCCACTCGTTTTCTGTGATGCTTACCTGTAGTCCGCTGAGACGACGACACACTTGGCCCGGGCACAGAGGTGGGAGGCAATCACATTCTCGGTGTCGATGGTGCCCAGAACCCAACCACCTCCGTGGAAGTAGATGCACACGGGCCAACCCGCTTCTGGCTTCTCTCCCTCCGGGGTAAAACACCGTACCTTGACATCAGGACCCTCGCTCTCCTTCCTCGGGATGACGTAATCAGCAGTGCTGCCCACCGGATGCAGGGGACCAGCGCCGGGGATGAGGATGCCGCTCGCTCTGGACGCCTCTATGGGCTGCAGATGAACCTGCTGCTTGTCGAAGATGTGCTTGTTGTAGAAGTCGGCATATTCAGGATCTATGCGGTCGACGACCGACTCATGAATCGAGTAGGGCGGCTGTGTCTTCTCTGCCATGGTCGCAGCAGGTAAGGTATTGGCTTGATGTAGAAGTTTGGAGTAGCTTGGCTCGGAGATCTCGAGTACGGGTGACGTTGCCGCTTTTGTGCCGCTCAGATCGCCCTTGTCTGAACTGGACCTGGTTGGTTCATTGCGCGCTAAACCGGCAAAGAGGCCGACTTAGGAGCTCCGGAAGTCGGCCTGAGGTAAGCCAGGGTGGCAGCAATGGTCTCATCTTCATGGGCAGTGGAGAATGGCATTTGACGGGACTGAATCCACTGAGGGGTGTCTTCTTGTGACACAGCACTGGCAGACTGGCAGACTGGCGTTTGTCAATTCGCCGGGTGAGATAAGGCACTGTGGTCGGAAGTTGGAACATTGCAGGGGAATTTGCAGGGGAACTAGGCCTGTCCTTATCAGTTGCACCAGCCGAAAACACCGGATTACCCCGCAAAGTTAGCACTTGATGGTGGACACCGTCAGTGGACACCCGCCCACCAACCAACTGAGATATCCTGGGGTATCGGAGCAGATGCAGATCACTCACAACTACCTCCCAAACCTGACCAATACTAATGAAGAAACGAGCACCGAGGTGCTCACATTCAACTAGATGAGCGTCGTGAGATGCGGTGAGACGGGTACTACGTAGTATCTACAGCAAAAGCTGTCATAATGCAACCAGACCGTCATATGTTGGCAGGGATGCGACACATAAGGTAGGCGGCACATGACCATGTCGCTTGCTTGTCGCTTGCTCCCTGGGCTGGGCTCTTGACAAGGTTCCTCATACGGATACTACACATGAGAGACTGTTCCATCTTTTTCACCACTTTTCAAAGAAAGAAGATGGGATGAACATCCATCATCACCGCCGGCATACTTGAGAAACGCGCAACAAGATGGCTGCCCCCCTACCCGCCAAGCACCTCGAAGAAGACGACGAAGTCGACGTGGGACATGTCCAAAGCAACGACCCGCCAGCTGAGTCGGCCCGCATTGTCGACCACATCGCAGAGCGACAACTATGTCGCAAGTTCGACGTCCGGCTTATGCCGGTGCTTGCCATCATGTGTTAGTATTGGTCAACTCTTTTATCTCGAGTTCTACCGATGGTCTAATCTACCTCCCAGACCTTTTCAATGCTCTCGACAAAGGCAACATAGGAAATGCGCAAACGAATGGCTTGAGTAAAGGTAAGAGGGACCCCTTCGCACCAGCACATGCGATGCAAATCAATTTCGGTATAGCTAAGATTCCAGTCCAGACCTTGGCTTTCCCGAGGAAAAGTACAATTTGCTGGTTTCCATCTTCTTTGTGCCGTATGTCGTCTTCGCTCCGCCGGTCGCCATGCTCGGCAAACGCTTCGGTCCTTCGCGCGTGCTTCCCATTCTCATGTTCACCTTCGGCACCATGACCCTGTGCTCGGCGGCGGCTACCAACTTTGGCGGCATCTTTGCCCTGCGCTTCTTCCTCGGGATAGCGGAGAGTGGTTTCTTCCCCTTGGTCATATACTACCTCACGACCTTTTACAGACGCGGCGAGTTGGCGAGACGATTGGCTCTCTTCTACGCGGCCTCCAATATTGCCAATGCTTTCAGTGGCCTGCTGGCCTTCGGCGTGTTCCATATCAAGTCGCACATGGAGTCATGGCGCTACCTCTTCATCATCGAGGGCGCTGCCTCTGTTCTCTTTGCCATCTTTGCGTTTTGGTATCTCCCACGCGATGCAGCGTCCGCCCGGTTCCTGGGTGCCGAAGAGAAGGCTTTGGCATACCACCGCATGGTCGTCGACTCATCCTCCATCGTCTCGGAGAAGTTCAACTTCAAGGACTCGATCAAGATCTTCAAATATCCCACGACCTACTGCTTCCTCATGATCGAGATATGCCTCGGTGTACCGATCCAGTCCGTCGCCCTGTTCATGCCCCAGATCATCCAGCGGCTCGGCTACAGCACGGTAAAGACCAACCTGTACACGGTGGCCCCCAACGTGGGCGGCGCCGTGATGCTGCTGATCCTGGCCTTCAGCTCCGACTTCCTCCGCATCCGGTTCCCCTTCATCATGCTCGGCTTCACGCTGACCTTCATCGGCTTCGTCGTCTACGCCGCCATCCCCGACGTACAGGCGCACATCCAGGTAGCCTACTTCGCCACCTTCATGATGGTCTGGGGCACAAGCGCGCCCTCGGTCCTGCTCTCGACCTGGTACAACAACAACATCGCCCACGAGGGCCGCCGCGTCGTGCTGACCTCGGTCGGCGTGCCCCTTGCTAACGTCATGGGCCTCGTCTCGAGCAACATTTTCCTCGCCCGCGAGAAGCCCAAGTACGAGACGGCCCTGATCACGACGGCCGTGTTTGGCGCCACCGGCGCCCTGATCGCCGGCCTGCTGGGGACGTACATGGTTTTTGACAATCACCGGCGCAACCGGAAGGCTGGAGTCAGGACGACGGCGCGGGATGTTCCCACGCATAAACTGCGAGATGGGCCCAGTGTCCCGGAGTTCAGGTGGTTTCTTTAGACGTGCAGAATTATCCTTAAAAATGCACTGCACACTCTAACTATCTCTTTAATTGACGATCCCGTGAAGAGAATGCTTCATGCCGATCATCAATCATCAGATTCCATCTATACCTCGATGCCTGTTTCCGCAGTTTAGCAAAACGGCAATACTCTAGATCGAGCTACATTGATACGGATATGGCAAGAGAGACATTCGAAGCTAAATTTACCGACTTTCGTTTATTTTTATTTTCATACCTACATTTGGGAGGCCTTATGAACCGTCGATAGTTGCTTGGCTACTAACGTAACATCGAACCCCTCGCGGGGTCGGCTTGGTGTGGCCTGATCAGGGTCTGTTAGCCGGGCTTGCTTGGACTATTATTATCGACAATCCACTGCCTATACAAAATTTCCCATCCCGTTTACAACTGTTAAACAGGCCACGATTATCAACACCTATCCAAATTGATTATTACGGTCAGAACTCAAGCTGTGGATCATCCAATTGTTGTTATCATGGTCGACGCACACGGAAAAAAGCCCATCATCTTGCTCCTTTGCTTAGGAGATGCGTGGATGACCCGCATGTTGGACGACCCAACGTCGTTTGGCGATGGCATTGAAATGCTGCTGGAAAAGGCCCAGGTGAAACGCGCGAAAAAGGTCGGCGGAGCGCTGAAGTACTTGAACGAAAATAGGCCTGACGGCATCCTCGTCACCGACCCCGGCGTTGTGGCCGACAACAACCGCGAGATCCTCGGACGACTCAGGGCCTTCGCAGAGTCGGGCGGCACCGTCGTCTTCAGCTTCTGCTTCGCCAGCAACATCAACTCGGACAGCATGAAGCGTCTCTGGAAGGACAGTTGGGATCTTCCCTGGGAGATGAGCTCTTATCATCGCACCACTTTTGCGCTGAACACGTCGGCTCTTGGCACCACCGCCACTCAGGGCAGCACCGGCAGCGGCAGCAACAATGATGCGAACCAGCAGAGCTTGCTCTTGCCCCAGTACAGCCAGAAGGCGGTGCATCTGAGCCAGGTTGCTCGAGACAATTGCTGGTATTTGCCCAATGACGGGTCGCAAATCGAGTCTTTGGTCTTTCCTCCAACCCCTGTTACAAATTCAGTGGAGACGCCCGTGGCCTTCAGTCGAGTAGGGGATGGCTATGTGGGCTACACTGGCGATGTGAATCAGGAGAGAGGCACGAACCTCGTGCTTCTTCGTATGTTCAACTTAGACACGAGATAGGAAATAAATGAGGTACAGCTTGGTACCTGCGGTAGAAGAATACCGCGATAGGTACAAACCCATGAATTGATGGGATAACCAGGATACAATGCCTCCAATCGTTCAAGCCGTGGCTGATCGGCGCGCTACAAATGCTATGCCATCGAAAGCAGACTACCTAAAGTGATGGACGGCGATTAATCGTGAGTTTGTTCTAGGTGCGACGTTGTGGTGGTGTTTTAATTGTAGTACCCGAAGTCCTGAGGAATGCCTTATCGGGCAATCCGACAGAGTCGCATGAGATCCGACAGATGTGGGGTTATGATGCGGAGGGGTATCGGGGTAGTAGGCATGTGCCGATCGCGTACAGCATCCAGCATCTTTAGCTGCTTGCATGTGGTATCTTTCGGAAATACTCTCCACTTGCTCTTTTTGCGACTTGCTGCGCCTTCGGAGTCCATCGGAGCTAGGATTGAGGCCATTACAGAGGCAATTGACTAATTCACTTCGGCCCGCGATTCGATACGGCCTTCAGGTCGGAAATTCAACAAGTGTAGCAAGCCCATTGAAATCGCAGTACCGCCTGCTTACCATCCACAGTCGCTTCACAAAAACCACAACTTGAACACACAAGTACACAACAACTACGTGCCATTCATATCCGGTCAGACAACTTGGCAGTATGTATAACCCACAAGTTGGTGACAAGGTCTCTGACCTGGACACGCCGTCCATGATCGTGGATCTCGATCTCATGGAGGCCAACATCAAGAAGCTCATGGACAAGCTGCTACCGACCGGCGTCGACATCCGCCCCCATCTCAAGACCACCAAGAGCGCCATCTTGGCCCAGAAGCTCGCCGCGGCGGGCGCCAAGGGTGGCTGTGTCGCCAAGCTGAGCGAGGCCGAGGTCATCGCCGGCAAGGGCTTCGACGACCTGCTCATCACCTGCGAGATCATCGGCCCCGCCAAAGTGAAGCGGCTGGTGGGCCTGTACCAGAAGCACAGGAAGATCCGCATCGTCATCGACAGCGCGGTCGGCGCCACGGCCATCAACGACGCGCTGGCAGCGTCGGGCATCGAGGAGCCCATCTCCGTGCTCGTCGACCTCGACGTCGGCCTGCACCGCACGGGCGTGGCGGCGGGCGAGCCGGCGCTGGCGCTGGCGCGGCACATCGGAACCCTCCAACACCTGAAGATCATCGGCGTGCAGGGGTACGAGGGCCACCTGCAGCACCTGCACGACCGGGCGGACCGGGAGCGGCAGTGCCTGGCGTCGATGGCGACGCTGACGGCGACGGCGGCGGCGCTGCGCGGGGACGGGCACGACATCCGGGTGGTGACGACGGGGGGCACGGGCACGGCCGAGTTCTGCGTGACGGCGGCGGGCGTGACCGAGGTGCAGCCGGGCTCCTTCATCTTCATGGACACGGACTACCGCAACGCCGTCGGGCGCTTCTACGGCAACAGCCTGACCATCCTGTCGACCGTCGTCAGTCGGCAGGGCGCCCGCGCCGTCACCATCGACGGCGGCCTCAAGACGCTGACGACGGACAGCGGCCTGGCCGAGTGCAAGGACCCGCGCTACGTGTACGGCGTGCTGGGCGACGAGCAGGGGTCGCTGGTCTGGGAGGAGGGCACGCCGGACCTCGACGTCGGCGACGTGGTGGAGATGATTCCCAGCCACATCGACCCGACCATCAATCTGCACGACTTTTATTACGCTTACCGGCACGGGGTCATTGAGGAGATTTGGCCGGTTGACTCACGCGGCAAAGTGCAGTAGCCAGACAGACAGCAGCGTACTTAATTAGAAATGGGTTATTTTGGGGCTTGGAGCCTAGAGGCCAAGCTTGTACTTTAGCGCCGCAGTTCGTGCTTAGTGCCAACAAACGGCACAGCACTCCTGTCACAATGCAACGATACGATACGGCTTATGGGCTTATTAAAACAATACGGTCAAAAGAACTTGGCAATTGACTCTCACCTAGTGTCACATCAGTAATCCCATACCCTGTGCATGCATTTCATATCGCGAGTTGAATGGTATTATTATGTCACGTACTTATTAACTTGTTGAGTCACTCGCACGCTGCCAAATCCCGCTATGAGAAGCCTCAAGCACTTACATCTACGCCGTATCCCCTCTTAGTTCTTAGCTGCTGCTGCTGCGGGGGGAAGGTCGCTAAGCCTTAATGCCCGCCCACCTTCTAGCCCATCCTGCGACCCGCTGTAGCGGCGTCCCAACTCGTCTCGCCACATGCAGTCAGGCAACAGCCAACAGCCAACAGTGAACAACCAACATCATACTGCGATGCTTACTACCCCTGCCTATGGTTCATTTATCTTGTTTTTAAATACTCCAATACGTCCTTGAGTTTCTCTTGAGTCAGTATCTTAATATTTCAATTCATTCTCTTTCTTCCATTGAACATGGATCCTTCACGTCTGAACCGTGTCGACAACGACAAGGTCGTCTCATATCTCAACGAACTTCGGCAACAGGGCATTTCGTGCCTCCAGATTGGCGAGCAATTTCTGCGCCATGTGAAATCCGAGTCTCTCCCGCCACAGCTATTCGTGATTGTTCTTTCGTGGTCCAAATCACCAGAGCTCCTGGCGCGTTGTCTGCTGGGCGACGAGGCAGCAGGCTCGAGGGTGTTGCGAAGAATAGCACTCAAGGGATTTGGCAACCTCCTCTCGGACCCCACACTCTGGTCGCGGGTATGGGATGCCCTCGGCGGCACGGCCGGCCTCGTCGACTTATTCGCAAGGAGCTCTGTCGAGGACGTGAAGACGCTGGCCGCCGCCATTAGCTACGGCAGCCGCAAGATGAACAAGCCGGCAGCGCACGCCGCCGCGGTCGATGACCTACTTCGGGCCTTGGTGCCCACACACTACCTTGGCAAGGGCCGGCCTGACACGAAGAACCGACACAGCCAGGACAAGCGCCCGATCCAGCACCATTACGCCTGCATGGTCCGCGCCACCTCTCTCGAATTCCTCGACGAGCTCATCCGGTCCAGGGACACAACGAATCCGCTCTACAGGGGTTGCGTTCCGGCACGACTCGGGAAACGGCATGGTGCCTGGATGCAGCAGCAGGTCATCGGCATGCTGTCGGGTCACATCCGAGAGACTCCTCGGCTCAACTTGGAGCATTTCTTCAAGATATGTATTTACCATGAGCCGGGGGAGCCCACCGAGGACCGGCATATGTCTGCATCTATGGCCTTCTGCATGCGTATCTTGCGCGGCCGCCTCGACGGCACGTTTCAGGACCAGTGGTGGCAGGAGATCCGATTGAATGAACTTCAGATCCTCCAATCCGTTTTCGACAGAATGAAAAGAAGAGGCCAAACGGCAAAGGAGAAGCTCGATGGCCTCGCCGTCTTCGCCTTCGAGCTGGCCGAGGCCCGACCAAAGCTCCGAAAGAGCCCCCAGATGAAAAGCATGTGGGATAGGGTTTTCGCTATGTGGAAGAAAGACCCTACCCAGCACCTCGAGAGGCTAGTGGGCCAAGGGTTGCGATGGGGTATCGACGACAGTACCCGAGGTATTGGGCATGACTGTTTCGATCGCATGACATCCGTCAAGGCTGAACTCGCCTGGACCTTGCTGCGAATCTACTGTCTCCATGTGCCCGAAAAGGGCGTCGATATCGAGACCGCCCAAGATCTTACCGTGCTTTCCAAGCAGATGTGGCCGTATGAGCTATTCGAGTATTTGCTCCCAATCGCGCCAGAGAAGGTGATCGGGCTGCTCCAGAGGTTGCTCGACGCCAATCCAGACTACAGCTTCCTTCGCCCGCCCACCACTACTCAGATTAGTTACTGCAGCCCAGTCGACTATTCATACCTTTCTACCCGTGGGTCGTCGATTTTGAAAATCAATGACCTCATAAAGCAGAAGAACTTCAACGTTGAGCTGCTGCTCACCATGCTCCGACGTGGAGACCCAGACACCCAAAAGCATGCTGCGGCGGCAGTTGACAAGTTCCGCAAGTCATCGGCCACAGCAAGGGACCAGGAGAACAGAGCACAATTTGCCAAAGGGGCCGTTGTTTGGGCCATTGCAACCGGAGACCTGCGGCTCTACGGTGAGACAATTGACTGGCAACAACGATTTGTGCGCGACCCCTTGACCGCGAAAATCCTATTTCACAAGGACACCGTAGAAACGAAGGAGGGAATCGAATTGCTATCCGGGATCCCCAAAAGTCTGCCAGAAGATTGCACGTTGGATAGCCTTGTGCAAAGAATGGACGCCGCCGACAAGATTCTCCTCGTCCTGAGGGATTGCTGGAAAACGGCCAAGGCAGAACCGTCCTTCGCCAAGTGGGAGTGGGGGGCCGTGCAAAGTTTATTCGGCAGTGTCTTCACGCACCGATATTGGGCCCTGAAGACGGTGCCGGAACGTCTGGGGGTCTCCGACGCCGACTTGTTTGTTGTTGTGTGGGACCGTACCATGAAGATGGTCGACGCGCTGGGGGCCGACTTCCTAAACCACATCAAGGATTCGATTCAATACTACCTTTATGGACTTCCACCCACGTCACTGGTTTCTGCTGCTTCGACTCTGCTCCATTCGGACATCCAGAGACGAGCACGCAAGGATCGCCAGGAGGAAGATCGCATCTTGGAATCTCTCTCTTATGCAGCCTTACTGCGACTGGCCGATTCCGACAACCCAGAGTTGGCACGCGAGTTGATAGTGCAGACAATCATCGAGCGACCGGACGCGAGCTCTTGGCATAGGAAGTTCTTGTCCACTGGGTACCTGAAACGACTTCCGCCCCAGGGCGCGCACAACGTCCTCCTCGGGTTAGCTAGGGGCATCGGGGAGAAGCTTGAGGAGCAGTCATTCGTGAAGGTCGGGGAGCCCGAGCCCGCCAAACATGCACCGCCGCAATCACTGGTTAAGGTCACGACGGTCAAGCACCTGGCGCAGCTGCTGGACGGTTCCGACTTCATCACGGTGGAGGCCGCTGTTGAGGTACTTGCCGATCTTCTCAAAGTCGCCACGCATCGCGATATCCGGATTGCAACGCTGCAGAGCCTTTGCAATGTGTTATTGAAGCTGAGCCCGGGTGCTGATGGAAAATGGCTGAGCAATCCGTTGGCTATGGGGGTTTTGACCGCCATCGAAACTATCGTCCCGGCCGCGAGCAGCGTCAATGGGCGTTCCAGCACGGACTGGGAGGCCGCCTATCAGCGCCAGGAGCTCCCCGAAATCTCGGAAGATAACGCGGAATTACCACGGGAACTTCTGAAGCGATCCTGGGAGGGGGATAAGTTCCATGACTTGGGAACCGCCTATGCCGAGCGTATCGTCTGGCCCCTCTGGAGAGACTCGACAGCGGAGCATCGGCGATGGGTCGAGCTCTTCTTGCGCAAGTTCGGTGCGCCCTTCGCGGCTTCTGAGCTCCCGGAAGTCCCCACAAACCCGTGGATTTGGTCCATTCCGTTGTGCCAATACTGGAAAAGGATGCCGTTTGCGGCCATTGAGACATATCACAAGTACGCGGTGTGGAGCCTCAACTGCCCCGAGGTGCAGCGCACCTTCATCGCGTCACTCCGAGCAGATCCGAAGTTGCGAAAGCAGCCTGACGTGATTCATTTCCTCTTCGTCTACGGCCCCGACCACCATCACGGAGTTCATCCCATAGTCGCAATTATGAGAAACGCGGGCCTGACGGACTCCCAGCTACCAAGGATTGTCGATATGCTGACAGAGCACTACGCTGCCATGCTCGAGGACTATGAGAACAACGTCGACGGCTGGAAGGCGCATGTGGCCATGCATCACTCGCCCGAGACGAGAATCATGAGATACAGATCCTCTCCGGCGTTGCTGAGTTCGGACTCTGTGGCGTGGAGCGGCAAAAGCCGCGTCTTGCTGGAGAGAATGGCGGCTTTGGTCTCGGCCAAGAAGGAGGCGAACCGGAAACAGGGCAGACAGGCACTCCTGCCATCCACCACGACGATCCGGCTGATGCTGCACCCGTTCTCCGGGGCACCCAAGGACTGCAAGGCGGACGGTTTCTGTCGCGAGTACTCGGCGTCGCTGCGCCAGACGCTCCGGTCTCTGCTGTTGGAGGGCAACCATCTCCAGTGGCATCAGGTCGCCCAAGAGGCCAACACTCTCTTTGCGCACATGATCCCGGACGAGGCAAAGCTCCGCGTGGCGGTACACCTCGGGCAGCTGGAGACAGACGCTACTGCAGGCACGGCTAGCCACTTGTCTGCACTCAACCTGCTGCTGATGTCAGTCGCTACCCATCTACTCGGGGACGGCAAGAGCCTCGTCAAAAGCGTTGGGGACAAGGAGAAGTACAAGGACGAGGCCTCGAAGCGACGGGCAGCCGAGGCGCAGCTGCTGGCTCGCTGCTTGATGGGTATGGTAGGCACGTGGGTGCATAGCGAGGACGAGGTGGTGAGGGACGAGGCGCTGGAGTGGAAGCGGCAGCAGAAGGAGCTGGTGGTTAATTTGGAGACGGCAGCTGCTGGGGTTGAGGCGAAGGCCGAGATATGAGTAATCAGAACATGGCGTTGGGAAAAAAGGCGGAAGGGACATAAGTGCATGACACGGGTGTTGTGCCATTCCTGTAATACAATCAAATGCATCTTTTTCTCTCGAGTATGGCTACAGCAGCAGGGCCGGGGTGGACATCGGTGATTAATCTCGTTAAGTTGATACACCGCGCTCTTTGAGTCTATATACCACGTTTCCGATGCACATGATTGAGATCTATACGCATGGTGCCTATTCTCCGTATTGGGACCTTGACGCAATGCTGGTGGCCCGAATAGGTACATAATATGTATTACACTCGGCACACGCAATTGACTTAATTCTGGAGCTGATTCCTAATCATTACACATGCTTGTGCAATCGCGTTGGGCAACGTCATAACTTTGCTGTGCCTTCATCAGAATTCGTCACTACAATCTGATGTCACCCTCCCTCGGATCATTAATAGGAAGTGGTTGTCAGATCTGGGCCGGCACTATCTCCACGTGCACTCACTAGTGTTGCACAAATTCACCGTGGTTTGGGAAAGAACGACATCACAAGAAGGAGTACGCTGGGACTGGCCTTCCCAACAAGTCTCGACTGCGAGCCAGCAGGGTGGAACCCTCCCACTTGGCTTCTGCTGGTAATAAACATACCTTTCTCGGCCGCCCAGTCACTGGAATTCTCTTCTTCTCTTCATCATCATCATCAACACCAAAAAACATCATCACCAAGCATCAATCAAACCACCAGTCTACACACACTCCATTATATACCATGCAGATCAAGTCCGCCTTCCTTCTCGTTGCCCTTGCCAGCTGCGGCCTGGCCGAGCCCCTCCCCTTCACCAAGCTGCGGGAAGGCAAATGCACCGAGCCCGGGGGCGACTGCCGCGTTCGTGTCAAGGGATTCCCAACACACAAGGCTTGTGAGATGGGCTCGAAGTGCAGCGCCAAAGGAAGCCCATGCTTCCTGAAGGGACGCTCCTGGACCAGCTACCACGTCTCGTGCACCTAGACGGGACGCATCACACACTCTCCAGTACGTTGGACGTTGTGATGCCACCTTTTCGTTCGATACTGACGCTGAACAGACTGGAACGAACCTGACTCAACGAAGCTGACTCGAGCGATGGATGGGCATGGATGAACGGACCGGAATGGAAGTGACTGGCGGAGGATTATGGCCTAATCAATCAGTAGTTAGCCCACAACGACCCTAATAAACACAATCATACCACTGTCATGACAATTCGCCTGTGCAAGTGATGTCACCTGTGACGTTCGTTGCCGTTATTGCTGCCGTGGAACATCAATAATCATCCAGAAAGTACATTGGCTTGCGGTTGGCCATTTGGTTAACCCAGTAGGAAAAGTCGGTTGGCCACTTGGTTGTTCCATTGGGAAACGCTGGAGTAAATATTGATTATATTGAGTAGCGACTGGGAAAATGTAGAATAATAGCAGTCGTCGACCCTCTCGGTATCTCCTGACGTTTGACTTACTATCCATTGAAACCATCACAGCAATGACAACATTTGGTTACGACTATTGATGGTAACATGATTTGGGCTGGCAACACTTGGGTTATAATATAAACACACCATCAGGTGCCCATGATGGCCGATGGTTTCCAGCAGCAACCGGGAGTGCCCTACATGTAGACCAACCCGCCAAACCACGGGCAGGGCACGCAGGCCCAGCAGGACGGCTAGATGTTCCAGCGCGAGGAGGAGAGTTGCACGAACGGTGCTGGTACTGCCGTGATCAACAGCCACGGGTTCGTTCTACGGGCCCGGCTGTCAGAGTATGAGGGATGGAAGGAAAGCTTTGATAGCAGCCTCTTGAGGGGTGCTCTGAAAACTTACCGGCAAATTTTCAAACCCTCTTTACCTTCAGAGTTTGGAAGGCACTGGCCACGATGGCTTCTTTTTCAGCTCATGTTCGGTGGATAACTTACTCTCGAGCTGGTTGTTTCCGCTGGGCCAGCCAGAGACGGGCACAAAAAGCCTATCGATGCCCTTGCTCCCTCTTTTACAGTCCTCACCCGACTTAACTACCAGTAGACGATGACATATCTCAAGATGCTGAGGAGCTTCAGTCTTCGCGCCTTCGCAATGGTGTTCATGACATCAGCGCTGGTAGCCAATTGCGTTCCCGTTGGTCCTCCGATGGCTCTGGCTTCCAACGTGAGTGCAGGGTTGCAATGGGAAGACTGTGGCGAGGTTGATTCTCACGTACTGCAATGTAAGTTTTCATCCGCAGTTCGTCCATACTTCCAGGGTTGACACAGATACGTATCACTAGGCTCCCAACTGGATGTTCCAATGGGCCATTTCAACACTTCATCTGATGAGAATTTCACAGTATCTCTGATGAGACTGCTAGGTACTAACGCCTCGGCAACTGGAGACAGACACATCTTTGTCCACGATGGGCGTAAGTTCAAACTCTCATCTATTATGTGCATTCGACTGATTCAATCCACCCTGTGTAGCCGCTGACAAGGATTGGCTTCGCGACGACAATTTGGTGGCGCCGGTGAAGAAGGTTATCGGAGAAGAGTATCACCTGCTCGCCTTCGACCCCCGTGGCATCGGCAATTCAACACCTAAAGCTAGTTGTGGCCCGAATAATTACGAAAGAATCGCAGATCATCTTACCCAACCTTGGAATATCGATTTCCAGGCGGGCGAGATGTACACCCGGGCTGAGAATAAAGCAAGGGCGTGTCAAGACAACATGGGTGAGCACGGAGGATATATCAACACTCCTCAAACCGCGGCCGAAATGAATTCGATCCTCGAGGCCATTGGGTAGAAACAGATGTACTACTGGGGTAGCGATGGTAGGTTCTTCTCGCTGCCCTTGGCTGGTACCATATCGGACTACCAGACTGACTAAGGCAGCTGGAACTATCCTCGGCCAAACTTATGCGCAGATCTTTCCAAACCGAGTGTCCAGGCTCGTCCTTTTCGGTGTTACTGATCTGGAACAGTGGTATACCGCCTTCAGCTTCAGCGATTCGTCGTACCGGGGTTTCGACAGGGGATTCGAACTTTTCTTGGACGAGTGCTTCAAGGCCGGAGACGCCTGCGCTCTAAACTTAATCAAGGGTCATAACTCCACGTCACCTGGCCAGCTCAAAGCGCATATCTACAAACGTCTCGATGGTTTGGACTATAAGCCGATTCAAGACTACTATAACACCTCCCAGTACTCGTCCATTCCTCGGCGAGGTGTCGTGGGTTCAGACATACGCTTAGCATTGCACAGCCCGGCTGTATGGTTGTATCTGGCCAATGACCTGGCGGCAGTCCTGAATGGCGACAGCGCGGCTTATAATGGCCCCTCTACGGTAGGTATCAGATTTAACTACTTAGGCGATGCTCTCGAATCTGGGGACCAGTTTGAAGACGTTACCCAGATGAACGACAATTGGAAAACAGGATCCGGGGCCCCAGTCCATGGCATCAAACCTATTCGGGACTACATCAACTCGAAGCCTGAGACGTCGTATTTGCTATCAAGATACGAGGCACCTGAGTTTTATAACCAGGCTTCGTGGTTGATTCCGACGACGCACAACTTCCACCCCCGCTATTATCCGTCACGCCCCCCTGTCAAGACAGCCGAGCCGATACTCATCCTGTCACCGACGTGGGATATATGGGACTCTCTGGTAGCAGCCAAAAAGGCCCATGCCACTTTCGAAGGATCTGCTCTCGTGGAGCAAAAGGCATATGGTTATAGCAACCTTTTATCGCCATATACAGACATGCACATACGCCGGTACTTGCATGACGGTACACTCCCAGAGGCCAACGCCACGTACGCAAATCACATTCTACTTACTGGTAAAGCAAATGCTAACTTGGTCGTAGTTGCTCCGTGGATCAAGTGTTCTTCCCACCAGACTATATTGACTTCCGTGATAAGGGTGAGAGATGATGGGACCATGATGACGAATAGACCTTTGCTTATGGGTAGTTTTGCGACTATTGTTTGTTCCTTTGCGTGGAAATACCTATAACATCGGGCGCTCCCTCTGTCTCTATCTCTCCCTCTTTCTCTCTCTACTTACTGGTAAAGGGTTTTCCCTACCCCTCATTCTGTGGGAGGATGGGTTTTTCCACCTTTCCCTACCGACTTTGGGAGAGTACGAGAGTAATCATATATATTTAGATGAAAATACTATACGAGTGGTACATATCTGGGAACCTAATGGTTGAAATTCCAATGTTTGATACCACGATTACGATATGTTCCCGAAAAGGGGTTGATTCCTTAGTTCGACTCAATAAGGACTATCTCATTATTTTCAGAAGAAAGGTCACAAGCTGATATGAGTTCGTATCACATCTGGGCGATAAGCCGAGACCACGTTATAAACGTGATATGATGATAAAATGTTGCATTTGCAACCAGAGGCCGAGTGCTTCTCGTCAGCCAACCAAAACAGTCGCCGGCTTCTTCATTGTGGAAAGTCCGTGAAAAGGGTATCAGCATTGGTGTGTATTCAACTCGGCCATATGTCGTGTGCTCACGATAGACGAGGTGCTAAACCTACCCAGTCCAATAAACAAAACGCTGAAATAGGGACACTGCCAATTTGTGTGATCTGTATTTGATCCTTATTACCTGTGTCGGCTGTATATATGAAAGTATGTATTTGTCTGAAATCATCAACAATAAAAACGCTGAAAGACTCCTGTCACCTCCAGACCCAAATCAACATTTCTTCAGTTCCACGATGTAGTACTCCTCGACGACATCTTCCCCGATGGGCTCCTGCCCCCTCATGAGTTCCTTATGTGTGAACCCGGAACTCTTCGCGATCTGGTAGATGGCCTCGCGGTTGGCGTAGGCGCTGGTACCGAGAAGGACCACGCCCTTCTCGGTCAGGTAGTCCTTCGCCTCGCCTATGAAGCGCCGCAATAGCTTGTACTCCGAGTCAAGCGTCATCTCCGACTTGAGCTGGTCGGGAACGGTCGAGTCGAACTGCCATGGGTGGTTCCAGAAAATGACGTCGAACCGGCCCTCCACCTTGTCGAAAATGTCGCTTACCTTGACCGTTCCCTTGAGCCCGTTGGCCTCGAGGTTCTTGCGCGTCGTCTCGACGGCGTTCGGGTTGATGTCGACGCCCCACACGGTCGACCCTGACGAGGCCACGGCGACCGTGTTAAGTCCCGACCCCACGCCCACCTCGAGGAAGCTGCCCTTGTTCACGATGGGCGGGATATTTTGCGCGTACCACCAGGTCTGGAGATTAAGTTATAAAATAGGAACCAACAAGCCTTCGTTATCATAAGACCTACCTCTGGGAAGTATTTAGGCGAGTAGATGGTGGGGTGGATATTAATAGTGAACGGCCCAAATTCCGCATTGTAAGGCGAGACGTGCTTCTTTGATTGGTCGACCAGCTTCGATATACGCCTCTCCCATACGTCGCGGGGAGAGGCCTTCGAGGGGCCAGAGACGGCGGTCTCGTTCTGTGTTGTTGTAACGGTAGTAGACATTTCAACGGGTGTGAAGAATAGTCTTGTTATTGAAACAAAGATCAAAGGGTGTTTTAAGTAGTAGTGATAGGCAAGTGATCAAAAGCTTATACTTAGTATGCCGTATAGCTCGCTTTCCGAACATGTTTGTGGGAGAAACGGCCGCTTTATAAGATGAGAGGAACAACAATAAGGCTAGACAACCCCATAGCACGAAAGACAACCGCTTAGTGGCGGCGTTCGTCTTACGATATTCCTTGGATCTAAAACACTAGCTAACCCTTCGGGATGGGGTATAATAATATTTCTCCCCTTACCGGCGTCATCACCCTCTTACCATAGTTATATGACTACCCCTCTCTCGTATAAGCTCGAGTCAGATAACTTATATTTCCGCTCGGCCGCTCGGCCGCTCGGGATCCAGGGGTTACGTGTCAGTTTGTTTCATAAGATTTCTCTACTATTACTATAGATGTCTCTCGCTCTCCTCAAAATTGCAGTATTATAGGAAAGTGGGCCGGCCTGTACGGCCTTTACCCCGCGGCTTCAAAATGCTCCGCGACCCATACGGCATGCATCCCCGCCCGGTTCTAGGACGAGCCCCTCTCTTGGCATTACAATACAGATACCACTTACAGTAAAGCTCTTTTCTCGCCATGGATTACGTGCATACGCCCCGGTCAATTCCTCCTCCGTATTCCTCCTTGCGGCAGAGCAGGGTATATGATTGATCAACTGCGGTGCACATCACGCTGGTCCTGCGGAAGAAACAGACTCCAGAGCAAGTGATACACTTAAAAGTGAACTCAAAAAAGAGGGTATATGCATCATGGGGCGAAAAGATGTTCGGGGCCGACTTCTGCAATGATTCCCATACACCTTTCGTAGCCCTCGAAGTCTGTACGGCACGTCATCATATCACGCTTTATCGAGCGTTTTGACTTTACATACTTTCTCCTGCTCTGGTTTTCTTCGGAGGTGTGTATCTTTATGTACGATAACGACTTGTATACACGGCACACAATAGTTGAAACCTCCATCGTAAGATGCACCTCCGTGTAATAAAAAGGGCCCCATGCTCACCAGACCTTAATCCAATTGAACACGTCTGGGCTCCTTTTAAAGGAGAAATCTACCATACATACCGGGAGCACTTATACCTTCCGAATAATGATGACGTGCTTAACGTATAGTCCAATAAATATAAGAGGCCTGGGAATCCATCGCACACTAGCACTTTATCACCCTGGTAGAATCTATACCTCCTCACGTGAAGGGAATTATCTAGGCGAGTAATAAGTATAGAAATATTTAACATAAATATTATTAAAATTATATTATATTTAGCTTTAATTATAATATGTTAATATTATTATACATATTAAATAAAATAAGACTTAATAATCTATTCTAGGTTTCTATTATTAATATACATTTCTCATGGGCTTGAGATTGTACTATCGTTATTTGAACCTTGTTCATGTTCAGCAACCGCTTTATTTTCCGAATCACCCGACCGTTTAAGGCCAAGTAAGGTGATGAGAATACTAAGAAGGTTTAGGCCTAATAAGTACCATGAGCAGGTGCTGTACCCATACATTAGCGCTTCTGGGCTGTCCTTGTTTCCTATCGGTGATTTCGTTATGGCGATATTTGATATGAGGGTTGTCATAGTAAGGATAATGGCTTTCCCCATTTGGGACGTCGTGTTAAAGACCCCAGAGGCCAAACCTTTCATGTCGCCTGGGAAAAGTTCCTCAAACTGTGTGTTTGCCACACAAAAGGAAGCATCTGAGGCGATTGAACTGAGCAAAAGTGCAGGAAACATAGCTGCCCAATACGACCAGGCTGGGTCAAGTAGTGCCAGCATCAGTGGCGTGAAAGAAGATAGAAGAGTTGTCGATACAACTATGGCAGGTGCCGAGACGCGGTGTAGAATAAGACCGATGAGAATGTCGTACATGATGGCTGATATAGGAGTCGGTAGGAACATTAACGATGCGTCAATGGTAGAAGACCCCTGTACCCGCTGAAATATAAGGTTGATGTTTTGTTCGCAGGCATTGAATGTTCCCCAAATGATGAAATTGCTCGCACAGAGTGCCCAAAATGCTCCATTTTTCCACATGGCTCTCTTGATGAGTCTGGGCAACCCACGAGCTTCCTGCCTGGCCTGCCATTTAGCAAACGCGATCATAAGGCTGCCCGATATTGCAAGTATCGTATATGTTCCCAAATTGACGGTTTTCGACGTGTCTTGAGTGATCTCTCTACATGTTGTTTTGTCAGCGGATGCAAATCGTGGGGGCTATTGCACATACAGAAGTCCATAAAGCAACAAGGCGATAGAGGTGCTGGCGATAAGAGCACCCGTCCAGTCGATTTCAAAAACAATACTTCGGTAATTGATCGGTGTTCTCATAGGCCACTGTAACGCGACTGCCGAAGCAATCACAACACATGCGACGGCTGCAATGTGGAAACCCAATTGCCAGCCCCAAGATGTGGCGAGAAGCCCTCCCAGAGTAATCCCCAAGGCAAACCCAACGGGCTGGCCACCACCCATAAGGGCCAGAGCAATATTCCTTCTCTTGCCCGGTAGAAACTCCTCGTAAATCATGCTCGTCCCTGAAGGCATGCAGAGAGAAGTCGCAAAGCCAGAAACGCCACGGAAGGCAATGATCTGAGATCCTGTGCGAGAAAGTCCACATGCTACACAGGCAAAGGCCTGGAGTAGGCATCCCAAAACAAGCGTGCGTGGACTACCCAAATGATCTGATAAGGATCCACTGATGAGAAGAGTACAAGCTCCTGTCAGTGCGAATATCGATATTGGCCTACAATTGACATGAGTATGGCTGTGTAGAGTTTCAAGAGCGTATCCATCATTACTTGCCACAACTCCAGTTCGGGGCTGATCCCCAATTCGATGGCCATGTCGGGGATCGCGATAGTAATTATTCCTCCGAGAAAACAGTTTACCAGCGTGATGCTTGGGGCGCAAGCCATGGCTATAATGCTGCCTTTGGAACGAGACGAAAGGTTAGGACGTTGCGGTAACAGAGGTTGCTCGCAATCGGAATTGGACGAGCCTCCAGCTCCGGTAAAACTGTCGTTGTGGTTTTCCATACTGGTGAAATGAGAAGTACCGCAACGTATGGGTTGAGAGCAGAGATCACATCAGAATTGCGAAGTGTTTAAATAAGGGGCCATGAAGACACCCCTGACCAAGGATACGCAAAATGTTGGGGCCGAGAGGAACGTCCTGCCCGCATGAGACGGAAAGCCCCAAAATCTCTACTACTAGAGAATCCTGGTGTCGCACAGAATGAAATATTTTCCTCACCTACTATTGTGAACAATACCTGTTGCGGAAAGTGGCACAAGACGGTCTCTGTTTCCTTGCATACATGCTATTCCACACGATGTATTGGAATATTCGTGTGAGTAAGGACCACCTTGACTGTGAGCCAATGCCGTCAGGGCGTTAGTTGCCGACAGTAACCATAGGATTGGCCGCCACTATCGTCATTCAGAGTATTTAGTATATGTTGTATGGCACGGAGTGTAGCACATCACTCACCAGGGGCGATCCAATAGAGTTATTATCGTATCCGGGACAAGCCCGTGGGGGGAGGATCGAAAGCGTCCTAATATAAACCGACTTGAATCGGCAGTCTGACACACACACTTTTAAGGTTTTGGTAACTGGTACACTAGTTTTTACCGAAGATCAACACGGGACATTTAGTAGTTTCGTAATCACAAGTTAGATGTATACATCATTATGCATCTCCACGTCAGTATTAATCACATCAACTTAGCACCTATAAATTTAAAGACATTTAATTCGTTATTGTTAACCGATTTTACCTATTCGCAGCTTCGGTCATGCAGCCTACCGCAGTCTGTCTCACCAAGAAGGGACAGAGAATGTTGCGTTGTCAAATGCTATGCCGTAGGGTAGTCCGGATGCGGATGTGGCTGCTGTGCATCGTATCTAGGCTTGCCTCTGCCACACTTCGCCCTCCAATGTCGATAAGCGGAGTGGATCCCGGAGGCGGCTTGGGGCCGAGGCCGCTTGACGATGTTGGTGCGCATGATGTGCTCAAAGCCGACGCCAGGCGGATGCAATATCGCCAGCCGCACCATGGGCCCGTGAGACAATTATCAAGAATGCGTCGTGCCGTGTCCGTGTGCCGCTTCAATGCTGCGGCCTCCATCGGCACAGGACCCCGCAGGGTGGATTTGCCACAATAACATAGAGTAAGTCAGATCTTTTTTGCGAGAGGTTTGCGCAGCTAGAAGGTATTTATCCTCTGTCACATTTCGTAATACGCCTGATCTTGTTCAGAAGCAACCGAGCTGAATGTGGGGAACTAAGAAATCAAGCACCAGCAGTCGGCACTGGCGGCGACCAGGGGAGGCAAGACGGATTCGCAGCCAAGTATCATGATAGGGTGTCTGTGATGGCCCAAACCACTCCAACATACTCATCAGCTCCCGTCGTAGGTCAGTATCGTATACACAGCGCTGACGTGAGGCTGCCGAATCCTGCTGAGACGAGTTATGAGGTCGTCGGAAGGGACTGCGAATAGTAGGGAATGGGAATCGCTGTCGATTGTCGGGGTGTGTTCCTTACTCTACGGCGTTAATTATGGGATACATACAAATATTACGCATTCCACGTTAACTTTAGCTACATCCACCTAGTATAAATAATATTCAAGACATTTGATTACTATTTGTTTTTAAAAAGGGATTAATTTATTAATTTAATTCATTAATAACCTTTTTATAATTTGTAAAAGAAGTGTCACAAGCTGCTATAAGTGTTACCAGCTTACCGTGAAGATGCTTTACATTTTGAGATTAGGTTTCTAGACGAGATATCGGATTCAAGAACATTTAATACCATCGGCGTATGCTACGCTTTTTGAACTGCCCCCTTTTGTGTTTGAAATGCCCGGAGTACAAAGGCTAGCCTTTCCTCTGTACTTCCTAGATGATAAGGCAACACAACGTAACGCACGACGGCCGCATTCAGGACCTGGCAGAACACCTCATGCGTCTTCGCCCACTCTTCCCTCCCCGTCGGCATCAGCCTCACCCCGTCGTCCGTCAACCAATCTACCCCGGCCTCGCAGACCACGACTAGCGACTCGGCCATCCGGTCGCGCATGTGCCGCCACTCCGTCGATGACTCCATCAGCGCCACGGCCGCTTCTGACCCGGCGTACTGCCACGCGTACGCGACGGGGTCGACGGCGGACCGGTCCGAGATCAGCCAGCACGGCGCGGTCGCGGGTGTGGACGTCGCCTCGCGCTCCGCCTGGGCTTGCGCCGCGAGGATCAGCCGCTGCAGCGCTAGTGCGCGCGCCGGGGAGGCTCGGATGTCGTCCGCGGTGAAGCCGTGGTCGCGCAGCACGGCGCGCGCCACTTCCCGGATCACGATAGGGGCGGGAAACGGAGAGGCGGTGTTCTCGCGGAAATGAGCTTCGAGGGCATCGACTAGGGTGGATTTGCCAGTACTCTGGGCGCCAATGATGTAAATATTTTGCGGTAGAGTCGGCATGTCTAAGGTGACAGCAGTATCCTTGTAGCTGAAGGTTTTGGGAAAGGGGTACAGAATGCCGATAGATGAAAGTTCAATTGAAAGATGTTGCCTCTTTATCCGCCAAAAACATGGTGTCCCCCTCATATGTCATCAGTGGCCTCCTGCATAAGGGCTGACGCAGGCTGCCGTAGCAAACAAAAAGCTGCATATCCAATAAGAATACCGTACAGTCGGGTTAGATTGGGTCAAATGCAACCTCACCTTGCAACCTTGTCTCCAAACAATCATTGGCAACCTCCCGCCTCTGATAGTGAGAGATGCGTCATCTGCATGTTTAATTTCAACTTCGACTCCTACATCGACATTAGCAGCCCCTATAACAGAATGGCACCCAAGTCCCAAAGGCTTATCTCCGTAGAGTATACTCTCAAGGATCAGGTAACTCTGGATGACCGCGACTGGGATTTCAATATACCCAACTTCCCAAGCGCCAAGCGTCTCAATGAACAAAGCTTGGTGAAGACCCTCATCTTGGCGACCAAAGGCTCCAAACAGCGGATTTCACTGAAGTTTACTGCACATGAGGAGAATCGCGTTACAAAGGCACATCCACTTGACAAGTTTCTCGTCCTGTCCACGGGCGACTTTCGGCCTCCGCCGGGACTGAAGCCAGAAGGAGGCGGCACTAGCCCCTCCACCACCCGCGAGTACACCGACTATGCCGTCCGCCTTCTACGAACTGGCGTGACACTCCAGGGTGTCATGTACCACTTCTTCGGACACAGCAACAGCCAGCTGAAGTCACGTACCTGCTTCCTGTTCGCGGCGCCCAAAGAGGAGATTGGCCGCATGGTCGAGTCGCTGGGTGACTTCGCCAAAATGAAGACAGTCGCCAAAAAGGCCAAGCGCATTGGGCTTCTCTTCTCCGTCGCCCACGCCGCCCTGCAGGTGGAGCAGGGCCGATGTGAAGACATTCCTGACATCGAGTTGAACGACTATACATTCACCGACGGCTGTGGGCTCATGGCGCCACGATTCGCTCGGGATGTCGCTCGTCGTCTGCGGCTCACCTTCCGCGACAGGCGGTACTCGCCCTCCGTGTTTCAGATTCGCTACAGGGGCTATAAGGGTGTTCTCACAGTCGACCCTACTATGAGAGACGGGCCCACCTGGCTCCGATTCAGGAAGTCGATGAAAAAGTTTATTGGCGGCGAGGATCTGTCTTTCTCGGTCGTGGAGTACTCCAAGGTCAGTCGTTCAGGACGGGGAAGGGACCATATATGGGGCTTCGATGAGCTAATCCATGTAGCCGTACGCCTTTGGCCACTTGAACGATGAGGTTGTGGTGCTTTTGCATTCTCTCGGGATTTCTAACAGCACACTGCTACGCAAACAGCACGAGCATCTCGCATTCCTCGCTGAAGCTGCAAGCAACTCCCATCAAGCCTTCCGGTTTCTTCACTACGTCGGCCGGCCAGACCTAGCGGAGCGGGTGCTGCTGGACTCGCTTGATGCAGTCCGGCCACAGATCATGTCTCTCGTACACAATGAATACGACAAAATGCTCAACAAGCGCCAGGAGCAGCGCTGTCGCATCCTCGTGCCCCAGTCGCGACTGCTATTTGGAGTCTGCGATGCCTGGGATGTGCTGAAGGAGGGCGAGTGCGCAGTCAAGGTCACGAGGGACGGCGACGGGCTGCCCTATGCGCTCAAGAATACCGAGCTTCTTGTTACGCGGAATCCTTGCCTTCACCCTGGGGATCTGCAAAAGTTCAAAGTGGTCGAGAATCCGGCATTGTCGCATTTGGTTGATTGCATCGTCTTCTCCTGCCGGGGAAAGCGGCCTTCGGCTGACATGATGTCTGGCGGTGACCTCGATGGCGATACATGTAAGTGGCGGTTGTATCAGTCCGTCAACAACTAACCATTCTAATGCATACTCGTTCGTCTTAGTCTTTGTCTGCTGGGATAGCGACTTGATACCATCCAAGTTATCACAACCGGCCGAGTATCCAGGGGCCAGAGAGCCGATCAAGTTCAATCCCATCACGGATGACGATAGGCTGGTATACTTTGCCAAGTACACGAATGCCTCGCTAGGAAGGGTCAAAAACCTGTACTTGGACTGGGCACGTGTCAAGGGTCCAATGGCATCGGAGTGCCAGGAGCTCAACCGACTCTTTTCCCAATGCGTGGATGGGAACCGAATCAAAGTCCCGCCCCGGCTAGAGAAGAAGCCTACCGCAACATCAGAAACACCAACCTTTATTCTGGATGAACTGCACGAAAGTGCAAAAGCGACCATTTCGAAGACCCGCATGCGTCCTGCTGATGTAGAGGCACTGGAATTTGATGCTTTGGAGCTCCTGCTCTGCCGAGACGACGTCGCCATATCGGAGTTTGAACTGGTACAACTGGTTGCAAAGTGGTGTCGTAAACACAGAGCATCTCTGGTTGACTTTTTGCCTTACTTCGACTTGAACGCACTGACTGCAGAGGAAAAGAACTGGATCCTGACCTACCTCCCTCCTCTACAAGGCCTGCCAAGCCTCGTGCTCAACGCTTTGTGCTTCTCAAATATCGTGACGGAGCAAGAACTACTGCAGTTCAAGCTACATGACCACCGCCTTGGGTGGAAAAGGGTGTACGATTCCACGCAGGACCGCCTCGCCACCTTCCTCGACGCCACGGCCAAGACCGTGGAGTTGTTCCACAAGAAGCTCATCGTCGTGCAGGTGGACGAGCGCTTAACGTTAGCCATCTACGTACCGCAGAAGATCGAAAGGTCCCAAGACTACCTGGTCGATAACAGCGTGCGCCTTTTTGCGTTCCCCCAGTCCAAGGAGCCCGGGACGTCAAGCCGTCTCTCCCTCCCGACCAAGATGAACTACCGTCTTTACTGCGACGAAAACCTCTTTCAGCTCTTCGAGGGCCAGCGCGCCAACACTTGGATCTTCATCGGGCGCCGCGCTTCGGACGACACGGCATACCGTAATACGGAGGACCGAGGGGACCGTCGGCGACAGAGACAAGCCACGCTGGACGCGGGGCAAAACTTTGACTGTCGTGTGAGCGTCGCACTGAACAAGTTTAGTCAGGGGCTGCAACGTCACATTGGAAGAGTGAACCGCAATGGAGTACTTGCTGCAGTAAGTTCCACCTCGTGTCCTGTGAGATATATTGGACTGATATTACAATAGGAGGTCTACGTGATCAGTAATCGGGACGTTAGGTCGATGAAGAACCTGGACTTGTGGCTCCAGTATATCGAGACTGGGGAGGTGATTCCTTTATTCGAACGGGAGCCAAAAGAATACTCCGTGCCGACATTGAGCAATGTGGACTGGGCGGATGTGCCTAGTTATATCCGACAGCTGGCCCGAGATGGGGACTTGTCGACGCTTGACCGGATTGAATCCGCGCATCAACTCTCAGAGGCCTTTCTCTGGTTGCATGAACACAACTGCGTCTCTCGGGTGATGGAAAGTTGCGACTATATACTCTCACGGGTTTATGACTCGAAAACGAACCTCGAGATTACCGAATGGCGTGTGGAGGTATTGCTCAATCATCTCCCCATCGATCCCTTTCTCGCGGCCCGATTCACGGGGCTCGATTCCTGGAGTACGCGGACTCTCCCAGAAGCCATAGCAATCAAGCTACAGAATCGCGGCCCAGAGATTCTCCGCGCTCTCGTGCTGTCGGCCAATGCAGCCGCCGAGCTTGTTATTGCCCCGTTCGAGGCCGCATTGTCACGACTTCACTCGCTTTCCTTTGACGGCTTTGCCAGCTTGGTTGAGCTCTGCGCTCTGACAGTGCAGTCGCCCGAGCTGGCCATGGACCTTTTGCTCCAGTGTCTCGAACGCGAGAGCGCACGGCTTCTCGCCGGACGACCTTCCGTCATTGCGCACTTCACCCGCAACATTGTCGCTGTCGCGCTCGACCACGTCGCCGAAGCCCAAAAGCAGGAGGTGATGCGGGATGATCTGCTCAACTTGCAAATCCTTCCAAAAGACCTGGAGGGATACCCGATGGTCGAAGTCGCATTCCGCATCGACGCCAAGGGCGCGCCCGAGACCTCGGCTCACGTCCGGTTCACGGCTGCGTCGGTCCCTTCCAACAAGCCCATCGCTAGGCCGGTTTCGATCGATGCGCTCGTAATCCAGAGTCAACCAGGCTTGGCCAAATTCCAGTGCTTCCATCCATTGCCCATTTTCCTCGAACAGTGCTCCTGGACGCTCACATATTGCGGATCCTTCGTCACGTCGAAGACCATGATGGCGGCCATGCGTTCGTTTGCCAGCCACGACGACAGTGTATGCGCTGTTTCGGAAGAGCTTTTGGGACTGGCGCCTTCCACAGCCGATGTTTACGTGAGCGAGACTCCCACTTTCGACGTTATCCCAGATGGAGGGCTCAACGCCAGCCAAATGAAAGCAGTAAGCGCAGCCCTGACGTATCCGCTTGTGTCTATATGGGGACCCCCGGGAACGGGCAAGACGCAGACCATAGTCCAGATCATCCTGGGCCTTCAACAGAGCTTTCCGGGTGAGAGGATTCTAGTTACGGCCCCGACACACAATGCGGTGGATAATGTCATGAGACGATACTTGGCTGTGAGGGGCAAAGAGGGACCGACTGCTCTACGCGTTTCAACCGAGGTCAGTAAACCACTGGTGGTAAGTGGCTTGCCATAACTGATAGCTAACAACTTGTCAAGGTGCGGAAAGTAGCCGAGGACCTGAGAAAACACACCCTGGATGGCATGGCCGGCGCCGAAATCTACTCCAACCACGCCGCCATGCGCGAGGCCAAGAAACGTATCAGTAGCTGCCGTATCGCCTTCACTACCTGCATTGGAGCTGGCATCGGCCTCCTGAGGTCCCAAGACTTCGAGATTGTCATCATCGACGAGGCCTCTCAGCAGACGGAGCCGGCGTCCCTGGTACCTCTCACGAAGGGGTGCCAACGGGCCATATTGGTCGGTGATCATGTCCAGCTCCGTCCGACAGTTCAGCCCGTTACGGCGGCGCTTGGCTACGACGTGTCTCTGTTCGAGAGACTTTACACATGCTCCAACAATGCCAGAGGCGCCGATGGCGGCGGCGATGGCGGTAGCGTCGTTGACGGCGTCCAGACGTGCATGCTGAACACGCAGTACCGCATGCACCCGTCCATCTGCGCGTTCAGCTCGGCCGAGTTCTACCAAGGCGAGCTACGCACGGGCATCGCGGCGCAGGACCGGCCTCTAGCCGCGTCCGCCTTCCCCTGGCCCAAGGCGCCGGGTGGCGCGGACGTGGCGCGGACTCTATTTATCGAGTGCGCCGGGCGCGAGGACCTGGGCGGGAAGTCGAAGCGCAACCAGGGTCAGGCAGAGCTGTGCCGACGCGTCTGCCAGCTCCTGCTGGACACCGCCACCACCCCCGGCGCGAAGCAGCCGCAGCCACAACAAAAGAAGCAGCAGCAGTCCATCGCCGTGCTGACGCCCTACACGGCGCAAATGACGCTCCTCAAGACCACGGCACTGGCGGGCCTCCCGGGAGACATCGAGGTGTCCAGCATCGACGGGTTCCAGGGCCGCGAGGCCGACGTCGTCGTCTTCGTCACGGTGCGGTGCAATGAGCGCGGCGAGATCGGGTTCCTCAAGGACCTGCGGCGGATGAACGTGGCGCTCACGCGGGCGCGGGCCGGGCTGGTCGTCTTGGGGAACCAGGCCACGCTGACGGCGGCGGCGGCGGAGGAGGAGTCCGAGGAGAGTGCGGGGATGTGGAAGAGGTTTCTCGGTTCCTTGACGCGAGTAGAGATGCCAGAATGAGAGAAGAGCTAGGTAGTTTCGTCATCTATTGGGTCTCTTGGGTGGCCATTGACGGTGCAGTAAATAAATTGCCTGGAAGAAGGTGCCTGGCCAAAGTGGACGGCATGTAAGCCTCTACTTTTATGTTCCACCGCCCAGTTTGCAGGGGTTAATTATGGGATTGAAGCCAGACAATAATGTTATGAATACTTTCTTTAATTCTATCGTCTATCTAGAGGCTTTTCTTGAGTTGGGCAAAAGAGCTATGAGTTTTCAAATCTGCGCCATGTAGAAATCCGCACTAACCCCTGAAAAAAGGGGTCAAGAAGACCCGTTGGCTCTGCACGCCTTAGAGGCGAATCGCGAGTCAGTCGCGCTTCAAGGAATAAGGAGATGTTCGTCGCAGTTGTCGTAAAGTTATATACTTAAGGGATGGAACTTAGTTCACCTTGCACATTTCTGAACTCGCACGCAGGATATCTGTGCCCGAAACAATACCATATGAAGTGAAAGTGGGATGTCGCCAGAAGAGGAAGAGCTGGGGTTCCAATGTTAGTTGAGTGGATGGCACGTTTTCACGTTGTGGGCCCCCGTTGGCGGAGATTTTTTGGGTCACCGAAACTGCTCCGAGTTGCAGATTGTCCGAAGAGTGAGTGCGTCATTTGAATGACCGCTCTTTTTCATGCATTGTATGCATTGTCAATACCTACTTCCTGCATCCAGCAACATTCTAGAAAGCATCTGAGAATTGTTTGGTTACATATAGACTTTCTTTTATTTGCCCCATTAGACTTGGAATTTGCAGTGCATCCCATCCATCTAGAACATCGGCGACAGATCAAATTGGCTTTCCCGCCCGCATCAATCATAACTGACGTCATTCCCTTCTTCATCATGGCGCCCAACTCCCGCATCATCCTCACCCGTCACGCTCAGGCCGAGCACAACGTGGACCTCGACTACAGCAGTAAGTCCAATCGTGCCCCCTCCTTTTCCCAACTATGAACCCAGAATAACTGACTCAATTGGAAACCCCAAAGTCCTCGACGCGCCCCTCACGCCGTTGGGCAAGAAGCAAGCCGAGTCTCTGGCGCGCCTGGTCCCCGACCTGCAGAAGGAGGCCGACCTCGTCGTCTCCTCGCCGCTGCGCCGCACCCTGCAGACCACCAAGCTGGGCTGGGGCCCGGCCGTCGAGCGCCTGGGCGGCCTGAAGAGCGTCGTCTGCCTGCCCCAGGCCCAGGAGTGCAACGCCCTGCCGTGCGACACGGGCTCGGCGCGCGACGTGCTCGAGGCCGACCCGGAGTTCGCCGCGTTCGACCTGGCGCCCCTGACGCCCGACTGGACCAGCAAGCAGGGGTTCTGGGCCGCCACCGACGAGGCCCTCGCCGCCCGCGCCCGCTGGGTGCGCCACTTCCTGCGCGGCCGGCCCGAGAAGACCATCGTCCTCGTCTGCCACGGCGACATCCTCCGCCAGATCACCGCCACGCCCCAGGCCGGCGTCAGCACCTACATGTGGAGGAACGCCGAGGCCCGCATCTTCGAGTTCGACCCCGAGTTCGTCGACACGGACGAGGCCTACCTGTACCAGCGCGAGAATGTCGCGGTCGCCGGCGGCTACGCCCCCACCAGCACCGAGCTCGAGGTCGAGCAGGCGCTGGCCAAGATCTAGATGGGGGCGGGGGCTCGCTTTGCTGTCCTGGATGGTGGTGCATGAATGGGAAATGATGGACGAAGACATAGATTTCAATAGAATAAATAAATTTTCTTGCGAGTCAGTAATCATGGGCTAGCGGCCGGTTCCATAGCAGACTCACGCAGACATGATTTGGTGTCTTTAATTGTGCATTGGATGGTTTACCTGAGTGAGTTTGAGGCTGATAGCTGTAAAAGGGGTTATGGAAAACCCAATCTCTGCAGGGATGGCGATGGTCTTCTACGGGATACGAATGGTCGTATGCGACGGGCTCTCTCCGGTTCCAGATAACATCACTTGCCCCTATTTGCTTTTCATTTCATGAAAACCTCCTTTTATCCCTACGTCATTTCTGGGATTGCTGTTTCTTGTCCCTAAGCGGCTATACTTCACCATGTGTGACATCGAGTAACACTTAAGCCTCACGTGCTGTATACCAAAACGAGAGAGAGTGAACAGTTTCCTTATTTTGAAAATTATGCATCGATCGTTAATGAAAATATCCTAGGAGACACCGGTTTTGGAGATTATCAATTTCCATGTGACTCGGGCTGGGGCCCGCGTCTCTCTCGTATATAGGTGGCATTGAGTGTGCATCTCACTGCAATTTCTCCTCGCCACACCTATTGCCGATTTGGACATCTCCTTTTATGCTATCTGGTATCAACCCGAGGTTGTTACTTGGTAGCCCGCAATGCGCGCCTCGTCTTTTCTCCTGCTGGCCTGTCTGTGGACCTTCGGGTCGAGACCGTTGACGCCAAACCAATCATAAGCACAAGTACGCGTATGGTCACACCTCCTTCGCAAGCCCCTCTGCGTCGCAATCAACTTCCATGATCTCTCCACCCGAGCCCGCTGCCCTCAAATTTGACGACAGCACCGCCGCCTTTCTTGTCGATGCCTAGGTAAACGATAGAGCGGCAATGAAGGCGAACAAATGCAACAACACGGATCAAGGGTCCTTCTTGAAAAAAGCAGTCAGCTTCCTCGGCAACTGGAAGCTGGATGCAGAGGCGCTAAACCAAAATGCAATGCCGGCCAAGCAGATACTTGAGCGTCTTGTTCAGTATCAAGACATGTACAGCATCTTGGGGGACAGAGTGTTCGCGTCCTGGATTCACTCGATGTCATCTTTGATGATATCTGCTCGGACACTGGGACTATGCCGAAGATACCGTCAACGGTGCAGGAGATGGTAGATGTTGTCCTTCGAGGTATCTCTGTAGGGGCCTGACCAGCTCAGCCAACCAGCGATTGCAGAACACATACGTCAGATGAGCGTTGTTGATTCACCAGCCTACCCCTACCTGTACCAATAGGTAAACAATTGGGCCGCTAAACAATGTCATCGAACAGAATAGGAAACCGAATTTGAACAACTAAAAGAAATTGGAAACCAGCCTTGACCAACATTGAAAACATAAAAACACCGACCTCATTTGTCATCCTTATCGTCTTCGTCATCTTCTTCTTATTCTTCTTATTCTTCTCCTCGCGAGAGGATCGGGCGCAGGGCAATCGAGCCCGTAGGTTCGACGCCGGGATCGTCGTCGTCTCCAAACGAGCTCCTCATCTCAAAAAGAGATGGGGAGGGGAGGGAGGCGGGGGCCGGTTGGGCGTCGGCAGCTCGGCAAAGAAAGGGGGCGGCGCAGGCGCGGGCGACACGTGGGAGAGACCCAGGAGAGCACCAGGGGCTAGGAAATCGAAGATTTGCCCGGTGGCCCAGGCACGGGTTGCATCGCGGGCCGAGGGAAATCCGCCATCCCGAAAAGCACGACTCTTCTCGAGATGCTCATCCTCCTCATTCTCCTTCTTCGCCTTCTTCTCGGCCTTCTTCACTGCCTCCTATTTCATAAGTAGCCATGTTAGTGATTTGGTCTGTAGGGTATATGGGATGAGAAATAGAGGCTTTATATACTTGGTTGAGGACTTTGAATTTGGTGGCGAACCACTGGACGCACGCAAAACGCAGCATCCAGTCCCGAAGGACCGCAAACCAGCCGAACCACCAGACAAAGATGGTCACCATTACTGGTGGCATTACCACCGACCAGAACTGCAGGTTCCCTAGGTATTGTACACCTGGGTTGACGCTTAGGACGTTCTGGTTGCCCGCGCCAAGTTTTGGGCACGAAGTGACCATGGCGACCGTCTCGATCACCGCTACTGTTTTTACAGTAACAAGAGGAGAGGAGGTAGGCGGGGGCGGAGGCGGAATGGGAGGAGGGAGGGAAGGTGGTCGAGGTGACTGACTGCCCACACTGCAGAATGCTCAAAGAAGGGTTGTGGCTTATCTCTTGAAATCAACTGCCTACTGGTTCCCCCTCAAGTACGGTTGTGTTCGATTGATGGATATGGGAACTGCACGGAAGGAAGCTCGCTTTGGCATTGGGTTGTTTCTCCGTTGCCCAAGAAGGTGTAAGCAATTTGTGAAGTGGCACTTACCTAGGGTTTATTTGCGATGCTGCACGATGCATGTGGCTGATCTCTCCAATCTGCCATCATGTCAAGTGATTGCTTGGAACATTGCAAATCCCTCGGAGACGAAGTGGAAGGAAAGTTCGTCGTGGAGTACTTTCGTCCTCGCAAGTTGAAGTGAATTGGGGATCTAAGACCCAGATGGAAAGGCAGTTGCATCCACAGACGGTTTCCTGACAGGTATCGCTACTTCTTTCCCGAGGGCTCTATTGCGACGCAGCACGCCTCTTTAAATTGCCAGAAGAAGAATCTCAGACCATGTTTACCTAGAAGCACATGTACCTGATGTTACCTAACATACTTGTTATTGTGACCAACATCATGAGGTAGCTTCCCCGGCTCTATCAATTTTGTATTGAAGATGGTTGCTAAAAGCCCAGGCATACAGTGCCACCACTATCTTGTTTCCTTTGCTCGGGGACGGATTTCCCCATTCCATTCCCTCCAGCAGCCATTCCCCCACGTGTACACTATCGAGACCTACATCGGGATCAGGCCCACCAGGGACCGATGTTTCGACTCTTGCACGATGACCGATATTCCTTCTGTACCTTGGTATCGGCCCCAACCGACCACGAACGGTACAGGGTCTGATTGATTGCTCCAGAACCCCCCAATACCCGCCAACAGCATTGTAAATGTAGACAAAGTAGGTCAAGGAATCACACCTAGTACTCTTTATTGCCAGGGCAACCCTGAGGTATCAATCCTCGCACCCATTTCACTTGAAGGACTTAGTGCTGTGACGATTGGAATACCAATCTTGGCTGTGCCGATGAAATGACGGCGAATCCGCCAAATGCCATAATCCATCGAACCCCCTTTACATCAGTTTAACACAAGGTTAATCCCTATCACCCAACTTTCATTAAATCCATAGCATAGTCATTACCTGATTCACCATGATGAAGCGCTCACTATGGCATAAACTCAACCTTTTCAAGTATCTACTTGACTTTACAGTCTGACAGCCCAGAGCAACCAAGGAGGGCAGGGCAGTAGAAAACAGAAACATCCCCAGTCCCCGACTTCCTCATCCCACTTGTACGTAGACTACATTCCGCACTTGTAGTCACCAGCGCATACATATTCCCCTGGGGGTATCTGGCCACAGCCGTGGAGCTTTTGGGGTTTGACCGAGAGGCCGCGGGGCACGACATCGACCATCTGCTGGACGCACGATGGCACTTGGGCCCCATACTTCTTCCTGCAGAGCTCATCCAAGATGACATCCAGAGCCTCGAGGACTCGGGGGTCGCCGCCCGTCAGGGCCCCGGACTCGCGGACCGTGTCGCCGACTCCGTAGATCTGGTCGATGATATTGTCCGGGAAGGCATCATGCTGGCTTTCTGCCCTTGTGGCCAGGAACACGCTTTGATATGACCAAACGCTCCAAGTTTTGCTTCTCGGTCTGGTTCCCCTCGTCCGGGACACCAGTAATTGTTCGCCAGTGGCCAAGGAATCGTTTTGCCTCGGTTACAAATACCTCTTCGTTAATATTGCTGCATTTCTTAGCTTTCTTTCGGGTTCTTGTATTATGTAGAATGCTGAGATTAAGGTCCTTGGTATCTGTCTCCGGCTCGTCCGGGACAGGGAGACCTGTAGGCGTGGGGTGAACGCTAGTATAAGTGGCTGACTTTGGTTACTGGTTGGGTGGAATGTTTGAAAGGTCTCTAGGGGTTGCTGTAGGGATGGGCGAGGACAGGCCATCCCCGGCTAACGCGAGTATGCAGAGCGATAAGAGTTGCTTCACGCGAACCATTTTCCTTGCCAGCCTTGAGATATTGGGCAATCATCCACTACAACGTTTACCGCATATATGCAGAGAGTATTCGTATGAAGGTTTGCGTGCATCCACAAGATGGTAAATTTAGGAATCACTTGAGCCCCTGAAAGTCTGCCTTGCAATCGGAGTTAGGAAGTTCGAATATGCCTTCTTCGAAACACCTGACTCGGAGAACTAAGTTTCTTTCAAATATATAACAAAACTTCCCATACGACACAAGACTGCTAGAGATTCCTTCTCTGCCATCATCAACCACGGGACACATCTGAACATAAGAGATCACGCTCTTTACCACTTCAACACTATCCATAATCACTTGAGTCGACCCCAAAATGCGTTGCTGGAGTCAATTCATCCTTTGCCTCCCTGTCCTTGTGGGGGCAATTTCAGGCAGTCGTATTGGCAGCCCAGCAGGAGATCGTGGATGTGGTCCTCCGCGTCGTCGCCGTCAACCCGCAGCTCGCGTTCGACTCGCGGCCGCCCAAGCCCGCCTGCGAGTGTGTCGCCAAGCCAGATGTCGGGCTGATCATGCGGTACGAGTGGATTCACCCCTTGGTGTGTTCATAACACTGGTACGACATGAAGCTTCCTTGAAAATGTACACAGAATACAAAAATATGTAGTATAGCTGTGTTGACTGTAGGAGGTTGGCGTCGCAAATGTAGGCAATTGTGCTTCCAGTTGTTGTGCAATTATGGACATGGGGGATCAACACTGGGGTCAACACTGGGATCAATGCTCCCCCCATCCCTTGGATGCCGAGTCGGGAGACTGGGGTCCAATCCACTAATAGCATTGTCTAATATCTGGCAGAGACCGCCATCATGATAAAAACTTAAGTAGTTTGTGTTGGGTGCGAGGTGAATAGTTGTTTCGTAGTGCGGAGCTAGTCGATAACATACTAAGGCGGGCAAGATAGGTGTAGAGCACGAATGGTCACGGTCAGATTGGATAGGTCCAACGCGGATAATTGTTGTGTACTTAAACAGCTGAACGCACTGGTAGAATCGGTCGTTGCCAAAGTCTCGTATATCAGTAGAGCGCATTTGCGTGCTCCGTTTACTGGGCTAGAAGGCAGATATTATTTTGTATTACTTGACTGCAGGATTCTAGGACGTGGCGATGTGCAGGATAGGATGTAACACTCTCCTTGTCGGTAGGTCACCGGGCCAACGTGCCAACAAGGCAGCGATGCGAGATAGCAATCACCTTGGTTCCTCCAAGCTGTGTGCGAGACACGTAGAGTATGATACATGATCAAATGGGATCCCGACCATGCTGCCTGGTCGATGTGCAGCATGCATCTTATGTGCTGGAAAGGACTAAGATGTTGTGTAAGGATGACAGGCGCAGCGACTGCAATTGGGGTCCCGATGTATTCTAAGATCGACATTGGAATGCCAGTCAAAGTAGCAGCTGAGTTAGAGGTGTTGTTTTTCTATTCCTACTTTTGTGCCCTGGCATTCGGTTTCTGCTTCTATCGATAGCATATGGGGCACCTTTTTGGTCAGGATTCTGTTTTCCAATGCACTTGGTAAAAATGAAGGTCAATACAAGTATGCAAGCAAGCATCTTCTTGGCAGACTGTTCTTCTTGCAATAGAAACGAAAACTCTGCATTTTGGTAATATAATTTGTATCAAAATCAAATGCATCGATTGGTTACATAGGTATGCAACTACAAGTATTCAAGGATGGGTTCAGCAACTAAAGGACTGTAGATATGAGGCACATTCCATCAATTGGCAGATTGGGGGCCGATCTAGCACATCCCCTGCAAAATTCAGCTCCTTCAGCGCTAAATCTGTAACATCTGATTGGTGGCATGGACCGCGGGGCGCTACACCCTAGCAGTTTCAGGGGATTACCCGCTGACCGGTTGGTGCCACTGCACTAACACCATGCCAATGATCCATCCTCTGCTGGTCCATCTCGGCTGCCTTGTGGGTTTGAAGTTGGGGTTCTAAGGGTACTTCTGCCACGCGAAAGATTAGTGGGCAAAATGCCCTGTAAATTCAGCTCTAGGTACATGTAGCGGCATAGCCCAAGCACCTCTCCCCTCAGGCATTAACTTACTTAGGGTTTCCAATTGAACAAAGCCCCCCCTCCCAAACTCCATCGACGCCGGTCGAGTACAACCACGCAGGTAATGAAACCGATTAAGTAGCTACATGCTGTACCTTTCCAGTATCAATTATCGAAATTGGATTAAGAATATGATGTCCTCAGCTTCATTGCTCCTTGAAAATAAGTTGGTCGCTTCGATTCATAGAGCGCCGTGACACGTTCGTTCCCTACAGCCTACCTAGTGGCTATAGGTAGATGTAGCTTGCGCCCGCCCACCATGGCCGACATTTCCCCGCATCAAGCTTGAGTGCTTATCGGAGCATGCCCAATTGCAAGTTTCGACACCTACAAGTAGAAGACGGGCACCCCATGCATGGGCACACACTAGACACAAGAGTGGGAGAACGACTCGATCGGCGCCATCAGGAGCAAAATGTATGGATCGATTATCTACAGATGACTTGACATCGTCTCTATTGTGGGTAAAAGTAATCGCAAACAGCAGTGGAAACATGGTTTGGTAAATTCATGGCAAAGTGGCCCGCCCCTCATATCAAATAACTTTTCCGCTCTTCATCGCCGTCCAACTCTCCCTTCTCTTGTCTGGCCCCGCATTCCCTTCCATCGTCCTCGTCGCCCTTCCCACAGGGGCACCCCGAGGGGAAAGGCACGTGCACGTGCCTGGCCGCAGAGCGGACAAAGAAGTAGAGCCCCGCGATGAACCTGTGCCCCCGGTGGTTCAGGGACAGGCCAGCTCCGGACAAAACTGGTATCAAACGAGAAACAGCATGACCGAGACGTGCGTGACTGCCTCTTGGTGATGACCTGCTGGCTGCAGCAGAACTCTAAGTAATGAACAAATGGACAAAATACGAAGCCGATACATGTTCAGCTAGTCGAGGTCCGATTCAAAAAGATTACCAATTGATATATCGTCTTCCACGTGCGGATAATCATACATATACCGACGTGCTGGTTCTGGGTTGATAAGATCATGCAGCAACATCGGAGCCAATGGCGGCAGGGGATCGACTGTAAAGAAGGATGGGGGTTCGGAGTCGTAGCAAGGTGCGTTCTGCCAGTCTTGGAGGGCCCAGCCATCGCGAGCCTGTACCAACGCTTCCACATCGAGAGGAATTCCCGGTGAGAAGTTCATACATTTGACAAGGGAAGTACCCGCGACGATTTTGCTCAACTCTTCGGGAAAGTTGGCGATACCAGTCTCAAAGTAGAGCTTGGCTGGTGTTTGAAAATCCTCGCTGTTTTCAATATCAGTGTAACGTATGAGGTGGTCTTGGATTCGCGATTCGGCCATGGGAAGGCCACGGTTCATCGTCAAGCCAAGTGCAATCTGCTCGGCAACACTCTGCTGAACCCAGAGCTGGAATATATCGGAGCAGACAGCTGCTGGTCCTGGGGCTCCTGCATCGAGTGTTAACGTGAAACACCCCGACGGCATGCCTCTCAATTCTGCTGCTTCCATGACCCATTGGGAGATTGCCCGAACCAATGGTTTCCGTCTGTATAAAGGCGACTTGGATCTGTCATACTCTTCTGACACGACGTATCTCCGGTGATTTCGTAAACCCTTACTTTCGAGGAACAGATTCCACCAGAGATCAATTCTTCTCTCGATGCGAAGTAAAGGGTTATCTTTACAGTATGGCACCAAGCCGTGGGCGTGACAAGATGACCACGGGACAGCGTCGCGATCTTCGTGGATCAGCACCCTGCGAATGGCGCGGTGGATGCCCGGGAAAGATTCGAAGAAAGCAATGGCCGCCGCAGCTGCCGAAAAGCGGTATTTGCCGCCAGTTTCACGCTCTCGCCTCCGCCGAAACGCCACTGCGAGAGTACGGCAATCATCCCCAGGCCGTTTCGAGTAGACGCAGTAGATGCATGTCCTATTATGGTGCAACATTTCATGAAGCGCGTCTATATCACTCTGGGATGGGATAGACCAATGCTTGTGGCGTGCATCCAAGGCAAGCAAATCAGGCATGTTCTTTATCCTGGTTGGAATCTCAATACTTGAGCACCAGTGCCGTTCCTGGTTTTCCCACTTTGCACGTATGAGACTCTGCTGATCTGGCTGCTTGAGGCAAACATCAAGAGTGAAATTGATGGCCGCGCGTATTAGAGAATTCACCCGGGTTCGCGAACCATGTTTCCACATGTCGTAATCGAACGTTCTTATAGTATACTGCACAAACGCGTTGTTGTGAGCGAAAGGCTTGTCATTTCGTTGGTCCACGGCTTCATCAAGGTAGGGTTCGAACCACGGATACTCGGCTAGGATGAGGTCCCGCACACGGTCCCTACAGACGGTGTAGGCCGAGGCAGCAGCACGGGCGGTCCAGACATGCAGTTGATCCATTAGTTCGAGATAGCGGCCAGCACGCAGTCTCAGCTCTTCGGAATAAACTGGCTTGAAGGTAACCAGGTTGGCAGCAAGTGCAACGCCGCTCATCTCGTTGGCGACCTGGCGGCAGGTATACATAAAGGAAAGGTCAATGGCATTGCGCCCATCGCCCTGATCGCCCTGGCCTTGCACAGTGGCTCGGCGGAGCTTCTTGGCATTGGGTTCGTAGATGTAGCCCCCATCAATGCGCACGTACTCAATGTAGATGGCGTCTCTCAACTCGCGTGGGAGGCGGAGAAATGGACTAGCGGACAAGGTCCCCATGGTTGGAGGATGGTGTTGGCACTTGTTCGGTTCAATCGGCTTTCCGATCGGAGGATGCAAAGAGAGAGTTGATGGATGAATAAGTATGGTTGACTGGAATGGAAGATGCGTGAGAGCATTGGTGGTTGATAGAGACACTGGACAGAGACGGAGGTAAGGGCGTAGGCGAGAGCGAGGGTGTAATAAGTACCTACTTAGATCTGCTGACAGTGACTCATCTCCACGCAGGGCTCTCTCATGGGCTCTCCCCTTCCAAAAGCATAAGCCCCCCACCACAAACTAAATGTGTGCCACACCGCGCATGCAAATGCTGCTTTGCTTCGTATGCGCATCCAATTGACCCATCCATCCATCGTCGGAGATACAGATACAAATCCAAATTCAAGCAAATGCGAACGGACGAATGCTACCAATTGAAAGGAATTGAAAGCAATTGAAAGCAACCCCAGATTGACTCCCAAGCCCCCCAACCACGAAGCAAAGAAGGCGCCAATCAACACACATGCTGCCATTCTGTCACACGCCGTCACACACTGCAGACACGAACCAGCGATTAAGGTATTAAAATTTTATTGTTTTTTTGTGTTTTTCTCCGGTTCAATACCTTAGCAGAAACCAAGACTCGCAGCGTGATATACTCTCAAATACCAACTCAAAAGAACGCATTATACCTAATGCCTTCCAGACTCTCAAAAACTTTCCATCTGTGATCGCCATCGCACATTCGTTAGCTCGAGACTGCAAAAGGGGGGGACCGCGGAGCAGATGTCCACACCTACCAAAGATGACTCCTATAGATCGAAAAACCTTGTCGCCAGCCTGCTGGGCATATCAGTCTCATACCAAGGCAAAAAACGGATTTGTCCTCACTTGGGGCAATGCTCACCAACGTACCGGCGCCTGCGCAAACCTTCTCAACCTTCCTCCGAACTGTGTCAGCTTCCAATCAGTCCAATTTGAATGGAGACAGGCCCGCGTCGAAAGAGATACTTACTGGTGACTCAGAGACTGGCACATAAAAGGACGACTGGCATCCTTCTCTGCCCTGCTTGAACTGTTCAGCAATGTCAGACCACACGAATCGGTTGGGCAATGGTAGCTTACAGATGTCTCACCACCACTTCAAGCTGTCCCCAAACCAGCTGAACACTCAAACGACATGTAAGAATTCGTTCATCTTGGGAAAGGGCAACTCACCTGCTCACACACCTTCTACCACCAAATCTCATCACCAACTCTTTGCGCACACGTTGCCCTGCTTCATGATGCCGTCAGCAATCTGTTGTATGATACGCGCCTAATGATCTGGGTGGGACATACTAACCGTCCACGATGGAACTCCCTTCCAACCCCGACACAGATCTCACACCCAAGCCTGAAGTGATATGTCAGTATGGCAATGGTATGACTAGAGGATAATACCTACGCTACGCGCTCAACCGTCTCGACCACGAGAACGCCTCGCCAGAGCAGGTGTGGTATGAGACTACAACATTCGACCACCAGACTCTCTCCTCCCTCTGGAAAGAGTTGAAGGACGAGCGCAAGAGGTGGTACGATGTTGTTAACGGAGACAACAAGATCAAGCTTTACGAGCTTGGCTGTCGACTCCTCGGCACGATCTCGTCGTTGTCGAAGGAGAAGAAGGACTTCCTCCTCGCGCAACAACGACTGTTCCGCGGCCACACCACGAAGGCGATGGAGCAAGACCGTCACGTATTCGTCAGCCGGATCCGTCTTACGGACTGGCCCGACATAGTACGCAATGCCTGCGAGGAGGAGGAGGAATAGCCGGCAGCTATTGATAGAGGTATGGAAGTTAGCGAACAAGCGGCTGGAAGGGTTTGACAATGTGACAAGGTATTCACCGACTGACAAGGGTTGCCAAGGGCCTGGAAGGACGCCGGCGAGGCTGACGGGAAGGAGTATTTCGATCAATTAATCTTATCTGGAGTGGTCAGCTGCTTGCCACGAAAGAACAGGAAAGTGATCGAATCTGTGTACTCACAATACTCAACAAAATTCATCACTCAAATTGGTGCAGTTTATAACCTCATGCCCCTGGAGGGTTAGTTGTGCAAATGGCCTAGAGATTAGCAGCGTATCCATGAGTTGTGACTGATTGATGAGGAGGGAGGGATCACGGAACGGTCAAGATGAGACGTGAATGACGTGACGTGATTGTATTAGCTATTAAACGCCCAAGCGGGACAGCAGCGCCTGTTGCACGTTCACAAGAAGGTCTGCGACACGTGCCAAGATGCCGCAAACCGCACACGCTGGAAATTTGTCCTCGCAACAACGACGACCGGCGACGACCGACGGCGAGGACGACGATAGCGGCGAGGGACGACGGCGACGATGGCGACGGTTGCTATTGTTGGTTCTTCTTCTTCTTCTTCTTCCCCTTCTTCTTCTGCTGCTGCGACGGCGACAGGGACGAGGACGAAGATGAAGACGGCGAAGACGAGGTGGACGACTGCTCCCGCTGTTCCCGCTTCTCCAACTTCTCCAACTTCTTCTGCAGCAAGTACTCCTCGAGTTCCCATTGGAACTGCTCGAGCTGGAAGTGCTGGAGCGCCCATCGAGTCGCCACCAAGGCATTTCTCGTCAACAAGGTCCGCAAATCGAGATGGCCCACCTGCCTCCGCAGGTCCTCGCGGGGCTCGTCCAGCTTGACGCAGTGGAGGAAGAGATGGTCGACCGTGTGGGGGCCCTCCCCGCATGGACAGGCAGGCGAGTCGACCTCCTGCGGCATCCGGAATGTCAGCCAAGGTGGGCCATAGAGAAGGAGAGAGAGGATGAGGGCACCGGGGGTATTGTGGAGAGAGAAGCAAGGGGGGAGGGGGCGGGAGGTTGGAGTTTTACCTTGCTGAAGAGGGATAAATATCCTCTCAGAGCGATCTTGCCGCTCACCAGCTGCAAGTACAGACTACTCTCTCCTCGGCTCATACCCTCGCAGTAGCGAATGCAGTCGTCGCTCCACGGCTGCAAGAGCGCCGTCGGCTCAGGGCTGACTAGATGGCCCATGAACCGCTGCCTGTGCTTGGACTTCTGGCCCCTCTTCTGGCTCCTCTTCCGGACGTACTGGACGAAGCTGGCGTTCATTATAACTTCCGTCTGCAAGGAGAACCACTTGTTAATACCTCGCTTCTTCCTTGACGGGATGTTCCAGTCGATTTTGGCGTTGGCGGGGCCTTTTGTTCTCGTAGGCGAGGCTTTGAACCATTTCTAAATATAACGCCGATACTCCTGGGCAACTACAATGGTATCTTGGTCAGTGATCAGGAGTCGCTGGCGGCAAAGAGTCACGGTGCAAACGTACTAGTGTCCAGAGTCTCGTATGGATGTAATCGAATCCGCGATGGGGAGGCGAACAGAAACTTCCTCAGACGCCTTTCCCGAAGCTTTCTCTGATCCACGGATCGAAGCTGCTGTACCCAGGTGGACATGTGTCTATGATACAGGTACACGTCCAAACTCTCCATGGAGAGTTGCTTCCGCACCACGTCGAAAGAAGTCCCACCAAATGCTCCAGAAATAATTTGGAGGCATCGATCCTCAGCCCGAACCAGTCTTTGGACCTGCTTCTTGTGAAGTTTCCATCGCAGCTTATCCCCCTCAAGGGGATACATAAACCAGGCAGCGCACCCGTAAGCGAATATTGGTCTAATTGTGGCTTTGTAGAGGTAAACCATTCGTTCAAGTGAAGGATCCCAAGTTTTCCCAGAGATCCGCCGCAGGGCCGCTAAACGAACCATCGCCTTGACAATGACAGAGTCGATCTGCTCGTCCCACCGAAGCCTGTAGTCCACAATGATGCCCAAGATACGCTGGCTCAACTTGAGCGCGTCGGAAGTCAAGCCGGCTATCTTTGGCAGCAAAGTGCAAGGGGGTTCATCGGTGAGATTGGGATCTGAAAAGTGCAAAACACCATATTTCGCCGGGGCGAATGAGGCGCCGTTGTCGTTAGCCCACAAGATGAGACGCTCGTGAAACTTTTCGATCACTTCGCAGTTGATTGCAAAGCCGGCGGAAGATACAAGGACATTCCCATCATCGACGTATGCAAAGTTGCCCAGCTCCACGGTCGGGTCCAACGTACCATCGTCCTGCAACCCCTCCAGGAGGGCAGATGCAAACAGCAGGAACAAGATGGGAGAAAGCGGGCTGCCTTGTGGGATGCCGATAGTGATCCAATATCTTTCAGATAGATACCCAGGTATCTTGAAACGAGTACTCCGCTGAGTAAGAAAAGAGCGGACATACTTAAGGAGCCAGGAAGGAATACCTTTTTTGGCCAAAATCGAAAGTAGCTTGTAATGGGGCACCCTGTCGAAAGCGCCTGCCATATCAAGACACAGCATGGTAACCTTGAGTTTCAACAACCAGCTCCGGTAGATATGATTCAGCATGAATTGGTGGGCACCGACAGTAGACCGCCCCGCACAACCGAATTGCTCTGCTGGAAGAAGATGGTGGGTTTCGCAAAGCTCTCGAAACCTCAAGGCAACCGCTCACTCCAGCAACTTTCCCAAAATCGACAACAATGCAATGCCGCGAAGGTCTTTGGGTTTATCTCCGTCTCTCTCGCCTGGTTTCAGAAGCAGTATGCAGACAGCGTTCTTGAAGGCGTGTGGGTGGTAGCCCTCGCGCATACATCCTGTGATGACATGGGCTAGATACGGCGCCAGTAAGTCAGGCATCATCTTGAAGATTTCACTGCCGATGCCATCCTCGCCCGCGGCTTTGCCTGGCTTGAACCCTTTGATAAAAGCTACCATAGCTTCTGTATCGATAACCGGCGATGAAGGGTAAGGCTTGCGTCGCTGTCGAAGAATGTGTACACGAAGTTCGGGGGGGTTATGCGACGGATCATTGGGGCAGGCATCGCGCTTGGTATGTTGAGTAGGAAAGGTATATCGCAAGAAACAGGCTATTTTGGACTCTGATGTACTGTGAGTGCCAAAACTGTCGCGAAGGTTCTTGATGTGTACAGGACTCCTAGGCAGGCACCACTCTCGCGCCTGGCGTGCCCAATGGAATATTCGATTGGGCTCATCGGTTTTTCGTCGAATGAACCGTCGAAAGGACTTGACGTTGTCTACCTTTCTAACCTTCCGGAGACGCTGAAGCGCCTGCTCTCGGCGATACACGCAGGTGCGTGTTTGCTGGCGAGACCTAGACCGAACCTTGCACCCTTCTCGAGCCGCATGATATGCCGTACGGCATTGTTGAATGTTTGTGCTCTCTTTGAGTGCAGATCGGGGTCTGAACCGTTGTTTCAAAGGGACGGCGGCAGTCTGGGCATATTGCAAGACTTTAAGTAGTCGAACGACATAATCATCGAGGAGAGCTGTGGAAGGAAAATCAGGGAAGCCAAGTCGTCGCAAACCATCCTCGCACAGTCGGTTGAGTTTGGCGATGTTTGTTCGCCGATAGTTGTACCGTGTCTCGTCATTCCTCTCAAAGGTGGCGCCATCTATCGTTGTGACAAATACGACATGGTCCTCGTCAATGCCCTCAACATCAAACAGTGACCATTGGGTATGGCAAGGGGCGATGGCAGGTCCGGCAAAATAGACATCGATGGAGGAGCGACTCAAACTTGTCCCTCCCCGGACCCAAGTGATAGTGCCAGGCCGGTTCAGGCACGCCATCCGTTTTGCTTCAGCCAATCCCGCAAGTACAACACCTCCCAGATCGGCTCTCGTGACGGCTGCTCCTCCCTAAAGTGAGTGGTGTAGGTTGCTATTCCCGAGCAGGATGTAGAAATGGTTTGCGGGGAGAAGGCGCAACAGATCAGAGAGGTTGAGGCGTTGCTTTGGATTGTGGAAATTGACGATGAAGAATTTCCCAAGTCTGGTCTGAAGCTTGAGGGCAGCGACGAGGTGATTATCTAAGACATCGATTGGCCATGACTTTCTGGGAATCCCCCTAGATACCAAGAAGCAAACGATTGAAAGCGTGAAGGTGGCTTGTGCCGGGGAGTCAGCGGGGTCAGGCTCCCGTCATCCGTCTGTTGTTGCCTTGCTTGGGGTTCCGGCGGATCCTTGACATGCCCATCAGCGGTCAACCAAATTTCGTAGTCGGCAGTGCCGTTTCCAGGGGAATCTGGCAGGTGTTGAAGGGCTATGATGTCGAGTGGCTGTGCAGGTGGGCGTCTCTTAAGCTCGTCAAGGAAGTTGGATAATCGTTCCATACTTTGCATCATATTAAGCTGCCCAATCTTCAAGCTGGGTCGTGTTCCTTCGCAACGTCAGGGCTTGTCCATCCCATTCATGAGGTGTGGGACTTACACGGGAGTACTGGACTACACTTTAGGCTGCTTTTTGACGATTCTGCCCCACCCAAAAGAAGCTAGTGGTCCAAATAAGGTTTCGACTTTGCTCAGATTGCATGCTCGGGTGGCGGATGGCTCCAACAGTCCAACAGTCCAACAGTCCAACAGTCCTGACCCTCAACCGCCTTGCTGCCCCCTTCACCCCGTTTGTTCCTCGCGCACCTGCGACCAATGAGAGCCTTTGAGGACCGTAATTACACATTTCCTAAAACATGCTTCTCGCGCACTGCCGAGAAGAACTTCCTTCAATCGATACCCTTTACCCGTCATCCATCTATCCCATTGCTATCATTTGCCTCACCCCCTTTCACATCACGTGAACGTCCATGGCAGGGATGCAATTCCTCTTATCGTGCGCTTATCTGTCGACGCCTTTGATTGGCTAGCTTCGATGCTGCCATGTCACTATGGTTTTCAAGCGGTCAGCATAGCCTGCTCACGCTGAGATTGGCTTTACCCGTGTCTTTCAATCTCAAAACATCATCCGTCGCCTGTTGCTGTTTTTCTCTGGGACAATGCGTAGATCGAGCAGAACTAAGACTCGCCGCACTCTCTCCCAACTTCATCCAACACCGCCAACCTCTCAACCGAACCCGGGACAAGACCAATGGCGAAATCGCCCTATCGTCCTTTGAGCCATGAGAAGAAAGAAATCCGTCTCTTCGACCTATTTCCAGGGAATGAAGGCGACCCTCTCACGGGAGCATTGCGAGTCGCCTCCTTGGGCCGTGTGCCAAGGCCGAGATACGATGCTATCAGCTATCTTTGGGGCTCCCCAGACCCACGAGCCGTTGTTTTGCTGGAGGGCGGCTATTCTCTTCCGCTGGGTCCGAACCTACGTCTCGCCTTGTCCGATCTGAGGCGCCAGCGGCGCAAGCAGACATTGTGGGTCGATGCCCTTTGTATCAACCAGCAAGACGACGGAGAGAAGAGCCAGCAAGTGCCCCTGATGAGCGAGATCTACAGGGGTGCAATACTGACGAGGGCATGGATCGACCAAGAAATCGATTCTGCATCTCCCGCCTTGCGTTGTTTACCCAGGTTGATGGAAAAGATTTATGATCAGAAAAGGGACAGATTCGTCTCTCCCACGTCACATATCCTACTCCGCCGACTACAGATAATGAATGAACTACATAACCATGATTGGAGCTTCTGGAAACCAGTCACCGACATACTTGAAAACAAGTACTGGTCAAGAATCTGGGTCCAACAAGAACTCGTCATCCCCAACAAAATCAAGTTCCATATTCGCAAAACTACAATATCCGGAAAACACCTTTTTCGATTTTACGACAACATAAACGCGGATGCCTATAAAGCTGGCACGTTCTTGCTGAAACCAAACCACCCTCTCTCCAAACTCACCTGGGGCTACACCGTGTCGTATGGCCGGAGGGACCCTGATGTCATCCAAGCTCGGAAGAAGGACTCAAAGGTCCCTCTGATCGAGTTGGTGTGTTCTTCGGGCGAGTTGGAAGCGTCTGACCCACTGGACGTCGTCTACGGCTGCCTGGCGCTTGCCAACCAAACCGAAACCGGCACGCTCAGGATTGATTACTCCCTGCCTCTCATTCAGGTCTATGCAGATGTCGTCCGGAACCATCTCCTTTACTGGAAACATTTGGATTTCTTGCTCTTCGCTGCTCTGTCCCCCTTTGAAAGGTTGCCCACGTGGCTACCTACGGCAGACCGAGACGCCGACTTCATTGTTTCCATGGAACGTGGAAGGCTCGAGTTTGACTGGTTGGGCATACCAGCGTCCGTATCGCCGGATGGTTTGTGCCTGTGTGTGCAGGCATGTCCTCTGGACACCATTGCTCATATCTCGAGGGTTGCGAATCCTCAATCCGCCTCTGTGAGGGACGTCCTTCAATCCATCAGCGACTGCTATCTCCAGATACACCCAGAGGCCAAGGAGGGGGGAGTTTGGTCTTCCCCTTGCCTAGTGAATATACTCAAGTGGAATTGGCCAATCGGGGGAGGTGGGCTGCCTTCGGACGGTATACCCGAGATGCTGAGGGAGATGTTCCAATTCACACAGAGTGGCGAACACGCCGGAATGGACTTTGCTACGGTTCTAGCTGCATTGGAGCGCAGCTCTCCCTTCTTCCACTCGAAGCGGTCTATAGCCGTACGGAGCATCTGGAGGCGTGGCGAAAGGCATATTCCCGTCGCGACTCAACACGCGCGGTTGGGATTAGTCGGGTGGACAAACCCGGAGTACAAGGCACATCCAGGCGATCAGATCTGGCTCGTAGCGGGATGCTCACAACCTGTGGTCTTGCGAGAGCAGGACCCAGTACATGGTCACTTTAGCTTGATAGGGGTGGCGAGCTTCGCGGAGTTTATGGACGGTCATGCCACTCTTGTACATGATTGGTTCCGAAATCGTGTGTCCAAAGGGCAGGCATTAGAGGACTTTACTCACAGAATCACTTTGGTCTGAACATGCGCATTCCCCCTGAAGACGAGGCACCGTAGGTGTCGCCTGGAGGATACGGAATCCCCCTCGCATCGCATTATGCACACAGGCAATGTTGAGGCTGTTCAAGGGGTTCTTATGTATTGGGCCGTTCAAGGCTTGGTCCAGCTGTATTCAAAACCACTTGAACCGAAAATGCCGAAAGCTCCAGTATTATGCCGGCATCCACAATCCACATCTCACACTATCGTGGGTTGCCGTACAGTAAGCGGCGAAATACGGCGTGGCGGCCGGCGTTGACCATTGATCTAGCGGCTGGCCTTCCCTGCTAGTACCTGCAGGTCTCGTCTAAATGCCGTACAACGGGCGCCATCCATCCCTCACGTCAGCCTCGTTCCGCCCGATTGGGCCCTTATCCCACCCACAACTCAGTAGTCTATGTAACCTGTAACCTGTTTCCCACGTTTTGGGATTTTTCTGTACGACTATCATAGCTATCTCACCTCTCCCTTTTCGGAAACAGGGAAAGAAAACCCTAGAATTACGCCAAACCACCCCCGCAATGTCCACGGAAACCCCCAAGCATTTCCGAGTGGTGGTCGTCGGCGGCGGGTTGGTCGGTCTCACGGCCGCGCACATCCTCGCCCAGGCCGGCATCGACTTCGTCGTGCTGGAGAAGCACGCGTCCGTCTTCACCTCGCGCGGGACCCAGCTGGGGCTCTGGCCGCAGACGTTCCGCACGCTGGACCAGCTCGGCCTGCTGGCGGCGGTGCAGCCGATCCTGGACTGGTGCCGGCGGACGTACGTGCTCTCGGCCGAGGACGGGAGCGTGCGGATGGAGGACGGCACGTTTGAAATGATGGAGAAACAGTAAGGAAGAAACGGGCAAAACCAGCCCCCGGCGCGTACGCACGATGGCGACCCGGAACGCAAGAGGAACTAATAGTGGCCATCGCAGGCATGGATACCAGGTCAAGTTCACGCAGCGCCACGAGATGATCAAGTTCCTCTTCGAGAGTCTACCCGAGAGCGCCAAAGCCAGGGTCCTGCTGGGGCAGGCCGTGGCGCAGGTCACGAGCTCGGACGACGGCGTGACGGTCGTCTGCGACGACGGGACGCGACACGAGGGCTCCATCGTCATCGGCGCCGACGGCGTGCACAGCCGCGTCCGGACCCTGACGCGAGCGGCGCGGGCGGGCTTCGCGCCCGAGGTCCTGCCGCCGGACCAAAAAACGCCGTTTGCGACCGCGTACCGGCTCTACTTTGGCGACATCCCCGTGCTGCCGGGCCTGGCGCCCAACACCAAGTACGACGCGACACTCGACGGCATGACCTGCCAGATCGTCTACGGGACCCACGGGGGCGCGTTCGGCGTCTACGAGAAGCTGGAGACGCCGACGTCGTCCGTGCCCCGGCGATACACGGAGGTGGACAGGGAGGCGTTGCTGGAACGATGGGGCGGCTTCTACGTCGCTCCGGGACGGACCGTCGCCGACGTCGATTCGTTCCGGTTGGGAGACGCCGGGCTCATCGACCTCGAGGAAGGGGTCATAGACGACTGGTACTGGAAGCGCACCGTGCTGGTCGGCGATGCCGTCCGCAAGCTCGAGCCGCACGCCGGGCTGGGCTACAACTGCGGCGTCACGGATCTTGTGGTTCTGATCAATAAACTGCGCAGACTACTACTAGAGAACGACAAGGACACCAACGGCAACGGCAACGGCAGCAACGTCTGTCCGAGCACGCAAGCCCTGGAGGGCATTTTCCAGTCCTACCAGGCCGACCGGGCGCAGGATACGCATGCCATGTCGGACACGTCCATGAAAGCCATCCGGATGCTGGCATGGCCCGACTGGAAATACCGAGTCCTGGCGAAGTACGCCCTGCCCTATCTGCCGCTCGCCAGCATGGTCGCCGAGCGCGTCATCGGGCCGCTGGTCGCCGACACGCCGGTGCTCGAATGGTTGGAGGAAGGGGTGTTGCCGGCATCGACAATACCCTGGAAGCATTACCCCAGCCTCTGAGCACATGCGATGACGGGGCTCTTATGGTGCCACCTACGCTGATGGCAATTCAAAGGACGGTTTGGACCACCCTCCAACTTCCGAGTGCGCATCTTCTACTTGGCACTCCAAATCACCACGAAGCGCCGACACTGGCGTTATAATAGTTCTGGGTACCGAAGCATGAAATGGTTCAGTACATATATTTACTACCTACTTTACTGGTTGAAAGCTTCCAAGGATAATTGAGAAGGCCCCGCCGTTCCACTGTGAATCTAGATTTCGAAGGCAGGGGATTTCATAATGTAGCACGAACGTTCAGGGGCATAGATAGACATTGTCATTTTTCCATTCATTCGAGTTTAAGTTGTGAAAACAGAAGAAATCCAAGTGTCATCATAAGAATGTAGCCTCATTGTGAATACACACGTAGCTAGCTAGCTAGCTTCCTGAAGTGGGTTTCTCCAGCCGTCCCGTCTCCCCACTAGAAGCCCGCGTCCACCTCGTCGACCGTGTGGCTGTCCCCGGGGATCTCCCCGTACTGGCCCACGTCATTCATGACACCAGTGAGAATGGCGAAGGCCCGATCCAGCTCCTCGTCCGTGATGGTCAGCGCCACGCTGCAGCGGACGCGGGGCTTCTGGGGGTAGACAAGGACGCCACGGAGGTAGGCGAGCCGGGCGATGCGGCGGGCCGTCACGCCGCCGCAGCCCTCGTGCAGGACGACGACGAGGTCGGCGCCGCGCGCCGTGCAGTACTGGAGGAACGGGTGCCGCCAGCGCGCGGTGACGGCGAGCCAGCGGGCCTCGACCGCGCGCGCCCGGCCCAGGACCGCGCCGTCCGCGTCCGCGTACACGGCCAGCGCCGCCAGCGCCGCCGCGTTGGCCGCGGGCCCCATGGCGTACGTGCTGGCCGACTGGTTCGGCCGCACCAGCGTCATGGTCGCGTCGTGGCCCAGGACGTACGACGCCGGGAACGCTCCGCCCGTGATGGACTTGCCCAGCACCACCATGTCCGGCTTGTGCTCCGCGCCCAGCCACTCGGAGCACAGGAACTTGCCCGTCTTGCCGGAGCCCATGCGCACCTCGTCCGCGATGAACAGGACGTTGTGTTGGCGGCAAAGCTGACGCACGCCCGTCGCGAAATCAATATCCTCTTGGAATGATCTGAGGTGCATGGTCAGCAGACTGAATTGGCGCAAGTCTTCACACGCACTTGGAAGCGCATCGATTCGTCGAGGGAGGTGCGAACGGTAGGATGTGGGTATAGATAGGCACATGCCAGCATTAGCGCACTCACCTGAGACCGCCGTGGATTACCTCCATCATCACAGCAGCAATACGCTTGTGATCACGTTCGAAGACGCGCTCGTAGTCCTCCAGATGCCCATAGCGTAATGTGTCGCCAGTCACGGGGTCGTAGTTGACAAGGTTGGTGCTCGAGATGCCGTACTCTGTCGTTCCCCCGATGATTTAGAACCACAATGTTCGGCTCAGCAGAGAGGATGCAGGGGAATGTATGGGGTACGACTCACCTTGCTGGCCGCAGCCGGGGGTCATGAGAGGCCAGATCCCCGAGGAAAGCCCGTGGTAGTTGTCCGAACAGCCGAGAACGAGAACGTCTCGAGGGGCGATGCCTTTGCGCTCGATACCCCACTTCCGGGCGATCTTAACCGCGGCATCGGCGCCCTCGGCCCCTGTGACCATCGATGCTACCTTGTCATAGCCGAGTTTCTGGCAGAGGGTCTGGGCGAGAAGAGGCCACTGGCTGTCATGGACGGCAATATTGGTTTGGAAAGCTACTTGGTGGTCAACACGGCATTATTAGACCACCGACGGCTGGTAGAGAGATACATACCGCTTGAAAGAGAGTCGATGACTGCTTTGGTGATTTTCGGGTGACAATGACCCAGGTTGACCGTTCCCATGGAGATAGCAAAGTCAAGGATTTCTCTGCCATCGACATCCTGCAACGGGTCAGCAACGGCCGTGGTGATGGCGGCGAGGATTTTGATATACCGTCAGCGTCGAGCCCTTGGCGGAAACAATGAATCCGGGTAGTGGTCCAAACCCTCCAACAGAGTAGGACTCCTCCTGGTCGAGGAGGGCTTGCGTCCGCTCCGATAGTTTTTCTGCTTGCTTCAGCGACATGATGACGGGCATAGACTCAGATGTGGCAATTGATGCCGAATCAATTTAATAGCAAAGACTACGAGGGCGAAGTTCAATTTATATTCACGGACAGCAAATCACTCATTATCATAAATATGTAGGTGAGTTACATGATCCTCATAGTTTGACGCTGACCTACAGGAATCCATAGCCCGACCAATGCTCACATCAGTTAACAACTACACCATTTTAGGCTATGTAGCCGCCAAAGTTTCAGCGTTGGATGCGAAGCCGAGTAAATAGCAATATATGTAATCGCAATACGCGACTCGGAACTCAGCCCCGGGTTTCAGGGGTTACATTTAGACCTTTTGGGGACGTGAGTATGGGGTTGCGCTTATCGTCTGAACTAGGCCATCTTGGGGAATTTTGCCGCAACAATTGTCGCCGTTCGTTCGGGAATGACTCGACGAGCATGCCAACCCCGGCTTTTGCGGCAACATTTCCCAATATAGTCTAGTTCATACGTGGGGGTGGTGGAGCTTCTGGAGATGCGCTTTGCTCAATTCCATAGGAGGGGGCAGGCTATGATGCAACCACATAAGTGATCATTAAAGCGGCCGTATCCAAAATCGCTCTCGTGGAACAAGATCACGTTATCAGGATGGACCGGCAGATGATGGGATCATAGCTTCAGCGTGCAGTGATACCGTCGCTTCGGACACCGATGGTATATGCCGCCTTGAACTGGGGGTCATCAACAAAGGCCGTTGCAAAATACCCATAACGCCAGGCAAACGACAGCTCCACAAAATGCTACATGCAGGAGAGGGGGGAGGATAGACGTCCCTCCAAGAATGCCTCCGTCATCGGTGCCGGGCTGGTTAGATACACAAGGTATGCTCCGGCACAGGCACGCAGGAGTCGACGAGTCTAGGAGCCTGGTCCTCGTAGAGCCCCGCGACGGAGCCCAAAGGCCAATGTCTAACCCATGATTTGGATAGCCATTGGTATTCCTGTGACTCCCGGGTTATACTCTTCGCTGATGGTTCGATAGCAAGGTCGCAAAAACCAGTGAAGCTGTGCTATGTACATACGCTCTACCAATGCCACGATACACATCGTGGGCGGTAACATCTCCCTATCAGGATAGCTCAGATGTCTTACGATACAAAGAAATGCCAGCCCTTCGATAGATGATTTAATATGTCAATGTGCTTATCTCGTGGCGCTGTAGCGAGCGATAATGATCCGCGTCCAGTCCTTGTTGGTATAAATCAAGCTGTGCCTATAACATACCGAGCAGATGCCGTCTTCGAAGACTCAGCACACCGAACAGTCAGACGAGCATTGTGAACAGGTCGGCGTCATGATGGTCAGTTCTGATTCCAGCTCGCCTTGTACCAAGGAAAAGATCGACTCCAGGGCTTGTTTCTACGCTGGCTTTGGACTGAGCTCTATTATTTTCGTCGTGCACGGACTTCTGGTTTACGGCTGGGCTGTACAAAAATCCCGCATGTCGTTGGTTTGGATGGGCTGGATGGTCAAATATCGTGGGCGCTGCCATCTACGCGGCTAGGGTAGATGTTTCCCCCTTGTACACTATGTTTCCGTTGCTAACAGGCGGAAGTAGATTCCTGAGAGATGGGCACCTCGGCTTTTCGACATCTGCGGCGCAAGTCACCAGATTTTCCATGTTGCTGTAATGGTTGCAGCATGCATCCATTTCGATGGAATTGTATCCGCTTTCCGCTTTGTTCGACCCCAACCAGGTGCATGTTCCATTGCTTAGATGAGAGAGGGGGGCAGCTCCAAGGGCAAGGGTCGGGGGGAAATTCCGGACAGTGAAGTCGTCTCTTTCTTCGCGGTCTCGGTTGTCTGAGCTGCGTTCGCTCCCTGATATATCTGACTAGATTGAGTGAAATTGCCAACAGCACCCCAAGTCAGTTACTGCCCGCCGATTATGGTAAAAATGTAGACCGCTACGCTACGCTGAAAGACGTTCCAGTCTGTCTGGACAACCAAAGCTTCCTGAGAAGCATCGTATAAGCTTGGGCCACCCCTCACGGGCCACCGCGTCGGCGAACACATTGACTACTCTCGACTCTGTTTTGCCCATGGGCATGACCTAAGAGGGTTATTATGGCCGTTTTTACCGATATCGCCCCTTCTAACGACTTAACGTGCAAGCCGAAGCTGGCCAATTTGGACGCGGAGCGATTCCCCTCCCGCAAGTGTCCGGGCTCAGAGGCGCACTGCAGCTCCCACAGAGGAAACACAGCGCCGATGTCAGTACAAATAGCATTTAAGTGCTCATGGACGGCAAGGTCCCGGCTGGCACCTTGTGTGGTACGGGAAGCCGTAATCGGAAAGCATCAGTCTCAGGTCGAGACCTATTCGTAAATGGCATGCCGCTAGGATAGTGTCCATTCCCGAATAGAAGTGGCCATGTATGTTCCCGGAGGCCAGAAAATCCCTGATCTCGTGAGACACCGAGCAGTCAATTATTAGAGATGGAGATATTCAGACATGAAATAGTAGGCAGTTGATCTAGTTCATCATGCCTTCGCTACCGGAGTGTGTGAATTCTTGAAATAGTGCCACGTCCTCAAAGTCGCTTGCTAGCTTCTCCATCGCTGCTGCCTTCGGATCAGTTTGAGCCAGTTCAAGATCACCCATGAATGTGGCTCGGATATCTTCGTGGACGTGTTTAAGACCTCGGTCTTGAAGATGTCTGAGGATATTACGTGCATCTTCACTCTTGATGTTTTTGTCTCGCAACGTCATCGTCAACAACCCCCGACCAATAGTTTCTGCAACGCGGAAAGGTCGGCGTAGCGTCTCGTACCCGTATATGCACAGGAGGAGGTACTCATGCCATTGCGAATCATTCGTGTCCTGTAGCACTGCATTGGCCACATACATAAGGGCAGTGTGCCAAAGCATAGTGCAGGTCGATGACTCGTATTTGGAACGGAAATGAATGATGAGTTGTTTGAGCTGATTGACTGATGCGATGTATGCGGCGGTAGGGCTGCTGTCAGGGGCAGAAAACGTTTTCAATCGCATATGCTCGGGATCCTGCCTGTTCAAAAGGGGCCGGAAGAGGTCAAGGATCACTGAATGAATCCACATGCTAGAGCTGTTATGATCTATTATACCCACGTTGAAGTATGAAGAGCTAGATTGGGAACGCAAAGACTTACTGAAAGATAATAACATGATGCAGACTATCGTCTATCCAAACAAGTTGCGAGGGTAGGTTTTCAGCCCACGCAAGGATCTCCCGATATTTGTTCTCGGCAAAATCAAGGCTCAACTGCTTATGAATCGTAGGGGCTTGATGATCGTAATTGGCCAATGACACTTCATGGACAATGCGCCAGAACTCGCAAATCTTGGAGAATGTCACCCCCATCGAGGAGTGTAGCGCGATCTGCTCATCACCCACGACTCCGCCAGATTTCAAGTCCTGGCGGTTCTCAGTACCACTATTGCCGGGAATCGGCAGGGTAGGAGGGTGCTTTGGAATCTCAACGCCCGGCTGTTTGTAGAAAAGTGAAACCAGACTAGGTTGTCAGTTTCATTCTCCATTACTAGATATGAGTTGCTTGCTCACATTGCCCAGTTGAAGATACCCCAAGCTATGAAAGAGCTAGCACTTCGTAAACTCTCTGGGACGGTCTGAAAGAGCCTTTTGGCGGTAGCATTGTCGACACCAAAGAGACCTAGTCGAGTGCCAATCTGTACTGCGGCAGCAAGAAAATGCAGAACTTTATGATCTTTCCCGCGGCCCATAAAAGCAAGGCTTAAGAGCTGAGCACTTACCATGTTAAGCGGTGAATCAAGTTCCCTTTCTACGTCCCATAGACGTTCTGCTTCGGCACCAAACTGATCGGTATATTGATTGGCATCTTGGTCAATCGCGGTGTACATTTGCTGGCGCAGGAGTTAGCGGGTCAAACGGTAATCTCTGTCCAGACAGGTTGCTCATCGCGCTTACACATCCCCAGTAGAGCAAAGCGTTAACCATCAAGGAAGAACACGATGTATGCTGAAAGCCGACCAAGTCGGAAACGAAAAGATCAGGGTCGAAGGTGCCCAGTAGCGGATGGTCAATCTCAATGTACAGTGAGATTATCTTTGCAGCATAATCGCTAGGGATTGGGACTCTGGTCCAGAATCCTATATCCAACGAGTTTAGGCGGTCGTCGCACAGCACTCCTCTTCGCTCTGGAAGCTGTTGAACAGGTGCTTGAGCTCGAATGCATGCTGCAGCCGAGTCGGCATCGACGCGAATGGTTCCCACTATGTCTTCCTTTGGAAGTAGAGACTCGCTAGCGTTTCTAGCGAGAAACGTTGTCTCTCTAGGTCTTGTGAAATCGAACAGCGTCAACTAAAGAGTACACAGCCAACGCAATTGACAGATACACGTACGTCTCTTCAGCAACTTGTGTACGTGCTAGAGTGAATGGATGAAGTAGATTTCTTTCTTCCAATTCGGATACTGATACTTGTCGTAGTCGAGGATATGCAACCGAGTTCTTGATCATTAACTCCAACTCTAGTGTAGTCAGATCCGGTGTCGGTATTGTATGCGTTGCGTTCTGCAAAGATCGATGCCGTTCGTCGTCGACGCTACCTTTTATGATGGACAAGGCCTTGGCCGAATCTCCGGTTGTTCGGAAAAGTTTCAAGATGTCGATGGCTCGTTGTTCGGGGACAGACTGAAATAGCTCCAAAATTTCGGCATCCTCCTCTTGCACCGCCTTGGGCTCGACGTAAGCACAGCCTACCGATCGTTTAGAGCATGGCCCGCACATAGGCCGAACCCCATCGCACTAGCAGAATACCAGTCAGCCAGGCAAATAGAGTGAACAACGTGACAATATTACCCGAGTTTTCTTCGTCCTGCATCGGTGACAGGCTAATTGGGTTCCAATGCGCTTTCTTTTGGTCTTTTCTTTGGGCTCCAAGGGCGCATCGATCACTGCTGGGCGCTCGTTTGCCGGAAGGAGTGGTGCATACCTTCTTTCCATCGTAACTATGAGGATGTGTTGTGGGTTTTCTGATTGAAGTTAAGCCAAGTTTGATAGTCTATGCTGCTGGGACTAGCTGATAGAGCTTGAACTCCGCACGACGCCATAGTTCTGCGTACTCCAAATTTGGGGTTTGGAACGATCACATAAGCAGCAGCGAATCAATCCTCTTGTGATCGGAACTGCTCTTTACAGATCTCACGGTCTGCAGGCGGTCCGGCCAAAGATGTGTTACTGATCGGATCGTTCCAGATCCACCGTGCTCATCGTTTCTACATGGACCCAGTCCCTTGCCCGTATTTGGGCATTTTTGGGTGGCTGGCGGGCGCGGCTGCTATTGCACTCACAACTCAAAACGTGCCGGCCAAGGCTATTGTAGCCTTGTTGAGACGAGTCAGGCCCGCGAGCCATACCAGACATGCCGACCGCTTGCTACCTCAAGAAGGCCATAATCAGAAACAGACCAACTTACAATTAGGTCTGGTACACATTAAGGCGAAATACGTGTCGCGGGTTTTGGTTAGACTACCATGCAGCGACATTAATTTTAGCTACCTGTGGCCTTGCACACGTGGACGGCTTGTAGAGTACTCTAATGAAAGTCTTTCATTGTTTAAACCACCTCAAACACTGACCAGCTTACAGTAAATTGTCACTTACCGTGTACATGTGGAGAGAATCGACGTACTTACTTTACTTGTTGACAGACCGGTACATTTGCTTTGAGAGGCTGTAATTGCCACTGCGTCACAAGAACTGGTCATGTAATACAACCTGGGAACCCATTAACAATGAGACCCTACCGATTAAGTTCGGAACTAACGATCACTAGGGGGTGTGCCACGCCGGACTATAAGCTCCGAGGACCACCCCACTTAGCTTTTCACATACTTAATATCGCTATTTCGCTATTAAATTAGAATTATTAATTCCTTTTTTACATATTTATATTTTCTTTATAAAAGGAAAAATATTTAATAATTAATTATTAATATTTATTATTAATAATTTAAAATAAATATATACTTTTATATATATAATTAATATAAATAATAAGGAATAAATAAAGATTATATAAATTAATAATATCTTTATATTAAAATAAAATAAAAGAGATATTAAAATATTTTATTAATAAAATATAATAAATATTAAACCTTTTATTTATTATAATTAAACCTTCGCTTATTAATTTTATTATATAAGGTTTAATATAAATTTAAGGTTAGTAATAACTTTATATTTAATTATTAAAAAACTTAAATTATTTTAATTAAATTATTACAAAAAGTAAAATTTATATATTAAAAGTTTTAAAATTAATTTATATAAATATTAAATTTATATAAATTTTAAAAAATATCTTTAAAAATAAATATTAAATTTCTTAAAATAATTAATTATTAAATTTATAACTTTTCCTATTTATTATATAAGTTAAAGCCCCCTTTAATATATTAAAGCTATAATGTATTAAACTTAAAGTAATATTAATATAATAATACTTTATAATTAATAATAATTTATTAAAATAACGAAATATCTTAAAAAATATATAATTAAACCTCTTTTATTTTAATTAAACTTTAAGCTTTAAATTCCTTATTAAAATTAATTTCTATTAATCTTAATACCTTTTTTAAAATTAAAGATTAAGGTATAATTTATAGCTTTTTTATATCCTTCCTTTTAATATTAATAACTTTATTTATTTTAACTTATTTCTTATTAAAATTAAAAGTAATTTACTTCTTCTTTTTATTTTTCTCTTTTTTAAAATTTAGTTTTAATTAAGCCTTTTTATAATATAATTAATTAATCTCGTTATTTAAAATATTTAAACCTTTTTAAACCTTATAAAATAAAACCCTTTTTATTAATTATTTAAGCTAATTAAATAATTTATTTAAAGCTAGTTAATATTTCTATTAATAGAATAAAGAATTAAGATTTAAGATTTAACATAGGTTAATATACTAATATATTAACCTTATAAACCTTATATATTTTAAACCTATTATATAAAGGCTTATTAATATTATAAAGGAATATATTAAATACTTTCTAGCTATTTATAATAACTTTAATTTTAAAGGTATATTTCTTAATATTTATATAATATTTTAAAAATTCCTTTTTATTTATTCTTATATTATTAAATATTTATTGTTAATAATTTAAAATAAATATATACTTTTATATATATAGCTAATATAGGTAATAAAAATTAAATAAAAATTATATAAATTAGTAATATCCTTATATTAAAATAAAAGAAAGGGGGTATTAAAATAGTTTATTAATAAAATATAATAAATATTAAGCCTCCTATCTATTATAATTAAACCTTAATTATTTATTAATCTTATAATATAAAGTTTAATATAAACCTAAGGCTAATAATAACTTTATATTTAATTATTAAAAAAATTAAATTATTTTAATTAAATTATTAAAAAAAGTAAAATTTATATATTAAAATTCTTAAAATTAAGTTATATAAATATTAGCTTTATATAAGTTTTAAAAAAAACCTTTAAAAATAATTATAAAATTTTTTAAAATAATTAATTATTTATTAAACTTATAACTTTTCTTATTTATTATATATATATTATTATTTTCCTTTAAAACCCTTAATTATTATTATATTTAAAAATATTATTAATAAGGATATAGCTTTAATTATATTAATAGAGTATATTTTTATTAATATTAAAAATAATATTGCCGTTATAATTTTAAATTAATTAATTATTAAATAATATCTTTTCCTTAATAATAAATATTTTATTAAAGATTTTTATAAAGAAATAATATAATTATACCTTAAAATTATTAAAGTTATAATTAATAATATGTTATTTATAATAAAGGAGAAGGTAATAATTTATATATATTATTTTTATTTTATTAATAAAATTTAAAAAATAAAAGGTAATAATAAAAATTAATTTAAAATTAAATATAATAAGGCTAGTTATATTTTTATAACTTTAAAAAAATACAAAATTATTAAAAATAAAGTTATATTTATTATATATTATTTTCTAAATATAACCTATATAACTGCCTTATAAAGGGTAATAAAAAATAAAATAATAAAGAAATACCGATAATAAATAAAATTAAAAGTAGAATAAATAAAGGAACCTTTATTAAATATATCGCTATTAATTTATTATTAATTAGCTATTATTAAGTTAATTAAATTAAATAATTATTATATTCTATTAAATAAGAATTAAATAATTTTATATAAATTATTAAGGTTATCCCTAATAATAAAAATAAGTATATTTACCGTCCTCCCTAGGATAGATTATTAAATATTAAATAATAAAATATAACCTTTTAATAAAAATATCCTTTTATAATAAATATTATTAAAGGTCTAAAAGGAAACCTAATAAGATATATTAAAGGATTTATATTTAATAATATAAAAGAGTATCTAAATAAATAATAGAAGCTTTACTTCTATTAATATAATAAGTAATATCTAAAGAAGTAAATATAATATAAAGGTATAAATTTAAAGATATTTATAATAGAGTTATTAAAGTAATATATTTTATTAATAAGTTAAAATTAATATTTAAATTAATTATTTAAATAAAAAGTATTTATATAAAATATATAAGGAATATTTATTATTATATATTTAATCCCTCCTTTATTAATTCTATTAATTTAATTCTATTTAATAATATTTAATATATTTTATATAAATATTCTTAAATATTTTAATTATTCTTTATTAAATAATTTATTATATTATATAATTTAATATTATCCTTTATTATTTCTAAATATATCCTCTTTATTATTAAATAAAGTATTATTAATATACTTATTATTAATTATTAAATTAAATTTATATTAATATAATTAATAATATAATTTATAATTATAATATTATAGCTTAATTAAGGTATTATAATTTCGTATTATTAATTATAAGGATTTTAATTATATAATTAAATTAAATTATAATATTATCCTCCCTTTTTTAATTATTTTATTTTTAAAGTATTAATTCTATAAGTACCTTAATTATTTATAATATTTAATTATAATAAGTTTCCTTTTTTATTATTTTTATTATTTTTATTATAATATATATTTATTATAAATAATTATATTAAAAAATATTATATATTTAAAGTTTTAAAAAATTCTATTACTTATTATTATAATTTCGTTATTATTTTTAATAATTTTAATTTTAAAGTTATATTATATTCTTATTATATTTTTAAAGGGTAGAAATATATAATAATTAAGGATTTATTAAAATATTAAAAGTATATTCGGGCTATTTATATTTATAATAATATAAGGATCCCTTTATAATCTTTTTAATATATTTAAGAGGAATATTAATATTTATTTTATAAAGAGGTAATTATTAAAGAACGTTTTTTAAAGTTATAGTAATATTATTAGGATAAAATAAATAAAGTTATTATTTACTTTATTTACCTTTATAAATAGAAGGAGATAGCTTATTCTTAAAGGATTAAATTAATATAGTATAGCCTTCGTTTTTTAAATAAATTAAAGGAATAGGAATATTAAGAGTTTAAAGTTATTATAGCCGTTTAAATTAATAATAATTTTAAAGTTATTAATTAAAATGTAATTAATTTCTCTTTTATATTAATATTAAAGGTTATTATTTAAATATCTATAATTCTTTAATAATATTTATTAAATATTTTTTAAATTCTTAAGTATTATTTTTTAATAAGTATCCTTTTTATTAAATAAAATATTAAAAATTTCACCCTTTTTTTTTTTATTAATAATTTCTTTAACCTTATATTTATATTAATTTATTTTAATTTCTAATTATATATTAATTAAAGTTTCTTTAATTATTAATTTAAATAATAAAATATAAAATATAAAATATATTTATATTATTTTAAATAATAATAATTAATAATTAATTTTTAAAATAACTTTTTTAATTTTAAATAATTTAATTTTCTTAAAGTTAAGTTTTATATTAAATTACTTTATTTTAATATTTTATTAAAAGAAGTAAACTTTTTCTTCCTTTTTAAAAGTTAATTCCTTTAACTTTATTTAATTAATATATTTCTTTATTTATTTTTAAAGGAAAATAAGGTTTTATTATAATATTATTTATAATTCTTTTAATTTTTTAATTTATATAATTATAATAAATATTAACTCTTTTTTTAAAGGTACTTTTATAATTATTAAATTATATTTATAATTTATTTAAAATAATGAAATATATATAGTTTTATTATTAACGTTATTATAAGTAAATTATATTATAAATAATAATATTATTTAATTATCCTATTTATAATTAATATAATAATATAAATATTATTTTAAAGTTTAATTTATCTTTTTAATTTACCTATTTATTTAAAGGTAATAAGTTATAAATAACTTATATTTAATACTAAGTTATATTATAAATAATTTTTAAAATTTAATTATAAATAATTTATCTTAATTAGAAATAATTATTTTTAATAATTTATATTAATTAATAATAATATAAAGGAAGGTATATATTAAATTATTAATATTATTAAATTCTTTATATAATAAGAAGTAGATATATTTTATAAATTTATTTATAATTATTAAGATATTATTATAATTAACCTTAATTAATAATTCCTTTAATAATAATAGTTTAATTATAAAGTTAAATATAATAATCTTCTATACTTTATTTAGTAATAGAATTAATTATAATTCTTTATATAATTAATATTTTATAAATTTAGCTTTATTATATAAATTATATTTATTAATAACTTTAGTTATAATTAGCTTAAGGTTTTTATAATTAAATTATTTAATAATTTACTTTTAAGTTTTAAATACTTTTTAATATTTATATATAGGGTATTTATAAAGATTCTTAATAAAGTCTTTTTAATATTATTTAAAGATATAAATTTTATTTTAATAAAAAATAAAGTTATTATAATCTTTAAGGTAATCCTTAATATAATTAATAAAGTTAAAAATTTAATTAAATTATTTAAATTTAATTATCTATTTATTATTATATTAAATATAATTTATAATATTTAAATATTATAATAATATAAAGTTATTATTTTATTTTTATTTAAGAATAATCCTAATTTTAAATAGAATTTCCTTTTAATAATTAAATTACTTATTTAATATATTAATATAACTATTCTTATTACCTTTTTAATAAATAATAATAAAATTAAACTTTAAAAAGAATTTAAATTATTATATTTATTATTTATTAAATTCCTTTATAATAATAAATATTATACATTTTTTATAATTAATATAAACCTTTATTAAATCTAACGTTTTATTAAAATAATATTTCTATTCTTTAAATACTTTAATAATAATTATTAACTCTTTATTATAAATTTAATAATTAAACTTTAATTTATTTAATTTCTTAAAAAAGAATATAATAAAATATAATTTCCTATTTTTATTTATTTAATTTAATTATTTATTAATTATATAATTTAATATATTAATTTTAACTTTAAATAATTTTATAAAGTTTATTATATAAAATATTAATTTATTAAAAATTTATTCCTTTATTATTTAAAAAGTAATTTCTTTTATTTTTATTTACTTAAATAATTTATCTTTCTTTATTAAATTTATAAAAGGTATTATTAATTTATTAAATTTAAAGATAAAAATTTAATAATAATTAATTAATTTTAAGAAAGATTTAATTTCTATAATATTTATAAGTATAAGTTACTCCTTTATTATTATAATTTTCAACTATTTTATTTAAATTTCTTTAAAGAATATTATATATTTTATAAATATAATTATTTAGTAATAGAATTTATTCTTTTTTAAATTTATTAATAAATTAATATCCTATAACTTTTAAAGTATTAACTTTATATACTTTCTATATTATTCCTTATTTTTAAAATAAATAAAGATATTATTAAAGTAAATTATAATAAATTTATTAAAATACTTTTATAAAATATAATTAATTATTAATTAAAAGTTAATTAATATATTAATTAACTTAAAAAGTATAATTTAATATTTAAAATAATTATATTTAATTTAAAATATAATCTTTTATTTTTCTCCTTTTTTAATATAAATTAAATTATATATATTAAAAAAGTTAAATATTATAAAGATTTTAATATATAATAATTTATCCTATAAATTATTAATTAAAAATAAAGGATATTAATTCTTAATAATTATTTTATTAAACTTCTAATAATTAATATATATATATTATTTAAGTTTCCTATCCTTACTTTTCTTTAATATAAAAAGGATAGGAAAACCTATTAATAATATAAATAATTATATAACTCCTTTTTTAAGGTTCTTTATAATATAGTTTTTAAAAATTTATTTATACTTTTAATTAAATTTATATATAAATATAAATAAAGATTTCTTCCTATCCTTAAAGGATATTTTATAATTTTATTATATATAAGGTAATAAACCTATCTCTAATTTCCTATTAAAAAAAGTTTTAAATTATTAATATTTTTTTAATATAATTATTATAATATTTAATTTAAATTCCTTAATAATAATATATACTTTAAATACTTTAAGTTTATTAAGGGATTATTTTTTAAATTATTACTTATTAATTAAACCTTTTTTTAATATATTTTATTAAAATTAGCCTATTCTTTAATTAATTTTAGAATTATTTATTTATAATTAAGGTATCCCTAAAATTATATTATATCTTATAATATTTATAATATTATATATAATTTATTTATAATATCTTTTAATATTAATTAAAAGGTTCGTAATTTCTTTTTATACTTTTTTATTATTATAGGTTATAAATCCTTTATTAATAATTTTAAATTAATATAAGATATTTTTTTCCTATTATTTAAATTTAAAGTAATTAATAATTTATAATAAAATATAATTTCCTTATACTTTATTATTAAATAATACTTTAATATAAACTCCTTTTATATTTATTATTAATATAATATATATATAAATAGCTTAATTATTTATTATTTAATATAGGGACTTATTTTAATTTATTTATTATTATCCCTTTATAATAAATAGTATTTATTTTTTAAATATTATTTTTATAAATTATTAATAATTTTTTATAATTAATTTTTATATTATAATTATTATTCTTTTCGTTCTTTATAAAGTATTTCTTAATATATTAATAAAGGTATTTTTAAGTTCCTCTTTATATAAAGTATTATCTTTAATATTTAAAATTTAAATTCTTTAAATAAATTAAAAGTTTATTAAATTTATAATAATTTATAAATACTTTATAAATTCCTTTATATATTAAAGAAAGTCTTTTATTAAATATATATTTATATATTTTAAAAATATTAAGTACTTTCCTTTAAATATTTATAAATTTACGATTTTTCTTAAATATATTTAAAGTATTAATTTTTAAGGTACTCCTTTTAATTCTATCCTTTTAAATAATATTTCTATAATTATTTTAAATCTTTTTATATTAATAAATATATATATTATTTATTAAGGATTAATATTTTAATCTTTTCGATTATATAATTAAGGTATAGGTATATAATAATTTATTTATTAATTTATTAAGAAAATTATTTATTTTTAAATTTCTTTATAAAGTACTTTATATAAATATTATATATATAAGAGATTTATAAAAATATAAAATATATTTTATATATAAAGGAAATTTAAAGGTTATTATTTATTATATAATTATTATAAATTCTTTAATTAAATTTTATTATAAGGAGTATTTATTATAAGTATTTTAAATTTAAATAAGGAATATTTAAAATAATTAATTATTTATTATTTTTAAAATCTTTAAACCTAACGATCTTATTTATAAATCTATTTATAAATATTTCAATTAATTATTTATAATTTATAGGTTATTTTTATTAATTAATAATTTTATTATTATTATTAAAGCTATTTAGAATTTAATTATATATTAAAGTAAGCTCTTTATTTATTATAATAATATTTTAATTAAAGCTCTTTTTCTTTTTTAAAGCTTTAAAGAATTAATTAATTCTCTTTTTATCTATTAAATATAAGGTATATTTATTATTATAATAAGCTATTTAAGATAGATTACTATATAATACTTTAATAATATTATTAATATTACTATTTTTAATAATTATTATAATTAATTCTTTATTAATAACGTTAATATAATATTTATTTAAAACGTAATAGAATACTTTCTTTAAATTTTTATAATTTTAAATAAAGTATCCTTCTTTATTATAATTATAATAAATAACTTTCTTATAATTATTTCTATTATTTTATTAAATAATATTAAAATTTATTAATTTATTATAGGCCTTATAAAATATCTTTTTTTATATATATTAAATAGGTTATTTATTATTAATTTAAAATTTATTATCTATTTATAGGATATAATTACCCTATTTTTTAAAATATTATTTATATAAATAGTTATTAATTTTAATTACTTTCTTTATATATTTATTAAAGTCGTTAAAATAATCCTTTTAACTTACTTTATTTTTTATATTTTTTTATAATTTTATATAAAAAAGTATTATTAAAGTATTATTATTATATTATTTTATATATAAAGAGATTTATTTAAATTTAATTATATATATTAAGGTAAAGCTTTTCTATTTAAATTATATTAAATATCTCTTTATAATTTAGGCTTTATTAGGATTTTTAAAAATAGCTTTTAATTTATCTTTAAAATTAATATAATATTTAAAAATAATATATATAATATTATTTTATTTATTTTTTAAAAAATTATTAAAGAAATTTTATATAATAAATTTAAATTATATAAAGGTATTTCCTTTAAAGTATTTAGAAATATATAGAATTTAATTAAATTTAAATTTAAATTTTTTAATATTATTAATAATTTAAAATAAATATATACTTTTATATATATAGCTGATATAAGTAATAAGGATTAAATAGAGATTATATAAATTAATAATATCCCTATATTAAAATAAAAAAAAGGGGATATTAAAATAATTTATTAATAAGATATAGTAAATATTAAGCTTCTTATTTATTATAGTTAGACCTTAGCTTATTAATCCTATAATGTAAGGTTTAATATAAATTTAGAATTAATAATAACTTTATATTTAATTATTAAAAAGATTAAATTATTTTAATTAAATTATTAAAGAGAGTAAAATTTATATATTAAAGTTCTTAAAATTAAGTTACGTAAACGCCGGTTTTATATAAGTTTTAAAAAAAACCTTTAAAAATAGATATAAAATTTCTTAAAATAATTAATTATTTATTAAATTTATAATTCTTCCTATTTATTATATATATATTATTATTTTCTTTTAAAACCTTTAATTACTGTTATACTTAAAGATATTATTAATAAGGATATAGCCTTAATTATATTAATAGAGTATATCTCTATTAATATTAAAAACGATATCGCTGTTATAATCCTAAATTAATTAATTATTAAACGATATCCTCTCTTTAATAATAAATACTTTATTAAAAATTCTTATAAAGAAATAATATAATTATACCTTAAAATTATTAAAGTTATAATTAACGATATATCGTTTATAATAAAGGAGAAGGTAGTAATTTATATATATTACCTCTATTTTATTAATAAAATTTAGAAAATAAAAGGTAATAATAAAGATTAATTTAAGATTGAGTATAATAAAGTTAGCTATATTTTTATAGCTTTAAGAAAATAGAAAGCTATTAAAAATAAGGCTATATCTATTATATACCGTTTTCCGGATATAATTTATATAATTACTTTATAAAAGGTAGTAAAGAATAAAATAATAAAAAAACGTTAATAATAAATAAAATTAAAAGTAAAATAGATAAAAGAACCTTTATTAAATATATTATTATTAATTTATTATTAATTAATTATTATTAAGTTAGTTAGATTAGATAATTATTATATTTTATTAAATAAGAATTAAATAATTTTATATAAATTATTAAGATTATCTTTAATAATAAAAATAAATATATTTACTATCCTCCTTAGGATAGAATTTTTTAATATAATATTATAAATATACCTTTATTTAAATTAGAAATTTATAAATAATTCCTTCTTTCTTATTATAAATTTAAAGAGGTATTAATTTATATTTAAAACGTTAAATATTATATAGGGATATAATTATAATTTAATTTATAAATTACTTATTATTAATAATAAACTTATCGATTTACTTTTAAAGGCGTTAAATTATAATAAAGACGTTAAAGCTTTTTATAGAATTATTTATATTATTTTAATAAAGGGTTTTATTATTAATAAAGATTTAAATTATTATAATATTTTTATAATAATATTATTTAAAGGTTTAAATAATAATTTATAAAAATAAAAATAATTAAAATATAATAAATATTATTAAAGGTTTAAAAGGAAATTTAATAAAATATATTAAAGGGTTTATATTTAATAATATAAAAGAGTATTTAAATAAATAATAAAAACTTTATTTTTATTAATATAATAAATAATATTTAAAGGAATAAATATAATATAAAGGTATAAGTTTAAAGGTATTTATAATAAAATTATTAAAGTAATATACTTTATTATTATCCTAGGGAGGATAGTAAATATATTTATTTTTATTATTAAGAATAACCTTAATAATTTATATAAAATTATTTAATTCTTATTTAATAAAATATAATAATTATTTAATTTAATTAATTTAATAATAATTAATTAATAATAAATTAATAATAATATATTTAATAAAGGTTCCTTTATTTATTCTATTTTTAATTTTATTTGTTATTAGTATTTCTTTATTATTTTATTCTTTATTACCTTTTATAAAATAGTTATATAAGCTATATTTAGAAAATAGTATATAATAAATATAGCCTTATTTTTAATAGCTTTCTATTTTCTTAAAGCTATAAAAATATAATTAATTTTATTATACTTAATTTTAAATTAATCTTTATTATTACTTTTTATTTTTTAAATTTTATTAATAAAATAAAAATAATATATATAAATTATTACTTTCTCCTTTATTATAAATAGTATATTATTAATTATAGCTTTAATAATTTCGGGATATAATTACGTTATTTCCTTATAAGAATTTTTAATAAAGTATTTATTATTAAGAAAAGGATATTATTTAATAATTAATTAATTTAAAGTTATAATAACAATATTATTTTTAATATTAATAAAGATATACTTTATTAATATAGTTAAGGCTATATCCTTATTAATAATATTTTTAAATATAACGATAATTAGGGGTTTTAAGTAAAAAGGAAAACGATAATATATATATAATAAATAAGAAGAGTTATAAATTTAATAAATAATTAATTATTTTAAAAGATTTTATATCTATTTTTAAAAGCTTTCTTTAAAATTTATATAAAGCTAGTATTTATATAATTTAATTTTAAGAATTTTAATATATAAATTTTACTCTCTTTAATAATTTAATTAAAATAACTTAATTTTTTTAATAATTAAATATAAAGCTATTATTAATTTTAGATTTATATTAAACTTTATATTATAGGATTAATAAGTTAAAGTTTAGTTATAGCGGATAGGAGGTTTAATATTTATTATATTTTATTAATAAATTATTTTAATACCCCCTTTCTTTTATTTTAGTATAGGGATATTATTAATTTATATAATTTCTATTTAATCCTTATTATTTATATTAGTTATATATATAAAAGTATATATTTATTTTAAATTATTAATAATAAATATACTTTATTAATAAATTAAAATTAATATTTAAATTAATTATTAAAGTAAAAAGTATTTATATAAAATATATAAGGAATATTTATTATTATATATTTAATCCCTCCTTTATTAATTTTATTAATTTAATCCTATTTAATAATATTTAATATATTTTATATAAATATTCTTAAATATTTCGGTTATTCTTTATTAAGCGGTTCGTTATATTATATAATTTAATATTATTTTTTATTATTTTTAAATATATCCTCTTTATTATTAAGCGAAGTGCTATTAATATACTTATTATCGGTTATTAGATTAAGTTTATATTAGTATAGTTGATAGTGCAATTCGTAATTGTAGTATTATAATTTAGTTAGGGTATTATAGTTTCGTGCTGTTGGTTATAGGGATTTTAGCTGTATAATTAAGTCGGGTTGTAATACCTTTAAAGGGGCTAAATTAATTAAAATTAAAATATTAAAAAATATATAATATATATATTAATAAGAAGAATAATTAAATTTAATATTTAAAATAAAGTATTATAAATTCTTTAATAATATAAAATATATATCTATTTAATATAAAAAGGCATTAATCCTTAAAGTTTAAAGAGATTATTTAAAATATAAAAATCTCTTTAAACTATATTAAAGCTAGCTAATTATTAATCTATTCTTTAAAAAATACCTTAAATATTTAAATTTTTATTTTATTTAAAAAGAGTCCTTTTTATTTAAAAATTATTAAGCTTAAACTTATACTTCTTTAAAAATTATAAACGGGCTTAAAAATTATCTATTAATATTAATAATTTTAATTAATTATTTCTTTAATAATAATCCTTTTTATACTTAAAAATTTAATATTAAATTATATTTTAACTTTATTATAATTTTAAATATTAGTTTAAAGGATTAATTTAATAAAAAGTTTATTTAATTAAATAAAGAATTTATATATATTCTCCTTTAAAGTATTATTAATATATTTAAAATTTATTTTATATAAAAAAGTTAATTTAATTAAAGGGTAATATATAAAAAATCTTTAAATTTAATAATTTTTAAATATTTAAGGATTATTATTAATTTTAAATATTTATTAAATAAATAATTTTAAATTAATATAAAGTAATATAATATTAAAGGTAACTTATATAAAAGCTTAAAATATAATTTAATACTTTTCTATAAGAAATAAGGTTTATTAATAATAACTTTAAGCTTTTTAAATTAATTATCTTTAAATTTAAGCTATAAGAATTATATAAATTAAGCTATATTTTATTATAATTTATTTAATTAAATAGCTATTAAAATATCTTAAATTATAAATTATAATTTTAATTTATTAATAATTATAATTAATTAAAAGAATAATAAAAGAGAATAAGATTAAGTTATTTTAAGTTAATATATATTAAAAATTAACTCTTTTATAAATATATATATTTATTATTAATAGAAAGGTACCTCGCCATTGCTCACGTCCACCCACCCTTCTGTTACTGCATTTTCCCAATCCATCAAGAAATCAGCCACTTGATAACTTTGTGTTTGCTCGATGCTCTTTGCCATTAGGCAGCGAAGGTTCAATCCTTTCTGGCTGGCTTCAACATACGTGGCATCGGACAGCCTCTTAGTCAAATTGGTCTGCACAGAGGTTGTAGCAACCCGGTTTATTTGTAGGGCCTGGCTTGCCAACCACAGGCGCGCAGGACTCGGGAAGAAAAGGCTTGCATAGATGAGTGAGGCTATCAATGAGCCGGCCGAAGGAATCGGGGTTCAGGATGATCGAGACACCGAAGAACAGTAGGCAGGTCAGAGATCTGGGGTCTGCGCTGCTTGGAGGGGATACTATTGGGGGCGATGCGACGAGGAGGCTGCTGTTTTCTAAGATCGGAAAGGGTATGGACGATTTGACGGCCAAGGTCGGACGATTGGAGCAAGAGAAGGCTGGTTTAATGCTGGATTTGGAAAAAACGAGGTCTCAAAAGAGGCGCGCTGTTGACGAGGACCCCAACGAAGGCTTCAGCTATATGTACAACGTTAGGAATACTAGGAGCGATGTTCTGGAAGGGAGACCAAGGAAGAAGGCGAAGGAACGTACCGCTGGCGACGATCAGAGCAATGGAATTGATGGGAATCGTGCGAAGGAGATGAAGGGATCAATTCGCGTTAAAACGAGCCGATCGCGAGGAAGAAGTAGCTGAAATGTAGTCAATTGATCGATTTGTTGCTGTTGCTGTTGTTGTTGAAATGACTGATTTTAGGCCTGTCAGCGAGAGGGAGCGTGATCTTAACGGCGATCTGGAGGACTGTCTCCTGGTCCGTACGATCTCCAAGTTCTTTCCAGAGTATGTCGAAAACTCTTCTGAGCGGGGCGTGCGATCTCTCAATCTTGCCTACCGCCCAGTGTACCTCGATCGGCATTTGCTTGCACGATATTCCCATCACTCGTGGTCTCGGAACTCTCCTTGGAAGTGAGTGCCTGGGTCGTGCGAAATGCAGTCGGGGGGGCCTTGGTAGACGTATATCCAGCAGCGGCAAAGTGCGTTCCAGGTATCTCGTGCGGACATCCCTTTTAGGAATCTCGCGGCTTGGAAGGAGGTACTTGTGTCGATTACGTGGAGTACGTTCCGCCCGTTAATATATATGACATCAACGACGACCTCGTAGTTAAAATCATACTCGTCCAGGAGTGAGAATTTAAACCGGCGTGGGGCCGGGTCGTACGCTTGGCACTGGGAGCAGAATTTCCGGATCTCGTCAAGGACGGCTGGTTGGACGTCGTCGTGGCCAGAGTTCTTCAGGAGGTTATATAACCTCTCCGTACGGGGGTGCCCGAAGCGGCGGTGGAGGTGTCGAAGCTGTCCTTCGGTCAGGTGTATCGTGGCCTCTGTACGGCTGACGTTGAAGAATGGATGTCCCCATTTTCGTACGACGGGGAGTGTCTCTCCATCTGATCGTACGATCACATCTAGGATATTGTTGAAGTACGCCTTGTGTCGGTCGGCATCTTCCAACCCTTCAACATCTCGGAGCACCCAGAACTGATGGATCTGGTCACCAAATGTTACAATTTAGCCTATGGTCTCAAGGGATGCGCCAAAAACCTCCAAAATATACACTTCGCAGCGCGCTAATGGCTGATCTTCCTCTTCCGTAGATAGCGGCATGCCGTCTGGGAAGAGAAGCCGCGTCGTTTCTGAGCGAGTACGACGTCCATGTGTAAACAGACCTCTCTCCAGCTGGACCAAGCCTTTTGACGGACTAAGAGACTTAGATAGCGCTCTTGCCGAGCTGTTAATTTACGAGGTCGACCAGGTCGTATCTTTGTCTTTGGTGATTTTCGTTGAATAAAACGCTTTATTAGGTTACTGATCGTCGAGCGGCGGTTCGTACGGAAAGCCTTAGCAATCCGTACCTTTGGTACACCTGCAATTGAGAGGGCAACAATGGCCGTAACGGCCTCAGAGGAAAACTCCCCACTAGGCACACGATCTGCCGTTAAAATGCGACCAAATTCGTCTAGATCCATGCTGGATTAACGGAGTTGTTATTGTAAGTTGGAAGGTGGTAGTAGATCATTCTGTTGAGGTGGTGTTGTTGTTGAGTGGAACGTGCGCAGACTTTTGTCAGGTCACTTTAACCATCCTTGCACTGCGTAATGCAGAACTTCCCATTGTGTTCGTTGTGGGTTGCCCCTCCTCTGGACCATAAGTTTGGTCTTTTGGAAGTAGAATGATTAGAATGACTAGAATGATTAACATGGTATCTGAGCTACAATTCTGCCTCTGTCGTTAAATTCCCTGTCACATTCCAGCCTAGCTTTCTACTAAACTCGCTTTCCGCGCCACCAATCCTTGTTGCAGCACCCCGAACATGTCATCGCAAAGTACCAATCCACTCGACCTGATCCCGGCCGTTAAGGCACCGCCAAAGCAAAACGCTTCACTTTTCCTCGCTCACGCTCCTATTTCCTATTTCAGGGCAGTATCATCCCTCGTGATCTTGGCCCATCCTAGGCTCTTCGTCCATAGTGTGTCCTGAACTCCCTTGTCCATTGTAACGGGGTCGCTCTCGTCTTTGTTGAGTAGGGTAAAATACCCGCGCTCGCCGGGGTGGGCATTGCCGACGGCAAGCTCGATGACGTCTGTACCCGCCGCTGCCGAGGAGCGGAAGGTCGGATCGGCCAGGCGATTGATGACGGACATGAGCGGTATCAGGATAAAGGTTTGCATCAGTTGCACAGAGCGGGGTGTGTTCGTGGTAAAGGCTCGAGAGTCGCCTAGCCCTCCTGGGTTGATGGCGACAGCAGTGATGCTCTTGAATCTTGGGTCCTTCAGAGAATCTCGTCAATTGCTGCCAACAAACATAACAAAGAGTACTTACCTGTTGCAAGTGGTGGTTAAGGGAGTTCATCCAAATCGTACAAAGTAATTTGGCTGTGCCGTAACGCTGGAAGCCTTGATCCTTTTTGTTCTGTCCGGGACTTGGATGAAGAATGCTGTCAGTGTCATCAGGGATGACGGGCAAGAGAGACGTCATGGCGTTCGGCTTTCGGTAATGGCCTATGCTGGAGAACAGGATAATGCGCCCCCGTTCGGCGAAGCTGCCTATCAGGCGTAAAACAAGGGCTACGTGGGCGACATAGCTAACTTGGATGGTTTGATCATAACCATCTACTGTCAGCTGCGGGTCGCCCACCAGATTCCAATACGCGGCAGAACAGATGATGGATTTGATCCGAGCGCATTTCCCGTCAGCCACGTAAGACGAGATAACGCGAGCGAACTCATGTACAGTGGATAGGTCGGCAAGGTCAACCTGGTGGATCGAAGCCTTCGCCGTAGCCTGTGCATATTTTGAGATGAGGGCTCGAAGCTTCCGGGTATTGGGGTCGGTATCGGCAGCATCTCGGACCGTAAACACGGCGTTATACTCAGAATGTGATTTGAGCAAGTGTTCAGCGGCTGCGAGACCAACTGAGCCGTTGGCTCCAGTTAAGATAATGGTGCCAGCCATGCTCGTTAATTCCCATACACATCAACTTCTAATGACTAAGGGAAAAAAAGGTTGAAAACTACTGAGAGAGAAAAGAAATCACTATGATTGAAAGAGAATTGATTCAGCACAGCAGTTAGTGCGTGTGTAACCTTACCTTAGAAATACCTTAGAAACTATTGGAGACAGTACTAAGATGAAACTAGCTATCTTGCATATGCGCCAGGCAAAGGAGTAGACACCCTGATTGGTTCTTTTGCTACCGACCCCAACCAGTTGGCTTTAGATATTTGATGCAAACATCCAATATATATCAATATAACAGTAATGACCAACTGTCACATTTTCAGATTTTCACCAGGACGGCATGTATGCATTAGCTCTGCAACCATCTCAATACATACGGCGACGGCTGCCTTATTAGGTAGGTAGGGCCAGGTTGTGCTGGACTAGCGACATTCCAATCGATCAGTGCGATAATTGACCCACCGTACCCCCGACCAATGCAGGATAAATGAATATGGTACCACCTTCCGTCGGTGGACAAAACAACAGGACTGTGTTTCTGTGGACAGTCATGTAGAGGTGACTTTGTGTGTGATTGCGTCTGTCAGCAATGCTACCCTGCTGCCTACCTGTCTAAAGGTGGGGGATTGGGAACAACCTGGTCAGCGCAAGTCGTTTGGCTGTCAGTAAAACGCACCAGGGATCTGCCTGCACAGGATATTGTACTCATTGGTTTTGAATCGCAAAATGACCCCCTTCCCAGCTATCATGTCTTGGCATTTATCACTTATGACGTAATATTGCCCCGGGTGTGCGCGGACCTCTGAATGTGTTGAATGGGCTTCATTCAGTACGATCGATCGTATGTATCGGTTCAATCGTGTATTCTGTTCTTGTTGTCTCCTCCTTACTAGAGTGGGGATCGCCAGATCCCTTCGTATGATGAAGGAGTGGCCCGTGCGCGCAGCGCACGTGACACCCTTTTTTCCAGCACCGGCAGCCCCTGTGATGGCTATTCCAACAGAATGAGTCGATCCCAATCCAGCTCCAGTCGGGCCAAAATGATCAAAGTGACGTGGCTACCGACATGAGTGTGTGGTAAACGGTCTGACTTTCCCTATATGTCATTAGATACGAGCAAATAACAAACAAGTGTTTAGGCCGCGTTTACTTTAATCAGCCAGCTGAAATTTTGGTCTAAAGTGATGCCTTTTTAAGCAGCTTATTTTAATTAGGTTAATTAGATTAGCTAATTTAGCTAAATTTATTATTAACATTACTATTACTTTAATATTATTATTATTACTATCTTCATTATAATAGCCTCTTTTATATTATTATTAAAATAAAATTTTAATATTTATTAAAAGCTTAAGGGATAAGTGTAAATAATCTTATATTTATTAAATTTAATATATACTAGCATTATACCTTTTAAAAGATAAATAAAATTATATATAAATAATTTTATACTTATATAAATTATTCTTAATTAACTAGAATTAATTAAATAAGCTAAAGGTTTAATTAACTAATTAAATTAATTAATTTAATCGATTTTATTAACCGGCTTATAAGATGATAAAAAGCTAAAGAAGCTAGGATTAATTAAAGTATAAGTATATAATAATTTAAAATACGTTATTAAAGTATATAGCTTATAATAATATATATATTTAAACGATATTAAATCAGCTAGCTTATAATAAGCCGCCTAAAAGTAAACACGCCCTTAATGTAGAGATACACGTCGCTATAATATTCTTATTCTAATAATGGTATACAAATATTTAAGTCCGAAGGCCGGATGCGAAACTAACCTAGGGGTGGTCTCCGATGGTTACACTTAAGTACAGGGGTCACCGGCTGGCGGCGGTGTTGAAAACTACATCCCCTCTTGATGCACTCGCGGTAGCACAGAAAAAACCGTGGGTTGGGGCGTCCATGAACGCTGCCATTACAGCATGTAAAAGTGTTTTCCCACTGCCTTAGGCACGACTCTGGGACCATGGCACCTCGCTGGGGGGCCTCCTGTTCGCCGTAGAACCTCTTGCGCTGTACGATTCTCTCAGTTCAAACTCTGTGGTGTGAATGATTGCCGCCTCGTCCTCGGGCGTAGATTTGTTCAGCGTTTGGAGCCTATGCTCATCCACGGGTACGCACGATCCGGATGAGCCTGCCGGACTTCTAGGGTTTCCGCCTCTTTGAAGCCACGATCTCTTGCCAGAAGAGGCAACCGAGGACTGATTGGTCGTTGCCGACTTCCGTACCAACAGGGAGATCTGGGAGAAGACTGGAAGAGCCCCGAGTTGGGACATGGCATGAGGGAATACCGGGGCGCAAAACACAAGAAGGCCGCATACCATCTCTGCGGTTCCCAGGAAAACCAACTTGGGCAGGTTGTATATAGCATCGGGCTCATGGGGGTTTTCGACCGTGGTGGCAATCCGCGCACAGGCAAGTCCGCAGCACCTAAATTGGTAGAAACCTGCGCGTCAGGGCCAGTTTCCGATCAAGGGTGGCGAACCAAACTCACAGTAGACCTATTGCAAAGACACACGATACCCGAACACGTTTCTGGAAGCTCATTTGGAGAGACCATATCACCTTTTGCGGGGTCGCAAAGATGGCAACATCAGAAATGAGATTGACAATAGTGCCAGCGAGGTAAAGATCATTCTCGTTGAAGCAGTGGCCTTCCGTGATAGTCTTGTCCCATATTCGCTGACGAGGGATGCATGCGAGGTTGATGGCAAAAGCCGAAGCGCTATAGAATAGGATGTTCATCCACAGGACAATGTGGCACGTCCAAAAAAAAGTGTTGCGATACTTGGACGGGTTGAATATCTCGAGATTTATTTAAAATTTATATAAAGCTAATATTTATATAGCTTAATTTTAAAAACTTTAATATATAACTTTTATTCTTTTTAATAATTTAATTTTTCTTATAATTAAATATAAGGTTATTATTAACTTTAGATTTAGATTTATTATTAAGAATTTAAAATAAATATATACTTTTATATATATAATTAATATAAGTAATAAGGATTAAATAAATATTAAAGAAATTAATAATATCCTTATATTAAAATAATATATTAATAAAATATAATAAATATTAAACCTTTTATTTATTATAATTAAACCTTAACTATTTATTAACTATATTAAATTAAGTTTAATATAAACCTAGAATTAATAATAACTTTATATTTAATTAAATTATTAAAGAAAATAAAATTTATATATTAAATTTCTTAAAATTAAATAATATAAATTTTAAAGAAAGCCTTTAAAAATAAATATATAATTTCTTAAAATAATTATTTATTTATTAAATTTATAACTCTTTATATTTATTATATATATATTATTATTTTAAAACCTTTATTTATTATTATATTTAAGAATATTATTAATAAAGATATAGCTTTAATTATATAAATAAAATATATCTTTATTAATATTAATAAGAATATAATTATTATAATTTTAAATTAATTAATTATTATATAATATTATTCCTTTAAAATTATAAACGTTAATAAAAAAGTTTATATAAATATAATATAATTAATTATATCTTTATAACTTTAAGAAAATAAAAAGATATTAAAAATAAAGTTATATTTATTATATATTATTTTTTAAATATAATATATATAATTACCTTATAAATAATAATAAAGAATAAAATAATAAAGAAATATTAATAATAAATAAAATTAAAATTAAAATAAATAAAGGAACTTTTATTAAATATATTATTATTAATTAATTATTATATTCTATTAAATAAAGCTTAAATAAGTTTATATAAATTATTAAAATTACCTTTAATAATAAGAATAAGTATATTTATTATCCTCTTTAAAATAGCCTAGATTTATATTAAACTTTATATTATAAGGTTAATATATAATTAAGGTTTAATTATAATAAATAAATAATTTAATATTTATTATATTTTATTAATATATTATTTTAATATAAGGATATTATTAATTTCTTTAATTTCTATTTAATCCTTATTACTTATATTAATTATATATATAAAAGTATATATATACTTTAAATTATTAATAAGAAATATAAAAAGTACGTAATAATTATAATAATAATAAAATTTAATTAAGTTAAAATTTAAATAAAATAAAGTTTATAATTAAAAATATATATATTTATTATTAATAATTTAAGATAAATATATACTTTTATATATATAATTAATATAAATAATAAGGATTAAATAGAAATTATATAAATTAATAATATCCCTATATTAAAATAAAAGAAAGGGGATATTAAAATAATTTATTAATAAGATATAATAAATATTAAACCTTTTATTTATTATAATTAAATTTTAATTATTTATTAACCTTATAATATAAGGTTTAATATAAACCTAAAGCTAATAATAGCTTTATATTTAATTATTAAAAAAATTAAATTATTTTAATTAAATTATTAAAAAGAATAAAATTTATATATTAAACTTTTTAAAATTAAGTTATATAAATATTAACTTTATATAAATTTTAAAGAAAACCTTTAAAAATATTATTAATAAAGATATAGCTTTAATTATATTAATAAAATATATCTTTATTAATATTAAAAATAATATAATTATTATAATTTTAAATTAATTAATTATTATATAATATTATTCCTTTAAAATTATAAACTTTATTAAAAAGGTTTATATAAATATAATATTATTATATTTTAAAATTATTAAAATTATTATTAAAAATATATTACTTATAATAAAAGAAAAAGTAATATTTATATATATTATCTTTATATTATTAATAAATATTTATTATTAATAATTTAAGATAAATATATACTTTTATATATATAGCCGATATAGGTAGTAAGGATTAAATAGAGATTATATAAATTAGTAATATCTTTATATTAAAACGAAAGAAAGGGGATATTAAAATAATTTATTGATAAAATATAGTAAATATTAAGCCTTTTATTTATTATAGTTAAACCTTAATTTATTAACTTTATAATATAAAGTTTAATATAAACCTAAGGCTAGCGATAGCCTTATATCTAATTATCGGAAAAATCGAGTTACTCCGGTTAAATTATTAAAAAGAATAAAACTTATATATTAAAGTTTTTAAAACTAGGCTATATAAACGCCGGCTCTATATAAATTTTAAAGAAAGCCCTTAAAAGTAAATATAAAATCTTTTAAAATAATTAGTTATTTATTAAATTTATAACTCTTCTTATTTATTATATATATATTATTATCTTCCCTTAAAACCCCTAATTACCGTTATACCTAAAAACATTATTAATAAAAATATAATCTTAATTATATTAATAAAGTACGTCTCTATTAATATTAAAAATAATACCGCCGTTATAACCCTAAATTAATTAATTATTAAATAATATCCTTTCCTTAATAATAAATACTTTATTAAAGATTCTTATAAAGAAATAATATAATTATACCCTAAAATCGTTAAAATTATAATTAGTAATATACTATTTATAATAAAGGAGAAGGTAATAATTTATATATATTACCTCTATCTTACTAATAAAATTTAGAAAATAAAAAGCAATAATAAAGATCGACTTAAAATCAAATATAACGAGGCTAGCTATATCTTTATAACCTTAAGAAAATAGAAAATTATTAAAAACGAGGCTATATCTATTATACACTATCTTCTAAATACAACCTATATAGCTGCCTTATAAAGGGTAATAAAAAATAAAATAACGAAAAAACGCTAATAATAAATAGAATTAAAAAGAACCGGAATAAATAAAGGAACCTTTATTAAATATATTATTATCGATTTATTATTAATTAACTACTATTAAGTTAATTAGATTAAATAATTATTATATTCTATTAAATAAGAATTAAATAATTTTATATAAACTATTAGGGTTACCCCTAATAATAAAAATAGGTATATTTACCGTCCTCCTCAGGATAGTATTAATAAATATTAAAATATAAAAAATAATAATAAAAATTAATTTAAAATTAAATATAACGAAATTAACTATATCTTTATAATTTTAAAAAAATAGAAAGCTATTAAAAATAAAGCTATATTTATTATATATTATTTTCTAAATATAACCTATATAATTACTTTATAAATAATAATAAAGAATAAAATAATAAAGAAATACCGATAATAAATAAGATTAGAAATAAAATAAATAAAGAACCTTTATTAAATATATTATTATTAATTTATTATTAATTAATTATTATTAAATTAATTAAATTAAATAATTATCATATTCTATTAAATAAAAATTAAATAATTTTATATAAATTATTAGGGTTATCCTTAATAATAAAAATAGATATATTTACTATCCTCCTTAAGATAATAAAAATATATATAATAAATATTATTATTAACTTTATAATAAAGAAAGAGAAAAATAAAGTTAAAAATATATTAAAAATACTTTATAAAAAGGTAATTTTATATACATATTTAAATAAAGATAGGGATATTTAATTATATAATACCTAATCGAGAAAGGGGGTTAAACCCGAAAGGTGCGATAACGTGTTCTCAATTATAGAATATTATAGGGGAATTAATTCTCTCGCAAGCATGTCAGAGTCGGCCGTCAACACTACGGACAGAGATTTACTGACACGAAATTAACCGGGAATGTAATCTTCGTAATCTGGAGACACTGTAAAGATCGGTTAGCAATGAAAACTCACTTTGAAATGAGGGTATTGGTAGAGCTCGAAACATGGCTGGTTTGGACATGCCTCGGTATATCCATGAGCTCCAGCCTGCGCCAGGGTCAGCGTCTCTGAGATTCCAAACATGCTCGAGGCAAGCAATGAACTGTGCTTCCCGCCCCATCCATAAACCTGGGAGATGTTTCATTGTGTTGATTATCATGGTCCGGTTCGCCGTATCGACCGCCTCGAGCCCGGCAATAAACAGTGGAAACACAATACCATTTGAGAATCTAGAACCGGTTGCAATGCCCGAGAGGCTGACGGCAATATTCCGCACGTGAGTGCGGACAAAGGTCGTTGTCCAAGGCGTATCCCTCAGCCTGGTGTAGAAAAGAATCGCGATGGCTGATTCCATGGCTGTGGCAAGACGATGGAGGTCGGTCCGGAGATCCGGCGCTGTTAGCGGAGCACCACGGCGGAGGGGCACTTGCCCGCTTGCGATACAAATCATTTCTTCGGCTTCTCCCACGAGGGTTTCAAAACGACAGCTCGAAATCTGGAACACATCATTGGTATGTGCTGGCTCCAGATTCCGGATTTGCTGGCAGGAATTTAAATCTTCTGACGATCTGACACATCCCTGCTGCCGTAATCGGACCAGCCAAGCAATGCGCCTGAGCGGCGTGATCAGACCGTCTGCGAAGGCGTAGAGTGGGTGGACAACCCATTCGGCGTAGGACGAAGACAGGCCGGCGGCTCGTTCGTTGTCCCGAAGCTCCAGCCGGAACTGCATGTGCTCATCGGGCACGGGCACGTACGACTTCAGAGAGCACTGGGCGCAAATGTCTGACCAGCGAAAGATCTGCATGATGGCTTGGTAGGAGGGCCGCTCGACGTTCTGCCATCTGGGATCGGTCGTCAGGCAGAGCGCGGCGCTCCGGCCCAGGGGCAGCATGTCAGCGTAACTGCTGGGCTCGAGCAGGTAGAGGATCGAGGCCGTGCCCACGGTGGCGAGCAGCTCCCCAAACATCTGCGTTCCACTTCCACGCGATGCGGCAAGGGCGTTGGACGCCTCCCGCATCAAGGAAGTAATCAGCGAACGGTCTTCATGGCTGCGACCTCCGGCAGCAAAGTGATAGGCTGATAGGGCCAGGGATGCAAGCATTAGAGGGCGGTTTCCCACAGCGACTGCGGGGACATTTTCCGTGTAGGGGTCGTTGTATCGTTTGTCTAGCCTGGCGTCGTCTGGTTCCCAGCACAGGAAAGCCTTCACCGCTCGATTGAGAAAGTAGTCCCATAAGAGGCGGCAGACCGAGGAGTTTAGCACGCCAGAGGGAATCTGCAGGCAAGGTGAGTTTATTCGCATTATCGTGACGTCGCTCATAGGTGAGTCCGACGTATCCGCATCTGGGAATGGAGGGTTAGTTTCAGCCAGTTCTATATCCATATCATTGTGTCCTGGCACCGTGGTAGGGTATATGCAAAAGGGATCTGAGATGTTTCCAGTTATCAACTCCGCCCCACAGTCAGCAACCAGGGGAGGACGCCCGGGCTCGAACATGAGAACGGCTTGTCCAATGGAATTCCAGTGTTCGTTAAACGAGAATGATTGTGGCCACATGGGTTCAAGGGCTGCCTGTCTTTCTCTAGTCGAGGTAGCGGGCACTGGTAGCAGGACAACGCCAGCAGCATGCGGGCCTTTCAACTACTATCAGCACAACTGGCCACTCTCGGGTAACCGATAATACCCACCTGCGTCACGGGAGGTTTGGGTTGTGCCTCTCCGGGTGACTGCTTGCGAGTTCTCGGCGGTCTTGTTTTTGAAGACTTGGAGACCGCAGGGCAGAAGCTTCTTCAGGCACTGTGAACATCGTGGAGGTTTCTGGTCGCACTGTATGGCATTTAGCTCTCCGACTCGCGTATTCATATGCAGCTTTCGTGTCGCCATGTTGGGGGACACACTCTTCGCTTGGCCTTTCTACACTGCAGACACGCCCCTTGCCGGCGTGCTGGAGTCGCTGGTCGCAGCATTGAGACTCGATGGGCCGTGGGTAAATCAAGAATATGCTGGCTTTCATATGTATTTATATGGCGGTAAGATCATTGCTGAGAAGCTGCTTTCTAGACACCGGTGAGGTCACGAGTGGAAGGGTGTGGAGGTGGGCATAGACTAACTACTTTCTCCCTATTCATATAGAAGGGGAAAGGTGGCCAGGGGCCTATGATACCCCGTCGTTCAATGTTCATGACTAATGACTAATGGCGCAAGCCGGCTACCGATAAGGAGATAAGATTAGATAGCAAGACCCTACCTAGCCTCACGATTGGTGGAGATACCTCGTCTTGGCATCGCCTCTCTCTCTCATATACGGCCTCGACAACATCGCTTTCTCTGTTTAATGTCCAGAGTTGCGATCGGTGACAAGTTGCTTGAGGTTTCTTCTTGTCAGGAATCAATTACAATACCCAGCTGTGTGATGAAGCACATACAAAGTCTTCAACGGGCCCTTTTCTCTTCATCGTATGCTCAATACTGAGATTCGTATCAGGCCCTCTGGCCGCTTGCCGAATGGGGTTTCCGGCTCTCTTCGAGGAAATACTGGGAAAATATTTCTATACTCATCACCTGGGACAGTAGTGCCGTGTATCCAAAGCCTGCCTATTGCTTTGAGAGGAAAGCTCAGTCGGGGAGCGGAGACCTATGGACGACCGAGCTCTCGCTCGACGTCGTCCAAGCTGTGTATACCTTAGCAACTCACAATTATCCATGCGCTCTGTTGGGAGTCGGATCGCTCTCGGGAAATTGCACGCCGGTAGGCCGTGTGCCGGCCGGCCATTACCTCCAGCTGTTGCGACAACGTCCGCGATTTGCCTACCAGAGCTCCATGACCTCAACCTGCCCCAACTAAGTTACACTTCGAGGTATGCCAGCCACGGGCAGACCCTGGAGGAACTGAAAGCCAGCTTTACCAGCAAATTCCTCGATATGGATAGGGGCGGGGAGGCCTATGCGCAACGTAGCCGGCTCCAGATCCATTGCAACTAGTGACTACAAGTTGCCAACCAAGGCATTCGATGGCGGCGGAAACGTTCTGTATGCTCACTAAGGAAATAACAAGGTCCTCCAGGGCTGGATTGCTGGGAATCGTTCGGATCCAGGAGGTAATTGCTTGCTTCGTCACTGAGGATTTGACAAACATCGAAATACCGACTTGGTCATCATTTGTTGAACACGAGAGGAGGGAAATACTGACTAAACTCAGATGAATGACAAATATCAGTGGCGACCAAGCTACTTGACCGAACATACGCCACTGGTTGACGTCTTAGCTGACGCTCCAATAGGGCTTACCACCGTATACTCATAACGAGGAAGGCGGCCTCGCCTGGTGTAGCCATGCTGACGCATGATCTGATATGTTCCCGCGGTAATGGTTCAGACTTGTTGTGGGCTTGCTTTTCGATAGACTTGGCGTGGGGAAGAAAGGGAGTTGGTGGGTCGTTCGGTGAGCGATTTGGTCGCCATACTCTGAGAATATGAGGGTTGATACTCATATTATATCGAGAAAGTCATGGAGATCACATGCCAGTGAGTCAATAATAGTAGTGACCTGGCGTTTCTGTGGTTGTGTTTCGACTTCGAAGCGTTCAATGGGAAGTGTCGCGTGCGAATCTGATGCAACAGCGCCATCCTGTCAGTACCGACCACACTGTCGCGTGTAAAAGGAAGAACCCAGTATCAGGATTAAAGAGCTTCCCTTTAATTCAAACGAACAAAACCAGAGCCGCGTTGGGGAATCATATTTGCGAGACCGAGGGATTAGGTTATCGTGTCCCGTGTGGATTCAGGGGTGAAAGGCCATCGCAGCTTTTTCCGTCGCTGACTCGCCCGGGTAATTGGTAATGAAATGGGCATACTTCAATAATGCCATTGAACACGAAAAGTTCTATGCGAAAGAAAAAGAAAGTTCAAGAAAGCGGGTTATGCCTCTTTCTCGGGACCGAGAAAGAAACACGTGCGCCTGAACTGACATGCGGTACCCCTGGGGGGTGAGAGGCAGAGTCAGGTCAGGCAAGACCCCTTCAACTCGCAAAGTGGGTATAACGTTGGAGCATCGAACTCTCCGTTGGTCCTTGGTTTAGGATGTGACATTTGATTTGACAGAACTATGATCGTCGAAGGAGGGCAAAGACGAGATGAACAAGCTCGGCTCATTGCACCCTTCGGGACGCAGGGTGGCCAAAGAGGGAAGTACCCGGGCCCCTGTCGCCTCCGATTCGAGGAACTCTGCTCGCGGACTGCAGGACGCTAGTCGTCTTTATCTCCGTCGTCCCTCATGCTAATAATAAATACTTTCTTTGCGATTCGCCAGGGTAGTCACGTAGTATCATTGCATACTATTTGCGATAGGGCCAATCAAGTCGCGATCCCGGAATCTACGGAGACCTACGCACGCCGCGCACATCCTTTGTATTCACTACGGGAACTTGAGGGAAGGTCCAGGCGTGGACATGGTCCACGATCGACCGATGTCTATCAGTTCATCGTCTTCGAATGGTGTCACATAGCCCAGTCACCCGTCGTCTCAAGGAAGGCCCCCACCAGCCCATGTTCCGGAGGGACTCCTGGCTGGCGGCGGCGGCTAGTGCGGTTCGAACAACGTGCCGCCGGACGTGCATGCATATGATACCTTCAGATAGATCATGGTCCCGGTCGCCAGATCGAGTAAGTGGAGAAAGCGCCTGCATCGATGCCTCGCATCGCCACCAATATTTGCGAGCATTATTGAACCTGGATGGATGCATGCATCTGGAAAGTGCTGTTGGTTGGTTGCAACGCGGGCAGGGTGGGCAACATTTGCATGTTCAGCTGATGGTAGTTAGTCGTCGTCTGAGGTATGTATCTACTGTAGATGGATGTGTGTGCAGGTGCATGTGTCGGCCCCGCCGTTCCCTGCAGTCAGTGTCAAGACGGGAGGCTTTCCGGGAAGATAGTTACAAGACATCCCGTGCTTCTGGAAGACTGGAACGGCGTGTCCAGACAGTCGGGTTTTGCTTTTTGATCTGCGGCCTCCCTTGGCCGAGTCTCTACATCGCGTCGGTGGTCATTATGGGTTACAGGCAGGAGTTGTTTCCTGGTCGTGGGGGATCCATCATTCACCATAGGGTTAATTTACATGTATTTACAAGAGTCACTTCGGAAATTGTCAACTACCTCACAGATAGTTGATTGCAACATGATAACCAACATCATCATAGTGGAGGCGAATTCGGTAAGCCGAGACATTTGTTTTGCTAGACCAAGGAGAATGACGGGAACCGGATCGATGCATGGAAGAGCTAGGCGAACTCCTGGCAGGCTGGGAGAAAACGGAAGGGATGAAAAAGTAAAGATGAAAAAGATGAAAAAAGCATGAACCGATGCAAGCCCAGCTCGCTCGCTCGCGTCAGACATGCCCAAGCAAGCTTGATTGAGGGTAAGCTTCCCTTAGCACTTGCGGCTGGCGCACCGACTAGGTCGGGATTGAATCAACGGCTCAGACGTCGAGATGGCAGCACGTGCGTGCGGGTGTTGAAGACGCCCAGCAATTGCCAAGGGAAAAGTGGCTTCGAGGCTTTCAACCTTCGGTCCCTTAAGTGGAAGAAGGTCCAGGGCCTAGACGTGGGTGTCCGTTTTTAATCGTACCCGTCAACTTAAGCGTCAGCTCTCAGCTTCCATTCTCACTCCCCCGCCTGTGAGAAGTGCCATGTACCTTTTTGAGCGTTCACAGTTCACAGCAGCGTGCGAGTAGGTAGTGCAGGCCACCACCACCCAGCAGTCTGGATTTGGGGGGGAGGGTTTGAGAGCGGTGGGGTTTAGTGGCCCTGGTGGTTCCCCATTAGCCTTTAGGGCAACTCCCACGCTCCCTAGCTTGCCAATTGCCTAGCACCCCTAGCACCTCCCAAGGCCCCTAACCCGCCTAGCCCGTCTGGCCACCCCAGCCGGGGAAAGACCCAAGCAGCCTCACAGACGAGTCGATCCACCCACGTGGGACTTTGTCGGCCTCTAATTGGCCTCTGTCCAATATCAGCCAAGGGTGTGCCAAGTACTGCACGTTGCGCGGCTGACCCAATCAGACGTCGACATGATTGATGAATTGCATTTACGACACCCTCGAAATATCGTCCTCGACACTTCCTTCGTAAAAAAAACTCTATGCCCAGCCCAGTGAGCCCAGTCGACTCCAGCGAGCCCACTGACAATTAGGCAAGACCCTGGCCCGATTCAGAGCCCATCTCCGAGCTTGTGGCGTATTGCGCCGAGAGCCAACAAGCAACTCCAAGACACTGCTTGTCATCCTGGGCCAAGCTTGTTTTTCCTCCGTCGGTATTCGCAAGCCTTTGCCTACTGTTGCTGGTCTACCCGTCTGCTAACCGTAGACTACTGGTACTCCCTACTATGTATGTCGCGTCGCCAAGCCGCTCCCTCGCCAAGCCCTCGGTGACCCAAGCAAGCAAATACTTCCATGGCGCTGCTGAAGGCGATGGATACCACTATCCAGTCAACGGCGCGATGGCCATGCATCCTAGCACTGCCCATGCACCCATGCGGCCACGGCCCTGTCGGCTGCGGGTCGTCTCTATGGCCAGCCGATAGTTCAGCAAAGTTCAAGATATAAACGTGCAGCCCTCGCTTCATCCCATGCCTTCTTCTTTTGTTTGACATCCATCGCTCGATCTTCATTCTGTGTCTCCAACTCACGGTCTGAATCAAACAGTCCCTCCACCAGGTCCTTCTGGATAGAGATACAGCCACCAGACGTATCCCGGGTCGCTGCACACCTACCCGCCAAGATGTCGTACCTTCACCAATACGATTACATCTTCGCCATAGGCACTCTGTTTGCCTTCCTGGACGCCTACAACAACGGTGCCAGTATGTGCTTCCTCTCCCCTGCCTACCCCTGAGCCGCGTCTCCGGCCTGTGTCGTCAATCGCACCCTTTACTGACCGTGGCATTGCTACTCACTAGACGATGTTGCCAACGCGTGGGCCACGAGTGTCTCGTCCCGATCCATCTCGTACCGAATGGCCATGATCCTCGGTACCATCTTCGAGGTCCTCGGAGCCACCACAGTCGGTGCCCGAACCGCCGAGACGATCAAGAACGGCATCATCCCCCCGGATTCCTTCAAGGATAACGCCCCCGTCCAGATGATGGCCTTCACCATCGCCCTGATTGCCGCCTCAACATGGGTCATGTGGTGCACCCGTCACTCTGCCCACGTCTCGTCCACCTACTCCCTCATCTCCGCTGTCGCCGGTGTTGGTGTTGCCACTGTCGGTGCCTCCAAGGTCAAGTGGGGCTGGAACGACGGCAAGGGTCTCGGCGCCATCTTCGCCGGTCTGGGTATGGCACCTGCCATCTCCGCAGGATTCGGTGCCTCCATCTTCATGATGATCAAGCTGATTGTCCACATGCGCAAGAACCCCGCGCCCTGGGCCGTCTGGACCTCTCCCTTCTTCTTCCTCGTCGCCGGAACCATCTGCACCCTGTCCATTGTCTACAAGGGATCCCCTAACCTGGGTCTCGGCAAGAAGTCCCCCGCGTACATTGCCTCGGTCGTTGTTGGTACTGGTGCCGGTGTCTGCGTTGTCGCCCTTCTCTTCTTCGTTCCCTGGCTGTACGCCCGCATCCTGAAGCGCGATTCCAGCGTCAGATGGTACCACATCTTCATGGGCCCCCTCCTGCTCAAGCGCCCCGTTGTTGCCGAGGCCGACCGCGCTGTCGTTCCCAAGTACGCCGTTGTTCAGGAAGATGACGAGTCCCTGCGCTCCTCCAACTCGATCAAGCAAAACCAGAACGGAGAGAAGAACACCGAGCAGGAGAGGACCCTGGTCGTCGCCGAGGGCCAGACCACCAAGACCTACAAGGAGATCCAGGAGGAAGGAGATGCTAAGCTCCGCGCCAAGCTCATGGAGAACCAGGGCCCGATTGGCTGGGCGATGCGCACTCTCCGCGACAACCCCATGGGCCCCGGCCAGATCTACGAGAAGGAGAACTTCATGACCGCCTGCAAGCGCCTTCCCGCCCAGATCACCGCCGCCCTCCTCTACGGTTTCCACTACGACATCCACGCCGCCCAGACTGGTATCGCCGGCACTCCCGATGGTATCCGCATGCAGCGTGTCTACGACGCGGCCGTGAAGTACCCCGACGAGGTCGAGCACACCTACTCCTTCATCCAAGTCCTCACTGCCTGCACTGCCTCGTTCGCTCACGGCGCCAACGATATCGGTAACTCGGTCGGCCCCTGGGCTGTCATCTTCCACACCTGGTCCACCGGCAAGACTGCCGACAAGACCGCCAACGTCCCCGTCTGGCAGCTTGCTGTTCTCGCTCTCTGGATCTCGATTGGTCTCTGCACCTATGGTTACAACATCATGAAGGGTAAGCTCTACATCTCCAACTCCTAATCCATCCGAATTCGTGCTAACTCGCATCCAATAGTCATGGGTAACAAGATCACCTACCATTCCCCCAGCCGAGGCTGCTCCATGGAGATGGGTGCCGCCATCACCGTCCTCGTCTTCTCCCAGTACTCTCTACCCGTGTCGACGTCGATGTGCATCACTGGTGCCACGGTCGGTGTCGGTCTGTGCAACGGCACCATCAAGGCCGTCAACTGGCAGCGAGTCGGTCTGCTGGTCCTCTCGTGGATCATGACCATCCCCATCGCCGGAACCCTTGCCGGTTGCCTGATGGGTCTGTTCCTCTACGCTCCTCATTTCTAAGCGAAGAAACATCTCTCTTCACATATGGTCTACCAAACCATCTCGCTGTTAGAATTGGGGCGAGGTTGCTAATGGATGGATCTCTTGGCTGGTGTTGTTAATGGTGTTGTTGTTGTTGTATATATACCCCGGTTACGACCACTTAGATAGACTGTTGCTTGATATAGACTGTCTTCATTTCTTCCTACAATAATCAACAGGGAATCGAACTTCATTTTGTTCCAGAAAGTGATATTTGCCTTGTGACCCCTCTTTCTCTATTCCTCTCCCAACGTTGTTGGCGCTACTTCTGGAATCAAGCAAACTTGGCTGCTCGGCAGAAGAAACTGACGAGTGCCCAGACGCGCTAGCGGAACTCTGGCTGCCACACCTTAACTGCTGGCAGCGCTTGTCTTCTAGCGACTCGATTGAAAATACGGCGTTGTCTTCGACTCAATATTCAGGCACAAAATGATGCTTGCTTTTGCTATTCGAATAAGTCACTGACGTGGCATCCAGGCACATCTAGACATTGGGCGACGCGACATGTCTCGCGCATGGATTTTCATCAGATCGGAACGGCAGCAGGCGGCAGGCGGCAGGCAGTGAATGAATCTTCGGTCGCGTTTCATTCCATGCCGGCCTATTGTGCTCACTTGGTCTGTACGACATCAGAAATACCGATCACATACTATATCAAATACTCGTCGCATCCACCTATATGGAAAGCCCAGACTAATCGCATCAATCGCGACCGTTATCAGGTCCTCTTATCGGCTGCCTCCCAAGAAGGCTGATATGCTAAGCTGATGGTGGGCGACGCCATCACGCGATGAGATCATGTGGACCCCGTACTTTGTACTTGTAGTATGAGCGTGCGTCCCCTGCAGGGCCTGCACGCAGCGCTCATTGGAGCCTCTCCTAGGCTCAAAACAGGTTCGTTCCAGCACCCAAACAACCGATCTCCGGGAAAAGGGCGCTAAAACAGCAAGGACAGCAGCATTTCGCTGTCGGTTGACATCACCGCCGCCATGCAAATCACATGGAGGGCCGCCCGCGATTCGCCTACACCGCATGATCGGCACACCACGCAGGCTGGCAGGCAGGCAGACTGGCAGACTGGGGGGCCTAGAAGCCTGTCCTTCTTTTTCGCTGTCATCAATTCGGATGTCTGACCACGCGGGAATTAATGCCGGGGTCTTAATATTGGGGAGACCTTTGCTGCAAGGTTGGTAAAAACAGGTTGGGGAATACACTAAGGTTAACATCTAATAGTCGTCAATCTACCTCGATCCCTCGACGAAGAAAACTTGTACGCAGGAATTAAACTAGTCTTCTTTGACAGATATCATACGCCATCTTCCTTCCTGCTAGTGAATACCACTACTACCACTGCATACTTACTAGCCAACATTCACCGTATTCCTCCTACACTGCCTACTCTTGGTGATCCACCTGCCAAGAAGAAGCTCTCGAGGCAATCCTACACAAACCAAGTTTCTGGACCTGCGTTTTCCCACCGACCACCCTCCTCAGACAAACTTTCCCCAAATCGGAACTCAGACCATGCCCTCACGCCCCGGGCCCCGTAGTAACCCGTCCTTCTTCGCTCCCCAACCCGACCCCTTGGCCGCCGCCGACGACGAGGGCGCCTTTGAATACGTCGGACCTGACAGCTTCGCGGATCCACCTCGCAGCACTTTCCACGATCGAGACGAAGACGACCCCGCAGACCACCACCACAGACACTCCAGACGAAAGAGAAGAAGTGACCGACCACGACACCAGTCCAGACGGGTCTCGTCGCAACCACCACCCGCCTACTCCAGCCGACCCTCCTCGCCCACCATGTCGAGAAGGGCCGACGACTCGCCCCCGCCGCCGCGGCGCGCGAGATCGCAGAGACACGCCCCACCTCCGGCTTACAGCGACAGCGAGAGCGACTACGACCCTAGAGACAAGGGAGGAAAGAATGAGAAAAGTGACGGCAACGACAACAACAAGTGGGCGGACATCAAGTCCAAAGGCCGCCGCGGCCTCAGCAAGCTCGGCAGGGTCGCCAGCACCTACGCCACGGCCCAGATGGCAGGCGGGGGGCGGGCTAAGTCGACGGACCGCAGCCGCTCCCGGTCTCGAGACACCTATAAAGACGACAGCAGACGCTCGGGCGGTCGCGGCCGCGACCGTCGGTACTCACCCTCTCCGTCGCCGTCGCCGCCTCGTCGGCGGGAGACTGAGCGACACAGCCGTCGGGACCGGCCGCCGATGAACGGGCGCCATAAGTCGTACAGTGTGTCACCAGCCCCACGCGGCGGCGGCGGCCGGTCTCACCGCCGCCGGGCCCGCTCGCCGTCGTACTCGGACAGCAGCAGGGGCAGCAGCATCGACTCGCGCGCCAGGAGTCGACGCGGCGGCGGCGGCGGCCACCGACGAGGGCGGTCGGAGGGCGACTACCACGACGACAGGCGATCGCGGGGCGGCAAAGACAAGAAGGACAAGGACCGCGACAACGCGCACGCGCCCAAGCCCGAGGTCGCGGACCGGTGGCAGATGGCGGCGCGGGCCGCCTTGAAGGCCGGGGGCGTCACGGCGTTCCAGCTGCGCAAGCAGCCGGGGACGTGGGGCGACAAGCTGCCCAAGATCGCGACGGCGGCCATGGGCGCCGCGGCCCTCGACGCCTTCATGGACAAGGACCCCCACCGGCGGGACGGGGGCGGCGGCGGCGGCGGCGTCAAGAGTATGGCCCAGAGCGTCATCGGCGGCATGCTTGCGTCCAAGCTGGTGGGGTCCAAGTCGTCTACGACGCATGGGGGGAAGTCGCGGCATAAATGATCCCCCCTCCCTGTTTTCATTTCTGTTTACTTCTCCTCTTTTCGTCGTGTCGGGTCTTTGCAAAAAAGAAGTATGGGAAAGGCCTGGGATGGGTTTGGTTTTACGTTATGCCGTTGTTGTTACGAGCTCATAATGTATGAACGACTGATGACTGACGATAAAACGAAACGAGCAGATGAGCTGCAGCGACGCGGTAGAGAAAACCGTGTGTGCTACCCTCATGTACGGGATGGTGCCGGTACGACATGACGCTTGTATGTCGGTCGGTCGGTCAGTGTGTTTCCGAATTTACGAAAACGAACGAAGAGTTTCTTTTTTCTCTCTCGCGAGCGACGAATTTCCTTGTGGTGTTTTTGGGTGGGATATAACATGGGTTGGTCTATAGAAGGGGGAGTAATTAAGAGTGTTGAGTTATCGGAACATCATTGGATCTGCTCCATTACTTCTCCTGTATATCAGTACCTCAAGAGAATGAATACATTATAATATGAGACCACATGCCGAATTGCTTAGTGCATGTGTGAGGTCAAAGGGATGATGTGGGTGGAGTTCAGGAGCTATCTACCAAGTAGCCCAGACGTAGTTGAGAAATGATGTTGGTCCGTTCCGCAGCATTCCTCGAAGTCATGACATGGTATCATACGACCACGTCACTGGGCAATCGCACTCGAAATGTTCTTTGTAGTTGGGACGCCGCGTTCCATCCTCGAGGCCGGCTGATCGAACACAAAGGCGTTTCAGCGGATATGCAAACCAACTCGGATCCACACGTTTACCACGGCTAGAGCAAACCAACAACATGGAAAGGGATGTTAAAGGGGCACTTGGTGCTTTCTGATGTATTAATAGTCGGGTGAGATGCTCCTATCTTACCTCTTTAAAATTACAATTCTTATACTCAGTAATCAGCTAAATACTACGATTCTACCTCATATACAATTTCAAACACCCTAGTAACCTACGATGTCGGCAAAAGCTCGGTCAGGAAATGCAGAAGCCGTTAGTGCTTCAAGCTTTACCAGCAAGCATTTATATCAGAACACATTAGGAAACCTCAATGATACAGACACCCGACAAATCATTTGCACCTATCTTAGGGATTGTGGCTTCAAAAGGCAGTTTGATGTATATTACCGCTGGGACAAAGTTTTGGTTCCACATCCTAGAATCCAGAACAGAACAATAGTGTTAGCAGGTGATGAACGGATAACACTATACGGTTCCATAAGACGCCGCTATCCGGTGAAATTCCGAGAGATCCCGCTGCCAAAGGAAAGGCGATGGGATCTACCAGCGCTTTGGACTCCATCATTGCAGGTTGTTCTACCCGAGGCGTCTAGAGGTAGTCAATTGAAGGAAGCAGCGTTGATGAAAACAGCTAGAGGACTCTATAAGGCCCTTGAGATCCGGGGGGGTTTCTGCCCTTTCTATATCATCGTTCAGCAGGGTGGTCTTCTTGGCAGCAAGCCACCGCAGCTAGCATACAGACAATCGCTACCGAACGAGGATTCTTTCCAGTTCATCAACACGTGGAGTAAAACAACCATGACGGACTGGGCTTATGGCTGCGCGTTGAAGGAGGACGAATGGTGGGGTGCGGAGTGTAGGAAACCCGCATTCGTAGACCACGGAGAGAGACATTTAACAGAGTATAGCCCTAGAACTCAGCGCGCAAGGGTTGACGCTACGCTCAGCTGGTGGATTCCCGTGAAAAAGTTGGCCGATATTTTCTCTGAACCCGCACCATCCGCTCAGACAAGACCGAATGGTTCTCATAGCCCTCAACCCCCAGAAAGCGGCAGCGATTCAGACGATGTATCAGAAGATGGATCGTTCGCAGATTTCCCTCCCCAGGGGAGTATTCCAAGGGCCCCGGCCGCAGCAGATGGCTTTTCGAGACACGCTTTTCCGGACGATGATGATGATACAGTTATGCCGGATGAATCTATCAGTGTAGTGGATCTAAAACAGCGTCGGATGTACAAGCCGGAAAGCTATTATCGTCATGCACCAAGAAAGGACAATATCCCAGTGGACGAGGCACAAGCCAATGGACGACGACATATGGAATCCAGCAGTCATACAATTGAACGAAACTCGTTGCGGCACAACAACTTTCACACAACTGATCAAATACCTCGGGTCGACGAGGGCCCAAGTGATAAACTACTGGGAGAGTGCGGTCAATTATTCAACATATACAAACTCTCAGAGATTTTGAGACAAGTAAATAAATTCCTATCAGGCTACACAAACACAATCGGACTTCAGACCATTGCATACACATGGCACCCAATCATGAAGAATCCCCAGGGTACATCCATCATTGATATTAACAATAGAGGGCGGACAGGGTATAGAGGAAGCAACGCAGAGGGCTGCGCAGCCAACAGTGAACCGCAAATCGCCACACGTATTGAGAAACGCTATCACGAGGCTGGTTATGATCTACCCTACTTCTGGGGTGCCTTTCTTGTACTCTGCCTGGATTCCGACGACGACAGACCTAATCATTCTCTGGGGGCTATGGAAGAATTGGCCAACATGGTTCAGACAAGATATCTGACAAAACCCGAGTTCGGTAAAGCAGAAGACAGTCACATGGATGTATTTGGAGTTTACGTCCAGTACAACGAGAGGCCTTTAAAATCAACTTACAGGCTGCCTTATCTCTTATACTTGCCAAGCTCCATAAATCCGAATGAGTTCATTCAAACGAACGCCAGTAGCAGCAGTAAGGTCCAAGCCTGGGCTACAAGTTGGGCCTTCAAACCCAATAAGCATTTTGTTGAGGCCAGAGAAACTGCTCAAAGAAACGGAAAAGCCGGCTTCCAATATACATGTCAGTGGCCAATCATCAATAGAAAACCCGACCAAACGACGTACCAGTTTATACCATTCGCCGCGTATCAAGGAACTACCACAGTAGCAAAGTGAATACCCAAAGGAGACGGAATTCAAATAGACCCAAGAAAAGATCAAATTTCACAACCAAGAGGGAATAAAAAAAGGGGCGAGGCACGAATTTCGGGAAGGCCAGAGACGAAGAGGAAAGACATGATGACCGTTTAACAAATGCTTGCTATATTCTATAAAGGCGTTGGGTATGATAGATTCTTTCAAGTTTATATACGTGAGTATAATGCGCTGTCTCTAGGCTTTGAATCGTGGAAAATCGCAAGAGAAAACAAAAAGAAAGAAAATAATATTTTCTATTCCATGCCTTGGAAACCTACCTCCCTTGTTCAAAATTTGCGGGTAACCCCGACTACTCATGTCGACGAGTCTTCTAACCATACTCGAGATGAACGGCGGCGTGCCCGTCTACGACGCCTGTAGGTGAACCTGCTGGGCATCCTAACAACCCAGCGGGGTAGCACGATTTCTCCAGGGCCGCTGGCATCGGAATCCGTCCGCTCCGAGTCCGAGACGTGGTGCCGAGCATTCTCCTCGGCTGTCTCGTCGAGCATTTCCTTGGTCAAAATGCTTCTCCAGGCTGTCACGATAGTGTCGAAGTTCCGATCCCATGTGGGCGTTCCGAGAAACCCAGCAGCGACCATCCTCCTCTCGTCCCAGATGGTGAAGCCGAGGCGGCGGAAACGCTCGAAGGAGACATGTTTGATCGGTGAGTGTGGGAGGCGCTCATGATTGTATGGGCTACTTGCGTTATAGAAAAACTTCAACGTAGTTCCGAACACGGCGTGGGGCGAATCCAAGTCCTCTGGGTCCAGAGGAGCCGTGGTCAACAGGCTTCCTTTTGGTTGGGAAACATCCGGGGCCATCGTGCGGTGTCTGTTGTCGGCGATGTAGACCTCGACCGTCTGGATCAGTTCGGCTTCCATGTCGTGGTCCAGGTCGACACGTATACGAGGATGGTCATCGCCCACGTTGTGTCCCAGCGGAGGTTCAGACCATCCCATCATGTTCTTGTACCCCTTCTCCGCGTGATAAAAGTCAAGCACGTTGGTGGTTATATTACGCAGCTGGAATTCGTAGATCTGGACATCCGGGGTCCAGCATAGACGGCCGGCTTCGATGGCGATGCGCACGGTCTTGAAGAGCTCTAGGCGCCAGAAGGCTCGCAACACACGCTGCTCTTCGACCCAAGTTGGGGGGCCCATGTCACGTATTGGAAAAGGCACTGAGGGAGGGTCAAGCTGCCAGGAGCCGACGTAGTCATACTTGTTGTCGGTGGTACTTTCGTCGTGCTCATAGAAGAACTCCTCGTCGGCCAAGTGCTGAGGCCGCAAGGCGTTGAAGAGACCCAGGTAGTAATCGAGACATGCGACGGCGAGATTCACAATCTTGCGATGACTGGCCAAGATGCTATGTATGATTGTGACTGAAAGTGCCGCCGGCACAGGGCAGGGGCGGTGCTGCCAGTGGGGCGGATCCCACTCGTACGACATGGTCTCGCCCACGATGTAGTTGCGCAGAGTGAAGAGATCATGGACATGGGGCGGAAGGGAGGAGTTCCGGATGTAGGCGGTGATCAGGATGAGCGAGGCGGTGGTCTGGTCGGTCTCGTCGGCCGACATGACCAATTCGAAAATGCGGAATGCGGCGGGCGAAGCTTGAATCAGACTATCTAGGCATTGTAGCCCCGACAAGTTCGTCAAGATAGGAATGAAAAGTTCCGGGGGCAGCCTCTCGAAGTAAGAATCGCGACTCATGGTCACAATAGGCTTCCAAGAGGAAGAAAAGTGTCTGTAGTATGTTGCAGAATAGAAGTGGGAGGAAACAAGATTATGAAGGTGTCGGTTGGGCTATCGCCATACCCAGATAGTTTTGTCACGGGCCGAGCCATTCAGCACGCATAGACGTTAGCTCGTTTCTAGTGGACATCGGGCTTCTAAGTGGCGCTACATGCAGGGGTCACGATAATACTCCGGTAGAGGACTGCCCACCGGGCACCCCGTGCTCTTCGGGGTTCAGCATTGTCAGCGGCGACTAGGTGGGACTTACTGAGTGGGAATTCCGATAAACATTAATAATTATGCTAGAAAATACTGTTAAGATACCTAAGTTTGTTTTCGGAATGGACTGATCTGCTGGAATCTACGGATGCTCCACGAATTCGTGGCAAACAAGCTGGATTTGCTATCAAGGAGTGAGACAAGCCCCCTTGGAGCCAGGTTTCAGGCCATTTCCGTACGGTCAGGGTGGTGGGCGGTATCCATGGGATCGAGTCACTAAGCAATCAGACGCCGAGCGTTCTTCGTTGTTAGCACAAACCACCATGCATTGCTCGGTGGGTGGAAAGTTGGGTGCGTCAGTCGGCTCACACCCTCAAAGCGTCGAAGGACGTATCCTCCTTTTTTCACGTGGTCAGCGCATCGTCAGTACGGAGTTCATTGGTAAAGAGTTTCGATATAAAGCCGTATGTATTAACTGATATATGCGAGGAGTCAATACCGCCGACGGTTCACTGACCACCAGGTGGAGTCATTCTGGGTTGGGCTTGGGAGGGAAGATTACGAACTCCTTGTCGTATATAGCAATATACTATGTATACTCAATGCGATCCAGTTAAAGCAGAATGCAATTGGTGCCGGATACCGATTTCGACAACTAGACAAACGTGGGTAAGTCAACGAAGGTGGTGTGAATACGAACCGTGCCGGGAAATAAGGGGACCAACATTTTTTATTGTAAAGAGAGGCAGGGCCTATCGCTTCGCATACTATTTACATAAGGGAGGCTTTATTACCATTAAACCTATTAACATAGCAACGTTATCGGTTGTCAATAGAGTTTAAGCATACCGTGTAGGTTCCAGAGGATGTCTTTAACCGGACGGAGGAAGACTATCAAGAACAGAAAATAGACAGAGAACGCATCTCCGTTAACTGACAAGTCCCTTCTCATAAGCAATTCGTTTTCTATAAGTATCTAGCATTATCCCAACATATCAGTTAATGACAACAGCTATGTGTAGGCCGAAAACCAAGATTCAACACATCACCACTTGCTCTTAATATACTAAAATCGACAAAGACCATACTCAAAAGACCTACTACCAGAGAAATGTGTTTCCAAGTCAACCCACACAGGTTACTGGGCCAAGAAATTCAACTTGAGATTGCGGAAATCACGGCAGACGGTCTCAACCCAAGGCCGGCAGTTAGACGACAGCAAGACAACACTGATCCTACATATGACTTCCCCACACTCCGGGCCGCACGAGCCCGTGACGAACTATTACGAGTCGAGAGGCTCCGAGCTGAACGGCTCCGAGTCGAACGAGCACGAGCTGAACGACTGGTGGCGGAGGCCAGGAACATCGAGACTTACTCGCTGGGCGTCGACCGCTATGGAGTCCAAAGCAACGCCAACACCCCGTTCGGCTATGCGAACCCCGCCGACGCTGCCGCAGCCTACCCCTTACAGCTCTACCTCCGAGGCGAGAGGCCAGTGTCGCCTTACACGGCCTGGGGCACGGGCGGCAACACGTGGATGGGGGTGCCGGCCCTGTTGACCGCGGACGACGACTCGAAACAACCAGAGACGGCGGAAAAGGTGCTGGAGGGGCTCGAGTGTGACTGGACGGAGTTTATAGATCACCAGGCGTTCATCAATGAGCACAAGGGTTGCGATGAGTGCTGCGGGGTATGTACCTTCTGGTCCGACTAGAGTGACAAGAACGATGCAGCCCGAACCGAGGAGGAGATAGGCACACAGCAGCCGTCTGTAGAACTCGAGGGCCGGACCCGACAATAAGCGAATACAGAAACGGAAGGTGTAACACCACTTGAGAACCCCACATTGGAGTGGTATGGTGTGGTGGTCAGCAATATACGAACCTCGCCCAGCCCCAATTTGCCCTTTTTGTTTTTCCCTCCTTTTCGTCACTTTCACCTGGAACCAACCAACCAACAAAACACGCCCATTACAGTCGAATTTACGGTCTCAGATGGTAGAGAAAAATAGAGAAAGAAATATGGCTTCTTCGTCTGAACTCCCCGAAAAGACGCTCCCCGTGGTGAAGCTGTACACCACCACACATACCGCCGACGGCAACCCCACTTTCGCGACGAGCATCCCGGAGAAAACCACCTTCGTCCGCAGCCCGCTGGGCGTCGACATGAACCCATGCTACACGTCCGAGCAGGTCCCCGTGCCCCTGGGCGGGGACGCAGACCTCGCGCAGCACGCGGCCGTCCTGGGTGCCGGGCTGGGGGCGCCGCACTCGCTGCCGCGGGGCGCCATGGTGCGCTACATCGACTTCCACCCGCAGTGCCCCATTCTGTGGCACCGGTCCCCGACGGTGGACATCGGGGTCGTCGTCGAGGGCGAGATGGAGCTGCTGCTGCGGCCCACCGAGGAGGAGCTGGAGAAGCAGAAGGGGGGCGCGGGGAGTGAAGTCAAAGGGGAAGAGAGGCGGCTCCTGCGTCGCGGCGACGTCTTCGTGCAGCGCGGCACTAACCATGCGTGGCGCAATCCGAGCGCGACCGAGTATGCGCGCATGTTCTGCGTGGTCTTTGGCGCGGAGCCCGCCGTGGTTAATGGGCAGCCGCTCGAGGAGTCCATGGCGATCTGGAGTGGGCCGGAAGGAGAACAGCGGGGGACGGGTCAATGAAGGAGATATACGGGTTGTGCATGACTGATGTAGGATTGGGCTTGCTCTCGCGTCAGCGAATCCACGGGCTCAATTAAAAGCAATAATCGAATGATTATATTTTATACTTAACCAAGTCATCTTTTCGACTCATTAATTGGAATCCCGATGATGTTTTCGTAGTAGGTTAGACAGGGGTTGACATCTGCCGAGTTGATTCCAGTGGATCCGACGAGTAAGCGTGCATGCATACTGCATCTTGATGTCATAACCAAGTGCGCGAATACCGGAGGGGTAACAACTGTACGAACCAGAGCAGGAAACCTGTCAATCAACCTCTCGAAGGTCATGAGATTCATTCGAAGCACATCAATCATACCTGTGACAAGAACAAACCGAAGACTATACACCTCTAAGATGGCCCACGTCGACACCTCCTTACCCGCGCGACCGACGGGCGCTGCCGCCCAGCTCGCCGACGCGCACGCCGCGGCGCACCCGCTGAAGCTGTACGGCGGGTGGTTCTGCCCGTTTGTGCAGCGCAGCTGGATCGTACTGGAGGAGAAGAAGATCCCCTACGAGTACCGGGAGATCAACCCGTACAAGAAGGCGCCCGAGTTCCTCGCCCTCAACCCGCGCGGGCTGGTACCGACGCTAGCAGTGCCCCAGGCCCAGGCCCAGGCCGAAGACGACGGCGCCCAGAGCAAGGAGCAGCAGCAGCAGCAGCAGCAGAAGCCGCTGTACGAGAGCTCCGTCATCTGCGAGTACCTGAACGACGAGTACGGCGATGAGGCGAAGCACGGGCCGGACCTGTTCCCGACCGGGTCGGCGTACGAGCGGGCGCGGTGCCGGCTGTGGATCGACCACATCTCGGGCAAGATCGTGCCGGGGTTCTACAGATTCATCCAGCACACGCCCGACAAGGCGTACACGATCGACGAGGCGCGGGCCAACTTCCTGGGCCACATCAAGACGCTTGTCCGGGAGATGCTAGAGGATAGCGGTAGCGAAGACGACGGGCCCTGGTTCCTGGGGGCGAGGTTCAGCATGGTCGACGTGATGCTGGCGCCGTGGGCGAAGCGCATGTTCCTGCTCGACCACTACAAGCCGGGCGGGGTCGCGATCCCCGCCGAGGGTCAGGGCGGGGAGGACGAGGTGCTCTGGGGCCGGTGGAGGACGTGGTACAAGGCCATCGTGGACCGGCAGAGCGTCAAAGACACGTGGAGCGACGACGAGTATTACATCCAGGCGTACAAGCGATATGCGGAGGATACTACCAATTCAGAGGTTGGGCAAGCGACACGGAAGGGAGAGGCATTGCCGTGATTAGATATAGCTTCGTATACATATAGTTCTGGTTCAAAGCGGCATGACTTGTCAATTGAACGGTCGATATTAACCTCTGAGCTTAAGGGATTAGCTTCATGTAAGCGTGCACTGGTAGCAACCCGGAGACGGTGGCATGAGCTGAGATTCGTGGGGTTCAAACTCAAGCCGCAGTTGGGTTGGGGGTGAGAAACGGGTGCACTACTGTAGAGCTGAAAAGACTGTTTGATTAGGAGGCTGAATTGAATGGTGCGCACGTTGCTATCTAATTGGCGGTAAACTGTTGGTTGGCTTCAGAAAAGTTTTAGTGCAAATGGCGAATGGCGAATGGGGACTATTTTTCTTTCTTCATCTGACGGTAGCGGAGACTGGCCTCGCTGATCCAAAAGACGGAAGGGAAGGGGGAAAAAGACGAAAATTGACGTTATGACTTGCCGGCAATTGACCTTCGGTAAAGGTCGCAGCGCCAGAGTGTATTGTTCCCTCCCAGGACCCCCGGCTTCCCGGTCTTATTTTTCGCCATCGCTAAAAAGTTCCGAGCGCGGCGACAAAATTTAAGGTACTTAAAAAAAGATTGCTGCAGCAGCCGCGCCGCATCGCATCGCATCGCATCGCAAACTGGAAGAGCCGATCGCAACCGACCCAGGTCCCGGATTAAAACCATCTACTGGTACTGCACTGCATTGCACTGCGAAAAGGAACGTCGCAATCAATCCTTGTCCCTTCAAAATGGCACAACCTTCGTTTGACGAGAGGACGCAATCCTTCCTCAATTGGTTTACCGCTCTGCCGGGCGCTACCTTCCACCCCAATATCCAGATCCAGGATCTGCGACAGAGTGGGCAGGGCAGAGGCATTGGTGAGTGTTAACCTACCCTTGGCTTTTTTTCCCCCTCCATTGCGACGGCGGGAGAAAAAAAAGTTGCGATAAGACAGGGCTGATACGATTAGCACAGTCGCGACATCGGACATACCGGAGGAAACCGAGCTCTTCAAGATCCCGAGAGCCGCCATCATTAACACCTTGACGTCGGATCTGACCAGGAAGATCCCTCACGTGTTTGAGGACTCGACCGAGGGCCTGGAGAATAATGAGGCCGACGAGGAGGGCGACGCCAGCGGCCCGCCGGACTCGTGGGTGTCGCTCATCCTGGTCATGATCTATGAGTTCATGCAGGGCGGCGGCTCCAAGTGGAAGCCCTACTTCGACATCATGCCTGAGAGCTTCGATACCCTCATGTTCTGGCCGCGGACCGACCTGGGCGGTCTGCAGGCCAGTGCCATCTCGGCCAAGATCGGCAAGGACGAGGCCGACAACATGTTCCGCGCCAAGGTTCTACCCGTCATCGAGGAGCACGCACAGATCTTTTACCCCCAAGGATCGAAACGGATGAACGAAGAGGAGTTGCTCAATTTGGCTCACCGCATGGGAAGCACCGTCATGTACGAAGCCGCTTGCCTACGTGACATGCATACTCTGCTTTTGGCTGTACTGACGGAATCTGCAACAGGGCTTATGCATTTGATCTCGAAAATGATGATGAGGAACCCGAAGAAGAGGGAGATGAGTGGGTCGAGGATAAGGAGGGCAAGCTCATGATGGGTAGTAAGTACAGACACTTACCTGGGCGCACTTGCGCAGCCTTCTGAAGCTGTAGCTAACTTTCATTAGTGGTGCCCATGGCCGATGTTCTCAATGCAGATGTCGTATTCAACGTAAGGCATCCATGCTCATGAAGCCAACAGGCCCCCCCTCAAATTTGGTTGATCGCTAACTTTTGTGAAAAGGCCCATGTGAACCACGAGGATGACTTCTTGACTGTCACGTCGCTTAAGCCCATAAGTGCCGGGCAGCAGGTTCTCAATTACTATGGTCCCTTGTCCAACAGCGAGCTGCTGAGGCGGTATGGTTACGTTACCTCGAACCACGCACGATACGACGTGGTTGAGTTATCGTGGAACATGGTGCTGTCGGTACTTCAAAACCATCTCCGACTTGATGAGTCGACGTGGGGTCAAGCGGTAAGTGCATTCATCCAGCCAGAAGACCGGCGAAATGAAGTACCAAGTGCTGACGAAGAACCATAGATCAATCAGCTCGACGATGAAGAGACCGAGGACACGTTCGTGATCGACCGCGACCTGGACGAGCCCGACTCCCGCGGCGACGTGCACGGCGAGGTGAAGCTGCAGCAGCTGCCGGCGGACCTCGAGGAGCAGATCGCGACGTTCCTGAAGGCGGTGCGCAAGGTGTCGCCGGCGTCGGTGCCGGACAAGCGCAAGCGCGACGAGATCTCGGCCGCCGTCATCCACCAGGCGCTGCAGCTGCGGCTCGCCGAGTACCCCACCTCCGAGGCCGAGGACCAGGCCCTGCTGCAGGAGCCCCAATTCACGGACCGCCAGAAGATGGCCATCGTCGTCCGCCTCGGCGAGAAGAAGCTGCTGGGCGAGGCCATCCAGGTCGCGGCCGACAAGATCAACAGCGTGGTGGCGCGCAACGGCGACGGCGACGAGGAGGCGTCTTCCGAACCTTCGGCCAAGAGGCACAAGTCCTCCCGGTAAAGGCGGCAACGATAAACGACGACTGCCCGTCGTACGAGTCAGTAGCACGGAGGAGCAACAGGTGCATGCGCTTGTGGTGAGATCATGCATGCACGTGGAAGGCGTGGTATGCACGCATCGGGCCAGATTCAGATCCCAAAGCGGGAGGACAAGAGGTGGTGTAGTGGAGGCACAGAAGATATGTTGCCAACACCAACCTCTCTCTCCATCCCTCCCTCCCAGGCATCTGACGGCGGGGCTCAAGTGGAGTGGCAGCGTGACAGCGGGTGTGATCTCAATCGCTCAACACCCCCTCAAAATATGCATGAATTGTCGAAATAGGAGAGCCATGCAGAATCGCATTCCTTTGCGTTGTTGGGAAGAGGGGTAGAATTTGAATTGGATACATAAGTATAAGACAGGAAGAGGAGGCGGGCGTGGTCCATGCAAGCTTCAACGCAAATCATGGGGTCGTTGTCGGTGTTATTTGCTTTGGCGGGCAGCGGGCTGGCAGGCTGGCTGGGGAAAGGAAAGTCTGAGACTAGCAAATTTCCAGTTTAGACGGATGGTCAGGCCAAGCTTACCACCCACGGCACTTCCCAGTGCGTGCCGTGCTGTTCAATTGCCGCGAAAATGCAACCATCTAGACTTTTTTCTTCTTCTTCTTATTCATTTAGAGTACTTGGCAATACGAGCTCTTGAAGTATACAACCCCAACCTCCCCTTATTGCACACGGTCCGATTGCCAGATCTCTTGTGATGAAATGCGACTGGCAACGCTGGGCACTGGGGCGGCATTCCCACTTCCCCCCTCCTTCTCCTCTGTGCTGTACACAAGAGCAACCCCGCGTTGGTTTCTTGATATGTTCGTGTCGTACGATGGCTTGATGCAGAGAGGAGCCCCAGAAGAAGAAAAAAAAGTCAATTGCAACCTTTCGTTTGGCATGCACCATCCCCAGCCCGTCCACGGCCAGTTAAGTATTTAGCCTTTCACTACAGCCCAAGTGCAATGAGACACCATTAAACTCGCATCGCTCGTGCAAGTCGCGAGTAATATGGTCGCGTAAAGTGGTTTTGGTCAAAGCGATCGACTTGTCTCGACTTGACACCACGACATTTGATCAGGTGTGCATCCTGTCATCTTTAAGGGGGAGGGTGCCGTGCAACCAACTCTCTCTTCGCTTGAGTGAAAAGTGGTCTCGTTCTACCTTATTTATTTTATTCTTCAACATCCTTCGTTCTGGGGCCACGGCAAGCAGCGTGGTAGCAGAAAGCTGTCGGCATCCCCCGCACTCTGGGCGCCGGCAAACTTCACTACATGTCCCACATTCATTGCAATATTTGAACCACGGAAGACAATTTCCCTCTCCCGCGTCATGGGAGTCGTCTGAGGGAGGGCCGTAACGATAAGACACCATCTCCCTCGACAGTTTAATCGATCGATCGCAAGCAAACGAAAGTCAGCTGGAAGAAAAAGGGGGCTTGCCCGCCGGCCCAATCCATTGACGGGAAAGACGAGACCCACAGCTCCCTGGCTTGCGCAGCTTTTCCCATGCGGCAATGGATCATCCCTGGGATATAGTGACGGCCGTTTGCTTTTGCGCTTTGGGCATTATCGTGATAATCAGCGTGTAAGAGGTCCCCTTTTCATTGGCTTTTTCTTTCCGCGCGCCCGCCCGCCGTGACAGCTATATATGCGCGGCGGCGCGCCATCCGACATCATTTGAGAGGGAATGAAGGAGAAGAAGAAACGAGTTTGCTGATCACAGACCCAGCTGGTTCCGAGCGAAGCTAGCCGCCCAATGCGAGCGCCTATGGCAAACAACAGGGAAGAGGAGCGACCCAGCCGTCGTGTCCAAGTCGCTGCAGCAAGCCATCGCGCGGCTCGCGGAGGTGACCGAAAACAAGGGGCACCGGAGCGAAGGCAGGGAATCGTGTGAGAATTTATGGTCCGTACATTCATTTGTTGCCCACACACACCATCTCCACCGAAGTAAGGGAAGGAAACCCACATGACTGACGCAAAATACTTACTCTCAACTAATAGTCCCATATGTCTGGCTTCGCTCTATGGCCTCCCGCCCGACGAAGCGGGAGGAGGACCTATGTCTGATGCCGAAGGAGGAGGGGGAGGAGGTGGCAGTGGTGACCTGGAGGCGGGGACCTTGAAGAACACGAAGACGAAGAAGACGAAGGAGCCGGCCGTAAAAGAAACGTCGGTGAGCGCGGCCGATGTGGCGGAGATGGCGGAGGCGGCGAAGAAAAGGCTGATGAGCACGCTGCAGAGGACGAAGAGGACGAGTTGGCGCCCGCAGCCCATCGATGACGAAATCCTGAAGATGCGGCGCTGCCCACACATGTTCCACGCCCGGTGCTTGGCGACCTGGTTCCTCCTGAAACGCTACGATTGCCCCGTCTGCCGGGCGGCGTACTACCAGACCGCCAGCGAGAGCGACGAGGAGCTGTCGGGGCGGGAGTCTGCTCAGGCTGCTTCCTTGGGCATACCTGTCCTACCATTCTGGTAGGAGGAAGGCTAACGGTGGTCAGTCATGTGTGGTCCATACGTTAGTTCATAGGAGTAGTCCAAAAAGGCCCCTCGTGGGATTGTTAAATGGGGGCTCTCTGGTTTTGAAGAATGTGTTTGATGCTTATTCGATGAAAAGCTCGCACGCTTTCCACGCAATCCGAGAGTTTCATTTCAAACACGTGATGACGGCTTCGGCTGAGGGACCATGACTGTCTAGTGATTTGGCGATGGTCTCCCGCAACGGGGGATCTACGGCGATAGTCCACTATTCATGCCCACCTATGAATTTGCATCTCAGGCTTGTCTGGGTTTTGTCGGGTTACCCCATCATCCCTCGCTTTGCACTTGGCTCCAATATGTATGTATGTGTCAATAGACATATTCGTTATGACACGAGCTCTCCGTCCGCGTGCATGAAAAGAGGAGATAAGCGAAGCCATTGTCGAATGAAACAGCTGGATGAGGCTCGGAGAGGGGTCCGAGATCTGACATGGCTTGCCGTTCATGCTGGCTACTTTAGCTTAGGTGGTAGTACAGTATAAATATCACACTGTCATGATTTTCGGTTTTGCCTGAGGAACACGATAAAGTTGGGGGGGACTATGCTGGAGCTAGACTTGCTAGAGGGGGCCTAGAAGCATTTAGCTGGGACAAATGATCCAGGATATGCCATCAGGGAGGTGACGCGCTCTGGCGCCCATGGCAGAAGAGGGGCAGGAGCGGTACTGTGCAGGATAAACTGTGGTGCCCCCAGCATTTGCGGCAGCTATCCCCTGTTGAGTAAGCCCAAGGCGATCCGACTTTCCTCCTCTAGGTCACCGCCCGGCAGTATTGCCGTCCCAAATCGCGATCCTCAAGGATTACATCAACCGATCTAAATATTTGGCATTGCGACGTCCATCCTATGACCTCATTTCTGGCCCCGGGCAAACAAACAAAGGCCCAAATGCACTAACCTACCAGCAGATCTTCGCAACCCGCGATCGAGTGATTGTACACAGATCCCAATTGGAATGGATGATGATCGTTGACAGTCTGCAGACACACTCATCATGGTGGTGCCTTTTCGCTGGCATCGCATCGGGGGTCGTCGAGATGAGGCTATTTGGCAATGGACATCAGCAAAAGGGCTACTTACCTCTAGACAATGAATGTCATTCCCGAGCGCAGGGAATAGCGGAGTATTCTACCCGTTCGTACCTTATTCACCGCGATTGATTGCACACAATGCATGACGTCCCCTTTCGTCACTACTTGATTCTTTTTTGAGACCGATCTTGGGCGCGTATTGACTGACTTTCCCGTAAGCACAGGAGGTTCTGCTCCAGCAACCACGCAAACATCCTCTGCCACCTCCCATCTTCATTTCCACACCTATCATCTCCCATACGTAGAATCTGGCCCCGGATTCCCATCCTCGTCCGCTGCCACTTCCCAATCAACCTCCCACACCTCCTCGTGACCACCTAATCAATATCCTAGGACATTCCATCTGCGACCCACTGATTTCGGGTTGCATGAGCGCTCTCATTCGACGACTCGTCGGTGCTCGTCAGCTACTGTTGCGAGATACCCCAAGGGGCTTCGCTGCCTTTGCTCCTGCCAATACCCAATATATATCCACGGCCGGCCGAGGCGGTGCCACACCTCCTACCACTACAATGGTTTCCAAACGCAAGAAGTCCGAAATGGCCTTACTACAGCAAGACGTACTCCCCAACCAGCACATGGATGTCGACCCGCGACCCGACTTCGCGCCGCGCAGGTCGGCCAGGGCTCGCGACAAGGTGTCGGCCGCCCCTTTTAAGGCGGACCACGATCAGGATGGTTCTAAGGGTTCCCGCACCAAAAACAACAACCAAATCCGAAGGCGCCGCGAAAACGTCGAGGAGGCCATGCACGACCTGCAGGACATGGAGGCGCAGCTACGCGGCGTAGTCAAGCGCCAGAAGCTAGCCGTCAAGTCCAGCTCCGTTATGTCCAACCCTAGCGACGACCTGGCCAAGGACGTGTTCACACCCAAATCTACCCACGATGGACCCGAACTGCTGAAGGCCATTGAACATTGGGACGATCACAGTAGGAAGAACAAGCCGGCGGCGGCCCCCGCTGCGTCCAAGAAGACGACTTCCGCCAAGTCCAAATCCTCGTCGGTCAAGCAGAAAGAGACCGCACAGGAAGAGACGGTGGGCATGACCCGGGAAGACCCCGAGGAGCCGGCCGAACCCGAGGCCGAGGACGTCAACGACGTCAAGCTTGAAGGTGCGAGACCGCCACCCGTCAACAGTGATTACCTCCCGCTTCCTTGGAAAGGAAGACTAGGCTATGTACATATTGCTTTCTATCTCCACGCAGCCGCAGGCGGCTGTTCCAACCAAGGCCTGCATATTCGCCCACGGCGGTACTAACCTCAAGAATTAGGCGTGTCTGAACACTTATCTGCGGCAAACTGTTCCTCCCGTCTTCAGTTCTCGGACCTGCAGGATCGCTTCCATCATTGAGCACCGTCACCCTCTGGCAGATCCCTCGCAGCCGGAACACGCGACCAAGAACCGACCCGACCAAAACCAGCCGAGCGACGTTGCCCGAGGTCAAAAGTTCGTCGAGGAGTTGGGTCTGGCCAACGCGCGGGATATCGTCAAGATGCTGCGCTGGAACGACAAGTACGGCATCAAGTTCATGCGGCTCAGCTCCGAGATGTTCCCATTCGCCAGCCACGAAGAATACGGATACAAGCTAGCCCCTTTCGCATCGGAAGTGCTCGCCGAGGTTGGACGAGTCGCTGGAGAGCTCGGTCACCGATTGACAACTCACCCTGGACAAGTAAGAAGACCCACTTTAACATTGGCCTTTCATGTCATGCATGATGACTAACATATGGCAGTTTACTCAACTTGGATCCCCACGCACCGAGGTCGTCCGGAATGCGGTCCGAGACTTGGAGTACCACAACGAGTTGCTCTCCTTGCTTCGCCTCCCGGAACAGCAGAACAAGGACGCCGTCATGATTCTCCACATGGGCGGCGTCTTCGGCGACAAGGAAGCCACGCTAGACCGCTTCCGCGCCAACTACGCGAAGCTGTCGCCAGGCATCAAAGACCGGCTTGTGCTGGAGAACGATGACGTTTGCTATAACGTGCACGAGCTGCTGCCCATCTGCGAGGAGCTCAACATCCCGATGGTGCTCGACTTCCACCACCACAACATCATCTTCGACAAGGACCAAGTGCGCGAAGGAACGCAGGACATCATGAAGCTGTTCCCGCGCATCAAGGCGACGTGGGCCCGGAAAGGCATCACGCAGAAGATGCACTACAGTGAGCCGTGCGCCGAGGCCATCACGGGCCGGCAGCGCCGCAAGCACCGCCCGCGCGTCCTGACGCTGCCACCCTGCGCCGACGACATGGACCTCATGATCGAGGCCAAGGACAAGGAGCAGGCCGTCTTCGAGCTCATGCGCACGTACCGGCTGCCCGGCTGGGACTCGTTCCACGACGTGGTGCCCTACGAGCGCCGCGACGACAACCGGCCCGCGCCCAAGCCCAAGGCCGCGCCCAAGAAGCGCAAGAGCAAGAAGGCGATTGCGGAAGAAGAGGCGGCGGCAGCGGAGGCTCATGGCGACAACGACGGGGAGGATGTGGAGATGGGAGAGGGAGTTTCGGAGGAGCCGGAGCATAGAGTTATACCCGAGGAGGAGGTCGGCATGGGCGGGGCCGAGAACCGCGTCTTTTGGCCCATGGGCATGGAGGAGTGGCTGCGGCCCAAGAAGCGCGAGGTGAAGAAGAAGGAGCCGACGGGCAAGAAGAAGGATGCGGCGGAGCAAGATGATAGCTAGGTGCATCAAGAAGCCCTAGCAATTTTATGAAATATGGATGTTCATCTCTGATATCCAATAGTAAGAAATGGTAGTATGTATAGGTATATAATGATATTCGACGGCGATGTACATGATAGCCTATATTAATAACCCAAAAAACCAACATTACATTATGCATGTCGCGATGCCATTAGTTGTCTCCATGAAGGTATACTGTATACTTCATTTATCCTATTGAATGAAATGATCAAGCTTCCCCGGATTTCCCTAGTCGACGTGGTCCGGCTAGTTTCCCCCAGACTTGGCGCATAACGGCGGATTGGATTAAGGATAAGAAACGTCCACCAAGCCTGAATTACAGATTGACTCCTTACTTTAAGTGTCGAGTTGCACATTTATCACCGTAATCTAGCTCGCCTCTATCGTAGACGCAATAAGGCAGCCGGGACACATCGAATTGCGGAGGGCTACATGTCAATGTTACTCGTAACCAATGTATGTATGCGACACCAACTAGTTGGCTTGGTGTGGGGATATATGCAGGTGGACAAGAGTGGGCAGCAGGCAGTCCCAAAACACGTTGCTGTTGGGCACGGATGGAGACATGTCACATGTGCACATGCAGGCGGGTATATACACCAGGTAACCTAGGTAAGCGTTGCACATAAAGAACTATAAGGGCTAGGTTAGATTCGCATCGCATTGCATCTCCAGGGCTCCATGATGGAATGATGATGAGGATGGAGAACCTTGAGCCAGTCAAGTATCACGAGTAGACGCGGGACCGCATTGCCCTATCAATCAAGTAGGTATCACTCTGCAGTTGCGCAAGTCAGTACGATGCTGTCGTGGTGCTTCATGATGGGGCCAGTCGGACGCAAGGGTTCTGCCCGTTGCACAAAGGTAAGTAGCTATATGCGAACTAAGACTAAATTGGTTGAAGATCCAGGTAGGAAAAGGCGGAAGTTCAAGCAGATTGAGGATGGATGCTATCATGTAATCCGTTGCCCGACGGACATGCATCCACGATATGTGCAATGCCGTCAAATCGTACGTTTTGGCTCGTGACAGTGTGTTCCCCAGTGGCTAGAATCCCATGGACTTGGTGTGGCATCCTGATGATAGGGAATGAGCTTCTTCTCCTACCACCTCACTGTATGTATATGTGAAATGAGGTCACGGGTGTTTGAGGTTGAAGGAGGGTGGGTGGTGGTAAGTAAGCCTCACGAGAAGCAACTACATATCTTGGGGAAAGCAATGTGAAGCCGCCGATGCCGATGGCTGATGGGGCTTGAATATCGGGTTACTTATCAAAAGTGGCTGGCTGCTGGCCGATGAGAATGATGATGATGATGATGATTAATGGTTCGCGATGATGTCAATCCTTACCGAGTCCGATGTTTTGGGGTGAAGCGCCACTGGCAGCTGCGAAATGCGGGATGATGATGTTCGCCAGGGAATAAATCCCCTTGGGCCTTGGGTTGGGGCACTCTGGGACTGGGAGTGAAATGGTAGCGCGTGCTAGCTAGTATGCTTGACTCGAGCGGTATATTGCTTAGGTAAGTGATGTGAGTATGAGCACAGCTGATTTATCTGGTTGATGTCTGTCTGATAAGTCATGCATCTCAATATTAGTCAATGCTACCCCGTATGCCATGTATTGTTTCCTTGAAAAGGCGATTGACAGAAGAATGTCGTGATGGTTGGTCCCTAGAATTGGTTGTCGCTGCTGGTGGGGGAGCAGCAGCGGCAGGGGGGTGATCACTCTAGCCAGCCACATCCCAATATCCCCAATGCCAATGTCGAAATGTGTCAGCCAGACATGCTCTTGTGGGTGCCCACTTGACTTCCATATTCCCCTTCGAGACTGCCTATTATCACGTTCCATTTGACTGTATTTCAATGCTGTTAGGGAGGGTGGGTAGGCAGCAGAGCAGAGCAGAGTGTGCTGCATGTAGTAGATATGTGCCTGAAGTCGACAATCATGGCTGATAAGGCCCCCTCGACGTATCGCATTCACTTCTGGGCCAGCGAGGTTGATGATGTCGTTGAAGATGTCCCGGTAGTATATGAGCAAGTAACCTAGTTAGTGCAGTATGTATGCAAGTATCACAACATGCCACCAGTCCGTGGCAGAGCGCGACATATCGACTAAATCGACCGACATGGTCACCTCGAGGGAAGCAGCTGGAGCGCATAACTGCCCAGCTCACGTGGTATGCATCAGATCAAATCAATCTTATCTTACAAAAGGGTCTTAAAGGCTATTATTGTTGATCCCTTTTTGCTTCTCCGTCATCTCACATCTCACAGGTCCAAAATTGAACATTAAGCAGGGTCTTTTTGTTGCTTGTGTTTCTTCTCTCCAATCCAACCACCGACTTCCCCGCAAAGAAGTTCAGGTTCAGGTTCAGCCCCCCCAGTCTGCCTCTACTAGTGCTGCGAACCCTCCCGACCCTCAAAACAACTTGCCTGTATTTTTGTGGCTCCAACCACCACTTTGGGTCTCGTTTCGTTTGGTTTCCAAGCTGCCTGCTGCCCTGCGCCGTCCTTGGACCTGCTGGGCCCCTTCTTCGTCATTCAGTCATTCAGGCCTACTTTCACTTCACAATACCTGCCCAAGCTTTAGGAATCTCTTCCCTTCACCGGCAGCTCACAACTCAACCCCCGATTCCATTTTTCCAGAATCTCACCATACCATCAGCCACCAAAAGCTTCTCTTTCTACTTCAACACACTCTTCCCAAATCATCACACACGCCACACAACCACACGCTCTCAAACCTTCGCGCACATTTACCCATTTACCCCGCCACCACGAATCCATCAAAGCGGCGCAAGCCAGCTGCAACATAAACTCAAACAACAACCACCACCACTAGCAGCCCGCATACCTCAGACAACAAGTCGAGAGTTATCATCGCAACATCGCAATCATGGCGACCGTAGAATCAAGCCCTCAAGCCATCCACTCCCCTCCGCCGACAGCCGCTGCCCAGAGACCGCGGGGTATGTTCCATCCATCTTTTTAGTGTTAATGGGTTGCCAATACCCACTAGGCAGCCATGCAAAGCTAACCTGGCGACCCTCTCCGCAGGCATCCTCAAGAACTCGTACCAGAAGTCCCCACCGACGTCGCCCATTAAGGAGAAGGACATCACCGAGAAGGAGCTCACCATTGTCAACACCCAAGCCAACGCCGGCCACCGCCGCTCCTCCAGCGCCGCCTCGCGCCCTTCGGCCTCGCGACGCCAGTCCTCGCGCACCCCGTCCGCGACCGCCGCCGACGATGAGGCCGCCGCCGAGGAGAACCAGCAGCGCCTCAAGTGGGACGAGGCCAACCTGTACTTGACGGAGCAGGAGCGCACGTCGACGATGAAGATCACGGAGCCCAAGACGCCCTACGCCAAGCAGTACGACCCGACCGAGGACCCCGACGACGAGGACATGATGATGGACATGGGTGACGGCACCGGCAACAGCAGCGGCCGTAGCGCTCACCGCGGCGAGGACATCCCCGGCCTGAGCCTGGGCGAGCCCGAGGAGGAGGTGCCCGACGACGAGTTCGGCCCCCCCGGCAGCGGCCGCGGCAAGTCGGCTAGCAAGGTCCACGTTAACGACGAGGACGCGACGCCCATCCACGACGCCGAGAACGACATGCTCGGCATGACGCCCGAGGAGCGCGAGAAGCACAAGCGCTTCGAGCAGCTCCGCAAGAAGCACTACGAGATGCGCGAGGCCGTCGGCCTGCTCGGCCACCCCGAGATCGTCGACGAGGACGCCGACGACGGCGCCAGCAGCAGCGACGAGCGCGCCGTCCCGCCCATGCCGAAACTGCCGCCCGGCGTGAACGGCTCGTCATAGTTTTTCTTGCGCGTTGGGTGTTTCTTCTTGCCGCGGATGCCATCATGCTACTGGTTTGACGGCCTGTCCACCCTGGCCAAAACCAACGCCCGAGAGTCAGCGCATTGAAGAAGGACAAAGGTGGAGGAGGATGACGTATGACGAAACAACAGCAAACAGACAGAAGACGGAGGATTTGGGCTGCATTGGGGGTTCTGGAGTTTCTATAGGTACACACACACATCTCATCAGCACACGCCGCATTGTCCACGCGATGCAGCGTCAACGACTTTTTTCTATGTTCGCAGCGATGATGAGGCCGGAGTAAGGAACATTGACATTGGCGTCGTCTTTTTTTTCGTGGGATGAATCGATATTTTATTCTTCGACATACTTCCTCCGCGCGTGTCCGACACGTTTTCATTCCATGGCAAACAGAGACGAGAAGAAGGAGTGTTGGTTGTGTTTGCCACTTGGCATTACACACCGAGCGCATATGAGGATGACGAGTAGGCAGCAGGTAGCTCGAGATCACGTTTGAGCAAGATACATATATTTATTGTCTGTCGCAAGGGGTATCGTGATGATGAGCCGCGAAAGGAAAGCTGATTTGTGGCCTTTGCTATTCCAGTTGGTGGTGTTGCAGTGGTTTGCACTGGTTGTATATAGTTCCAATAAGGTCGTTAACCACATCTTGCTTAATGCCCCTTTTACGGCCGAAGAGCGAACCTATGTGATGGAGATACTGTGGCCAAGAATACGGCGACTCTTTCGCATTTTTATTTCTGGTCGTACTGCCTGCTACTGCTTGCTATATACCTATGCCGGAGCCCTTCCATATCATAGATAGATAAGCACACCTTGCATCGATGTCTGTATGTCCCAGGTCATGATGTTCCGTTCTTTTGGAGGCGTTTCGTTAAATAAGCTTCTCCTGGGGTTGTTGTTGGTCATTATCATTGCCTAGGTGGGTTCTCTTTGTCGTTTTCTTCGTCTTTACAAAAGCCCCTTGCGCGCCAGCTCGACCTTGCGCGCCGCCTCGCCCGCCTTGAAGCCGCCCTTGGAGACGCAGAGGCGATGGCCGTCGCCCGTCTCGAACTTGTCCTCGTTGGCAGGGAAGGGGCAGGGGCAGTGGTGCGGGAAGTGGACGCATGCTAAATGGGAGACGGAATCATGTCAGCTCCTCGCTCTTTTCTTGTCTTCTCTTTTTTTGCTTGGGCTCTTTCTTACCTAGCGTGTCGGGGCACAGGTAGTTGTCGCACGGGTACAAGTCGTAGTTCTGCTGGTACATGCTCGAGTCGCTCGGCACGTTCTGCTGCTGTCGCTGGTGCTGCTGTTGCCGGGCTTGTTGTTGCTGACCTCCTCCGCCGCCGCCGCCGCCGCCGAACATCTGGTCGAAGAAGCCGAATTGCGCGGATGCGGTCGCGGAGAAGAGCGCTAAGAGGAGGATGGAGATAAGGGACCTCATCGTGGGCGGTTTGATTGGTTGATTGGAGTTCTTTGTTCCTCGATGTTGGGTTCGGTATAGTGGTCGCAGTTCCTTGTAATGGTTGTAAAACAAAGCACGCCTAAGTAAATGCAAGACTCGCCGAGGGCTATTTCATTGACACTCACCCGTAAAAGGGTGGAATTCATGCCACTTGGAGCTTTGCTGTCCAGTACAGGGATCACTTATCGCTATCGCAGCTGTCAATCAATGGGGGGGCAGAGGGCCAGTGACTTTGCAAGGGTCGGCGCGGGCTGGCGGGCGCTTTAGTTTTTAGTAGCCTTATGTAAGCGGAAATTTTCCCAGGTTTGCTCCGAGCTTCAATTGAATGGAGACACGCCGCCCTCTCGTTTGGTGTGAGAGGAAGTAGCAACCCCATCGACGCCGACGACGACGACTACGACACTCCAGACGCAGCCGACGTCAACGAAACCATGCGACTCACGCAATTGCATCGGCCAGCTCTGGCTGCAGCTTGTGCATCGTCTACAGCCGCCAGATCTGCCGCCGCGACCGGCCCGCTGAGGCAACTGCAGGACGTCTTTGCCCAGCTGCGGATAGGAGGACCTTGCGCCAAGGTCGAAGGTCGCCGATATGCCGCCGTCAAGAGTCAGGGACAGTACAAGATAAGGGACACGAGCACCATTCCGAAGAAGCTGGGTGCCAAGAAGTCGGGCGGTACGTTTGCCATTATCCATGGAATTTGGGACTAGAATCGATCACTTCCACGCCTCTTTTCACGACATACCGGTCTACCAATTGCACAATTGGCTTGTGAGGGGAATTTGCATGCTGACATGGTCGACTTCATCTAGATTCCTACGTTATCCCCGGCAACATCATATACAAGCAGCGCGGCACGAAATGGTGGCCCGGCGAGAACGTCGGCATGGGCCGTGACCACACCCTCCACGCCACGGTGGCCGGCTACGTCAAGTACTATAAGGACCCGGCCAAGCACCCGGACCGGTCCTACATCGGCGTCGTATTCAACAAGGAGGACAAGCTGCCGTACCCGCTGCACGCGATGCGGCGGCGCAAGCTGGGGATGACGGCGGCCGTCATGACGCCGGCAACGCCCGAGCCCGAGATCTCGGCGTCGGGCATCCCCATGACGGTGATCCGGCGGGGCGAGGGCCGCAAGCCCAGCCCCCGCGACGAGCGCGTCTACAAGCTCCAGGACAACTCGTACAGCTACCGCGAGGAGAACTGGCGCCTCGGCACCCTCGTCCGCACCGAGAAGCGCAAGATGGGCTCCCGCCGCACCGCCATGAAGCACCGCCGCCGCCGCGCCGTCGAGCTCCTCGGCGAGATGCGCAAGATGCGCGAGGACAAGATCGCCCGCCGCAAGGAGGCCCTCGACGCCCAGCGCGCCGCCCGCCAGAAGAAGTTCCGCGACTACCTCGCCCGCCGGAAGGCCGCCGAGTCGGCGGCTGGCGGCCCGTCGCCACAGGCTGCCTAAGACGCGCGCGAGGGAAGGGGAAGGTGTTGTCTCGAGGGTGTGGAGGTCGGGACGAGGTCGAGTACCATTCATCATGAACCATAGATTTTACGAGATCTACTCGGTGGAGGAGGCATGCTTTCCGAGAAAGAGAGTGGAGGGAAGCATGCAAAGAGGTTCGGCTGAGGGGGCCTGCCTGTATCATACAACTGTATATTGAATGAAAGAAACCTAGATCTGTACAATACACCCGTTCAGATTATGATGCGCTCTGCAAGTGTTGTGCTAGTCGTAAGAGGCCCTGGTCAACTAGGCCCAAGTGGACATACTACCAACGTTGCGAGGCGGCGACGAATCCACGTATCAAGTATCCTCACTAAATCATTGGAGTTCATCCCGTCGATAAATCTAGAAGTGAACCACCAGATTGGTAAGTAAGTGATGTTGCAGAGTAGTCAATGTTTATTCTACGTCTCTCTTACACCGGCGTGGAGGCAAGTGGGAGCAGCGAGAGTATATTGGCTATGGGATCTACGTTAAGCAGTAACCCACGTCGATTTCGTGCGTGGCTGGTATGCGGGGCATGTAGTAGTAGGCATTGTCTTAACCGCTCATAATCAATTGAACACAACACCCTGTATTATCTATTATCTTTTGATCACTTAGTAATCAAATCCGCTTCCGTATTAATCGTATCAGATTTACACGAACTACACCGGTGCTTCGTATCTCCGTCCTGCTATAGTCGACGCCACCCCCCTTCCGGCCTTTCAATGCCGAACGCTAGTCTGCTCGGAATCCCCCGGGAGCTCCGTGACCGCATCTACCGATATTTTGTCACCGTCGACCAGCAGAACGTTGACTACAATTCAAAAGAGGACTACGTCGGTGCCGATTTCGATTTCACCATCCTTCACATCAACCGGCAGACCCGGGAGGAGGCCTGGGACAGTTTGATCAAATCCAACATCTGGGTCTGCGTCACGCTTCCTACCTCTAATGATGGCGACACTGCGGGCACCATGGGCGAATACCTATACGATCAAGAGGATATATATTGGCCCGGGCAGCCATATTTCCCTTATCATTTGATCCCTGCCTGTTATTCGGAACGTTTACGCGACGAAACTGGGATACGCCTCTGGCTTGGTGACAGTATTGATGGGTCCAATAACGAGATGACTTTTCGAGATGGCAACTCTCATCAATCGATCATGTTCGCTTACCATCCTATGATGTACGGCCAATTCGTACAGATGTTCGCAAAGCAGGCAAGCCATTTCTCGCCGGCTCTTGCTCTTGGCATTCGAGTCAGCCCTTTTACCATGGCATCCGCGTCTAGATCCCGGAAGCTAGTCGAGCCTCTGCGCATCCTGAGAGATTTCCAGAGGGTAGACTGTGTTAACCTACAGTCGCTGGCGCATGACATTACGCTCCCCTTGGTCCAGGCACCCAACCCAAGCATCGAATTTCTAAGGATTCAGCAACACTTTCTAAGCCAGGGCCGGATCGCTGAGAGCTGCGGCCAATACTCGGAGGCCATTACTCAGTACCTTCTTGGACACGAGGCCTCAGCATTCATGCCTCCAACCATTCCCAGTTGGGACTACTTGCATTGTTCACCGGAAGTCAACAACAAAGATTATATGGACGCAGAGCTGGCAATTGGTTATAGCCGCAGTGTACACAAATATGTTATCTTGCTAAAGGCGTCTGCACCCACCACCAATCTCAGCCACTTGATTGACAGTATGCATATTGGACGCAGTATTAATAACTGTGGCCTAGCGTTCCAATATTATATCGGCCTTACTGACGTGCAACGTCGCGAACTCCACCTTTATCGTTCATTTGTATTCGTCCACCAGGCCGAGTACTTTAGGACTCTTCCAGACGCCAAAAGACACGACATATCATCGGAATCTGCTGGTCAGTGGGATCGAGGCCGTTACCGTGAGCAAAACATCTACGACAAAGTTGAAGTCGATGGAAAGAAGTCCTCCTGCGATGCAGCACTCGATCTCTTCTATGCTGGTCAAGTTGACGTATCGTACGATATACCGAGCCACCTTGATGCGGAAGACCGGGATACCTATCACAAAATCCAACGGCTGGAAAACCTCGCCGTCGTGGAGAAAGAGTTGCCGCTGGTGGGAACTTGGAGAGGCGATCCCCTGCTCTGGAGCAGCTGGCGTTGGGATCAGCGCCTATTGATGCAGCTATTTCGCCAGCGGCACCGCGCGGAATTCGATGACCTAGCGGCTCAGTACACTAGCGATGGAATCACTTGGGAGTATTACGATAATGGGCAATTGGTAGTGAACGATGATATTGGTGCTTGGGAGGCACTTAAGCGTGATTGATACATATCCAGCGCCTATTCCGGTGACGACGAAAGAGAAACGCGCAGCTGGAGCTGTAGCTAAATATCACATCACTACGTATGATTCCATCTTCTTACCAGCCAGGAATCCCATAGTCAGTATACCATTAATACTCCCACTTATCTACACGCTAGTGAAAAACACAAGCTGGTGGAATAGAGGAGCTGGTGGGATACCTACTTAGTCAATGAGGCTCAAGTGAATATCCTGCCAAGTTCACAGGAAGCTTAAGCCTTGATGCACAAAAAATAGTAGTTGTGGCATGCACGAAATGATCGGCAGAGAGGCTGTGTCGTAGACCGACGCCGGACAAGCCAATTAGGTATCAGGGGCTGTGCTGGACGCCTTGCTAGCGAATATGCTGTGTCTTGTGTTACAGTCAGCAATTCTCGACTGTTGTCCTCACCCTTGGAGGCAGGCTGGTTCGGTTTTTTGATTGGATGAAAATGATGTACTCGGGAAAGCGACCACTGGCCTCACCCGAGAATAATACCGCAACATGCACCTCAGCATTTAGTAGTTCTCCCGCCTCAGTTCCGCGTCTCGCTCTATTGTATAAATTTGCTGCCTCACCCAGATTGCCGTTACAGCTTTCTCCCTTTTTTCTCCCCTTTTCCTCTGCATAACTGCAAAGACCAAGTGATTGGTAGCTTGAACTCACTTTGACTCTACTATATCCCCCAAACAACTCTTGCCATCCTCAATTCATCACCAAGCTATGCCGGTATCAGCGATGCTCCGCCCTCCGGGCCTCCGCCCCCCCAACTGCCATTGCAAAACGCTGCTGCGGCAGTCTCCTCAGATCTCAGACTTTGGGGAAGTGTCCTTCCGGGACACTTCTCAGTGTCTGTGACTTGGTTGCAATTGTCATGAACCCCCGCTACAATGGAAATGTCTTTCTTTCTGTTTTCCATTTTCTTTTCTTTTCTATTGTCATCTTACACGAATGGTGAGTATCGATTTGGCGCCTCTGAATTATATTAACAATAGCGTAGTGACCCCTATGGGAAGTCCCCTGCCAACTCTATGGTCCACAGAGGTGGTCAGCAGAACCCGAAAGCATGGCTAAAGCCATCCATTGGAAACTGCAAAATTCAATATCGAACATGGCAATGGCACCCTTGTCCACACCCACAGAACCTGGCATCCCTATTTACATCGACATTATCATTACGGCTTTTCATATGTGCTGCAGAGCTATTTCCTTCCACCAGAATCTTTTACCAAAAAAGGAAAAAGAGAAAAGGGACTTTTTGCGGTGAGTTCATGTCCGAATACTCCACTTTCAGACCGTCCAAAGCTAACAATACGAAAAGTATCATCATTACTTTCAATTTCATAAGAGAATCTCCATGAAGCACCGTTGGGGTGCTCATAAGCATGCATCTCCAATTAGGCATTGACCTAAATATTTTTCAGTCAGTAAAGGACCACCCCACCTTACTCGAACCATGACTGAGAACATGCAAACAGACAACTTGAGTTGATCAAAATGTGTCGATGGTTGTCGAACCCAAACACAACCGTCCCGAATATCGACGCTAAAGTGTTCATGCTTTATCCTGATCTTGAGATAAGCCCCATCGAAGCACCGCTGCCCCCGAAGCAACAACCAACAACAGAAACAACAATTCATCGATATTTAACATATTTGTCACTACCACCACGGTCCCGACCGTCGACTCATCAAGATGGATGGTCCAGGTTGGGTCAACAACGATGCCCCTTGGCATCCCGAATACCCTACGTTCAATAACAACTTCCATGATATCCAGTTCAATCCATATACCCCTATTACTACCAAGTCACAGCAGAATCTATCTTTAGAGGGTCTCTCAGTAAGCATACCGACCCCCATCACAGTGCCCAGCCTTACTAAGACGACAACATTTAGGGATGGTTTTCGACTCCATATGAAGTAGGAGGTGAAGACCAAACCATACTACTAGAACCCTGTGCATTTGACTATATTACCCCTACCCAACACCAAGACGAGCTCAGTGGACCCAGCTCTATAGACTCAAGCCCAATATCATCATGCGCGCTAGATTTCGAACTCAGCTTGGACAACTACTCACCATCCATATATCAACCTACTTCAAATAGCTTCATAGCCGGCCCGGCAGAGTGGACAACAGACTACGTTAATAGCATTATGTCGTTTCCAGGGCCCAGCAGCTTTCAAAGCTATCCTGATCAGTCAGCGATCAAGCTTGAGGAGAAAACATCTTCCATAACAAGCAACGCAAGCAACGCAAGCAACGCAAGCAACTCAACGCCGCCGCCGCCACCACCAAACTATATGGAGACGTCACCAGGAACTCGTGCTCCTTCATACGCCTGTTCGCACTGCCCACGCAGCTTCTCCAAACGCTTCCAGCTCACTATTCATGTCCACCGGCACACGCGGCCGTTTGCGTGTCCCGTAGCTGAGTGCGGGACTAGCCATGGCGCCCAGCGCGACCTCTACCGTCATCTGTGGACGCGGCACAATGAGTATGCCGCAGCCCACGATGTGCCATCCGAGAAGCGCCCGTGTCCCGTTCAGGGATGCGGCAAGGTCTGTCGCAAAGATAACCTGCGGAGGCATCTGCGGAAGGTGCATAGGAACGGGGGAACAGGCCGGGAAGAATCAAAGTAGCGCTAGGTAGTGTATTGCAGTAGGGGATGAGTGACATGTGTGTAAAAGGGGAAAGGGAGTCAGTAAAAGTTTGGAGTTTGGAGATTTTCTTTATCCTGGTTCATCTGACTCTGTGTTTCATAGTGTACTTTCTGTATCGTATTCCACTTTCTTTAGTCTTCACGTACAAGTCTCTCGATTGGTGTCGACATTTCATATGAAAATGAGCTATATACCCTGGGGTGAACCACATTTGGAGAATTACGCAAATGACTAATAGTAGGGGTTCAGGGGTGAAGACTTCAAGATCATGGATACAGCCTACTATACACAAGCGTCGGGTCCCTTCTGGCCCTCATGGTATTGTCTATCTGCCAGGTCTTATTGTTATAAAGTCACCTTATTGTTTCTATTTCTTTGTACTTCTCTGTAATCAAAATAGAGTAAATGAAAGAAACAACCATCTCTAGCATAATGAGGACCTACATACCAGCAATTTATTAAAAGCTATATCTTACTTACAATAAGACAATAACTACTGTGTGGTAGGGCTGTGATCAGATGGTGATATGAGACGGTGGACATTCAATGCAAGGACTCGGTATCGTGTATTCAATACAAGAACCCGACACAGGACATTCAATGTGAGGATTCGGTATCGTGTATTCAATACAAGAACCCGAGACAGAACATTCAATGCAACAACACCCAACCATTTCTCACTATAAAGCCAGAGCACAACTCCCTCCTTCGGCGACACTCTTTTTTCCCTCGTCATCAACGCCACACGACACCTCACTATAAAGCCAGAGCATAACAACCTCCTTCGGCGACTTTCTTTCCGCCCAAATCATCAACCGAGGCACAACGTCATCCATCGACAATGCTATGTCTTCCCTCGCAATCACCCAAACCGCATCCATCATGCAAGATCACGAGTCCCACGGTCCATCATCGGACATTGGAACCCTTCCCAGCACCCCTTTGCTGTTGAGCATCCCCCGAGAGCTACGCGACAACATCTACAGCTTTGCTGTGGTTGCATACGACCCCCTTGATCTGTCCATCGATGATCTCGACAACAATTCGGACTTCTCTTCCTGGTGCGACTTTAGCATTCTCCAGATCAACCAGCAGATTCGAGCTGAAGCCTGGGATTGCTTGATCAGATCGAATACGTGGGTTCACGTCACTGTACCTGATATCATCGTCCCCTATGCTCGGAGTAGCCCTACCCCTCGACACCGTCTTCACTACGATATTTGGATGAGTCAGCCGCACTTCCCTTACCACAAGGTCCCAAAGGAGTACCGTCAACGATTGATCAGTGAAACCGCAATCGACCTCCATCTTCAGAGCACTTCCTGCACGGATAAAGACGACCCTATCGCCACCGAAAAGTCTCGCAAAACTATTATGTTTGCCTACAGGCCTTCCCGGTACAGCATCTTTGTCCAGCAACTTAACAATTTCACATCCGTCCATTCACGTTTCAGGATCAAAGCTCTGACTGTCAAGACGAGTGCTGTTGTTCATCCGGGTAGTGCCATGTTCACCAAGTTACTCGAGCCTCTCTGCATTATTCGAGGTCTCAACGAGGTCAGGTTCCAGGGGCCTACGAACAGCCCTGCCCTTCGGACTCTATCGCAGAAAATGAGACACCCGTTCAACTCAGCTGAGGAGTTGGTTAAGATGCAGAAGTACTTCTGGCAGCAGGGCCGCGATGCTGAACTCCAAGGACGGTACTCAGAAGCCATATGCCACTACAAGACTGGCATCGATGATTGTTCTAACAGAGAATACTCATGGACATGGCACATGATGGGCCGCTTGGGGAGTTCGCTTTTGGAGGGCTCGCCCGAATTCAACAGCATATTCCACATCAGATTGGACGCATACAACAACCTCTCTCGTTGCGCCCACAAGTTTGTGCTCCAGCTCAAGGATGCTTCCGCCGACCACCGCTCTCAGGTCTTGAAAGCCGTTCAAGCCGGAATCAGCTGGGCCCGTCAAGCCTGCCAATTTGCCGGTATGACAAAGAGTCAGGTCCGCGAAGCGCACCTCAACCTGGCCTTTGCCTTCTACCACAAAGCTCAGGTCATGGAATCCTTTCCTGGTGACGAGCAACCTGACGCGGCTTGGCTTCGATCTCAAGATTACGTCTATAGCCCAGAGGACTTCGATTTCGGCAGCGCCAAGGCCTACGAGCATGCAGCAAAGCACTTGTTCTATGCGAAGGAGATCGATCTCTCATTCGATGTACTGGAAGGTTTGGATAGCGAAGACAAGGCCATTTGTCTCAAGATCCGCTCACCACCACCTGAAGGATTCGAGATCCTGGAGCGCAAGATCCCCCTGATGGGTCCCTGGAGAGTCGCGCCCCAAGTCTGGACATGGTGGGCTGAGAATGGCAGCTGTCAGTGGATGAAGAAGTTGCTTGCTCAGCGGCACAGCGCGGACTCAGGGGATTCTGAGGGTGAAAGTGAACAAGAGATTGCGTCTCAGTACGCTGCTGAGGGAATCAGTTGGGATTTCGGCATGCACTCGCGACTCTGGGGCCCAGTGCATTACTTTTCTATGATATCTGGAAACCCGGATCACGCACACTAGGATAGATACCTTTCCTAGCACAATTTGAGTTCTCTGCTAGAAGAATTGACACATGTCTTACTAAGATTAGTCGACGTCTTATACAGTATAGTGATGTTCTTTTGATTGTTATATCTTATGACTCGCCACAATTCACTTTTAATATTCACATATATTGGGTGCCAGAAAGTGATAGTATTGAGTACGTGTGTTTAACGTAATTATGTACACTATGTCCTTCTAGATTGAGAACCAGTAAATTATAACAACATTACAAATGCTATTTACAACCTTTTGTCAGAAGCATTAACCGTTTGGAACATTGTCACCAACGTATGAGAATTGGGTGTATAATGACATGTAGTATTTAACTATAGCTGGTCTTTTGAGAAAATTAAATATGCCACCCAGTGTGGCGTAGCCATACTAGGCCGGCCACAGCATCGAGTAAATAAAATACGACTGCTGCTGGACTAAGATTAGTACCACGCAACGGACCGCGCCAATCGATGGACCACAGCTGACCGCTTTCGGGGGCTAGGGACGCCTATTCACAATACGACAGAGCTCCCCTAAGTGATCCAGAACCAGGGTGTCTCCCCTCTTCCTTAAGATACAGCACATGCCGCATTCATGGGCAGCGTGTAGTGTTAACAACGGCGTCCAAGCCTGTCTCACTCATGCCCTCTTCTTTCCAGTAGCAAATATCATTAGCCACGTCCAAGACCTTGGTGGATAGCATAATGTCCGCGACCAGGGAGAGGGTGCTCAATAGGATCTTTTGTCCCCAATATATGATACCACCAGTACAAATGATTATCGCAACAATCTTGCCCTTTGGGTCGATGTCGTCCTGTTCTCTGTTGCAACTATAATGAATTTTTAGTTTGCCCTCTTCTAGATTGATGATTTTATCAATTGAGTTAGAATATAAAAGATCACTTGTGTGGTTAAGTTGTGTTTTTGTTAGTTGGCGAATGCACCTAGTACACCATACACTTTGTCAGTCCAGTCACGCATGTACAACGGCTGAAAATAACATCGGGGCCAGAACATCACATGCCCAATTAGTAGGCTCACCAGAGTCTAAAAGCTCCTGCTATATACCCATTGACCATTGCATTGATTTCAGCCACAGCATACACCAAGCTGTAACTCATATCACGAAGACTGCCTCAGATGGTATGCTTTATAACTGGATTGAAGCATAAAGCTCTCACAGCAATACACATTGTGCTCCAATGGTGCTCTCTTGAATACGAACTCCTTCGTATATGGCGCGATTCAGGCACTAAACCCTGTATTCACTTATCTCTACATATCTTCAACCTCATCCTTGCAGTCGAAATTGACTCTGATCTTGGCCAACAGCATCATTCTCTCTTTAGCCAAGACGAATTAACCAGGGCAAGCGTGCCTCCTAGAGTCGACCGTCATAATCTGCTGGCTAGAAGTTTTAAATGATTCCTTGCCGTTCTGCCCTGCTACTAAAGTCTGTATTGTTAGATAATGCGGATGGCGTCATCCGTTGGTTGGCCGAGCAGCAGTAGTTGGCCCGGAAGGGCAGCTAGCTGATGCGACCAAGCAGGCACAAGTAATATTGAAAGGGCGTTGCATGCAGGATTGATCTATATAAATGTGGATTGGCCGAGAATCCCTACCAAGGGGTTAGGTGCTATTTTGCATACATTAAAATGTATTTGAAAAAGACTGGTGGCCGACCAGTCACATATCAGAGGCAGAGGACGACCACCTTCAAGCCTTGAACTCAATATTTACAGCGTAAAGTGCACCAATCAAATTCGATATCTGAAGCTAATGTAAGCATGATGATGATGATAGGATGATGATGATGGCTGATGTAGTACTCGCTATCATTGTGTAACACGGGTGCGTAATATGAACACTGTTGTCGCGGTGGAGGCAGTTAGGGAGTAATGGCTAAGTTTTGCGAGAGATTGACAAGGATGAAGAAAATTGAACGCTACAGATATTTCTCTCTCTATGAGACTCCCAATCCATGTTGACACACAACTAATCCCAGGCCAAACAGGCGGAGTGACTTTTAAGCTAAACATCCTGCTCTTCTCCGAAAAAGAATGTAATGTGTGGCTGGTCGAGTGCCCGGATATATGGATGTCTGGGCCAATGACAAATGACTTGAATGCGCACCATATGTTATTCTAGTAAATTGTTCTTCTTGTAACGAACCAGAAGTGACAATGACTAGAGGTAGTTACATCAGATTCCCCTATCGTTAGAGAGTTGTACAAAGGGGAAAGTCTCTAGTTGCATGAAATCACGTAGCACAACCTCAAACTTCATTCGGTTAGTATTTCTGCACATAATTCCACAGCAAATAAGATAAGGTCGGAAAATTATACTGCTTCTTCAAACTCGTTTAATTATAATTTCGAAGATTTTATTGAATAGCTAGTACTAATTGAAATACCTGGCAGACGGAGGGATGTCCGTTCAACACAGTGGCCGTCTGCGGCATGAACGGCGCATCATACCAACACGCAGTCGACGAGATCGCTTCGCTGATCGACGCTCGTTTTACTGTGTGGGACGAGAGGGTGACGACGCTCCCCTCATGGGGCGAGGAATTCGATACCCAAGTTCTTCAGTACATCCAGGGTATTCAGAGCATTGACCAGGCCAGCCTTAGCTGGAGGTAATAATGTTTCAATCCAGCCCTTTCGGAAGACGGGAAACCCGAAGCTAACACACAGAACAAGCTTTCGAACGGGGAGGTATTTTGGTCCAAGAGCGGGGGAGGTTCGCCGGTCCAGGAATATTGACGTACTTTTCCAACCCTCATTTCTCTGTCTGAATGTGTGATCATCTTCCTGGTCGACGAACTTGACTACACTGTCCCAATGAAGCATAAGCCATACTTGGAGCACTGGTGAAGCTCGGCAAGCTTGTACCGATTCGAGGAGGTCGTGGTGGCATCATTATCTTCCAGCCTATGAAGGCGTCGCTGAAGATCGGCGTGAGCGGATTCGGTCATAATTGGATACAAGCAGAAACTGGAGATGTCGTAGTAGTCGACGCAATCAAAGTACGCTTCGAGTCAGAACCGAGGCGGAACTCAGTAGCTTGTGGGAATCAATCTGCTCATCATGGTGTCAGGTCAAAATTGTCATGAAGTAATGAGTAACATTCATACTGGAATCGCTGACCTTTTTACTGCTGGTGTGACCGATGGCAACTTGAAGTCTTCAGTCCAGTAAAGGCCTTTTGCGAGGCTTGTGTCCAACATTAATTGTGCGTAACTATTGTCGTTGGCCTACCTGGGAAACATCGGCCGGTGAAACAAACCCCCGCGGATGAGATTGGATGCTTTGCGAGGAGTGTGACATCCATTTGGAGGGGTCACGGTGTCATTCTTCTTCCGATTCCGACTTCTTTCATTCAATCCTGCTTCCCTTTCTAGCATTACATTCTCCATATCGAAAATATTTTCAGTTAGTGGGCATTGATATCCCCGACACCTCACGATGGCACGTCTTTAACTATACATGCGCCAAACAGCACAAGATCCAGGATCTCAAAGTGCCCACGAGGCAAAATCCACGATGTGTTCGAGCTCCAATTTGGCGTCAGCTCCCGCGTCAACTCAGTACTCCCCGCCGTCCATCGAAATGGAAAGATACACCCCGATGACCTCGACTTCGACACCAGATGATACACGCCCCTTGAAGCATAGAAACAATCCAAACCAGCCAACATCCTATTCCACAACAAACTAGACTGCCGATACTCTTCCTAGAGTACCTTCAGAGCCTCTTGGCTCTGAGCGTTCACACATTTCCCTTCGCGCGCTAGTTTGCCTCGACGCTTTCCACCGGTACCAGCAAGTTCACGACCGTGATCTGGAGCTTTGCGATGTTGTCTCGTTGCCTGGTTTACAAGCGACAAATGCGAAGCGAATGGTCGCGGATGGTGTCTCTTAGTTATTCGATGCTGTTGACCCATTCGCGGGTCACCGCGTCGGGGCGTCCGTGGACTTTGTGTTCGGGGCGTCCTCGACCTCATCACGAGGTACTCACCCATCATGCCGCATTTTAGGCTGACAAGAAGCTTTACGGAACGTTTGAAGACCCGGCACAAGACGCGGTCTCGGTCGCCTGAGGTGAAGTCGCGAAGAAGTTTGAAAGCACAAAATAGGGAAATCTTGACGAGGCTTCTGGAGGCTGCATTGTAGGCGTTACAGGGTAGCTTCACAACTCTGGCATTCGGTGCCCACCATTTTACCCGAAGCTTCTACGGCTTACCCGTCAACGGGAAGACTTCAATTGAATGTAGCGTATGCAGTCTGCACAATCAGGGATTGTCCCTAGGACTAGTTAGTTGTAGGAAGCTGCAAGGCCTAACTCCGTTTCAAAACGGCCAAGAGACGGTGGCTCGAGAAGCTTCAAGAGTTGGTACTATTCTCGGACCGTTGTAGTTCCGTTTTTAAAATAGTGCGCATACGGTTAGGCAAAAGTATTTAGGCCTTCACTCCGTTTCTTTGCTTATTGAACAACTCGCTGTAGCTTATAGTTCCTACCGGCCCGTGTATCTTCCGGCGTGTCTATAGCAGTGTGGCTATTAGCCTTAGACTACAGCATCACTATAATTTTATTCATACTAGCAATGGATCTCGTCGTATACGTATGGTGACCGGCTATCTCGGCTTCAGCAAGATACTCTGCCACCACTGGCGAAGAGTGGCTCTCAATGCCAATGTGGGCACCAAAGGGGAGAGCACATATTAGATAGTCAGCATTTAAAGCCTCCTCAGTTCATCTTTTCTGACCTTACCTACCTGCACGATAGCATTGTGACATGGTGCTTCGCTTGATTGTTGGACTTGCTACTGTCGCATTGGAGTGTACATACCATCAGAGCGCACGCTCTAGTGGAGTTCCAATTTTACGTGCGACAGCCACACTGGTTCGTGTGGAACATACACATCGTCACAGTGCAGGATCACGCATTTCCATGTGCTGCATTTGCAGGGGATCTCAGGTGTTGGGTCTATTACTATTCAGCACTGCTCAGCAGTGGTTTACACCAGGCTGCCCCAGCAGCTACGATAAACTCAAAAGTAAACTAGCTACTATAAACCTCCAGTGCATGCCGCCATAGTCCAGTGATTACTGTACACTTCCCCCGAATTCACTCAGCCCTGACGATAACGACGTTCCAACACAGCGTTGCGCAGTCGGTACTCGCTGATGATGATATTGAGAAACCGCGTCTGATCTTCATGTTCCAAGCGCAAATCCTGCATCAATCTCTCATGACGCTGTTAAAGGCGGCGAATCTCGTCGTTGTGGCGAATTGCAGGATTGGCCAGGACATTGTTGGCAACTTCCTGACAAGGAGTACCAGTGCGCGAAGCCAAAGCCTGAGCTGAGTTGCCATTGGTTGCGATAGATGAGCCAGAGGGGGTGGTTGACCGAATGTTTGAGCTTAAACCAGCACTCGACGAAGCGCCGACAGCGTTGGTATGACCGGAAGAAGAACTAGGGTTATTCTCGCGAATGGCAGCAGGATCGAAATCTGAAGCTGACGGGAGTCCATCAAAAACAGCAATTGAACGGCGCTCGGCGAAAGCGGGACTGATCGGCGCTCTATTGTTGCCGATGAGTGGAGCAACTCGAGAATTCTCGGCGAGAGGGGCAGCAGGTTGATTGTTGTTGGCGACGGGCTGATTTCCCATGTTCATAAGGGCAGCAGGATGGAATCGAATGTTCGGGGGGACAGATTGTGATTGAGCTAAAAGGCTCGGAACGGCAGGTCGGGGTCGAATGTTCCCAACAAAAGGTCGGTCGTCGTCAACGAGAAAGTTAGCTCGAAAATTGGCGGAGGTAGGTTGAGATGCAGCTCGAACGTTGGCGGGGACAGGTTGAGATGCAGCTCGAACGTTCGCGGCGACAGGCTGGGATGCAGCTTGAACGTTTGGAGCGGCAGGTTGGGGTTGAACAGGGGCAAGGGGAATCTGAGATCCGGCGGGTCGATCGTTGTGCTCAAGAGTTGTGCCATGGACGTTTTGCAAGTGAGCAATAAGAGCCTCGTAACTTTTCAGGCCCAAGCCATGGCGAGTGCAGCCATCCTGGTAGCAGATATGGTTCGACACGTTCTCGCGGTGGTCACGTAGGTTGTGGTTGTCCAGCCTATCGTTCCGGTTAAAGGATTGGTTGCAACCATCATGGCCGCATGGGTATGCGCGACGACGATTCATCTTATAAAGATTCGGCTGCGAAAAGGCGGCGTAGGTTGGTTGCGAGGTTTCGATGCAAAAGGCACCATGCGAAGCTTCTGTGTGGAGAATCGGTTCGATGCAAGGATGGGTGGTGAAGATGGGTAGTGAAGATGGGTGGTGAAGATTCAATACAAGGCTTCGCTATGAAGATGCAATAGAAAACCTCGTGGTGGAAGTTCGTGGTGAAAGTGCAATGCGAAGCCTCGTTGCGAAGATGCGATGCAAAGCTTTATTGCAAAGATACGGCGCGAGGCTTCTTGGAGAAGACTCGTGGTAAGATTTCGATACGAGGGATTCGGGGTGGCTTTATAGTGGCTACGGAAATTGGATACGGTTCATTCAATGCAACGAGACCTTGGTGCATTGAATTGTAGCCACGAAACCTCGATACGGCAGAGTGAATGCAACGGAATCCCGATACGGTAGAACGACCGTGGCCAGATTTTAGTACAACATACAGATATAGCATAGCTTGAATATAGTGAAGTGAATGTAACGGGAGTGTCATTAAATACAGTCCTAGATTGCAGCGTGGCTACCCTGTAGCCTTGTTTGAATATTACCACGTCAAATAAGCCATGAGTAACAGTGACGAGAGCATTGTCATGACGCCCTTCAAGAAAGAGCGTCGCATGAATTCCAATCTCCCACAGCTCTTCCATACCCTTTTATGCGTAATCATCTAGAGAACCCGGATATCGACACGTCGCTCAAGCTTCTTAGAAACTAGCCTTAGGCACCTTATGAAGAACAACCAGCTGACGTTGGTGGTTATAAAACCATCTAATCCCCTTGGATTGATAGGCATCTCTCAAGTCCTCGGGAGCACCAACCTCGCCATCTGGGCCTCGGTTGTGCCTCTGTTGAAAACGCTTCATCAGAAGCCATTGGGCCCTATTCCAGGCGTTCATGAATTCGGGATCGCCTCTCCAAGTGCCCAGGAGAGGAACATCTCGTACTAATATTGGGAACGTTTGAGGCCCCGGTCTTGCCTGGATAGCTTGGCACACAGCAAGGTCATCCTCATTGAGACCAACCGCAACCTCGCCCCAAGAGTCGACCTGTTGCGCATAGAAGAGGTCGCTTGATGCATGTAGATAGAGGTCGCTGGAAGGCGCGGGGCACGCATTTCTCTGATGCGTTTGAGCTTTTCGGAATTTCTGAATGATATCAGGCTCAAGCAAAGGAGATACGCACTCGGCATAATTGAAGAAAATGAAGGCACGGTAGAGATGCGCCTTACAGCGCTGGGGGTCCGTGAGACCAGAAAATGTAAGTCCATAATCAAGAACCACGATAAGCCAAGCGAAGAGATCCTCTCTATCACTTTTGGACATCGCGCTTGTTGGTGCTGTCTTTCGTAACCAGGTGAGATGCTTGTGCATGCTGCGACTGATAGCGACCAATGCTTCCAAGGTGGCATGCTGCAAGCTATTTCTCTCCGGTGATGCCATGGGGTATCTTTCTATCTTTCCCATTATGGATTTGAGTCCGATATAGTAGTAGCAAATTGCGTCCGAGTACCGACCCATCAGCTCGGCTTGGCGTCCTTGCTTGAGATAGCACTCTTGGACTGTAATGAACGAGTCGACGGAGTTTGATACTTGCATCATCTGCTGTTTCAGTGCTGTGTCTGCAGCGTCGTCGCCCAGTCCTTTTACGGAAACATGTCTCAGGCCTCGTACTGCATGCAAAAGTTCGATCACCTTTGTGGGCACTGCGGGACGTCTCGTTTGTGCAGGATTGATGGCCACTGCAACTGTGTAGTGATGGCTAGTCAGATTGCTGATATCCTCAATAAACGTCCCATACCTAATCGGGTGGTATGGGAAGATAAATTCTTGAAGCAGCGGGTGATTTCCTCCCGAGTAGCTCTGCGTATCCTCTACATTAAAATGGGCGGCAATCCTAGATTGCAAACTCTCCGAGTATTGTTTGGGAACTCCAAGAGGTCTCAGGCCAGATTGATCATCGAATATTCCATTAAGGGGAAAGACAGTAGTGCAGCGAATAAAGCAGTTGGTTCTGAGCAGGCAGTGCCAGGCTTCATCTCGGATCTGCTGACTGATGTGGAGGATGGTGGTGTCGAGGGGCTTGGGAAAAAACATATGCTGATCGAAAGTGACAAAGTACTGGTAGACTAAGTCACGCACCTCCGGGGGGATTTTGAATAAAGGAGAAGAATGCGGCTGAATCCTTGTTGACTCGTTGCTGGCTGGGGGAGATAGCTGGAGATTGGCGGTGGACATGGTGATGGATTCCATTGGCCTTGGAAGCGTAGCCCCTTTTCAAGGCTAGTATTGATGACGGAAAAGAGAGAATGGGTTGACTAACTGTAAGGATTAAACTGTGAAGGAGAGTAACTTATTATATCCCATTCTCTAATCAGCTACTAATAGTGATCGGAGAATGGGTAAAGAGGGCTTTGCATTCTCCGAAACGTTGGTGGACACTACGAGTTGCTATTAAGATTCTTGTGATCTTTTATAAACCTTAAATATCTAACTACCACCAATTACCTGCGACTTTCAAACGTGTCCATTTAGTGATTTTCTGGAGAATACCAGTACTTGACGAAAGTTCACATTGAGCCAGCCCAGCATATAGCTTAATGACAGAAGGTAAACAACACAACAAACATCAGGATAGGCTTATCAGGCTCTCTGCAATTATTAAATGAAAGCAAACCAAATTCCTTGATACGAAGGAGGAAAGAAGTGCAGCAATGTAATTGATCATGGAAGGGGTGGATGACTTGGCTGTTGTCATTTGCAGCCATCAATATTCATCAATGGACGTTGAAATTAGGTTAAGTGGATTGCTTAGTCACTTACCCCCCCGGCAGTTTCTTCTCAGCCCCTGTCGGTTCTTGAAATAGAGTCCGTTCACCACAAGTATCTCGAGCCCCACAGGTACAAGAGTGGTCGGAAGTACCGCAAGACCCACAGATACATCGATGCGCAAATGCACGAGAGAGCAGTAAGCGACAACAAGCGCTGCAAGAATGGCCGTGCACCGGGCTTTGGCTAGCGCCTTCTTTATTTCAACGTCAAAAGATCCCATGAATTAGTTACTCACTATCCCGGCGTTGGCATAGCAACAACATGCCAGCCGCTAAATCTCCTGCCCCCTACAACTGTATACCTAATGCTTCGTCCAGCACAGGCCCAACATCGTGACCCCAAACCATCATTTACACAGACAAATCAAAGGATTGCAGCTAGTTGTGCAGTCGATATATCCTATGACTTAGTCCCAGACTCCAGTTCTCCTTTGGCAATTGAGCCATTGCCGTGAGTCTTGATTTCTGCTGTCTGCACTTCTGTCTGCACCGAATCGGATAATTGAACAAAACAAAATTGAAGTCATGGGTTGAAACGTTTTGTCATTGTATTTCAACTAATCGGCGTGAGGCTTTCAAGACATCCTATGTGCTCCAACAATGATTTTGTGCGACACTGCTTGAATGCGACAGCGTCTTTGTAGCCTGTTGTGTCGAGCTTTCCCCTTGTCTCACTCGTATAGTTAATGCAATGAAACAAAGCCACCATTGTTGGCGAGTATCACAAATATATAGGATCAAATGATTCCTTGCCTAGCTGGGATTGGAAATGCAACAGATGCATTCGCCGATACAATTTTGGCCCCCACAACGCTCATATTCTCCTCAGGCATAGAGGAGCCCTTGCTTGTTGATAAACTTCTGTTTAGATTGCCTGTCTTATCTCGCCCGACCTTTCCACCCATTCTTTTACTATGAATTACACCATGGACGACCCTACTGTTCGGGGAACGCTGGGATTCGAGTTCGAATTCTTCGCTACGGCTCTGCTGCAATGGACGCCTGATTACCTCCGAGCAGCGAAGGCCCAAAGGCCTGGCTTTGCGACGAAAATAACGGGCGAGGAATCCACCGACCAGTTGGGGACGATGTACCCTGGCTGCTTAGTCGTGGCAGCCGGCCTGCAGTCCGACAAACATGCGTATATAGCTCAGGAGATGGTCGGATACTTCCGCCAGCGAGGCTTACACGTGAACGACACGGGCCCCGATCTGGAACCCAGGGTGCCAGAGGACCCGGCAATCCTCCAGCAGCCGTCCCCGTACGCCCGGAACGCCACCAGCGAGCGGCACCACCGCTGGTCCATTACGGACGACATCACCGTGAGCGCGCGTGGCACGTTTGACCCCGTTGACCCCCGCCATAACGGCAACCACGACGCCTATCTCGAGGCCGAGATGCTGCGATGCCGCGGCATCGAGGTCACCACGCCCGCCATGACCGATACGCCCGAAGACTACCAGGAGGTGGTTCAGGTCCTAAACATGATTAGAAGCATGTACTTTCTGCACGTGAACCCAACCTGCGGGCTGCACGTCCACGTAGCTTTTGGCCAACACCCGATCACCATGCCGCCGCTGCGCAGAATCGCCTGCCTCCTGTTCGCCCTCGACCCCTTCCTGGCCACGATCCACCCCGAGCACCGCACCAGCGAGAATCCCAGCTGCCCTTCGGTCCGAAAGCTGAGCAACGTCGCCAAGGGCTGGAAGTTCTCCGACGCGGTCATGGACCTGAACCGGAGCCGCATGGGCGAGGACGACGAGTACAGCCCGCAGTACGCCCAGACGGTCAACAAGGCGGGCGCCATGGTGGAGTACGTGCCGATCCCCGACGCCGTCGCGGAGATCAAGGCCTGCAAGAAGCCCGAGGAGGTCGCCTGGCTGCTGACGTGCGAGTACCGGGCCAACTACAACTTCCAGGCCTTCCTCGACGGCACCTTGAACCCGACCGTCGAGTTCCGCGAGCACGCGGCCACGACCGACGCCGGGCGCGTCGTCGCCTGGGGCCGGCTTTGCGTCGCCTTCGTGCGCTACGCGGCGTTCGAGATGGACGGAGACGACCTCGACGAGATCGTCATGATTTGCAACGACGCCGAGACGGAGCCCGAGGGCACTCGCCGCTCTACGCTATGGACCCTCCTCGAGTTCATGGGCCTGCAGGACAACGCCTACGACCTGAACGTGCCGCGCCCGCGCCCGCGGGCGCAGCAATCGCGGAATGTGAGCATCGCCATGACGGATGCGCCAAGTATGTGAGTCCCGAGTATTATTGCGATGGACTGATGCGCCAGATGACATGTAAGTGGTAATATTTAGTCCAGTGAGTCGTCGACGAAAAACAAGGTAGGTGAGTGATTGAAAAGAAAGTGTTATATCTATGGCCATCTGTTTCGGTAAGTGGTAAGTAATAATAAATTGAAGACTGGTTCAAGAGAATCGAGAAAAGTCTACGGGTAACTTAAGTCGAAAATGAGGGAACAGTTAACATGGAATGTCATCGTATGTCCTATGGAACAGATGTAGACAATACCGAAAACCGAGATTATCTCCATTCCGTACTTCAGTCGATGCTAGAGTAACCCATCAGAAGTAAGGCACGCATTTCCTTCATCTGCTCGATTACATATAAATTATAGGAATCTACCCCATCTACACACCTACTGTTCTTCCACCATCAATCATGTACACAGTCGTGAAGTGGCGTTCAAGGTTATCCGCCTGAAAACTATGGAACACACCGAAACTTCGCATCTTCTTTTCTCGGACGGAACACCGTGTTTCTTTGCGTAGCCTTCGTGCCTCGAGTGCAAGTGTCTGTTTCGGTCTCGGATGGTGGCGAAGCCCATGTGCCGCCACGGGCAGTTGAGTACTGGCCATATCGGCGTATGCTTCTTCCGGCAAAGACTAGGTTGATGTTTGTTGGCGAAGCGCTTGGAGCAATGGGTGCGCCCCCATTGGTGTCAGACTGCCGCATCATCGGCCGGGCTTGCGTGTTCGGATGGTGATGGTGCGTCTGAGGGCGGCAGTGGCTCCTCGCTCGCGGAGGTGCTGCTGTCGGTTGGGGCCCCTAAGGAGTTCGAAGAACTGGCGGCTAATTGTTTCTGTCGACAGGGGATAGATGGCGTAACCGTGCCTTGGCGGCGTCGACCTCTTCCCTCTTCTGCGCCCAGTCTCTGGGATTGATGGCGTAATCGTTCCTCGGCAGCGTACCTAACCCCATCCTTTCGAATTGGAGGGTAGTTCCTCCTGGTGTTGGTCAGCCAGTAGGGGTAAGTCCATTAATTGGTGTATCTGATGGCGAGCCGCCGAGTCTTTATGCAAAGCTGGTGTTCTTACCTAATGACATTCTATCTTGACCTGTTCCAAAGTCAATTCATTTTTATCCCAGTGCCGAAGGCCCAGCAGCTACCGAAACTCGCTATCTTGCCCTTCGGTATCAGATTCGATACCCCCTTCAAGGTTGCTGTGTGATTGTTGTTGGTTGCTGTTTAATCAAGTCGGCATCCCTCGTATGTCTACCCTTGAGGGCCGCAGGGCTCCCTGTCGTTCTCTTTTTCATTCTCATCGGGTCGGGGTCTCGTGCGATGTCATTTCGATGGGCTGTCGTAGAAAGGTGGATGGGTATTTGTTGTAAGAAAGTGATATATTAATAAAGCTGTGCTATGACCTATCTCATTTCTTACACCTGGAAGTCAATAATTGGAGACAAGGGTACGTCTGGCTGTTCCAAGCATGTTGAAAGATAGATACTAAGTGGCCAGAAACATAATATTCTGGGTTTGGTCAGTAGCATACGATGCAGTCAAAATGTGGCGGGGGGTTGAAATCCAAAGCCTGCTTTCGTTTCCACTCATCCTAAAAGGAGCACTAACTTCTTTGGCCCAGGCTAGCTGAAAGACGAATAGACCATCGCCACAGTGGCGCTGACAATCCCCGCGTCAATGCGCCGGAAAGCCCATTCAGCAAGCAAAATTACCTACTGCACTCCTTTGTACACGAGCACTTACTTATCTTATTGCATTTTAACCATATCGCAAGATGAGGCGTCGTTGACGGTGTTGCCTGTTGTATGTATGTGTATTTTAATCGACTCTTAGCTAATACTGGTGCTGTATTCGTACAGCATTCTGAGCCGTATTTGGTAGCGACCTATGATTGTTCAGCCGCCCCATCCGCCCTCAGTAATCGGCAATCGCCCAGAGTCGCCCCGGCTGTCTTTAGGTTTCCCTATTGGCTGTCCAGTAATCGCCCCCGGATCTCCTGTAACATGTTTTCCGCTCTCTTCTTGTGTTCGCCTGCGTTGGCGTTATGCAGTTGGTGAAGGGTTTCGTCGGATGATATTGGTACTGTGAAAGGTGATCATTAGCTACTATCACCACAAACGATACTCTTTCCGGGGTCTTGCTTTCGCTTGGATAGGCCAACAGTTCCATGTCTCATAGCTTGCTGTTGGTTCTTGATATCAGCACTTTAGAGCGAGAAGGGGGGGGGGGGGGTTGAAGTGAGATTCTTACTGGTGGTATAAAGTAGTGTCTCCGACGAGAGGATACCCGGGCACGATTTTTCGAACGGCGTAGAAGAGGGAGAAAGAAGAGCATTTCGTGTAGTGTGGGTATTCTGGTGTCTCGTGTACGACTGACAGCATTTGATATGAAAACGCGTTATCTCTTCCACTTGCCCGTCCTGGTTGACAGCTTCGGTTTCAACGAGTCCATCGTAATGTTGCCGCTAAAACATCCAGCCTGCTCCTGGGTGTTTAGTGGACGCAGTGAGTACAAGGCGTCAAAACCCCCACTAAGTTCCTTGTAGAAGTTGGAGGCAAAGACCTAGAAACATTCTTTTAAACCCCCACCAACACTTTTACTCCGCTGGTCTGGCTCCGCGTCTGATTTATTTACTAAATTCTTACACAATTGCGCCGCAAGCCTAAAGCAAGGTTGAAGGATCGACTAGCTGCTCAGTTTCTCTCCCAACTTACATATGATATATGAAGAGGTTTGAAATTACCATCGACACATTTAACTTTGATCCTGACGCTAACTATTCTTTTTTGCTAGCTTAGACCTTTTCTCCCCGTCAGCTGCGAGCCTCGAACGAAACTGAATTTGTTATATACGACACAAAAGACTTCCCGCAACTCCCCCAGCGTCGGCGGCATTGGTATTTAAGCAGGTAGCGAGCAGCCTCTGGCCGTGGCGAGTCCATCAATACGAACGGACCACTTAGCAGAAACAGTCGTCCCTTTTTTCTCGTCTTCCCAAAAAGAGCAAATGTGAGGACCCTCAGGACAACGGAGTCACACCGTATCTTATGCCTACGTGCGCCGCTCAAGCCAAACTTCATACTCCAGACATACCCGAGGTGCCGGATATGTCAGCAGCTTCTCACCGACGGCCCATGCCATCTCGAACGAGGAAGAGGAAGTCGCCAAGGACGCACAAGAGCGAAGTACCCAAGAAGCTGATACCCCTGTGGGAAAAGATCGTCATATCCTCATAACTATACCATTTGTTTTCTTATACTGCTTTAAAATAAATCATTGTATTTCCCATGATACTCAACCCCTGATTACACCATTGAATCAACAGCACCGGTTATCGCCTGCTTACGAGACTTCCCAGCTGCAGTCCTTGCTTGTGTAATGAACTTGCAATAAAATCAGGAGTCACGGTAATATCAGTTCTTGATTCTCGTATTGGGATGATGGCCGGCTAGCCTCAAGCAAATGCCAACTACTTCCATTCCCAAGTGGCATGCTTCAGTTGACTAGACGAAGTTTGCCGCTTCGACATTGCGATGCATCCTAGATGCCGCGCTACTTGAATAGTCCGAGGGACTGGGTCATGTGAGACGAGTAGTAAGATGATCTTCTCTAGCCCTATTCAAGGCTGGACCGAGGTCAGTAAGGTCTCCCGGCGCCGTACTCTACCAGGGGTAAACACCATGGGGCTAGATGGCCTTGTTATTATATACAACATCCGTATAAGGATTCATAGACTTCACCAAACGCTGAGACCTGTCCATAAAGAAGGTGACAGCAGGGCATTGTCAACTACTTTGTTTGACTTGTGCTGCATAAAGAGCCTGCTTTGAAGTCACTTGGGGAAAAGGGATTAGTGGAAGCTATCACGAGGGACAATGAAATGAAGCTACAACATGGCCCAGATTGATTGAGATTTTCAGCAGCGGTAAACCCCTTGCGCTGAAGTCATAAATTCCATTTCCGGCTTTCGCCCTTGCTACCGGGCTCAATACTGAGCACCAAGACGATGGTATTGCTCTTCTCAGCATCGAAACAGCTGTGGACGATTTCTATAGGATTACATGATGCAGGAAGATCAACTGAGGTAGCATGTAGATATTCGGGAAAGTTGAATTAGCACGCGTTGCATTGCACTCAATCAAAGCCACGGCGCGAATTCTGAGTTAGCGACTACGGAGACGCCATGGAAGAGCATAAGAAGAAATGCTTGAAAATTATAATCTCATAGTTTATAATAACCAGAATATTGCTTTTCCTGTATTTACCGATGAACCAGAGGATGTAAGGCTACAACCACGAATTACAATATCATCCGTTAAAGCAGAGTCTCTGTCTGGATTGCAAGAGCTCACACGCGAACTCGTCGGGTAGTTACTTGTTGGCAGGCCACTCAATGTACGGCGAGCGCAACTACGGCAACAACGCTACATCAACCACGCCAACGACTGCAACAACAGACGTCTCAGGCTGGAGAACGCGTTCAACCCGTCCTGGTCACCAAAGGCATTCGAGACACCTGGCACTCCGTCGAAGTCAACGGGGAAAGATCGGCAAATGACTCCAAGCGGAACGAGAGAATACCTACCGGCTCACAAAGGAGAACGCAACAGCGACCAACACGACGAAACACAAATCCGTACCAAACCTCAGCGGCTACTGCCACGAACTGGGCGAGAAAGGGCTGTTGTACCTGAAGGAAAGTGTACAGCGACATCTGGCGGCCCAGCAACAGGCAGTGACAGCCCTAGGGGTCAGTAATGGGGGTCCTGATAATGGGGGTCCCGACGACTGAGGCCATATTCGCGATCGTGCTACTTCTGAGAGACCTTCTTTGCTCAAGTAAATAAGAACCCCTTGCAATTTTACCAAGTCCTTTCATGGAAACCAGCTTGGAATGGGGGCCTGAGAGGCTTGAGAGGAAGGACGAAAGACAGGAGGGGCCACTGTTGCGCACACCCACCGCCGTCTGTCGATAACCATAATTTAGCCGCCGCCAATAGACGTGGTAAACCTAATGCATGTCGTAAATCTGACATTGGATCACCGCAGAAGGCAGGAGGCAATCAGAACCGGTCCCTTGTATACTGATTCAGATTATTTAACGTTGTTAATACTGTTGCTGTGATACTAACCGAATTGGCAAATATGATTTAGGTACATACCTACTGATCCTGCTAGACTAACACCTCCTCCTTGTATAAGGACCAACTTCAATACTAGATAGAGTCTTCCGTGGAGGTAGCCCCGTTTCCCATCCTAGTTGCCTAAAAATGGTAAATGTTAGGTTGAAGATCGAAACATTAGACATCTACGAGCTTATGAAATTCATCACAGCATAAAGATTCATTGCGTATAAACTATTACCGCGATAACTTAGCGCCAGCCACCCATAGCTCTAATAGGAAACATCATAGGGTCGCTATAATGGCATTGGGGAGCCTAATGTTGAAGAAGGTTGTACCGGTGGTGCATTGGTGGGACGTCGGATTGTGGTATCAAGCAACGCATCAGTATCTCAGTCTCATGGGATGGTGGTGCCAACGAGAGGTTGGGCAAATACTTCACGACGAACAGTGGTTCTGCCGCGTATTGGTCTCACTCGAACACTCGAATAACATACCCCGATTTGGGGCCGTGGGGTTGGCGGGCGCCGGCGGCCACGAGAGCATGGTTGGTAACCCCCGATGTGATCGCCTGTGGGCTCATGTACTTCAGTTGGGCGAAAGCTGCCCGAGACGCATCGGAAAGTCTAGATAAGCGTCTTGCAGACTTTGGAGATGCCCACGCGAGCAGATCGGCCGTGCACGTGGGAAGAAGCACTAGGCGAAAGGGAATTTTGCCATGTCAGTCTTTGCTGCTTGTGAATTCAGTCTGTCTTATTGGAGACTGGTGTAAAAGTTATCCTGTACTATTTGACGCGAGGTCCGGAACTGTGGAGTGGGCTATCTTAATGTAGTGGTTGCACTAGAAACCCCCGCTTGTAGCAGGAATCAAAGGGGGCGATATGTCTCTTAGATGTGTGGCGCACGGCTCGTTGGGTAGTCGCAGGCTGACGAGGTCCACCTTGATGACGGGATCGGAGCTGCGGATCAGGTGGTAAGGTCACCAAGATGGTTGGACGGTGGCTACGTTGTTGTTGTGGTGGTGGGGATGCTATTCGAACATCAGTCAGGGGCTGCGCTAACTCCATGTGCGCGCAAAACTAATATTGTACGCTAATAAACTAGATCATCACAGTGTGTCGCATTCAGTGAGGCAAAACTCAACTTATTGTACCTGTATATGGCGACAACCATTTTGACTCAGATGGCGCGCTTTTTGGTCACGCAAAATGTCGGATGCCTGGCCAACCACATCTTACGCTCCCCCTATGGGTAAACCCGTCATCCAATATGAAACCCTGCTCTATTATCGACTAAGACAGCGTGGATGTGTTCATCTGCGGGGCTAAGTTGAGCAGGGTCTACGATCCTGTCGTCAGCTCTGTGGGTTATCAGAAATACATGTGTTAGTCAGCACGCCAACTAAATACCACTTAGCCTTGTTCATGGTTCTATTGTACCTCCCTCGATATAAAATCTTGGGTAGGACTGTAGTAGCTTATCTTGCATCCATTGGAGTAGCATGAAGGCCACGCTGCCAGATGGGAATGGTGATGGTAATGATTGTAGTTGTGGTGGTGGCTTCTATTGCGGATTTGTCCTATCAGAAGGGACATAATGAAATAGAAGGTATCGAGTAAACAGGAACCTATAAGGAACTCCTTACCCTAATAGCTACCCCTCGAGATGGAGGACGGGTGGTATTCGCAATATGTATTCAGCTGTAAGGGAAAGTTTCGGGTGTTGGTTGTAATGGTGTATTGGGTAGAAGTCGAGTATAACAGTCTATAGTCTGGGGTACGAGCGAACGTACTAGGTGGCCTGATGAGCCTATAGATGTGCCGGGAACGCCAGTCGTCTGATATGGTGAGTCCGTCATCTTGCGGCTGTAGTTCGTTGTCTCTATCTCGGAGGGTAATAATATCGGTTGCTTCGCTGCACTGTTGAGTATATGTGACGAGTTTAGATCCTAATAAGATCAGGCGAGTATGGATATGGGTTTTGCTCGGGTCGGATTGTCTTCTCACAGTGGCGGGCAATGAAGCGGTGAATACGTCAACACGGCATTTGGGACGAGGGCATCCTTGACTTGGTAAGCTTCCTTCTGTGGATGTGTCCTGTACGATCCAGACTGTTCCAAAGATGATGGGGGGCCCTTGGTGTGGGGTGATTGAAGAGCTTGCACCAACCCAACGAGCTAACGATATTGCTGTGTCAGTTAGAGCTAGTATTCACACCGATCAGACTTAAATGAAAGACATTGAGGCACAGAATACATACAACAGACTTAGAAAAGCCGAGAACGGGAGTGGGAGGTCGGTATCCAAGCAATGCCCCGGCAAGCGGAGGTTTTGGTGTGTCCGCCATAAAGGCTATTGAATAGACTACAAGGTCAGGATGAACGATAAAAGGCATTCCGTGGAGCTCCTGGAGCGGTGCGGTGGCTAAACCCAGAAAAGAAAGCGGAGTAAGAAGGCTGTCTAGTGGCTTGAGCAATGCAAGTTCCTAATTTGTGGGTGGAATAACTTAGACATTGTCGTCAAGCGGTGGATGATGCTGGAATTATGGCAGTTCTGATGCCCAAATCTTAAGCTGGGAGGGAGTCGTCAGCGAAGGGAAGTGCGGGAGATGGCAGGGTGAGTGTCGCGTTCGCAAATACAAAAGAAAAAGAGCTTGAGATCATAGATATGGGCTGGCAAAATGAGGCAAACTAAATAAAAGGGTGCAACTGTAAAGATAACTGGAGTGCAGGAAGAGGTTGAAAGTGACTAGAGCACTGCAAAGAACAAAAGGTGACACGAGTGAAATCGATCTTTAGTTGGATTCAGAAGTCCATTCCCCCCTTAAGCTTGCTAGAGCCAATTCATAAAGCCAGATCAGAAGTGCTTCATTGAGGCCATCAATTCCAGTGTGCAAGCCAGACCGTGTGGGCCACATCTGGATAATGCTTTCGTACCTGAAAATCCCAGCTTTGCACTGCCTGCAGATAGTGCCAGGCTAACAGAACTCCGGCCCTCTATTTAGTAACAAGCCACCAAGTTCTTTGAGCTAAATTCGGTCAGCGAGACCAGAAGCATCACGTGGGTCTGTCCCCGAGGTTTTGGCTAATATCGCCGATGTCTGCTGTGAATGGCTAGGCAATCGTTGTCCTATCATACAAGGAGGAAAAAGAATGCAAAAAGAGAAAACCACAGCTATTCACGTGGAATTGCGCAACCAACTTCTATAGATAACTCCTATGAAACAATAAGATACGATGCGGTGCCGACAATAGAGAAGATGCCAAGCCAGACTCCAAGGGCTTTGAGTATCAGTCTGGTGGCATACTTGTCTGCCGCTTGACCGTCATTCACCCTCGGGAATGGCTCATTAGGCACGGGCACATCCAAAAATTGACACAGAGGACCCCATCCGTCACTCAGCTCCATCTCCAGCAACTGTCCCTCAGGCACCAGCGATCTCACGTTTCTATGGTGAGCTTCCAAGATGTCTGGAAAGTAGGTAGATCATGGCCAGTCAGCTGGTAATGATCTGTAAAGGTCGTGGTGGCTAGAGACTTACGAGGACCTCCGCGCAGGATCAGATCGGAGGCGGTGTCGGTGCCAGGATCCAGGCCGGCGAGCCGCAATGTCGAACGGCTGTATACGCTCGCGAACGTCGCAAGGTGCCGCCAGCCCGGTATCGGCGCGAGTAGAGGCCCGATCCACCACGGCGCCGCCCGGGCCGTGACGGCCTTGATGCTGTCCCACCACTTCTGCGGATCGCGCCGGACATGCACAACCTTGGCGTCGGGGTACAGTTCCATCATTTCGGGCATGAAGTCGGACGGCGGCATGTCTGTCGTTGCCACGAAGCCGGCGGTGGCTTTTCGGACAAGCTTGAGAGTTTCTTCCTTGTTTCCAGCTTCTCGGGCCTCGTATGCTTTGATCCATGTTTTACAGTAGTCTAGGGAGTGGTTAGCCAATGGACGAGAGATATGTTTCGTAGCTGGGCTGGCTGACCGTCATCCCGCACTAGGATTTGGGTCCCTCCGTGGCAGACTGGACCATCAAGCAGCTTTTCCAAGGCCAGTGACATGGACAGGGTCCCCGTTCGGGAGTACCCTGCTGAAATTACCCGGACCTTCTTTGAAGGATCCGTGGGGATAGATGCAGTTCCACCCATGTTGTCGAAAAGCCAGGCTCACTGGTTGTCAGGTCTCTTGTTGAAGATAGAAAGGGAGGATGTGTTTTGGGAAAAATGACAGAAGCCGTTCAATTTGTAAGATGCCTTGGAAGGAAAAACCTGCGGGCTGGTTTCTTGGGGCCGGATGAACCTTCTGCTAGGAGCCTGAGATGATTGGGTGGTATTGTCACACGATAGCCATGCAATTGTCATTGGTTAAGAAAGTATCCTTGGCAGCTTACACCCCTTGCAGGCTGTTTCCGCTTGAAAGGCGCTAGTAGTTAGTGCGACTCCGATTTACGAACCATGCATTTCGTCTTCGCTGTCTAGTCCATATTCTTGTGATCTGCGTGCAGCGACCTTGTCAGGGTATCGAACATCTCCCACTCCTCGTCTTGGTAAATGGCGTATTGGCCAGCTCCCATCTCGCCGATGATGGCACGGATCTCGTCCAACATGTCCTCCGCCTCCTTTCTCCGAGATGTGCCCTGCTTCCATATCGCTTCGGCCAGCATCCTCCGCGCACTCAAAGCTTGCGGCGAGTCTTTGCCAAGACGGCCATCCAGCCAAGCTCTAACATCAGTTTCCATCCTCTCCGCCTCCGCGTGTTCGCCGCGTGCGAGCAATAGACCGGCTAGACCGTGGAGGTGCGACAGGTTGGCCGGGTCTCGTCGCTTCTCATGCAGCATGCGCAGTGTGCTCTCTGCCTCGGCGCTCTGCTCAAGCTCCTGCTGGACCGAGCTGATCGCTAACCAGACGGCTCTCCAGCGCTCGTAATCGACGTCGTAAAAGGTCGTGTGGGAATCATTCGCGTCGGCAGCGGCGGCGGCATCTTGTTCCTTCAACTCCTCGTGGAGTAGCCGAGCAAGAAGCTGCAGCTTGACCGCCCGATCCAGCTTCTCTCCGTCCTCAAAATGGGCCGAAATACGATGTAGTTTCTCAGGCCGAAGGCTTTGCAGGAAGTTCCGGCTCAAGGAATAAGGCAGATCGCCCCAGAAGTCGTTGTCGGGGACGGGATATTCCCACGAGAAGCGGCGGGCCTCTCCGATATCCTTTTGCCCTTGTGAGTAGCGCACGCTACTTTGATAGCCCATTCTCAATTTTTCGGGTTAGTGCTCAAGGATAGCTTTGTCGCTCAGTTGTTTTAGCAGCGTAAAATCCTTTGTCGGTTTTAGGCAGGCGGTATTTGTCAATGAGTATCTGCTGACATGTGCGGCTGAAATCCTACTGCTGACTCTCAAGCAGGGGTGTTAGTGGTGAGGGGAAATGCAGCCTGGCAGTTGCGAAAGCAGCCTAGCTGATGTTGCCACAAGGTGGTCATATACGATCCAACCCCGTCTCACCAAAACTGCCAGGTTGAATTCTTTCCTTACATAGTATTGATGTAATTATACCCTTTATTTATTGACTAACAACTAGTGCAACATTATTAGCTTTTAGTCAACGAGGCCCGCCTTGAATCTATGGTGGTAAGCGACACCTGATATCGATCTAATGAGGATCGTCTAGAATCCATTGTTATAGCCGACACCATAGACTGGCATCGGAAGTTGTCCGCATGTCGCGCAAGAAGCTCGGCTGGCAGCACAGCCGGCAGCTCGATAGGAGCAAACGTCGTTGATGGGGTCGGCATTTCGTGCAACGCCTTGGCCCCCTCCATCTCATACCGCATCTCCTGGTCGCCCTGCATCTCCGCCGCCGATTTGGCATCGCCATGCATCTCCGCCATCGCGTGGCCGCTCTCCCCGAGCTCCGCCATGGAATCGTTGGCAGTCGTCGGCGAGTCGTCGTCCTTGTCGTCGCTCGGCAACGCGGTGCCTCGTTCCTTGTTTCGCTTACATTTGGCTCGCCACAGCAGCCCGCTCACCAGGAGGAGGGCCGCGCATAGCGTCCCGATGACGGCGCTCGTGATGATGGTCGCCAGGGGTGTTTTCTGTTCGGCGGGTTTCTCTGAGGGTTTGGGCTCGGGCTCGCTAGTAGTCGTGCTCGTGGGGATTGCGCTCGAGTAGGACGGCTCGACGCCCGTGGTGAAGACGGGCGCTACCGTGGCCACGACGTTGATGGCCCCGTGGGACAGTGATGCCGAGGTGGTGATGAGCGGGCCGGGCGGTAGCTGGGGGCTCTAGGTCAGTACATCATCCCACGCAGCGCATGGTCTGCGACCGTGGATCGCGGCTGCCCCAGACGCACAAGAGTTGAACTTACTTTTTCCGGCGGCGCGTCGGTGGACCCGGACTTGAAAGTGAATGTCGGGGAGTTGCATACAGTGCCGCGGGCTAGGTCCCATAATTGAATGGCAAATAGTTCGTTGGAATTGGCTTCGCTGATGTTGTCGGGCGGCAGCCATACTACCGAGTTCTCGGTGACATTCTCTGCAAACAGAATCGGAATTCAATTAGCGGTGCTGATATAGACTGCAGTGGACCTGCGAGGGGGGTTCGGGTGGGCATACGGGCGACGGGACCGACCAGTGAAGCCCGGGTTCGGACGTCGCGGTTGAGGAGGATGTCCCAGAAGCCGCCATTGACGCCTTCCCACACCAAGACGAATGGTCGGCCTGGGACCAGGTGACTCCAGTCAGGGTTGAGGAAGCACTCGGCTGCCAATAAGGGTGTCGCCAAAGCTAAAAGCAGCCAGCGAGTCGGTCTGCAGGCCATGACGAACAGCAGCCTTGGGAATCGATCAAGATCTAGATACTCCGTAGAAATGTTTGAAAGGAGAATCCAAGAACGTGTGGGAGGCAGGACCATCGAGACTTGGAATCCTCTGCACTTCGGCGGGCACGGGTGGGTCGGACCAGGGGTCGGGCCAGGGGGTCGCCTCAGGGGGTCCGGTCGGGTTTCGGCTCTACCGTCAATCGTCGGGCCTGTCATGTGTGGGGGGGCATCTTGGATCGCTTAGATCCTTCCAAGACTTGTGGCGCTTTGCTCTGATTTACTACCTATACTAATGAGACATGACTGCACCGTCATTGTTAACACCCAGTTACTCTATAAGTAATTCAACGCATGGGATTGTTCCTTGGTTGAAATATTTTCATGATTTAGCGTGGTAGGCATTCGCCGCTTCATCCAATCTTATCAGTATTGGAGCCGCTAGAATAGAGGCTGTGCCTATTTTTAGTCTCCCTTCGTCTTTTTCTTCCTTGGAGCTTGCATAGCCCCTGTTCTTTTGTTCCACCTCTTCGTATTAACCGATCGTGTCTCCACATCAATCATCTGCTTCCTTCAATGCAACGGTGGTAATTCTCCAGTCTCCAGCAAGACTAGACTAAATCAAAATGACTTCTAGAATCGCCCTTATCGTGCCCCAAGTATAAAATCTAGCGCCAGTCTCACTGCGATTTCAAGTCCCTACTGCCGCCTCAACATTTCCCCTCGTACGCCTTCTTTTACAACACCTAGATGGTCTGAGCTCCAATGGTTGGGAATGCCACGGTTCGCGACCGGTCCGACAAGGGAATGGCCAGGTGCAACGTGCGTGCCCCAAGTCAGGATACCGATACAATTTCAGGCCTTTGTCATTGGCAACTCCATTACTACAACTCTTCTAGCACCACCCGCTACCGTCGCTCCGGAGCAGTGACCCCGAGCCCGGTCGAGTTGAAGCTGCCGACCCTTCGCGGCAGCTGCGGGACGGCTTTGAACAACCATGCCTTTCAGCCTGCCCAGACCAGTCACTCATGCTCATTTTCGCGAACAGGGATATGCACTGGACTAGTGTCACAGACCGATATTACTGCGGCTGTTTGTCGCCACAAGAATCGCCAGAGCAAAGGTGACGATCATGGATGTGCGAGTTGTCGCGGTATCTGGAGAAGGGTAGGTGACCACACGAGTACAGTGCCTGCCTGGGTTATGCCTTTGCCCTCTATACTCCAGGCGATGTACGACTACAATCGAGGGGTTGAGGATTTCCTAAATTGAACTGGATGATGTGATGAGGCTACTCTCTCCGTTCCAAAAGTCCTCCTACGGAATCCAGTTACGGTATTCTTGCGCCACCCTAGATATTTTACAAGGCAATTATAAGCGCACCGTCGTTAAAGTTGTCGTCAATATCCTAAAAGGGGGTTTCACTCCTCAATCACTCCTTTGTCCGGACATAGCCACAGGACATAACCACAATCAAGCCTCGAGGACCCGGTTTCACATCATCTCTGGATTGTAGGATATAAAAACATGCACAATGGGATGCATCGGCCTCAACGTTGCATTTTGGGAGTATTGCCATCACGCGAAATCTAGGCAACAACGTCAACCCTATCGCACGGAAGTAAAGGAATTTTTACATATCAAAGCGCAGCATAACGCCAAAAGCATTGTCAGCCGCAGTCAATCTTTTCAAGATCGACAAATGTGGCGCCGCTTACGGGCGATCTAACGCCCGTTTGGGTGTGGTCTCGTGAATCTGACATGCAGCTGAAATACGGAGGCGGGGATGCGAGCCAATCGGCGCCGCAGCTGTGCGCCCTTGGTGGTGTGTGAGACACAGTCACGCACCCGCAGGAAATGGCAAGACGCGGCGCAGTGCAGCCTCACAAGGCACGTCAATCAGACTAGTCGTCGCAATGAGGCTCTTCAATTGTGAGTTGGGCGCTTAGAAATCTATGAAATCCTAGCTTTCTTTTCTTGGATTATTGCTTGTTTGTTCTCCTTCTCGCCCTCTTCCGGACGAAACCCCTCATGTCATTGCGTGAGTCCCATTTGGCAGTAACACGTGTTTCGTTGTTGCCTGCGACTCGTATCACAGCAGCTTCTGCTGCTGACCCGACATTCCCGACAGCGACATAAGTTGTCATGGCGGACAATGAAGCCTGGCAGGAGCCTGTTGTGAAAGAGGAGGCACACGATGAGCCAGCACGAAAGGACGGGATCGCGCCATCCAAAGATGCAGGGGCCCAGTGGGAAGCCTCCATACGCAGCAGCCTCTCTCACTGGGACCCAGAGCCCGGGTTTGCCCACGTCGACGGCGAGGTCGGTGGGTCGGGCTATAACGAAACCAAGACCGACATCATTGCCGTCCCCTGTCCTGGGGCATCGCCCGTGGAAACCTGGATGCGCGAGCCCCTACCGGACGGCTACTTTGGACATCCGACCAAGAGAGAGCTGGAGTCTCACCCCGCTTTGAAGGACTTCTCGGGTCACACGATCTTGTCGCCAGCCATTAACAGGACGTTGCCCAAGGCAAAACACCTATGGATTCGCCAAGGTATCAGACGAGAAGCCAGCAGTGCTCGCGTTATGCTGTATCGGCACAGAGAACTCAGGGAAGGTCTTACTTTGGATGACTTGGCTGAAGATCTACTCGATCAACTCCATAAGACTCGAGACCTGTCACAGAATCGGCCAATATTCTTCATATGTCATAGTATTGGTGGCCTAGTCGCAAAATTAGCTTTGGCCAAGGCAAGCGAGAGAGAAGATATGCGCTGGCTCATCTTTCATACACATGGGATGACATTCTTCGGTATTGACCCAAGCACCTTTGTACCTTGAATTTCCATGCTAACATTTTGGTATTAGCTACTCCGCATCTCGGTTCGAGTTACTTGTCCATGCCCAACCTCAGGGAGAGCATCCAAGAGCTTCTTCATCTCTCTCAACCATGGCCAAGGTCCATCACCGAGGAGCTAAAGCTCAACCACAAACAGTTACTGCATGTTCACGACGTCTTTCGAGACATTGCAAGCGAAATGCGTATCTGGACCTTTTACGAAACCAAAGACTCACAGTTGTCTGGTTTGGGCTCTTCGGACTTTGACGAGGTGCACTTCAGCGCTCCTTTAGCTTCCATCAAGTCTAGTTTGCTTGGAAGCACCCACGAGCAACCGTACTCTCTCGACAGCACACATGCCGATTGCGCATCATTCGGACCTGACCACCTACAGATCATGCATGCCTACCTCGTCGACCTCTCAGAGGCTGTGGCCAAGGCCCAGTCCATCAGCTTTCAGTCTGAGCATCATCCACTGAAACTAGGACGAAGCGTCAAGCTCGAACTGATAGGATTCTACGAGGACCCAGATCCCGAATCCACTACCGATGTCAGACTCTATGTGTCTAAGCACCCTCTTGATGAGTTCCTGGATAAAGGCCCTGAGCGCTGTTTGCAGGAGCGACTAAACGCTGTCGCGGCTAAACCACACAAGTATCGACCGCAAACCTTCACTTCGGCAGCAAACGATGGAATTAGAGCTGGTGCGCTGGGCATTCGGGACGCGTTCCAGGGCCTCTTCAGCTCCTTACCAAGGCCTCGAAGCTCACAGTCCCACATAGCGGGCGATGATGAGGGGACCTCGCCGGAGATAGTTGTGACCAGCCACGCATCGGCAAGACCATCTACTGCCGACTCTCCGGCTCAACCGATCCCGGGTTCTTCCATTCGGCGTGCAAGGGGACTCACAGTGCCTTCGCTATCTACACCTGGTTATCGCCGTTCATCTAGTCGAAGTAGCAGCCAAAGCCGCAATGAAAGAATGGTTGACCTGAATAATGACGAAGCCAGTCGGACCTTGTCCGACCCTACTGGTGCGGATATCTCTCCTCGTACGATACTGGCGCAACCGGGGATTCAGGCACCAATGGAAGAGCGAGCAAGTCCTTCAGAGATGAAAAGCCAAAGTTCCGCAGCCGGCGATACTCGACTGGATGATCATGTCCGACACGCTGAGTCGTTCTATGACTTGACGGCGGGCTTCTCTAGACCTAATCCAAACAAAAGGAAGTTCATGTGGATTCATTTACCTTATAACAACCCGTACTGGGTAAAGGTGAGTAAAAGTCTTGGATCCCCGAGCCTTGGTGTCATTGCAGAGCTAACGTGGTCCATAGAGCATATTCAATAAGCTCGCCGAAACTCAACACCAGACCTACTCGAAGCTTCTTCGCAACGAGAATTGGGTCAATAGACATGTTCGAGGCCGGCATGCACAGGCCCATGGTTCTTATGTGAGACCGGGATGTGATTACATCAGTTCTGAAAGCCGTAAGTTCTGCCAAGTATGCAATCTCGACCCGACATTGCCCATGTTGACCACCAAGTTTCTACTCTACTAGACTCGCCTCGGCCATCGTCGCCGAGTATAAGCGGGCGCAGCAGTCCCGCAGGCACAGCGCCATCTCACTTGTACCTGTACCTCCCTTACCTCCACTTCGACACGTACAAGAATGTCATCAAGCGCCGCAAGACAATCCGACGGCGTTTGGGACTTGGTCGCGCCAGACCCGTCCCCGAGGACATCGCCCTCGAGGAGTCGCTGGAAATGCGCGTCACATGGGAGTACATCGGCCACGATCCGCCGCTAAACCCGCGAAGAACGTTAGATCAGTACGGCTATCCATCGCTTCGTGACACCTATGCGCGGGACGACGACCAGATGCTGTATAAGCTGACTAAGGAGCGCGTGGCCTTTCCCAAGACGAAGAAACGTCACCCAAACGGCGAGGCCCTGACTACGGCAACTTCGCCTGCGAGCCGGCTGGCAATGTTCACCAACCGGATCACCAAAGCAGACGCCATGCTGACGGACGACGAGTCCCCTTCTTCTGGTGACGAGAACGAGATCTTGGACGGAAACTTGCTCATGGTAGACCAGCTGTGGTTGTGGGCCGTTGACATGACGACGCTCACCACATTCTTCCCCAAACGCGAGTCGCATCCATCTGAGGGGCCCATGTTCCAACAGGCAGATCTAAGGAACAGCGTGTACAATGAACTAAATGGAGACTTGACCGGGAGATGTGACAGCGCATTGGATCTTGCGGCGTTCACGGCGCTACACGCCGTCACTGTGCTACTGGACCGCACGTCGCATCGCGATCTCGAGATCTTCCGTATCTTTGAAGAAGCTCTCGGCGACCTAGTAAGACTACTTCCCACACTACTAACATTTATTCAATAGATTTACTGACAGCTTTGTCCCAGACCGAAGGGATGACGTTTTCCCTCAAGCGGTTCCGGATGCAGTCCTTCCGCGACCGGATGAGCGACGATCCCGACGCCTCGGAGCTCGAAGACAACCGGACCGCGTCGATCAAGAAGCGGCACAAGCGGGAGATCGAGCAGTCGGAGCGCGAGAACCGGGCCAACACGTCGGCGCTGCTGGAGCTGCGCGACATGGACGACGAGCTGCACACGATGGAGGGCCTGTTCCAGGAGCAAAAGACGACGCTCGCGCACATGCGCGACATCTACGCGCGGCCCGAGCTGCGGCCCCACACGGCCCACGGCCGCGCCTACCTCGACGAGGCCCGGCAGCGCCTCGACGAGTACCTGCAGCAGGTGGCGGGGATGCGGCAGCGCATCGAGGCGACGCGCGCCGACTACGAGAAGCTGCTCGAGATGGTGCAGCGGCAGGCGCAGGTGGACGAGGTGCGCTGGAGCCGGCTGCAGACGGAGCTGGCGAGCACGCAGAACCTGTCGGTCATGATCTTCACGACCTTTACCGTCATCTTCCTGCCGCTGTCCTTCTTCACGAGCCTGTTCGGCATGAACACGCAGGAGTGGGGCGGCGCCGACGACAACTTCGTCTCGCTGCGCCTCATCGGCGCCATCTCGCTGCCCGCGTCGGCCTTCCTTATCGGGCTCAGCCTCGTCGCCGCTTTCAGCAGCCGCGTCCAGGCCGCCTTCAAGTACCTGTTCCGGCACGCGCGGGCCGGCGTCGAGGGCGCGAAGCGCCGGCTAGGACAAATGCGGCCGCGGGCATCCCGGGAGGCCAAACAGCGGCGGCGCGCCAAAGCCAAGGAAGAGCACGACAAGGACATCAAGCGGAAGAGGGCACGCGAGTACGACTTTTGGGAGACGGTGCGGCGGGAGCGGCGGAGCGAGTACCAGATTCCCGACTTGAATAGGAAAGGGGCTAGTCAGAGGCGGTTAGAGGGAAGAGCGACCTGGGTACAAGAGAGAGCGTAAGGGAGATGGCACTCAAGCCTGGCATAATATGATTTCCAAATTTTCATTGATCATTCTATAACTTTACATCCACCAAGTTGTTAAGTGAAGAGATTGTTTCTGATAGCTTGGGACATTGGTTGCTTTTATCCTCAGTGAAGGAAATAATACAAGGAAGAAGAAAAGTAGCCCGACAACCGAGATTGAGTATTGAATTGGAATTGCATCCCGACGCTCTAAATGATGCATTTTACCATGTCCTCCCTTCGAAGGGACTTTAGTCGCCTGTCTTAGTAGTTCATTCCTTGAGAGGCAATTGGTATAGACCTCCCAGGCGCTTTTGGTCATGCGGTCTGAGCTGCACCTGGACCTGGCATGTAATACCATTAACCGGCCATCCTTGTGTGTAGGGGGAAAAGAACAAGAACCTACCTGTAATCATCTGACTTATCTCCAGCTCCATGCGCCGCCTGGCCACCAGCGAAAATCAGAAATATGTTGCCAGTTCAGCTTGGGCCCTCCATCCTCACTCCTCTCTACCAAGCTGGAGAACTCCCTATTGCTCCACTGGTACCCACAGTACTTGCACGAAGCACGAACGCCAGATGACGCATATACAACGAGGCTCCAGTTCCAAGAGCGAACGCCGACATATGAATGCATGCATTCTGGTGCTTCAGGCCGCGGGTCCTCTCCATGGCTCGAACTAGGCGGATGGCTTGTGCTAGCCTCTCCACCATCATTCGGCGAAGACTCAGGGATGGACCCCGGTTCATTCTCGTTGTTCATGACTGTTTCCGTCTCGTAATCTTCTGCATCAGTTGCAATGGACTTAGCATAGGTTCCACTGCCGAAATCCGATGTGGTTGCCACGTCGGACAACTCTTCTTCTTCTTCTTTTTCCCCTTCTTCTTCGTCTCCTTCTTCTTCGTCTCCTTCTTCTTCGTCTCCTTCTTCTTCGTCTTCTTCTTCTTCGTCTTCTGATTGACCATTCGAATAAATGGATCTGGTTTCAATATCAGATGTGGTATCGGCTACATCGCTTGCGAATGATGAAGCATCGTCGTTGTCTTCGTCGAATAGCGTTGACTTGATATCCTCGTCAATGTCTTTTGTCACATCATCCCTGTTCCGTACTTCGTGATAGCCACTCGACGACCCTTCGGCACGTCTTCCAGGTGATCCGCTTACGCCAGAATTCTGCCCTTCATATCGTGGCGTGCTTCTACCGAGAAGCTCTCCGTCACCATTGATATATGTGGACGCGGTCTGGCTGTTGAGGGTGGTAGGATGAATGTTGGTACGCTGCGTCAGAACGTGCTCCATGCGCTGAACCAACTTGGGCAAGTGGCGGAATTGAGCAAATTGTTTCTCGATAGACTTGAGCTTCTTACATGTTGTGTTCATGAAGTCGCTCATCTTGAGTTGCTGCTGCCTAGTAGCAATCATCACGTTAGAAATCCCCTTAATGCTTCGCCACATGATAGCACTAACCTCGTTGAATATGATTCGAGAGCTTCCAAGATGCCGTGCATCTGATCTCGAGCGAATCTCAATGTGCTCTGACCAATCAGGTAGAAGACTGCCCTTTGTATCCGTCGCTTGAAGCGGCGCCACTTGCTCCGCTTGGAGGAACGCTTCGCTACCAGCGTTGAAAGCCATTGTAGGGCCTCGGAGCCTTTCGTGATCCTCCTCAATAACTCTGTCTGTACCTCAAGTTCGAGACTCTGTACATGGTTTTCAACTTCTGCGTACTTGTTCTTGAGGGTTTTAAACTCTTCAAGCACCTCATGTCTCTTCTTGCGGTCGCACACCAACAGTAACCTTTTGTACAACTTTCTGACCTGCAGAAGGCTGGCAGCTGCGAGGGCGTCGCCCATCTCGTCAAACTTGGAGCTTTGCAATGAGTGACGAAGTTGAACCGGTGTGGTGCTATTATGTGATGGGGGGGTGTAGATGATCGAGATCATGCTTGCCCTTGATCCAAAATTTCGAAGGCTTTGGTTTGCCGGGCGGTTGCCAATTTTTATAGACCATTGCGAATTTATGTTGTCAGTAGCCAGCCTGACATGAATGGACAAGAAGAAACGAAAGAAGAAAGAATAAGGCATTGGCGAGTGCCTTGGAGCGTGACACTCCAATTCAGATTGCAATGCGGGAGGCAATATCTTCTGCACACCCCGCATCATGAGGCCACAAATCAGAAATATACAAATTTCTGCCGGCCATGGGAAAGGATGCAGGCTGTGTACTACATTATATCTATCACCACGTTGCTGGTTTCTATTGGCATGTGGGATTCGATGCTCGCCTTACAATATGCCCACCGCCCTCCCTCGCGCAGTGGCATAGGCAGGCCTCTGTAGATCATGCAAGTCCTGGAGGTTCAACAAGAGTCCTTCCTGCAATGTTACCGTGAAGTTTTTTTTTTCACGTCTTCCCCTCCTTTTCGTGTTGCGATGTCTGAGAGCGTCGAGCCTTTTTGTACTACACAACCATCCGGGCAGTATGCGAAGTTGTTCGGCACTTAAGGCTCGCCAGGGGGTTAGCTGCGGCTTCCACTTGCTGCTTCAATTTGGGTATACTGGGGTTGGCCTCGAAGCTCATGGCATGCAACTCTGCGTCAGCCCTGCGATTTGGCCAGTTGAAACGGGTGTCGAGCGCCAATTACGCTGAGAGATAATATTGCTAATACCGAAACAGGCGGCGCAGGTGGTGTAAAGCCTCGGTAAAAGACGGGCTTCGTCAGGATAATGGCGACCCTTAGATCCCGCGCAAAGACCGGTGACACGAAAGAAGCCCCTACCTTTACCGTAAGGGGCTCTTCAGTTCTTTCTAGGTACCCGATTATGTCGCGAGGAAGTGTATCCTCGATAGCTATGTACCGTAGACATACATGGACTCATCAAGGGCAGAGCGGACTTCCCCACTTCCATGTCCCGGCCCGCCGTATGCCAAAGCTGATAGTCTCATAGCAGATGGGACGTTGTGAAAGCCGACAGCATTAAAGTGGTTATGAGGTTTGGGGTTGGCACGGTTGGCGTTGACTACTTAGGTCATTCCACCGGCAGGGAAAGACGATCGAAAGAGGAACAAAGGAAAGAAAGGAAAGGAAAGAAAATAGAGTGTGCATACTATTGGACCATGGTTCAGAAGTAAGTTAGACCAAATATTCGCTCCAAGATAGATGATTACACATGAGACAAGACCGACCTGACAAGTGCGCGGTGCCGAGGCACGGTCGGTCGTGTGGCCTTTTTGGCGCTGACGGCAGACTGACCGGGCGCTTGCAGCGAGCGACAAGCGGGCCAGCCCGTCCGTCAATGCGACGCTGGGGGGGCTAGGCGGATGGATCCATCCTCTCCCCTCCGTCTCGCAAAACCTCCGAACGAATGAGTGTGGGTGGAGATGGACTGTTGAATTGGCGCCGGGATCAAGCTGGTTCGGGTTTCCTCCACTACTCTCTTACTTACTCGTATGCGCGCGGGAAGAGAGGGCTGCTGGCTGCGGGAGCTTGCCGTTGGCGGGCGATCGTGTCGGGGGGAATGCGGGGCAAGGGGTGAAATGGAGGTGCGTTGATAGATGCGCGACGCTTTCCTACGAGAAAGAACCTGGAGTATCATGGTTGAATGAAAGGGTGGCCTTCATAGGGACAAGAAGGAAATGATTAATAACGAATGAAAACTCGAAGCAGATAGATAGTCACCAACAGATGCATGGAATACTCAAATAACGAGACTCACGAAACTAAAATTATAGTGTTCACTCTGAATGGCATTAGCAATGCGAATTGGACTATGAGTAAGTAGTGGTAAGTAACATTTGAAAGGAAAAATTTATATGTGGGATATCAGTTGTTGGGGATGCGATTTATATATGCATGCGCGTAGGGGGGGAGTATCATCTTCTTCAAAACAAAAAACCAGGGGGAAACAAACACAATATTCCACTGCCAGGACTCCGACTCGATGTAGGCCACCAAAAAGCTCCCACCAAGATTTGTTGTAATTGTTGTTGTAGATAAAAAAAAAAAGAATCCCAATCACGACCACCCGCAGCCCATCTACCCAAGAACCACCCCGCCCATGTGGTCTTAGCCTACACCCGTTGTGTTGTTCCCTTTCCCGTATGCTAATCATTTTTACGCCGTTCGTAATCGTGTCCGTCGCCAAGGGTGGGCTGACGGAGTTTGTATTTGAAGTATAAGGAAATTCATAAGCCCCGTATTGCTCCAAGGAAGGTGGGCAATCGGGGGGCGATGTCCGGAGGAGGACATCTTAAAAGGTCGAGGTGGTTCGGCTGTGGAACAGTCGTTGCCTCGAGGCGAAGGTCGTGTCGGTGAAGCCGGCCGCTTCCAGACGCTTCCGCTTCGACTGCGACGAGGCCGACGTCGGGGTCGGGGTCGATCGCTTCATGTAGAACGAGTCCGAGGAGCGGCTGCCCCGCGAGCGCGAGCGGTCGCTGGGCGACGGGGTCGGGGGCATGAAGGCCATGTTGGAGCTGTAGATGAAGGTGTGGTGGTCGGGGCTCATGGGGCTCATGAGGGGGTCGACGTCGTCGTCTTCGTCTTCATCTTCGAGTTGCTCTTCTTCTTGTCGGGTGTATAGGGGACCCGACGGCTCAATCTCCTGCGAGTCCATTCGTGACCAGGTCAGCGTGGGGCCTCGTTGGATGTCCTCGAGCAGCTTCGTACGTTCGCCTTCGAATTCCTCCATCTTGGCTTCGATCTCTTGGAACTTGTTCTCCCAGATGTCGGAGAACCCCTTCATCCGCTCGTTGTCGGGCAGGGTGCGGACCTGGCGCTGGACGTTCTCGATGGCCTTCTCGCCGCGGGTGACGTCGTGCGACAGCAGCGTCGTCTGGGCGTCGATGGAGCCCATGTTGTCCTCGACGGCCTCGAGGCGCTGGCTCATGGCCTTGGTCCGGCTGTCGATGACGCGGAGGCTGTCGTCGAAGGCATCGGCTCGCTGGCTGGTGGTGCGGGTCTTGCCCTCGACGGCTCGCATGGTCTCCTCGACGGTGTTGAGACGCTGGCCCAGGGCTCTCTGAACGATGGTGGCGGCTTCGACGTCGAGCTGCTTGCCATCCATGATGCGCACGCCGTCCTCGAGAGCCTCGACGCGCATGCCCACTTCGCGGTAGATGGCGTCGAAGGCTTCCTTGTTGAGCTTGGTGCGGAGGCCGTCCTCGAAGATCTCGACGGTCTGCTTCAGGCGGCGGCGCACATCGTCGTCGATCTCCTCGAGGCGCTGGCCAAGTGATTTTTGAACATGGCTCTCGATCGCCTTGACCTTGTCGTCGAGGTCCTGTTGGAAACGCTTCTGGGCATGCTCCTCGAGGGCCTTGACCTTGTCGTTGAGGTCTTGTTGGAAACGCTGGGTGTGGCCTTCGGAGGCCTTGACCTTGTCGTTGAGCTCGAGCTGGAAACGTTGGGCATGGCCTTCGGTAGATTTGACCTTGTCGTCGAGGTCCTGCTGAAGAAGCTGGGCACGTGCCTCGATAGCTTGGACCTTGTCGTCAAGATCTTGCTGGAAACGCTTCTGAATGGCTTCGACCTGCTCGGCGACCTTCTCGGCGAGGAACTTTTTGTTGTGGGACTCAATCTCGTCCAGGCGGCGGCTCATCTCAGTCTGAAGCGCAGTCGGATCAAAGTTGATGGCATCAGTGGGACGCTTAACATCTTCGATGAGGTTCATGGGTTGTTGCGGTTGTTGGGCAGGGCGTCCGAATATGGTGCGGAATATCCAATAGGAAGCCAACAGCAGGGCGACAAGGGTGGCGCCAAGGATCAACGGATCAATGGGAACGCCGCCGGTGAGGAAGGCGAGGCGCTGCGAAATGAGTTTTGACAAGTCAGGCTCTGGCAGTGCTGACGCGCCCGCATCTACGCCCACACCCGCGCCCGGACTTGACGCATACTGGTGGTGGTGTTGATTCGCCTTGGAAGACGGTGTCTTGGAAGTCGACGTCGAAGATCCGGGCCACAGCAGGCTGCTCCAATCGATAACAGCCGGCATGGTTGGTCGGGTTTTTTTTCTATATGATAATACACACCACTTGGATGGATGAAACCCAAGAGATAGAAACACACAAAGAAAGAAAAAATATGTCAATAGTAGGTCTCTCCCATCTTACAGCAAGATAGAAGATTGTACAAGATGACAGACAGAATGTATAAGATGGATAAATCAAAGGGGGAAAAGGAGGAAGAGGGAGACAGATTAGTTTTATTTTTTGCAATTCGACGAACTGGCGGTCGGTCGGTCGCAGATGCGCGCAATGCGTATTCACTCTGTACTCCGTACCTTGCTATGTACTTACTGATTGAGCAGAGAGCAGAGAGCAGAGAGAGAGCAGATTGGCCAACATTGGAAAAATAAGCGGTCTCCAGTTCTGGTCTGGGCAGTCAGTCCAGTCCAGCTTGAGCTTGAGCTCGAGCTCGAGCCTGAGCCTGAGCCTGAACTCGCGGGAACGAACGTTTTCCTGCCGTGTGCCCAAATGAGCAGCCAAGCTTGCAAGTTGAAAGTCCCCAGCCCGGCCCAGCTTGAACCCCCAGTAATCCCAGTAATCGGACATGTGATTGGTTGTATGGGACTGTCATTAAAGCGTCTACCAGATGCACAAAGTATTTCGTCGGTATAATTTGTATGGGCGAGGTACAATCAGACAACCAACCCTCCTCGTAGCGCAGAGGCCAGCTCAGTTTTTGCTTACCTAGGCCTAGAGAGGGAGAGAGGGACCCCTCAATTGATCCCTTCCCCCCCCCCACTGAACACCTGGCACACTGACCATGCTTGATAATGCTTGCCTAGCCTGTGCCTGCTTGCCCGATTGAGCATCTGTGGTGGACACCGTCTCCCATAGTGTCACCTTGGGATCTTGAAAATTCAAGCCGATTCGCGATCTAAGCCGTCAACGTGTCGGTGAGCCACTCTTGCTTGTTCTGCAATGCGGCCAGATATCCTGTCATTGGTTTGACATCTGCGAGGCACCAGGGAAAAGCTGCGAATCGTCGTGCTCAGATAGATCTTGATCCGCAATTCTCCTCTCATGAGGGACTTTAATTTTTCGTTGTTTCTTTTCTTGCACTGCCCTGCCCTGCCATGCCCTGCACATGTGTGTTGTGTTATGCAGCCCAAAGTCTGACCGACTTTGGCGCGATCGCCTGGTAGGTCGAAGGCTGGGATGCGGATGGAGACCCGAACCCACGACACACGACATAGCTCACGATGCACAACCTGCAATGTAGCAATTTCGCTGCTCAACCAGCCTCCCAGCCGCAGGAAATGAAACCAAGACCCTCTCTAGCAGTAACAATACAGACCAAGAGAAAAATTCAAACTCCAGTATTGCCTCGGCGCGTGTTGATGTGATCTCAAGGCGTCAAGCATCGCGTCATAACCCAATCGTTTCTTTGTTCCTGATCGTGATCATGATCATCAGTCAGCCCCAGCCCGTTCTCGGGTTTTTCTCTCTCTCGTCCTTCATCCCAATCGGGACAGTCCCCTCGAGTCAAGCCCACGCTAGACCTCACCGCACATTTCTCAATTCGGGAATGCCTCTAGCCGTAGTTTCCTCGGTTCCTGCAGCTATAGATCTACGAAATAATGTTGAGTGTCTCCGGGATACCCCAGGCACCGAAAATACTGACAGCTCTCTCGTGTTAGCCTTCTTCATTCTCGGCTGTCTTTTGTCGACAGAGGGAGGAGAGAGGAGAGAGAGCCATGTGGCTGTGGTGGACAGAAAGCCCGCAAAGCCCGCTTTTGTGTCGCGCCGCTGGGCGCTGGGGGGTTCTGCTGGGGGGAGGGTGCCATAATAACCGCCAGGTCGGTTCGTTGCGTTGCGCGCGCATCCATCAACCATGTCCATTTTCCGTCCCCCATTCTTCTTGTCTGCATCGAATCGACATCGATATCGCAACACATCATGACTCAACTGTTCCGCAACTGACGGCGAAAAAAAGAAAAAGTTTCGATCTCGCTGGCTGGACGTACCTGGACTACAGTATCGCTCGTACTTCGTCCATTCCATTCCTGACTAAGTGATGACTGACTGGATGGACTAAACTCTTCCACCGACATACTCCCGCATCCTTACGGCGACACATGGAATATGATACAGTCGCACAGTCGCACAGTGGCACGCGATCTGGCACAAGGTTCGGTTCGGGTCAAACCACCACAAGAATCGAGGGGTTCTGTGGGGTTCACGCTCCACGAGGATGGAGGAGAGCATCCATCCATTCCATCCATCCATCCATCTCAACATAATGCGTTATGAAAGGGGGCGAGTAAAGTGAATAATATAGCATTAAGTCGTACGTCTGATTCCAGACTGTGGTCATGGTAGGTATGGGTATGGTCTATATCTGTCCCCATGCTTCAATTTCCTGGCAGAAGACCCGTTCTGCAGCATGTTTCCCCCCCTCTTTCATTCCAACCAAACCAAAAAAACGCCCCCCTAAGCCAGAAAGGAGCACCCGTGTTCCGTGTGGATATAGAGATGTATGTGTCCACCACCACGAAAACCTGCTGATTAAGTACAACACAACGATGAAAGGAGAAAGATGGGTATTATTCGAAAAGGAGGTTCCTGCTTTTTGAACCAAACACGTGTGTGGAGCTAACAAGTTGTTGTTGTGCGTGCGTGCGTACGTACGCGTACGTAACTGTCTTAGGCCGCCGCGCCGCCCGCGAAACCGCACCCCTGCTTGCCGTCCACGTTGGCCACGGCCGGGGCCGAGCAGACGCCCTTGGGCTTCGCGCAGCAGGCCGAGGCGCAGTCGGCGTCGCTCGTGCACGCGCCCGTGATGAACTGGGATCCGTCCGCCTTGCCGACGTTCTGGGAGCCCGCCTTGGACGAGTCGGCCGCGGCCGCGCCCGCACTGGCGTTCTTGTTCTTCTTCGCGGCACCGCCGGCAGCAGCTCCGGAGCTGGCCGCAGCGGCGGCAGAGGAGACGGGGGTCTTTTTGTTGCCAACAGCGGCAGAACTGGCACCGGCCGCGGCAGAAGAAACAGGGGTCTTTCCGTTGGCGGCAGCGGCGGCGGAACTAGCACCGGCCGCGGCAGAAGAGACGGGCGTTTTCTTGTTGCCAGCCGCAGCGGCCGCGGAACTGGCGCCAGCCGCCGCAGAGGAGGTGGGTGTCTTGCCGCCGCTCGCAGCGCCGGTGAAGCCGCAGCCCGCGCCGCCGTTCTCCTCGGCCACGGCCCTGGCCGCGCAGGCGCCCTTGCCCTGGGCGCAGCAGCCCGAGGCGCAGTCGGCGTCGGCGGCGCACTGGCCGGTGATGAACTGGGTGCCGTCGCCCTTGCCGACGTTCTGGCTGCCCTCGGCGGCGCGGGCGGCGAGGCCGCTGCGGGGGTGGTTGGGCATGGCCAGGGCGGTGAAGGCGAAGGCCAGGGTGGCGGCGAGGGTGATGCGGACCATTTTGGAGGGAGTGTTGTTTTACTAGGGGGTTTGTTTGTTTGAAGTAAGGGGTGGATGTGGTGGTTACTGGTAGGTAAGGTATGTAAGGGATGATGATGAAGATGAAGAAGATGATCGGGTTTGATTTGTTTCTGGCAAACAGCAAACAAGTCTCATGGGTTGGTGCAAATCATTTGCATTTAAATACGTGCACATTCGACACATTGCATCGCATCGCATCGCGGCACCGCATCATGGCGAAATGGCCAAGTCTTGGATCTCCCCCAGGTGTTGTTTCCAAACCCGGATCGCCGCTTGCGGTGGAACCGATCGCCTCCGGGGGGCTGAGCAGGCCGGGTTCTGGTCGGGGGCTCCCCTCGTCAGGCCAATGTTTGACGTTCCGTCAAAGCAGGAGCAGGCTTACCATCAATCGTGGAGTATGCTTGCACGTCGACAGCCACCAAACAGGTCGTACTACAAGCCAAGATTTGATATGCCTTCCAGAACAGGACATCGAGAACGAAAAAGAACGCATCCTGATCCTGGAACATACTTTGGGATCGAGTTGCAGATAGCCCTCTTGGCTGGTCATGCAGATTGACAGTGCGGCTTCATGAGAACTGGTCGGCTCGACTAGGTAGGCATTTACACATAGAGTTAAGCTTAATGAGGATCAGGCTGATCTCGCACAATAAACTACTCAGTTTTACTCAATTGACTTCATCCAAATACCAGATACGCATTTGAAGGAAGGCCATCCTTGGGAGACCCAAGGTTCAGGCATCCAAATACGTTTCCAGTCGCAAGAATAGTGACAATGCAGACGATGTCTCTCTCAATTACCTCGCTACCCAGCCTCGCCAAACATCGATGCAAAACCAAACGGAACATCTGGGCAAGAAACTTCCGGTTACAGCCGTCGATGCGACGGTCGAATCAGCGTGCGTAATGGCTGTGGATAAGAGCTGGGCTGACGCTGCGCCCAAGCCCTACGTGGACTTGTTCCGTGGGCCGGAGTCCAGACGGAAAACGTTCGGATGAGGGATAAGGGATGAGTGAAGCTCAGATGGTGGATGGACGGATGGAATGTAGTGACGATGCATTGTTTGGGAGCATTGCATTGGGAACAGACGGAGGCTGATCAATGGTGGCGCGCAAGTGGGAAAAGCTGACGCGTTGTGCATCAAAGTGGTGGTAATGGCTCAATCATCCATCATAACGCCGAATTGTGAGTAGGTAATGCTGCATACTACTTACTATCAATAGAAACATTGCATATGCTTTTCCCATTGACGAAGACGGCCAAACAGGCCAAGTACCGTAAAAGAAGTGGAAGAAACGGTTCTCGTCAGAAGCTGTCACAGCCCATGTCGGAGGTTTCTCTGGGGAGGACAGTTAGTAGTAGTTGCCTACATACTAGAAGGGACGGGCGCAGATGAAACAGCTGATGGGGGCGCTGATCTTTTAGGGCTGCCCAGCTTGCCAACACCCAAAAGGAGGCTCAAACATGACAACGTCAATTGACTGCTCCCATTGCAACGCTGCTAATCTCACCGACTTTCATGCTATCTTCTGCTCTCTTGTTTCGGTCATTCCAATTGCGCAGGCTAATTGATTGTTTTTCAAGTTTCTTACCTGTCTGTTACTTCGTTTCTTATCTGTCTCTCAACCAGCTGACGTTGTGGCAGTTCCAATTATCCGACTTCCAGTAGGCAACACTGACCAATTGCTTCTTGGGCCTCTCATCCTCCCCATCCCCCCCTGGGATTCAATTCACCGAGTTATTACTTGTGGACAACCGTCACAAATGGAAGGGGTGCTTGGGGTTCAACGTTTGGGTAGTTTTGCTAGAGGACTCATCATCCTGCTCCGCGACGAAAACGTCGGCCGCGCAGAACCGAGCCCCAGCAGCTCCAGGTGGCTATCGAGTGAAGAGCATCTGCGAAATACGACCTCGTCAACTGGCGTGGTGCCATCGTCATCCATCCACCCGCGCCTCCAAAACTCCATACCTCGACCCACGATCAAGCTACGCTTCATGCCATAGAAGCGTCGCCAAGCCAAAATTCCTGGCAACATCGCCGTGCTTTTCTGCCTTCTTTTTTTGCCTTCTTCTTGTCCATATCCATTTTCCCAGATACCAATCTTTTTAGCCCGAGTTCGTTGCCGCGGCTCCAATTGGCGGTCTTTGACCCAATTGCCGACCTTGAACTTTGCGACCTGTCCATCTTACCACCCGTCATCCCATTCGCCCCTCCTTTCGCCCACCTTCAGCCACCGGTGATCACTGAGTGCCGGAGCCAGTGGCCTCACTGGCGCTCTTCCATCCGTTTCTGCCGCTGTCCACAGTGACCGTTGCACTCGAAGAACGGGACGGGAAACTCAATACGATACGCCCTCGGGGCCCGAGAAGAATCCGACAACAGGACCAGATGACCGGCACATTCGACGTGACCACGGCGACGAACGTTTCACGGCACGCCCAAGCCCCGGACTGCGAGGCGCCATCCTTTGAATCCTGTCAATGTTTTTCCATCTCAAGTCAGCGCGCGTTTTACGTTTCATAACACCCTTGCTGGCTGTTTTACTTACCGTCATGATGAAATAGCACCGAAGAAGCGCGGCGATCATAACGAAGACGGCGCCCGAGAACACCACCGAGAGGCCCAACTTCTTCGGTTTCGGAAGGTCGGTCCGCCAAAGCATCGGCAACGGAATCGACAACAAATACGCATCTGTGAGAATGTCGAGGACGAAACAGGTCAAGATGAACACTCTTGACACAGCGGCCTGGCAAAAGTCTGCAATTGGTCAAGAATTAGCCATGGTTCACGATGAAACGTTTTTTGGCTGAATACTTACTTCCAGGGTCGGGGTAGAATTGCCAGTACTTGTAGAAGGGGTAGCAGCCGACCAACAGTGTCATATGCACCGTGAACCAACTGACGAAGATGAAGCCGAAGGCGAATTTGATGCGATACTTGTAGCCAGCCAGATCATGCTGACATAATATGTATTAGTAACACTTAATGACTCCCCTCAGCACTTCTCTATGAAGCAATCAATCTTACCGTGAGTCGGTAGTAGAACGAGCAGATGGCCGTCTTGAGCGTCCAGAGCATGGCTGTGTAGCTGTTCTGCCCAGCGATCTGCGTCTTGGATCCCGCGATGCTGTGAAATGAGATTTCTGTGTCAGCCCCAAGTCCTGTCAGTAATGGCTGTGAGAGACAATGCAACTCACATTAACCTTGTCATCCAAGGATCCTTAGCATATTTCGCTCTGCTCTCGTGGTCCAACCCATTGTTGGCAAACCCCAGCCACCAGGCATTCACACTATAGGCCAGTATCACCTCAGCAATGAAGAGGAACTAGGTCTCTTGAGATTAGTAGGTGAAAACGAAGGTGAGAGTGAGTGGTGTGGATGAGCACTCACCGCGGCTACGATCATCAAGTAATCGTCCGCAGCCAACCTGCGAAAGCCCATGGTGACGATGCGCATGCCTGTTCGGGCGACAATGACAGAGAGTCCGAGTCCGAGCAGGATCCAGCTCTCATTGAAAGAAGGCATCGTCACAGTTTTCGGTGGTGTTGCTTGCAACCTTGGTGACGGATTTTATAAAGGTGAGAGATGATGTGCGAGAAACTTGGGACGAGAGTATTCTCTGTGTCTTCGTGAGGTCATCGATGAGTTGAGCACATGTACGGATAGAGTGTGTGGGATCGCTGGTGAAATCCCCGTTAAAATCTTATGATGAGTTTGATGAAAGTGTGCACCAGCTCATTATTCAAATAAAGCTGAGATTTCTTAGACCTGTTGCACCTACGACTCAGTGATGGCATTGAAGTCAGGTCAGTCTAATGTGAGGCACAGCGTTGTACAACCTCATTAGTGTCACTAGTAAGTCACCTGTTATTGTTTGAATTGACTAACTCTTACTACCTATATCGATATATCGAAGCTTGGTATTCATACTCAATGCAACCGGCCTGTTATTACTTCAATAAACCTCATAACAACGACACCTTTCGACAAAGGCCCCTCCCTGCATGACTTGATATACCTAGAAAACAAAACATGACTAGAATACCGGACAAAACGATATCACTATCGAATATCCGAGTCTACTTGAGCAACATCCATCTGCTGCAGGTCCATATAAGCTATCACTTCGCAAAGCAGTGCATCCCAACCCCCAGAAACGAAGAATCGAGTTCCTCATGTTTGTATTATATAGTATACATATCTATTAATAATATATAAAGCAATGCCAGGAGTGTCATTAGTAGAAAGGGCAGAGCCGAAAAGAGAAAGAAACATGTAATCGTGGACGCATGCACAACCTGACCGACAGACATCAACCTCACAGCAGCCCTATCACACCAACCAGTAAACCAGCCACCAACCCAACCATTACCCTCAGCCCGTCCTTGCCCGGCATTGGCGCACCCTCTGAAGCAGCAACACCGCCACCACTACCCCCTCTCCCTCCATTGGACCCTGACCCCCCACCGCCACCCCCCGCCTTCCCGGAAGCCGTAGCCTCGGCCCTCTGCGCCGCGTCGAGCACGCTGAACTCGGCCGCGTGCCACGCGTCCACGTAGCGCGCCACGTCCGTCTGCACGGCGCCCGGCACGTCGCTCTGGTACCAGCCGTTGGTGGTGACGGCGGCCCAGCCCCAGGCGGAGCGCGCGATGGACGCCGACACCTGCGGCGAGTCGGCGTCGCCCGCCGACGAGATGGCCGCCACCATGGTCGCGTAGTCGGCCCGCCCCGCGAACGACGCGTCCACCGCGTACAGCGCCGACGCCAGCTGCGTGTAGAAACTCCCCGTCGCCCACGTCGGCTGCGCCGCCGTCGGCGGGAACACGTGCTGCAGGTACTCGGACGCGTCCGTCGACGACGGCAGCGCGAAGACGGTCGTCGTCGACGTCGGCGGCGGCGGCGAGCCGTGGCCGTGGCTCGTGTCCCACGACGAGGCCGAGGTCCAGGACGAGGGCGGTGAGCCGCCGCCTTGGCCTTGTCCTTGGCCTTGGCCCTGCCCTGGGTTGTTGTCGCCGCCGTTCCAGGAGGAGGTGGTGGTAGTAGAGGAGGATGGGGTCCACCAGACGGTGCTGTTGGAGGGAGACGGGGTCCACCATACCGTACTCGTCGAGCTCGATGTGTCGCTGTAGTACTGCGTCACCAGTGTAGTGGTGGATTCAGGCAGGTAGCTGTCAACCGTCACCGTCAGGTTGGCGGAGGGAAAGGAACTCGAGGGCGTGGCGGCGCCGGGGTCGGCGATGTAGCTAGTAACGGTAATGTAGGCGACGCTTGTCACGACGGCCGGTGTCTCTGAGGAAGTCGTAGATGCGGGCGGAGGTGGTGGGGGTGGAGGCGGCTCCGTGCTCGATATTGTGGCTGCTGCGGCATCTGCGCTGGACGGGCTCAGGTAGATCGAGTCATAGTATGGAGATGATGCCGCCGTCGAGCCGGGCTGGTAGTAGATAGTGGAGGACGATGATGATGACTCCTGAGCCGCAGCTTCTTCTAGTAGTAGTGTCAACCCCAGGTACGGCAGAAGCCGCAGGGATGATGTTGTCCTCATTCTCCTGTTTGGGTCTAGCTAGTATGACTTCGCGATGCCGTTTCGTTTCAACCAACTGGATGTGGTATGAGTTAGCTCAGTATATAGGGCCACAGGTTTATGGAAAGAATAATAACAAACAAGAAAGCGGGCCGTCAGCAGACATGATCAGACAAGATGCACTTCGCTCACTATATAACCAAGGGTAGGGAGAGCGGCACAATGATTGACTTTGTCTTGGAAGCTTGCAAAATCCCAGCCCTTCGCAAACTTCGATGAGGCCGTACATCCTCAGTCATCCTTGAGGATAGAGGCTATCGCGGACAGGGTAGTGGCTGGTTGCAGGGGCAGCTGCGACTGTGGCGCAGTGACAGGATAAGGGCCCAGCCTAGATCCAAGACAACGCTTGTCGCTGACGCAGGGTGGGCGAGGGGCGGGCTTTGTATGTGTAAAAGGGCGGTGGCTGAGGAAGGATTTCAGAAGGGAACCAGGATGCCAGAACGGAAGCAGGATCAGAGGGCCGGGCATAGAGTTCGAGACCTTGGCCGAAAGGGGGAATTGTCGTGGGATTTGAGTAGGCGCTAAGGCAGGTTATTGTGTTGAGAGGCGTGGATGTCTCGGGCACGGATGGGGATCATTGTCAAGTGGGATAAGTATTTACTCACTGCTCCTAGAACAATATGAGACACCTCACGGCCGCCGATGCATGACGACCGACGTGTCTCTAGTCCCGACCTGCGCTTTCTAGCATGAACGGCGTATAGTGAGGTTGGTTAACTGGATTGATTCGAAGCAACGAAAACCTTCCATTCATCTAGGCTGCTGTTATCATCATTGACGGCGGCTTACTCACCCTTGATTCTACAGCTCCACAAGTTTGAGTCTTCAGTGGCAGTCATGATGCTTCCCCAACACAGTCCGTCATGCTCTGAAGGGTTTTTCGTGTCTCAAACCTTTCAACCTAAACTAGAAATGTCTGCCTGCGAACCACTTGGTTGGCACCTCCCAGGTCGAACCCAAATGAAACAAGTTGACGTCCTGCAGCAATAGAAACGAATGAAGCTGGAGGAAAGAAGCAAGTGGCTAGTGCAATATGGGCGTTGAAACGCGCAATCCCTGCCCATTGAACCTTCACCTCATCCGCAGGCGGTGATTGCAGGGAACTCACTGATAAACAGAGCCACCTTTCAGGCTTGGGGAAGACCACAGACAACAAACTGGGTTTCTGGGCGAGTCTTCTTACGCGACCCAATCAGCACGAAACCTCGTCCCTGCCAGACATGGCTTGCTAAGGAGGAGTGGTCAAAGGACTTTATTTATGAATGATATGAACAGAGGCGGGTGTGGTTTTAATCACGTTACACGGCTGTGTTTCATGAGCCTTACCTATAGACTGTGACTGTTATTACACGTCTTGATGGCTTCTATTTCTTGCCGATGGTAACATATAATGCATTCATTGATTTCTAGTAGTCACTACTATCACTTTTAACATTGAACAGGGATGCTTTATTTTTGAACAATAGTGTTGAAATGCATTGAACACCAGGATAGCCAGGTGACTATTGATGAAAGCTGATAGTTCAACAACTGGGATAAAATGGTTTCTATTTTTATTCACCCTAACAGAAAAGACACACAAAGAGCGGTCACAGCCAAAACAAAAATGCCACTATGGTCACAGATAACATGAAGCCATTAAATACAAGCTCCTGCAAACTTGCTACAGCTTATATTGAACCTTCTTAATACAACTTGAATTTATACACACTTGACTGATACACATTCATTAGCTGCGTTCAATATTAAACCACCAGAGTCCCTTTAGCAGATACTACTGTTAGTATCTCACTTCCTTCATTATCTGTGGTTCAGCCTATGCTGGCCCTGTCGAAGTAACTCAAGCTAGGAACTAAACTTGAAAGAAGTCGGTATATCCAAATCTTCTCGCTCATATCATACGCTGTGATTATGTTCAACGTTGTGACTGCAGTCTAAGTTTATTCTAAGACAAAAAGACTGACCACTGCTCTGTGGCCTACGTTTGCTGTTTATTCTTTCTCCCTAGCTGTGGCATCCATAGCCGTGTAGGGCTTTCATGTCCTATTCACTGTCCGTGTTGCATTCAATTAGGGGCTGTGTTGCAACATCACAGGGGTTAAGAGTGACTGAATACTGACAAGTGAAAACAAGATGCCTCAGTGCCAGTAGGTTTGACCTACGTGAGTGCCATAGAACACAGGCGGGGCATCATTTGCCTTGTGAATAGAGGCTGGCGTGGGGCAACGCCGAGATAAGACTATCACTGACTATGTGAATACAAACTAGCTGGCGTGGGGCAACGCCGATGAACTTGGGTATTTAGGCATTGGAATTTCTCAAGCTGGCTGCAATTGTTTCTCTCCTACAACATCAATCGCAGTCTTTGCCGTCCCATCTGGCTGCCGTCCCATATAGCTGCCGTCACAGCTATATGCCGACTACAGTAAACTGCTATCGTCCGAACCCCTTTCGTCCGAATCGCTTTCGTCCGAATCGCTATTGTCCAAATCACTACCGTCCCAACCCAGAACGCTACCGTCCCAGCCCAGAACGCTACCGTCCCAGCCCAGAACGCTGCCGTCCCAACCCAGAACGCTACCGTCCCAGCCCAGAACGCTATCGTCCCGACCTAAGCACGATGTCTTTCTGCAACAACACCAACGACCCCGGCAGTGGCTCAGCCTCGGGCCCGCCTGCCGGCAACATCTCTGATGGCACCAAGAAGCCTCTCGAGGGACGCTACGATAAGAAGCTCGACAAATTCATCTGCATGGAGCCCTGCGATGATGACCCCAACAAGAAGTGCAACACCCCAATCCAGAACTCGTCCAAGGCCAAGAGTAGCCACCGCAGCAAGCGCCACAAGAAGGACGGCCGCCACGCCCTTCTGTCGCAGAATTTGGCTATCAAATGCATCTTCTGCGAGTCTCATATTCTGAACCCCCACAGCCTCGTCCAGCATTACCGCGCCAAGCCGGAGCTGCACCATGAGCTCAAGACCCAGAACGCTATCTTCCGGGGTTACGCTGAGCTCCAGCACTGTAAGTTAGCCTGAATACCCAGACTCCCTCCCTACTGCAACCCAAGACGAAATTTTGAGCTGACTTGATAACTTTCCCAACTGAAGTGATTGTCCCTGAGAACGAGGAGTTCCAAGAGGATCAAGAGGTCCATGGATATCAGCAAGTCCAGGGATATCAGCAGGTCCAGGGATATCAGCAGGTCCAGGGATATCAGCCGGTCCATGGACATCAGCAGGTCCATGGACATCAGCCGGTCCAGGGATATCAGGAGGTACATGGACATCAGCAGGTCCATGGACATCAGCAGGTCCATGGACATCAGCCGGTCCAGGGATATCAGGAGGTCCACGGACATCAGCAGGTCCAGGGATATCAGGAGGTCCATGGACATCAGCAGGTCCATGGACATCAGCAGGTCCATGGACATCAGCCGGTCCAGGGATATCAGGAGGTCCACGGACATCAGCCGGTCCAGGGATATCAGGAGGTCCACGGACATCAGCAGGTCCAGGGATATCAGGAGGTCCATGGACATCAGCAGGTCCATGGACATCAGCAGGTCCATGGACATCAGCCGGTCCAGGGATATCAGGAGGTCCATGGATATCATGCGTACCATGATTATCAGGGATATCAGATGGAGCAGACTGGCTGTAATGTCGTCGACCCCAATGCTGATTACAACCCCGATGCTGATTACAACCCTTCGGTTTATTAATCGACAAAATCAGCTTTAGTCGGCGTACCAGGCTGGTCGTTGAACCAGCTTGGTTGGTGAACCAGCCTGGTCGGTGATCCAGGTCGGCGAATTCTTTTGGTCGGCAAGTTTAAGTGGTCCATACTAGTCAGATAGCGAGCTGGATGTTACAATTCGTAGCATACTACCAGCTAGACTCTCAGCAAGTAATGAGAAGACCCCAATCGCCCATAATTGAAGCCCAGCTGCCTAATCGTGTGTTTCGTGATTTTCACCTTACTATTTCCGTTACCAAGCCTTACTCTACTTTGGATTGCCGACGCCAGCCATTCCCTGCTGTATGTTTTGGATTCCCCCAGTGCCATATCTTCGTACACCTACCAAGGTATTCATATCGCTATTGCTGCGTTCATTCAGTAGAATCGCAGCGGCCACACTGGTATCTAACTGTATGGGAAGCTGGTAGGCTGGTAGGCTGGTAGGCTGGTAGGCTGGTAGGCTGGTAGGCTGGTAGGCTGGTAGGCTGGTAGGCTGGCCGCTGGTAGCTCGTAGCTCGTTGCAGAAACAGCTGGTTGGCATTACTCTCTTACAATATGGCTGGAGCTACTTGGACCTAGAATCAGATTGCAAGTACAAGAAAGTGACATAGCCCATGGCTGGGATCAATCTAGTAGGTGAGGCCAGCCAAGCGCTTGATTCATCAGTATTGCAAACATAATAAGTATTTATTCTTCTTTTCTAGTGGTTATAACAATCGCATCTACTACTAGACTGGCAATTGAAGAACTACTCCAGCAACCGAAATCAATGTGCTGCTTAGTAGCAGAGCATGATAGCATGACTTATAGCTTTAAACACGTGTAAAAGGTCTATTATTTAATAACGTTCAATTGTTAACCGTTACAGGGTAACAGCAACTTACCGGGAAGAACAGGGCAATAGGAGCTTACCGGGAAGGCCCGGTTATAGGTAGCCGACCTACCTCTTTCAAATGAGAGATGCCATATTCACCACCGTTGGGTGTAGTGAAAGAGGCACGGCCGGGATATGCTGACTTATTGAGTCGCGATTTGACAAGTAGATCGAGAAAGAGGACAAGGAAATGATCTCTGATGCACAGCTGAGTGCTAGTCAGTCAGTCATTGGATAATGTGATGGCAAAGATTAAATCGTCATCCATGGGGAACCACGAAGCCGCTACACAGAAGCGGCAGGTTGGAAGAGTAGTTGGTCCCCAAAATGTCTTGGCAACACCATACAGATCCTTGCAGATGCAAGCTGCAATCTCCGCTATCTCGTGTGACATGCCCGCCAACCTCATCTTGGCAGCCCGAAACTCTCCCAACTATGCATGCATGATAAGCCTCAATGAGCCGCAACCAACTTCCTGAGTCGGCACTAGGTTTTGTTTTTGGTGTTTTTCTCCGGTTCAATACCTTAGTAGAAACCAAGATTCGCAGCGTGATATATTCTCAAATACTAACTCAAAAGAATGCATTATACCCTCTCTAAAGTATATAGATAGCCTGTGTAGAACTTTACCCCTTCTCTGATAACTTCCTCCTCACACCCTGCGTCTTGCTCCCCACGCCTGTTGAAAGACACGATAGCATGGGAGCTGTCAGACGCTTCAATTGGGCATCGGTCCTGCTGGCGAGCCTGGCCATAGTCGCTGATGGCTTGCGCGTTGAGGTCTCTGTCCCCAAGGAGAACAATGGCCTACTCAGCGGCAAGATCGACGGGCGCCTCGTCCTCATGTTTGCGCCCAACGGCACTAACCCCCTGGACGACATCGAGGTCACCTCGACGCCCAACCACATGTTCGGCATGTACGTCTTCGGCTTCGGCGCCGGGGACACCGCCATCCTCTCCGGGGGCAGCGGGGATCCCAACGCCACGGCGACCGGCGTCTACGGCTTCCCGCTCGTAAACATGGACGACCTGCCGGCCGGCGCCTACCGCGTGCAGGCCTTCCTCAACCCGTACGACCGGGCCGAGCGCAGCGACGGGTCTGTCGTGCACCTTAAGTTCCCCTGCGGCGACGGCGCGCCCCAAGTCAACGGTGTCGGCAGCCTTGTCACGCCCGCCATGGACGTCGAGTTGCTAGACAACAGTGCGAACCCTCAGACCATCGCCCTAACTTTCGACAGCGTGGCACCCGTCGAGTCCTTCACGGGCCGCGAGGTGGGCCAGTGCGCGCAAGGTAATTATGCCAACACGGAGCGGCTCAAGTACGTTAAGATCCGCAGCGCTAAGCTGAGCGCCTTTTGGGGCCGCGACATGTACGTCGGCGCCACCGTGCTGCTGCCCGCAGGTTACGAGGCGGCGAGGGAGGCGGCGACGCGGTACCCGGTCCTCTACTCGCAAGGCCACTGGCCCGGGGGCAAGGGCCCGTTCAACTACCCGACGGCCGCCTTTTCCAAGGCATGGGACGCCGGTGTGATCCCGAGCACCAACAAGGCCAGTCGCCCGGCGCCGAAGCTCATCCTGGTGAGGTTCCGGCACGAAGCCCCTTTCTACGACGACTCGTACGGTGTCAACACGGCCAACCTGGGCCCATATGGCGACGCCCTGAACGACGAGCTGATCCCCCACCTCGACGCGACGTTCCGCACCATCGCAGCCCCCTACGCGCGCATCCAGGAGGGCGGGTCGACGGGCGGCTGGGTCTCGGCCGCCAGCGTCGTCTTCCGGCCCGATCTGTTCGGGGCCTGCTTCTCGTCGTACCCGGACTCGCTCAGCTTCCAGAAGCACCAGGACATCGCGCTGTACAGCAACGCCAACGCGTACCGCAACGGCGACGGGACCCGCATCGGGTCGATCCGCGAGTTCGACGGCGAGCGCGAACGGGTCCTGGCCACGGTCGAGCAGGAGAACCACTGGGAGCTCGTCTTCGGCACGGCGGCGCGCTCCTCGCTGCAGTGGGACGCCTGGAACGCCGTCTTCGGCGCGCAGGGCCTGAACGGGCTTCCCCTGGAGCCGTGGGACAAGGTGACCGGCGAGGTGGACCCGGGCGCCGTCGCGTACTGGAAGGCGCTGGGCATGGACCTGACCGAGTACATCGCGACCAACTGGAAAGCCAACGAGAAGAACTTGGGCGAGGCGCTGCGCGGCCGCATCTACGTCTACGTGGGCTCCCACGACGACTATTACCTCAACGAGGGCGTCGCCGCCTTCGCGCGCCGCGTCAACGGCGCCGGCCTCGGCGGCCCCGGTTGGGCCAACGTCACCATCACCCCCGGCGCCACGCACGGCGGCAACTACCAGCGCCGCGAGATCTGGGACTACCTCGAGCTCGTGGCGGCGTGGGTGGCGGACCACGGGCCGGACGGCGCGACGCCCCTGACGGCGGCGGCGGTTTCCCCGCAGAACCGGGGAAACCGGTTCGAGGAGGACGTGATGCGCGTCGGTGGGCGTGTGGCCGCGCTCGCGCGTCAGGCGAATCCTGTTGTCGAAGTCCAAGGGGGCGGTGGCTCGGCTAAGTGCGGCGGGCCCAGGGTCGTGGGGACGGTGGGGAGGTGGGATTCGGGGGTGCGGCTCGAGGCGCAGTGGGTCGTGGACGGCGAGGGAAGCGGCAAGTCGTTCGCGGTTAAGCAGGGAGATGTCATGCGATACGCGGCCGGGGCCGGGGAGACGAGGAAGGGGTTTGGGGTGAGCCTACGGGTCAAGGGCACGAAACGGAACTACGAGGACGAGACAAGAGAAAGTGAGGTGATCACGGTGAGGGCGAAAAGGAGGTGAGAAAAAACCATGAGAACAGTAATGCATCATGGGACAGTGGTAGTAATTCAGGGATAGTATAATAATTGGTAGAACAAAGATGTAGAGTAAACCCCCTGGGTGACCACAATAGGTAACCAATCGGAACGCTTTCCATGGTAGACGGCCAGAACCAGGAAAATGGTATACATGTTTGATTGAAAATGCAGAGCGACTGTTCGGGACGTTTACAGATGCAATATGCAAGCAAAACTACGGAACGCCAACTCGTAACGCCATAGGCCATGAATTAGAAGCAATTACAGCATGTAAAGATTGTCCGATTGGATGGTGGTGATGATGGGAACATTGGCGCAGATGCGCAGGCCTTTTCCCTCCAAACCAAAACGCAATACACAAAAGCGACAGCCGGAGGAAAACCCCCATACTAGTATTGCCGGTAAAAGCCAGCAAGAGGAGATGTGGTAACGAAGATGGACCGCCCTCCAAATAATCGTCCGCCATTTGCGATCCTTGATTGGTCTCAGCCAACATGCGTCTATGGTAGTCTTCGAGCGCAATGCTCCTATTTCCTAATGGAGGCTGCCGTACCGCGATAGATTAGCCCGCCGCGCCGTATGTCGTGTCAGTTTCCCCACACTCCGGGCTGTCAGCCCTCCCAGGTCAGCGGGTAGGATCAATGAAAAAAACAGATTACGCATTCCCACCAATTGGGCTGGACGGAAAGCTGGGGGTGGTGAGGGCAGCCAGGGAGCCGCCTCGTCAGGAGATCAGCTTATCGTAGCTTTCTTCGGCCCTTTTGGATCATGTACGTTCTTTGATTGGGACACAAGTGGGGGGGGGGGAACTGATCTGAATCTCTACATAAATCCCACGAACCGAAAGCCGAGATGCTTGGCACAGGACGCCTGGGTCGACGGCCCACGAAGCCTGGTTGCAGGGCGCCCCCCTGCCCCTTTTCACTCTACGGATGACGAGGGCCGCAGTTACCCAGTACAGTCAGTCCCAATGCAACCAACCTAGAGTCTATGCCGGTACTGGACAGGGATGCTGTGCAACTAGAGGTGACTGATGATGGGTAACATGGCATAGCAGCAGCTGGATTAGAGGATTCAGACATATTAATCGTGTGATATAAATAACTAAGTATGTAGGTAAGGTAAACGTGGGAGGGTATATATACCATTACGCCTTCACCCTCCTGTGACTTTATTCGCGAGCACCGATATCAAGCAAACCAACGACCAAGAAAAGACACTTGTCTCTCGCTGTGAACCGTCACTATGCGTTCCACCTTTGCTCTCGTGGCAGCTTTCGCTGCCCGCGAAGTTGCTTCCCACGCCACCTTCCAGGATCTTTGGGTCAACGGCGTCGACTACGGCGCACAGTGCGCCCGTCTGCCGCTCTCCAACAGCCCCGTGACTGACGTTTCGTCCAACAACATCCGCTGCAATGCCAACAGCGGTGCCGTGGGCAAGAAGTGCCCGGTCAAGGCCGGCGATACCGTCACAGTGGAGATTCACCAGGTAAGCCGCATCCCTCCAAGAAACCCCTCCACATGAAGCAGAAACTCCTTGCTGACTTGTTCTGACTCAATAATAGCAACCTGGAGATCGAAACTGCAACGCGGAAGCCATCGGCGGGGCTCACTACGGACCGGTCCAGGTCTACATGAGCAAGGTAGGCGACGCCTCAACGGCGGATGGGTCCGCAGGTTGGTTCAAGATCTTCGCGGATACCTGGGCCAAGGGCAGCGGCGGGTCGGGCGACGACGACCACTGGGGAACCAAGGACATCAACACCTGCTGCGGGCGCATGGACGTGCCGATCCCCAAGGACATCGCGAGCGGCGACTATTTGCTGCGCGCCGAAGCGCTTGCCCTCCACACGGCCGGCTCTTCGGGCCAGGCCCAGTTCTACATGACCTGCTTCCAGCTGACGGTCAGCGGAGGCGGTTCTGCCGCACCTGCCACTGTCAGCTTCCCCGGTGCGTACAAGGCCAGCGACCCGGGTATCCTTGTCAATATCCACGCCGCCATGTCCGGCTACACGGCGCCTGGTCCAGCCGTCATCTCGAGCGGTTCGACCCGCAAAGCTGGAGGTGCCTGTGTCGGCTGCGAGTCCACCTGCAAGCCCGGCGGTGGATCTGCTGGGACATTGACGGCCTCTCCTCAGCCCTCGCAGACAGCAACACCAGGCGGTGGAAGCGGCGGCGGTGGCAACGGTGGTGGCAGCGGGTGCAGTGTCCAGGCATACGGGCAATGTGGTGGCAACGGCTATACCGGCTGCACCAATTGCTCATCTGGTACCTGCAAGGCCCTGAACGACTACTACAGCCAGTGCTCATAAGCCAAGCAGGCAAGACTCAAGCTTGCCAGCCATTAGACTTATCGAGGTGGCCCTGCATATATAGCTTCAATTGTACATATACCCCATCTTCAAGATTGTGCCGACGCGACGTCAGTTCCAGCGACAGGATAGCCCTCTTCGCACAAAACGGCAAGGTATCGTTCCGAGGTGACTGCGATATGCTGTTGGTATTGTCTGGGAGCACCGCAAGCTTGCATCCGCGCTAGGGCAAAACGAGATGGCGTTCGAAATCGAAAGTGTATGGGCTGGCGCGCAAGTCGTCCAACTCTTGTTCAGTAGGGCGCACCCATAGAAACCTCGTGCGTGGAAGTTGGCGTATGCGCCGAGGCCAACCTGTACATTCGGCTATGGCGAGACGGTATTGCACGCTTCGTTTCGCTTAGTGGTGGGTGTGGGAAGGCTGTCGCTTTGTAGTCCATGTCGGAAAGCCGCGTACGAAGGCGGGTTGAAGTCGACAAGATGGCCGCTGCACGGTTCGTTTGCCCTTGGGTCGCGGGGTTGTGGGTTGTAGAAAGACAGGCTGACCGGGGTTCGCAAACAGCACCGCGGGCTTATTGTTTCATGTCGGATCGTTGGGTATAGATTTGATTCTCTTGTTGCCGGCGCACCTTTTCAGCCTCGGCGGCGATTTCGTAGAGAAGGTCGTAGGTGGTGGCTGGGCGGTGAAGTCTGACGGAAGTGGGAGAGGGCGTTAGAAAGAGTCCTAACTATTGACGCTGCTGCTGCTGCGGAACGGAGTCGGAAGAAAAAGGGAGACGGTTGTACTTACATGAGAAGCAAGGTCGCAACAACTCCGCCAACAAGAATGAGCAAGAGGAGAAGCCTCAAACATCTTGCCGAGCGAGGGAGAATCATTCCCGTCTGGTTGATCTGATCGGCAATGGGAACCTATCTGTAATCTGCAGGGCAATGGCGGATGCGTGGGTGCGTGGATGCGTGGATGCGGATGTGTCGGTGACAAGGCATAAAGTCAAAATACTGGAGTCGCCTATGATCGCTCAAACAGAACAAGAAAAGAAACGGGCAGACAGAAAGGAGAAAAAGAGGTCGACAAAATGCATCAAATGTAGCCCTGGAGATCAGCGATCAGCCTGAGCCTGACCAGCTGTATGCGAATGCCATGCTCGTGTGCCAGACTTGGCGCATGCTCGGGCGTGACAAAGACATAATCCTAATCCTCCTGTTGCCAAGACTGAACCTCGGCGTGTCGGTCAGCGGTGTTTTTGTTTGTTGGGGCATTTCAGTGGTGGTCGTGCAGAAGCTCCCCCTCCTGCAGCGATGGGGGGTAATTCCATGGAAGTAATTTGGCTGCCTGGCCGCCATGGAGAAACTGCCATTCCCATCCAGCTGTCCGTCCAATTGGAATCCCACTACCCCCAAAGCTCCAAAGCCCCTAATGGCTAATTGCTCAGGGGTCGAACACCGCTAGAACAAAATTAGGAGCCCCACCAATTCCGTCAAGCATCAAAGATCAGCAACTTGAGGCTTACCTTTGGGAAACATGCAGATCTACTCCGTACCATTGTAACCACGATAAAAAATGCCTCAAAAATGCTGCATATTGCTCGATGAATCTATCTATCATCTGTATTAGCATGCATTTGTCACATTTACTGTTCTGGGGCAGAAACCTTCCATTGCTACTTGGCAGTCCGGTGGGCATTATAGTAGCGCGCTAGACGAACTTATATTGTGCGGCAGTGGTCGTCCAATGGATCAGGGGCAAAGACATTTCAACACATAGAGGCAATGATAGTAACCCTACTTCAAGCGATATTATATGATGCGTTCCTGCAATGCGCCGCCTCGAACACTTGCTCGCCACTGGGTAGGCTATGGTATCATTTGATGATAGTCTTGGTTCGTTTTCGCAGGCATTATTTGGCACAGCTCTATATCTAGTCGCTGATGAAAGACAGCACGACAACACTGATCAATAGTAGCATTTATCCTATGTGGCCGAATATCGTGCTGTCTCAATTCGACCACATGCCTCTGCGTACTTGAGGGAAGAAAACCCACGGCTAAGCGCCTGGGCGTATGTCGTTGAGTGATGTAGTGCAGCGGGCAACGTCGTCCCCATCGAACGGCATGGAGACCATCTTCTCAGCGCCTCTCCCACAGGTCCAACAGCATATCCCTGAGGTAGGTCACGTTAGCAACAGTGTATGTTTCACCGACCCCCCCAAGGCAAGTAGTCCACGGGTGCGGCCCGTTGCTGGCGTCTTGGCAACCAACCCCTGAGAAACCGGACCGCAAATATAATCTGTATCATCCGTTGCTGACATACAATAACCGGCATTTATCACGCCCAGGTACTGGCCTAACTTTCTGCCCCCAATCAACAGAGCATTCACCAGCTACGTACGTCTTTTGTTCTAACTTTCTAGATAAGGACCGAGATAAGATCATTTGTGTTGTGTTTGGTGCTGAAACATGAGCAAATAGGTCGATCAAGGATCAGTGCTAGTAATACCAGACCCTAAAACAATTCCAGCAGACAGGATACGCACCCTCATATGAATCAAGGCAAAGGAAAACCAACAACCCGAGCTGGAAACATTCTCTGGTTCCGCTTGTTTGAGCCTCTTCTGAGGGTACCCCTGACTCTCGTCGCAGAGTGACGATGTCGTTGACCGTTTCTGGGGTGTGGTGTATGTGAGCAAGCCATTGAATGCTTGTTTCTATATGGCCAGTCAGGCGGGTATAATACGGGACCGTAATGCTTCACTCAAGCAAGCAAGTGAGAGAGCATAGTTGGACGCTTACCAAGTGCTGCGAGTGCGTCTACCAGACAGTCGGATCCGCCCCATACTGTAGCATCAGCGATGTTAACTCCATCACAGCGGCTCGGCCGAGGGCCATAGGCGAGTTTGGCTTCATGAAGTGCTCGTAGTCCTCGTCTAGTCTCTCGATGCATTCTTCCCAAGCTGTCTTTGGCTGGCCCATGAGATCGCCAGCTGGGATGTAGTTGAAGGTGTTGGGGCTGCATCCGTACTCCAACAGACAGCGCACCAAGCCGAATTTTTGGTTGGTCCGAACGACAGATACGTAGGGTTCGAACACGCAATCCATTGCATAGCATAGGGGAGGTCGTTGAAGGTCTACAAAGTAGTCTGGGTACTTTGGTAGTGTGCGGACGAGATACTCGGCCAAGCCAGCCGCGACAAGGGAACCCCTAAAGAAGGGCAGAATGGAGTTCGACGAACTCCCCCACCTCAGAATGGTCTGATCACGACCCTCGATATCGGGAATGTGGCGATCCAGTTGGTTCAAAAGTGGACAGTATATGTTCACCATATCATCGCCGAGATCCTTCGCTTGTGTCAGGACCTCGTTTAGCGCTTGTACAAGGCCTTGCGCATCATCCTCATCGGGAGTATCTGTCGGGGCGACGCACTCCGGGAACTCGGTGGTTTTGATATAGGCTGTGTACGCCCGGACTAGTGCGATGCTCACGTTAAACCCCTCAGGGGCTTGGCTCGACAAGAAGTCCGACATCTCTGCTGTGCGAAGGGAGTCCATAACACCCCTATGGAGAAACTCCACACAACGGGTGTGCTTATTCACGTCAAAAAGACCTCGACACCAGCCGTTGAGGCGAAATGTCATCTGTTTCCGTCTAGACGCTATTTTGCTAGGTTCAAGAACCTGCAGTGGAATATTGACGGCATAGTTTTCATCCTCATACTCATCGTCGTGGAAAGCATAAACCTCAATTAGGGCAGGTTCCGTCACGGCCACCGCGATCCGCAGAGTTGAAGCTATTTTCTAGTGGTAGAACTTATCAACGGTCTGGAGGATTTGTTTGAAGAAAGCTTCGAGGTCGGTGGGAATAGCGTCCAGTCGTCTCTGCAGGTCCGCAAAACTGTCCTACTCGTTGAGACCGGCGCGAAGCTCTCTTGTAACAAGGAACACCCATAAAAACACCCCAGAAGCCCTGTCTGTGATGTCATCGATGATAGGGCCTGCGTTGGCTCCATGGCCGACTGGATACACAAAGCTTGATATGTGGCGACTTGCTAAGCGCGTGCAGAGTCTGGCACACGTCGACATGATCCCCGTCATATTCATCAAGACCGTCGATGAAGAAACAAAACATAGAAGTAACAGATTGCAGATTTGCGATACTTTGTAAGATGCGGCGAAGGTCTTTGAGAAGCCAGTGCGCGTACATTAGTTCCTCATTCTTCTTAGACCACAGTTCGCAACATGTCGTCTGTATAAGGCCAAGTAGTTGTCGAAATATGTCAAAAAGAAGTGTCTGTAAGAGCCCTTTTTGTGACTTTTGTAATGAAGTGCCAGCGCTCCAGAAGCAATGACTTGCAAGCACCGGCTGTTTCGGGCGCGAGCATTGGGATAGGGCAGTGACGGTGGCCGGGTTGTCAACAATGTACTTCATGAAGGTAGACTTCCCTGAGCCGGGCTTGCCTGTGATCCAAAAGAGGCCTTTTGCCTTCCTTCAGCCACTCGAGAAGACGATATTCTACAACCGATGCTTCCGCACAATGACTTGGTTCCTGGAGTGCCCACTTGAATATGGCCGCAAAGGCTTCAGGGATCGAGCTATGACGTGCAGGCCGGCTGTCAAAGTTCAGGGTTCTGAGGATAATGTTTTGCTTGGCGGTTGTAAATACAGAAAGAGACAGCTGTGTCATCTGTCTCTCAATGCATTCTATATCGTCTGTGCGCACCAGCAGTGTATTGAGGGATAAATTGATATCGTCCAGCTTTGTGGACTGCTGTGCATTGAGTTCAATGCTCTCAGCGTGAAGGTCTTTAATTTGCTTTTTCAGGTTTTGGTGCCATTCACTAGTTGCGACTTAGTTTTGTTGCCTGATATCGGGAAGATTGCAAATAGCTCACTTTGTCAACATGCAAACCTGAAGTGTGAGTTTCGTCTGAGTGCGATGGAGTCTCTACTCTAGCTCTGCGATCGCGTCTTCCTCCCAGATCGTCTCTAGAGCAACTTTGAATGCCTTCCATTTGCAACGCCGCCCATCACCCGAAACTTTCAGTTTGTCAACAAGCTCAAGCAGCCTGTTGCAATCGCTGGAGCAGGTTTCCGATAGTCTGCTGATAACGGAGATGTGCTCTCGATAATTAGCTCTCCCGTCGACGAACTCTCGTCGGTGGTCTGGTGTTGGCGGAGGATTCAGGCGCAGGGCTAAGTCTTGAAGGGTAGAATAAATTGTCTGGATCGTTTCCGTGTCATCTGTTTGTCTTGATGATGATGCATAGATCTCCTTCGTTTTGGAAATCAGGTCAGTCGGGTTGATGTTATTGGGAAGACTGCGGTATAGTTAATCAATTCCTGGGAAGGGCTTCCTTTCTACAACTGTTGTTTCTATCAGGTTGATTCAACAAGCACGAGGATGAACAGAAGCTGGTTTTTGAAGATGTCTTGTGTGTTGGCAGCGAGCACTACCACACCACATCCGGGCGTAGCGGGGTTCCTGATGTTGCATTAGCTATGTGTGCCCAGAATCACACCCAAACACCTTTCTACATGATTCGGAGTAAGCATTATGGAAAATGTGCAAGGGCTTTCCTAAATCGCCTTTCATTTATTTGCACTTAATTAATTTCTTTTACGTGATGCAAACGCTCGGATTAGATTTGAACAGTTTGGGAAATCTGTACAGGGATATCGCAAATAGCTATGATGGGAATAACCAGGAGTTTGACACCTAATAGATCATTGAATGTGGCAGCCGACAAGTAGCTTGTGTATTGGTTTTACTTCCAGCGGTTTGCATACCAGTTTTGTCAAACAACAAATAGGCAAACAGCCATTTCACATTCAAAAGGCACGACCTCAGTCCTCTATTGCAATGCCCCATCGCTGTTCTATCATTGTCATCCGACTACTTTGGAGAGAAGATTTCTGAGACTTCTAATGAACATTCACCACGCGACATCACACTTTCTTTGCTCCTAATCGACAGACTCTGCGCGATCACTCGCAGAGCATCCGAAGTGATGCCGCACCTCATGAGTGAAGCTCCTCCTGGGACCCCAGAAGAGCACACCATCGAACACCTGCTGGGGCAGAGAAACAACGAAGAAAAGAGTAAAAGGAGCATGAAGAGCCTTGGAGAACTCACCGACGACGAGAAATCCGCCAAAGGTCTCGTCAAGCTAGGAAAACGATGCACCAGAATTCCTGGAGACCCCTTCGGCCTGTACTCCTCGTGGGCAGGCAATGTTAGCCATGCAAGCGACAGTCGCATGGTATTCGATCCCTTTCCAATCCTTTCTACACCGGCGAGTTGTAACTAACTGAGATCCCGTAGTTGGACATCATGCCAGCCTTGTATCAGAAGGTCCTGGATTGCCAAGCTTCGCAATCCCAGCGACGCAACGCATACCAACAATTCCTGACAAAGGTTCCAAGAACTGAAGCCATAGAACTGGCAACCAAGTCAGCCGATAAAGGGGCCATTGAAGTGGTCGTCGACAACTCCGAGGAGACCATAGTCGATTTCAACCTCGCATCCATGAGTGTAAGACTTATGCACTGCAAAGATGTCGACCTGCGACAGAAAGAACCTTTCATACGCACAAAGAGATACCGGGGTGCATTAACTGCAGCTAAATCTGCTTTCAACGAAGAGCCTATGAGCATCGGAGTTCAACAGCTGGTCATGGCGCGTCGCCTGCTCCAAATCGAGGGGAGCTTTGATGCTGCTCTCTCGAAGATATCAAGTCAAGGCAACGACGAGGAGAAGAAAACACTCCAATTTCTGGCCGAGTTGAGATCGGAAGCCCGGGAAGAGTACTGGCTACATTCAGCCAAGCCTCAGAGAACGGTTTTGCGACAGAGTGTGGGACAGGTTCAGAATGCTGACATTCAGGGATTGCTGAAAGTCATTGAGGGCCTCTGGCCTCGGAAGTGGGATAACGGTCGCTACGACGTGGATTTCTTCTTCCAGTACCTAGCCGACAAGACGTCGGCCGAGAAAGTCTGGACGCTTGTGGACGCTGACCTGTTCGTCGTGACTGACCAGAGCCGACGCGTCATCTTTGCCAACCTGGAGGACGCCACAGGGCTTGTGTTCAATGACAACCTGGCGGAGAGACTCGCCACCGCGATCGACATGTACTCATTCTTCATTCCTCTCCCGCTCCCCGACACAAAGCGACACGTCGTGGATCGCTACATCCGGCGCCTCCACCCCGAGCTGGACCCGGCCAACGCCACCGTCGAACAGCTGCCGCGCGCCAAGATGGCCGTGGCGCACTACGGCTGCTGGTCCATGACGGGTGACCCGCACGGCAAGAACGTCTTTCCGACGCGGGACTCGTGTTTCTGGCGCTCATTCGATGCACAGTACTACCCTAGGAAGGTATTTCTTGGGTTTTGCCGGTCCGTCCTCGGCCGCTGCAGCGACGTGATTCGCTTTCTGGTCGAGAACCTGGACCCGGAATACTACACCCTTTGCCGTGCCGTGTACGACCATCTGCCGGAGGAGGATCGCTTGAAGACTACCGAAGAGGACTTCCTCAGTCTCTTTGCTTTAGGCATCAATGGGTACACTCAGAGACATCGAGACACCAACGACCTGGCTGGTGGAATGGCAGGATTGGTGACCTTGGGAAACTACACAGGTGAGCGCTTTCAATTACATATTCCCACGCATTCCCAGTCCTTTTCTGTCCCACCTGGCCTGCAAAATATGAGCGCTAACTTTCGTTCAATCTGTATTTAGGAGGCAATCTTTGTGTTCCCCAATTGGGATTTCGAGTTCGTTACAAGCCCGGTGCCTGCGCCATCCTGCGCGGGGACAAGATGGATCATCTGGTCACGGACTACACCGGACCACGGTATTTCATCATCGGCACAAACCACGAGAGCGTGAGAAGACACGCGGAGAGAAAAATGGGACAGCAACAGGCGCCCAAAGACAGCGACGAAGACCAGGTGGGACAACATCGCCGAAGTTCAGATGCGTTTGCTCCCGCAGACTGCCGTGATAAGAACATGAAAAGCTTGGATCATGGTGTTGATGATAAGGACACTTCCCATGACGCGTCTGGCTTGACCGAGGACATGATGGCTGGAGTCCCCATCGAGACTCCTTGCGTCAATCCTGGCTGTGACGACGATGACGAGGAGGTCGCCAATCACCAGTGGACCAACGAGGAACTGCACGAAGCCGCGGCTCTGCCCTTGTACGATGTTTCGAGCAGCGAGGACGGCCAGTCCTGAAAGCAATGGTGTGGAGATCTACCAAGTCAGTACTTGCCCAGGCCAAGCAATGTTTGTCTTAGATCGGATTTCGATAGTTACTTGTTAGACTCAGCATCGCCGAAGGAGATCGCCAGGCATGGAAATCAGGTAGCTGCTGTTCAAAAATTGGAAGGCTACATTACACTGGCGCATGCCGCCTTGGCATTGAGGGAGGTGTCGACGACGAGAGAGATAATACACGTAAACTTGCAAAGAACTAATACAATGCTCAAGAACCAAGCGATCTCAAATTAATTGGCGCACTCATAATAGCATATTGAACTATCTGTATGCGCATCTCATGTCCATAACGCAGAAGAAACCTTTCCACGTAAAACCGCCATCATTGTCCACCATACTTCATGCCTCGCCGTTTGCTGCAGCAGCTGCAGCGGCCTTTTGCTGCAATGCATTGGCCTTGATGCGCAACAACGGGTACACATTACGTCTCAGCTGCGTGACGACGTATTTGGCGTCAGGGTTTGTTCTACGTACAGCACACAGGGATGTGGCGACGATGCGGAGATGGATGTCGTCCGGCACGCCGATGCCATGCAGCAGACTGGGAAGGTCGGAAATCTCTGCCATGGCTTTCTGATGCTCTGCACTCTCGGCGGGACGTCCCGTGATGATCTGGTTCAGGAGGCGAGAGGCATTCTCCCAGCAGATTTCACTCTTGCAGGTGAATCCATAAACCAGAGTGCAGCTCTTCAATCTAGGGAAGAGGCTGAGGCGTCGCGGGAGGGCAATGGTCGCCGAAGGGGTGCCGCAGTCGTTATCGACAAAGACCACGTGCTCGATGAGTGACAGGTCTATCAACTGGCTCATCTGGGGCAGACTGAGTTCCAATCTGGGTCCGCCGATCTTGGGCGGTGGGAGAGGGACATACGTCTTGGGGTCGAACTGCTGCAGTTTCTGGGGCAGGCTCAGGAACATGGCGAACTCTTTCTGGGTGTAAAAGGCTTCCTTGCCAGGGCCACGAATGCGGCGACAGGTTGTGTTGAACGCGAGCCAATCAATGGTGGCGTCCCGCTGAGCGTTGACGTCTGTCGAGCAGCAGTACAGCTTCGTGGTGTTGCTATGGGGGTAGTGGATGGACATTGGGCGGTACGGAACAATGATGGGTTTGCTGTCCGCGGACTTTTTGTCTTTGCCGCATTCGGGGAAGAACACCACTCCTTGTTGAGGATCCTGGGCGACATCTTTAAGGATGTGCAGCAGGATCTCCTCTGGGAGACCCAGAAGGCCCGGCATGTTGACTGAGATTGCCGTGATCGCTGCAGTCGCTGAAGGGGTGAACGTTTGCTAATGTAATGAATTTGGTTGCAGGATGCAAGTGCTGTAATTATTACAGTTGCCGAGGGTGAATGCTTGTTGGTGGAAATAATTTGGTTGCAGGGTGTGAGTGCTGTGATTGCTGCAGTCGCCGAAGGGGTGGACTTTTATCAGTCGAATATTTCAGTTGCAGGATATGATTATGTGAAGTGAATGCAAGTTCGCCGAAGGAGAAGTATCCCCGCGATTGCCGCACGTGTGAATTTTGTTGGCAGAACGAGTTTAGTTGTAGAATGTAAGTGCTGTGGTTGCTGCAGTCGCCGAAGGGGTGGACTTTTATCAGTGGAATGATTTCAGTTACAGGATGTGAGTATGTGAAGTAAATGCAAGTTCGCTGAAGGAGAAATATCCCCGGGATTGCTACAAGTGTGAATTTCTATCGGCAGAATGAATTTAGTTGTAGGATTTGAGTACGTGAAGTGTTTTGCAACTTCGCCGAAGGAGAAGTGTTGGGGGCTTTTCAATCCGGGTGGATTGAAGGGTTGGCGTTAGGTTGTAGTCAAGTAAAGAATATGTAGAACAATGTTAATGAGAAATTATTCTATTGACTGATTATTATGCCTACTGAGCTATCCTATAAGCTATGTTAAGGGTGTTAATTGAATACTATTAGTTATTCTTGACCACAACTATAACACCACCCGGTCACCGGCGACTTACACAGCCTATAGACACAAGTGTGCAGTTTCTAAAGAACACAACACTATTTCAAATAGATATACCTTCAAAAGCCCCGACAGAACAGCAATCAGTAACCTAGACTAGACAATACATACTTTGGGACCCTTCATGAAAGCATCTTATTCTGTATCCGAACTGGGTGGACTCATGCCTAGCCGCCATGGCAGCTTATTTCACCCCTCCGCCTCATCTATAAGCGATGTCTTTACCATAAGTAAATTCTGCAACTTGATATCGGGGAGTGACTCTCCCATACAAGTCTGCAACTGATTGACGACGGATTTCAAAGGGCAATATATTTAAGCACAAGTTCCTTTTCTCTTTGTTGTGGCTATGTCCCATTACTGACGTGCTTAGTCTTAGTTCCATTGAGACTGACAATGAAGGGCTTCGGTTACTGTAGCTCTTGACCGGTGAAAACAATGACACAGCATATCTTGAGGAGCTCCCAGACGTCGCCCGGCTTGGTTCATGGGTGGTGGACGGCTCACCACCCTTAATGCATTTTGATTCACCTGAGAAAATGGACACATATTCAATGACCCGACAATTGCTTATAAATATGCGTTTGTGCATGCATACTTTTCTGTTTCCAAATCCAGCAGGTGCGAGATTCGTTCATGCTGGGCTGTTATGCATGGAGATATGTCAAATGAAACTGTTATCTCTGTCAAGAAGGTAATCTTGTTGGTTGACCATCATATTCTCCCGTATCTCTGTTAGTTCAATACCGCTGTCTGAGTTGCAATAGTAATAGATAAGAGTAGAAGGTCAAACATCAGATCATGTCAAGGGTCTGCATTTAGCCACAACGAAAAGAGCTGCGATAAGCAACCAAAAGCTACCATCCCTTACCTTATTACATATAGCCTGTACTGTAGCGAATATTGCGTTATACTGTCAGCTTCTGTACATCCTTTGTCAAGGGGACACATCATGACAAGCGTCTATTCTTGGCTGACACTATAAATCCCCAATTACTGCCCATCTTACTTCCTCAAGATAAAGCCATTCTGATGTTAATCAAAATTGTGAATAAATTGAGAAAGATACCCATCAATAATGATCGTCATTTATGGCGTCGTGGGCACCGCCCTGATACTCCTTATATACTATGCTTGTTGCACTTGGCCCGAGTTGAGAAGAGAAGAAGACCAAGATATCGCCAGGCCTTTTGGGATAGAGATAGACAGCGAAAAAGGTCAGCAACACGACGTTCATTCCTCTTTCATAAGACTGTACGAAGAAGACGGCGCCGGCGCCTGGCCACCCAAGGTCGACCACGAGGAGTGGCCACACCCGTTGTGCGCCTACCGGGAGATCTACTCCATCATGTCTCCACTATTCGCGACTGCGGACCCGTCCGACGATGACGAGTGGAACGCCAAGCGCCGCGCCGAGTTCCGCGCCCGGATGCGGGATCTACTCACCAACCGCATCGACCTCAGCGCCGTTGAAGATGTCCTGCGGAAGGCGGAATCCGAGGAGGAACAGGACGAAAACTCCAATGATGCGTCCGTTTTTCCGCGTGACGCCTACAACGCCTTCTACGCCTGCATCGGGTGCTCCCGCCACATGTACCGGTGGGCCACGAACCCCGTCGTCAAGGTCGCCCAGGACGAGAAGTGTATCGACTTCCCCCGCGAGCTAGTCGTGCCTTGGCGGTACCTGCAGCGGCGGTTCGGCATCACTTCGCCCAGCGGCAACGCCATGTCCAACATCGTCTTGAACCTGGATGGGCAGGGCCGTCTTCGGTTCTCCTTTAGCGAGGGCATGTCCGATGTTGTCGTGAACACGGAGCTGGAGTGGTGCCGAATATTCTGCGACGTCGAAGCCATGGTAAGTAGCTAGCTGCATTACCCCCATAAAAGTGCCATTTTTGTCTGGGGTTCAACTGCGCCCTAGACCTTCCGTTTCCATCGCCAATGATTCACTGGCTCTTTAGGCCGTTCCCATATATGAAGCCATCACTCGGGCCATCATTAGCTTCGAAGAGGGTGATAAGGCCGCGTGTCTCTCGTGGACTAAAACAATGCAAGAGCATCTAAGCCAGCTGATGAGGTCGCTTACCCCTAGAATGGGCGAGCCGACGTTGGCGCGCTCGGTCTGGTCGCGGTACATAGCCGGAGTCAGCGGCTGGGCCGCGACAGAGGAGTCGGATGCGGGTCCAGTCGAATACGGCGGATTGTCTGGTAGCCAACTCCTCTTCTACTCGGCCATGGATGCGTTCCTCGGAATGGTTGCCTACCATCCCAAGGAAGAAGCGCAAAGACACATGTCCAAGAATATGCGAGATGTATGTGCCGCCATTGGCGCTCATTCGTTTCGAGCAAAGTTATCAAAGGACCAACCGGGAGATACAGCCATCAGTGATGTGCTGGAGAACGTAGTGAAGCGTATGCGGGTAGGTGACTTTTGGACTAATTATCTACGTACCATTCATTAGTGCGATACTAACCCCCCCGCAGAGATTTAGGGCTGCTCACAGGAAACGGGCAGTACAGTATCTATCTGTCCCTCTACCTGAGCGAGCGCCAATGACAGCGGCACTTTCAGTTCTGCCAACCTTTGAAGGGCAAATAGAAAGAAGCGATGTGTTTGAACCAGTCCGTGAAATACTCGATAGGAGATTGAAGCAGACGATTTAAGTCTATAAATAAACCGAACGGCAATCCAATTTGAATACCTGTCTTATCACCTGTGATTACTAAATATGCATTATGATTCAGTGTGAGTATGAATGCAACTATATATTCACTTTGGGTGAGTCCTAATGCGGCAAGCCCCCCTGTCCATATTCAAGTCTTCCTTCTTCATGCATCCTCGGGCCTGGCACATCGAATCCCCAGTTCGGTATAGCTTGGATTATAATGTACTGAGGCAAGAGATATCACCGATCCCCTATCCAGTCAGGCGCAAAGTCTACTTTTCAATGACCCATCACACTCGCGACTGCCAGATTCGAGACTAATAGCTCGGCAATGATGACAGGGCAGGTGGATTCTGAAGGGACCCGCGTGGTTTCCTCAGTTCAACTAACCAATCAACTCATATTCTTAGGTCATACGAGCCACCTGCGACTCCCTCAAGAAAACCAAGCGATAGGTCATGTAGCAGAAATTGAAACCTCTGAAAACTCATTCACCATTACCACAGGTACAGACACTACCCAGCACCTTTTAATGAGCATACAACAGGACGATCAGCAAGTCTTCAATCGACTTCATTAGCCATGGCTGAGATACCCGTTGAATCCCACGAATCCTGCAACTTATGCGGCGGAGATGTGTGCATTTGCCAGGAATTCGCCTCCTGGGCCAGTAAGAGCCCCGGGAGACATGTCGCTGCGACAAGCTAACCATAATTGCAGCCCAGTCAGGCATGGAACCGGAAACCAACGATCCCGAAACCAAGAGAATGGCTTACTCCGACGCAATCGCATACATCGATGCCATCAAGCGCGAGTTCCATGAACAACCAGAGAAGTGCCAACACTTTCTCAACATTATGATGGATTACAGATACCAGTAGTAAGTGTGCGGCTCCCCCGAAGTACATTAAGAGCATATACTGATTTCGTTCAGCGTCGACGCTCTCGGCACCATATACCGAGTTGCTGCGCTCTTTCACGGCCATTGGCAACTCCTCCAACATTTCAACGAATTCGCGCCCCCTGGCTGTTCCATCTCTATCCGGAGAACGGGTCACCAGGTTCAAGTGACTATCACTACTCCGGTGGAACCTGACGCACAAGGCACGATCACATAGGCGCCTCCGAACCACGTCTGGAATATGCACTTCTGGAATATGTCTAGACAGAATTGCACAGTCTTATGTGCCTTGTATGCGAGAAGGATATGGCATTGAGGTCCCGTAGCAGCGAGTTAGTTGTCTCTTGAAGAATACACTTAATTCATAAGGCAGTTCTGTGCCGAGTGAAAGTGGTCAGTATGGTTTCCGTCGTGTATTGCCATTCAGTCTAGTTATTTACGGTTGCTTCTGCTGGACGTAATACAGCCTGCCCAGGAGTAGGCCGGAAAGTCCACATTGCTATCATGTCCTCTGGCTTGATGGGTCACTACTGACCGAGATTTTGGGTGAATGTCAGGGTTTCCGACTGAGTTTACAACGTCGTCAGTTTCGCGGGCCTGTTTGCGGAATCCTGGAATACGGCCCTGCCTATGCTCGGGTGCATATTTTTGACGACTAAGAGAGTCATGGCTCAAATTGTCACTCGTTTTGGATGACTCCGGAATAGCCCCCTGGTCACTCGAGAGGGTATGCAATGCACGTTGCTTTCCCTCAACGCCATAGGGTATCGCAGAACTTCCTACATGTTCATCTTTGTGCTCAGGAGACGTGTTCTTTTGCACATCCGAGCAGCTGCAATTCCCCACTCTGCGATGGCCGCAACGACCACAGACCCAAACTCTTTCAGAATCTGGACTAAACAATGTGGTATCATGGTCTGTCTCCTGATAACTAGGGTCGCTGAGCTGCTGACCGACATGCGTAAATACTGGAGGTGTATCTGACCTATGGTCAATCGGATCGATGGGAATGGCTGCTGCGGATGATTTCAAGGGGTTGTGTGCCATGGTCATGTGGGCAGCGAGGTAGGTTTTCCCAGCATATGTGTTGTTGCACTCGGAACACGGGAATATCGGCGGCGAGGAGCGTGGGAGACGTCGCGAGAAGAGATTCTGCGTCGGTTCATTATAATTTCGTTCGCGAAGAGTGAAGTCCTCCAACAATTGCTTGCCTCCGTGGGCCTTCTTCATGTGGTTTGTGAGATTGTCTTTCCGTGAATAGGCTTTATGGCACTCCGAGCAGTCAAATCGTTTTCTTTGATGAGCCAATCTGTGTTTCTTGAGATACATAGCGAAATTCTTCGGGCTACCAATTGGCGTAAAACCGCAAATGCCGCAAGAATATTCCACAGACTGTTGAGTGCTTCCGTTGCTATCTTCACCTTCGCTGTGGCTACTTTCAACATCATGAGCCGAGGGCAGAGCCCCGAGAGATAACTCTTCGAGATGGCTGCTGAGGTGTTGGGTAATGGCAGTTCTTCCTGGGCCAATATCCTCTTCGCAGAGCGGACAGCTAAATGTGGCCCATTCAGGCTCCAAGTCGTGCTCGAGAGCTAAATGCAATATCCAGTCGTTTTTCTTGTCGAAAACTTGGTCTCCTGTATGGCAAGTTGGATCCAGGCAGATCCAAGGGCGTAGATCGAGGTAGAGATGCCGTTTCCAGTCTGAATTGACCCTCAATGTGACCATCTTTCCACAAGCCAAACATTCGAACGGAATTCCTGCTTTTGCTTTTGGCGACAACGGTGGTATGCGAACAGAGTCACTTCCACCGCGATACGTCATAACCGTTTCCGCGGAAGAGGAGCCTGGCCCAAGAGAGGAACCCAATGCAGAATCCCGGTTGATCGAATCACGAACTGTTCCCGCCCGCATATCCATGAGAGCTGCATCTCCACCGCACAGATCTCGTTCGCGTTGGCAACGGAGATAGCGCTCGTAGTTCGCCCTTCCCAAACGAGATACCAGGAGTTTGGGGGCTTGAGGAAAGCGATTCTCAACCTTGTCGCAGTAGGGTTTGTAAGGTACCCAGGTCTCCATATCGTGACTGCTTTCGTGCCAACCCACTCTGGTTTCAATCACGGGATTCGTTATGAGAGGATCAAGCTCCATCAAACCCATGGTCTCAGCCTCGAGATCCTTGACTATCTCTTCGATATTGTCAGGGGAACAGTCTGAATAATCTACAGACGAACTTGATTCACTGTAATCTTCAGTCGTGCTGTCGACCAGACCCCGTACCCTTTCTGCGAGCTCTTCCAGCATTCCAGGAGTATTGAAAGAAGTCTCTTTCAAGAGGAGCGAATATAGTCCTTTGAGTGATATCAGTATTTTGTGGACATAGAACAATCCTTCTTAGCGTCCAGATTTGGTACTCACGATCCGTAAGTGTTCTGCTAATTTCAACCAATAGCTTCGAGATCGATCGCCGTATTGTGTATGACCTACTAAATAGGTCGTCTAGTTCTCCACGTGAAATCCCGTGGGCGTCATCCCAAAGCTTGAGACGTTGTACGCTTCTCTCCAAGCTAGTGTGATGCAACGTGGCTTCATAGATCCTGTGTGAACCGGAGATATTGTCGAGCTCGAGATGGAAAAGGCGAATGGCCTCTCCACAAAGTCTTGCTGCCGAACTTCTTTCGCGTGATGCATGTTGGGTTGAAATCACTTGGACGGGTTCGACGGCGTCTAAGAACTGTAGCACCTTGCTTCTGCTATCAGTGGCACCTTCGATGAATCTCTTTTGAAGATCCATGGTCTCTGTGATAGGCGCCTGTGGTAGACGGGTTTGATAGATTGACTGTGAATTCTTGCAATCCACGAGAGGCATCAGATTATTAGGCTGGATTGGGTACAGATACCACGCCGAGAACTTTTGTGGCTTAGTAGTTATCCATGTGACGTTGAATGCATAACTACAAAATACTTGCTGTATTGCGAGGCTGTGCAGCGCATAGCCCGTTAACGTACATCGGCATAAGTGTAATTACTTGGGATTGGCTCATCGCTAGCAGAATGGTAAGGCAGATTATATGCTGTCCGCCACCACCATTGGTACTGGTGACATAACCCCCAGACGTAATCCGATCCCCACTCCTCGAGATATTTTCGCCTTTCAATCTGACTTCGTGGGTTTTGTTCATGCCCCAAGTATAATGGACCCGGTCTCAATCGTGTTTGCCGTGTTGCCACTGCTTGGCGGTGCCGTGAAGACCTATAGCTCTGTCCGCAAAAAGGTCAAAGCCATCTGCCGCTTCTCACGAGAACTAGGTCGTTTACGTGGGCAGATCGACCGTCAGCACCGAATTTTCATCAACGAGTCCCACCTCCTGGTTCGGGTGGCCGTCGATGACGAGGCAATTATACAGCAAATGCTGGAAGATCCACACCACGACAATTGGGGCAGCAAAGAGCTAGATATCTCTCTTAGAGAGTTTCTCGTTAAAAGCTACGACGCATATCTGGAGATTGTCAAGGAGGTTGACAGCACTATCCAAGAACTAGAGGATGGACTCGCCGAGTATGAAACGCTATCATCGGAGCGGCAGAAGGTGTGTATTCCGTTGGATAGTACTATATCGGAGAGCATAGTCTAATCGTCAGAAGAGAGAGTCTCTCAAAGACACCGAAAGGCGTCTCCGAAACCGTGTTACTATGGTATGGAGCAAGGCCGACTTCGAAAAGACCATCGAGACTCTGCGCGAACTGAATACCGATCTCGGCCGTCTCCGGCAACAGGCCTGTGACCTACAAAAACCAACTAATCCCAAACCACTACCAGGAAGACGAGCAAATGCACCGTTACCACCAGAGTATGGTAACATCAGAAACATCCGTAAGGCATCGAAGGCTTTACACCATGCTTTGGAGGATGTGTGGTCGAAAAATTCCGGCTCTACCAATCCACAACACGATGTGAAACTATTCGCGGAAGCCAAGGTTAATGACGGGGTTCGCATGGAACTCGCAATTCTGTGCCAGGATCACGACTTTGCTTTACGGTAAGACCATCATCCAAACAGTGTCGCGTCGACCACTAACAGGAGAAGAAGAAGCCTCACGGAGAAGCCCACCTGGAGTATTCTTCATGTCCGTTCACAAGTCCTCGAGTGGCTTGAAACAGGCTTTAGTACCCCGCCAGCTTCGGACGATGACCGGCCCAAGCGGCGCAAAGTCCGTTTCGCGGAAGAATCCACCATGAAAAGGGATACCACAAGTGAAGCGGAATCTACCAGCTTACCAACCCCCGAGTACGTTGGCGGAGACGCATCTGAGTCTGAGTCCGTCAGCCTTCATGTACAATGCTTGGGTCTCCATAGGCCGAAGTTCAAGGCTTCAAGGAATCATTCTTCCTGTCTGGGATACGTGGATGATTCATCAGAGGAACCTTTCAGACATTCGATCTACGAGGCAGAAATGGGAAACGTTGGTTTGACTCCAACCGACAGCGAACAGCCCATGGACAAGCTTTCTACGATGGGTAACATCCTGTCTGAAACCATGGAAGGATCCCAGTCCGTTTTGCAGCAGCTTCTACTCACCCGTTACGTTGTCAACACTGTTCTCAAGTTTCATTTTACCCCATGGCTGGGCGATTACGTCACAGCCAACGACATATCATTCCTTGGGAAACCCTCCGACTTTCCGCAGCGCCTGGAGACCATTCATCTCGCCGCCAACTTCCTATATCCATCCAAGAAACAAACATCAGACTTCGTTATGGATGGCCTGGACCCTATGAGAGCATTCGAAGATGCCAAGAACGACCATGGGGTGCGTAACATGACGCTCTGGTGCCTCGGGACCATGCTCCTCCAGATTGCATGTTGGCGCAAGATAGAGACACCCGACGATGTGTCCATGATTCGGCGCAAGGCCAATCTGGTTTACTCTCCCGGTCCGAGGTACCAGCAGCTGACGAAGAAGTGTTTGGAGTGCGACTTTGGCTACGGCGATGACTTGTCACAACCGCGGCTGCAACAGGCTGTCTACAAAGGGCTTATCTGCGAATTGGATGACATGATACAAAGTCTTGATATAAACGATTCAGAGTATTGAACGACGAAAGCCGAAAATACAAATACCTGATCTAAATAACAAATGATCATGCCTATTTGGAAGAATAGGAACCGAAATGCGCCACACCTAACAAGATCTGAAATTTCCCCAGGAATTCCACTCCAACTCCTACTTCTTTTTAAATCAGTAGTGCTTACTCCTTCCATCTGACAGCCTCACGTTAGCCAAGTTGATCCTAGTTTCTCAAGTGGTCATATTCAAGGGCAATTCCTCGAAGGGAGGCACGGCAACCATCAAGCGAACCTTGTGGCTAGACAGAAGATATTTTCTATTCTCAGGTCCTAGTAGAGCTTTCCACTTGCGTCAAAGTCTCGTGGCGTCATTTACGTCTTCCTTTTCAGCAGATAACAGAGAGATGCAACCAAGATTATAACCTATACTGGTGTTGAAAATATATTGTCGATTTGAGCTTGGAGGGCACTAAGAAGTAACCACTCAAACGAGCCCAGTCACCCGGTGTAGCTCCTCTGGCCATGGCCTCTTCAGGTCAGGGCAAATTCGATCCAGTTCAAAGAACCAGTGCTCTAATTGGTCCTCAGAATATGGGTTCTCTTCCACATCTTCTTTGGCGAACCACCGAACACCAATTTCCTCCGCCCCTTGTTTCTCAGCATCCGTCAACTCGTCGCCGTTGAGCTTGTCTACCTCCTCTTCCATACGGACTACCCAGTACTCGTCCCAGAATCTAGGGAACAATGTGTAATTGTCCGCATCGCTCTCCAGGTATTGGAGGGCCACCTCTGTGAACTCTGCCACCAACGTCGCATGCAACTGAAGGAGGGATACCTGTTCCTCGCTTATAGTGTCGATCTCTTCCTGTCCCATCCACGGCTCCGTGTGACTTCCATGGCGTCGCTTGTATGGAATCTCGACCAAGTATTGAGCTTTGCAACAGGTGTGGAGTAGCCCCAGCGCCTGGAATGTGACGTACCTGATTGCCGCTTCATAAGTCAGTGTTGCTAGCTCGGGTATACATCTGGTGTAAAATTCCTCCATGTAAGCGCTGTAGTCGTTGAGCCCTGACTCGGTCGCTTCCCATTCCGATGCACATCCTTTCAGCATCCATATGAAGGGGCTGCATCCTCCAACCGAACAGTAGCAATAACAGCCGTCTGTAAGGGCTTTTCGCAGCACCGTGACAGTGAGTTTATCGAAAGCTTCCAAACTGTCAAACCCCCCTTCCTTCTTGCCTACCACATAATAGGCATAGTGTGCTCCATAGATTCCGATAGCCGAAGCATTCTCGGAATTTGGAGGTCGAATGGATGAACATAGAAAGATGTCTGCGCCATGTTCCACCAACCAACAAGTGTAAGCCTTGTCATTCTGTCCTTCTTCGAAATTGCTGCATCGTAAATTAACGAAATAAGATGCATCGGGCTTGAAACCATGGCGATTGAATAACGCCGCTGCTTCTGTCTCGAATATCTCCTCGTAAATCCAACCGTAACTCACCCCCATATGATTATTACCACGGAGGGGCTCTCGTGAGTGGTCCCGCAATCTTTTCATATAATAGACATAATGGCGCCTGGCAAGCTCCGATGAATATCTTAGAATATATCCCAAACTCAATGAAGAGTCATGCTGTCCATGTTTTGCTTTTTCCATTCGTATGCTACAACCGGTACGGATGAGAAGTTCAACAGCATCAACGCAAGCGCAACGCCGGCACCTTGTCGTGTTTTCTCCGTTGATACACCGACCAGAGCTAGCCACCATGGCAGCTTCCAGAAGACTCGTACCAAGCGCGTCGCGTCTATCCAGTATATTCGGATCAGCAGCTTTTACAAGTAGTGCGAGTATTCTGGGTGTTGCAACTGCCAAATGTAGTGGGGTTTGACCATAGATGTCAAGTTCGTAGAGCGCTTCCGAGTAACGACCTAAGATAAGGGAAACATCATTGACATGGTTTCGAATAACTGCCATACTCAGAGGCCCACACTCGCAAGCTTAGGACTTTGGGGTTAGAAATGTGTGATACCCTACAACGAGGCTGTAGTATTTGACAACGTACCTTCTGCGAAACCATTGCATTGCTGGTAAGGCTCCAGAACACCATATTCTCCGTATCCAGTTTCATATGTTGATTTACGGAGACTTTGACACATGAACTGTGAGTTTACAGTCGCCGGATTACATTCTTGATTTGCCTGAGTGAGTATATTGTTGATTGCCAGGCATGGGCTGTCTGTGAATACACCACAGCTCAGTAATGGAGAAGTACCTATCATATATGTTAGTCATTATTCATTTAGTTATTTCAAATGCCTAACCCCTGTAGTCATAGGTGAATGCCGGCACGCCGTACCAGAGAAGAGTCTCTGTTAGCTCAACAAGTATACCTCCTATCACACCGAAGTCGATTTGTTGCTCACTCCAGGCTGCATATCTAATCTAGCAATCTGTTAGCCATCTCCATATCAATCCAGAAGGCTCGGCACGTACCGCACGGGTGGCATGATGCAGGAGGCTTTGGCCCCGCTTGTCAACAGCTGTCGGGAATACTCGCTTTTGGTGCAAAAGCAAAAGCACCTTCGTCGCGCACTCAGCCACGAAGGTCTCACCCTTTCTCACACCATCAACTTTAAAATACGAAACCAGCAAACGCAAAGTACGGAAGGCCGGGTCCGAACGGCTATCAACGGTTGGATAGTAAGTAAAGGTTGGGCCAATACTAACCCCACCGGTGCCCGAGGTCATTGCCAATGAAACCTCGACAGTCGACTTTAGTATGGAAGAAATCCCTGTATACATTAACTTTATTCCTTGTCGGGTCTTGATCGCAGCTTGTGACAGTGGACAACTCGGCCAGTGTCTTTGAACTTCCAACTCCTTGAGGAGGCCGAGAGGGCCCCATCTCAACCCAGAAATCGTCACTGACCTATACGGCCGGTTACAGATACAGAATAGTCCAGTGACTGAAATCATACAAAGATCACGAGAATCTTTGGAAGCAATGCTCGTTGAACTTCGTTTCAAGGGGCTGTGGAATAGACCCCGATCAGGAGCTTGCATCGTTTCCCGGGCACTATCGCATGGTTCCTGTAGCGCAGTCGGCTTACTAGCTTCTCTGAGAGCCATTATTGTCTTTTTCTGAAGCCTCTCAACTCGTTCGAGCTTTTCCAGATGCTGCTGTAAAATCTGTTCCAGCGACTTGTGTGAGCGACTAATCTCTCCATGTGTTTGCCAAGCGCTCTCTCGCACTTGATACAAGTTGGTCGTGGATTGAGAGAGTGTCAATTCAGTGGCGATATCATGTTTGCGCTGCAAAACCTGCATCTGGTTGCGAACATCGATGATAGGGGTGGTAGCCGCCGCTATTTCTGAGCGTACCAGAAGTAGTTCAGACGCATGTTCCTGGGTAGCCGCCTCAATCGCTGTGTGACTTTTGCCATGGGCGGCCGATATTTCCCTGTCGAAGAAGTCAGCGCATCTAACATTCTAATATGAAAAAGCTACTTTTATGCCTACAATCCCAGTCCAGTGAGTGTAATTTGCAGGATCCCATTTGCATTGTGTAGCCGCTGGGTGACCTGTTGAACCTTGGAACGATCGAATGCGTAACGGAGTTTCTGCTTCTTGCTCTTGAGGCGCTGTCGCCAGGTTGCTGTGTCGCAGTTGGTCAGTTTAGCCAGCAGGCTCTCGACGGCAAGAAGCTCGGTCTCGCAGGCCTGGATGCTCTGCGCGATTCCAGAGACGTGATTATGTTGGCCTTGAAATTGAGAACCGGCCCTCTTTATGGCAGCAAGGGCGCCCACAAGCGCATCATTTTGCCTCCTGGCCGATTGCAGCTCCTCTTCGCGGTTCTCTAGTGCGTCAAGATAGGTAGCGATACCGCTGGTTATCTGAAGGCCCAACGAAAGGAGCCCGGCAATTGAGGCAGCTAGGCCTACCGACTCGACTGCCATGCTTGATTTGGGCTCCTGGACCGTTTCTGGCAGTGGTTTTGTTCGTCAAGCTGCAACAGAAAGATACGAATAGAAATCCAAATAATAGGAGAATACCTCGAAGAATATTTATGTGTAAGGGGACATGGGAAAGTGTAAAGAGTGTGTTGGGCTTGAGACGAGGAGGGCCGGAGGCCTACAGGAAACGGCCAACAGCCGCTTCTATGTTAGAGCCTTACATCAGCATGGTAGTGAGGAACTGGCAGTTCAGGCAGCCATCAGGCATTGGCTGATTTTACCCAATCCGTGGCCTTAATTGGTCACGGCTCTCGCAGTGCATTGCAGAATTCACTTTGGAATCTGCCTAGTATGTCAGCCTGCAGATTCCTTGGACAGGGGCATATGTGGCGTCCATGTGACATTATTTCGGGCAGTGAATAAGATGCCTGGGCTGCCGAAAACATTAGACGAACCTCAGGAGATAGTGAAATTATGGATATATAATGTAAGACCTTGACCTCGGCTCTATATATAGCTACAAAATTGTCATTTCGCAGAGCTCGGTTTCGGGGCCGTTGAACCGGGAATCCTCTTCGTAGCTTCGCGTACTGAAGGTTCCAATCCGCCTGTAGCAAACCTCGCCACCTGGAGTGGTCTCTTCACCATTATAGCCACCTCCGATGGCCTCGACCACTATGCCGTGGTGGTCGCTCTCATATTCTCCCTCATCCGCACCCTCGTCTTCTCTTCTCCGGACACAAATCTCCACCAGCCACACAACGTGTCCCTCCTGGCCATCTATGGTAATATTTCCCCCCTCAGTGTAAAACTCCTCCACCTCGTTGATATAGACAGGCGAGAAGACGTCTCCCAAGCGCCAGGCCTTCTCCTTGGGTTTGCCGGTGTTTTTGTGAAAGCACAGCCGGACATTCATGCTCAGAAACTTTTGACCGGCAGGACCGGCGACAACGACGTTCCGCAGCGCCATTCTTCGCCTCGCCCGTAGCCGTAGCTTCCCTCCCTTGACCCTCCCGAACCGCGTCCCCTCCGGGTCGCAGAGCTCGGTGCTGGCTTCCAGGATCTCCGCAAACGTCCAGGTCTCGGGATTGTCGGGGCCGTTGTGCCACGCCCTCTCGAGCGTGGGCATTGAAGCCCACGACCACGAAGGGCCGGTGTACTTTGGCGACGACTTCCCCGGTCCGCTCACGTTGTTGTCAATCACCCACAGGCACTGCAGCAGGAGGTCGTCCCGCCACATGCCAGCCAGGTAGTCGCCCCCGTCGCCTTGGGCTGACGACGACGACGACGACGACGGCCAACCTCCCGTCGACTCCATCCTCGCGGCATACTCCTCCGCTAGGGAGGATATCGCGAGTAGCTTGTCTGTCTCCTCAGTCAGGTTGCGCACCGCGTATGCATTGGCCATGTCGATCCACGCTTGAGGGTGCTGCGGCCGCCCGGCTCCGAGCATCACCGCGCTGCCCGGGTCAATCATGGACGCGGCGTCTTTCCGACGTTCTGCATCTTTATTGAGGGGGAAACCGCCGTCCGCCACTTGTGATTCCAGGCAGTAAAAGTAGGCTTCTCTGGGCCCGTACACCACGGCGCGGGTCGACAGGTGCGTCTCCTGGAATGTCCATCCGCGGGTGTGCAGTGCCTCCTGGCCGTTCGGGTAGCGCTCGACGGATGGCAGGATAAGCACCTCCTGTTCGCCGGAAGATGAGCCCGCGATGCGGATCTTGCTTGGCCGCTTCCCAGCCCGAGGTTGGAGAAAGCCGAGGGTAGAGGAAGGCGCCAGCTCCGCGACAATGGTAATCGCCGCCCCGCGGTAAATCTTGTGCATCTTGTCGATCTGTGCGATCTTGTCGTCGACATCATCCTGGACGATGCATAGGGAGTCCACCCACAGGTAGCGGAACCCGAGCCTTGCGGTCACAATTGCGGCATCGTATACTGTCTGAGGTAGTCCATGGCGCGGTATCTCGTTTTGATAGGATTCTAGCCGTTCCTTGGTCAATTTCCCTGGTTGATCGCCTCCCCAGCAGTAGCTGAGGATCGCGTACTGGGTTTTGGCTTCAGCACCTTCGAAGGGTCCGTCGGATAGCCGAAGCCGCACATTAGGGGAGTCGTTCGGTCCTGTCACCTCGAGAAGACGGGCCGGTGTGAAAGGGTACGAGTTGCTGTAGGCTCGGCATTGCGCGTGGTTCTTCTCGCAGTCCTCGAACCATCCCCGCAGCCTGGCGGAGCTGAGATCGGAATTGGGGACCAAGTTGGGCGGGAGCTGGCGGTATGCCCAGCGGCATCCAGAGCCCGGCTCAGTACCCGGAAGATTGTAGATATCGAAATCAATTTTAGTCCTAGCGCCGTCAAGTTGTAACCTTAGTTCGAGTCCTCCTTCGTCACCTTTATACTCTAGCCAGAGATGATACGCAGGATCTCTGGCTGGTAGTTTGCTGAATTTACGGTGAAGAGAGCCGTATTCAGGCGGTGGCAAAAACTGAGAGAAAAAGTGACATTTTTTCGACGCTGCTTTCACCACCTGCCGTACCGTGAGACCAGGGATAGCCATCAGGGTGAAACCCCCTGAGTTCGCTTCAAGTTCCGAGAAGTCGATTACGAAGGAATCGCAGAAGGAGCAGCTATGAGGAGCAACTTTGGGGTGTGCGATCTCAGTTTGTAGATGCTGAGTTACCTCCTTGGAAGCGTCCATACCATTCTCATTGTCCTCGGGTTGATGCATTTTTCTTGTGAAGAGAATTAGGCGATAATGGTGAAGAATGATAAAAGTTCAAAGACAAAATTGCAAATGATACTCTTACCTCCCTTACCCGTTCCTATTATAGTAAATGGCAGTATATGTGCCCCTCAGCTTGAGTTAGTGACGTGTCAAGTCGAAAGTGCAGGTGGTCAGGGATTATACTCCTACTTCGGTCTCGGCAACTAGGTTCTTCGCAAGCATAGTGAAGGTAATTTCGGGTCTTCAACACCCACTGGTTCGCTCATATAGAGCGGAGCATCGAGCAAGTCAAATAATGATTCCTCATAGTGGGGACGGGTTGTGACAACTGCTGGCTGTACGTCGGCTACATACTATCGGCTACACATGTGGCGTCCTAGGAGATCTTCACGATGGAAGCTCATGCGTGTTCTTGACGTCTGCCAAAAAATTGCGATTCGAAAGGGCACCGGGTGGGGGACGGGCTTGTGACGATTGGACCCTGACTGTCCTTGGCACGGTGGAATACTACTACAACTTTAGCGCTTATGCATCACGTAAGCACTAGGATTTGTTTTCCTTCGTTCTCGTCTCATTTCCATGACTCGGCCCTCCTGGCGCATAATTCACGACCCCTATGCTACCCATTATGATACACCGCCGGACCATTCGCTGCTCCGGTAAGTCACGCTCATGAAGTCCTAGAAAAGGAGTTCTACGACGTTTCATATCTGGAAATTGGCTCAACCGCTCAACAGCCTCTTCTACTGGATGGATAACTTGGCTTTGTGCAAGGGTATAATGCCTTCTTTTGAGTTCATATTTTGAGAGTATATTACACTGCGAGGCTTGGTCTTTGCTAAGGAATTGAACCGGAGAAAAACATAAAAAAAGAAGGTTAAATAATTATTATACCGATAATCACCATTACTATTTTAATTATGGTAATCACAATGAGCACATCTTGTAGTTTGAGATAGCCTTGGGGATACAATTTGCTGGGTCATAGTACCCGTAGTACTCGACCTACTTCTTCCCCTGCGAGATTCTATCTTGAAAATCCATCTGCACGGTGGTAATATCACCCTTCCGAGCGGCAAAATCTCTATAAAACTCGTTTTGAGTCCCGTATATTCCCGTGATTCGTCGTTCATTGTGTTTTGTTGATTTCTAGGCTCCAGCAACTTGTTGAGTGTAGACTCACAGAAGATGGTGCACTTCGCCTTAGGAGCGGACAAGTCGTTAATTAACGACCTTGATCTTAGTACCTTCAGAGAGGCAATGTGCCCCTGGGTCTTCCTTGAGTTCTCGGCGCGTTGTAGTATATTCATCTCCGCTTGGGGCTGGACGCCGTGTGGCCCGGCTTGGAGCTCCACCGTGGGATGCGCCCTGTTGCGGAGGTGGCTTTCCTCGGCGTGGCGAGATGCTGTCGTCGTCGTTACCATGATTACCTTGGGCGCTGGCTATTTGATCCCAGAACGACGACGGGCTTATAGGAAGTGTTGAGGTGCGTCTCTCAAGACGAGGCGAGAGAGTGGCTCCTAGTGATCAGCCCAACACGGAGGCTATCGATCGTTTATTTTGCCTCAAGGCACCGGCCCCTTAAATTGGCTAACCTCTTCTGCCTTGGCTCGAAAGACGTTGCTGATCGAAGTTCATACTACCAGGTCTCTTGTTTTGACCTTCGAAGAAGCCGATTATATCTACAATATGTTTTGATCTAGTACTCCCATCCAGGTACATGATTGTAGGCGACATAGCCGCCTGGTAGCAGGCGGGGTGTAGGGAAAGGCTGAGGAGCCGGTATTTCAGGAGTAAAGCACCTATTGATGGCTCGAGCCCCATAGTCATGCTTTGGGGGTGTCTGTCTCCGGAGAGAAGTTGAACGCTCCAATCTACGCTCCAAGGCAGCAGGCATATTCGAAGCATGGGGAATCCACCCATGATAATTTTACCAAGGCCAATGGGGCCGCTACCGGTACGGGATCAATATGTTAGCATATGCTCGCCAATTATTAAGTAGTTAGGATTTAAGCTAGGGATTATAGCAAGGGTAGTTAAGGGGGGTAGGGTTACGGAATCACAGTCATGGTCACTTAGCTACTTACTGCTGGCCGTGCTTCCGGGAGCTGTAGTATGTCTGCCCAGTTGCGGCGTCATAGCCGGTCCTGGTCCTGTACAGCTCCTCTGGCTCCCCGGCGTGCCGAGCTCGACGGCGGGCTGCAACTGAAGGCTGCGAGGACAGCACGGAGCGGGACTGCGGCACATCCCGAGGCGAAACGACATGTGCCCCTTCTTCGCTCTCGCCGCTGCCACAGAGGATTCGCAACCAAAAGCTGCGCCTCTTTGGCGCGGGAGTCTCCAAGAACCTGTCGAACGTCTGCGCCGGACGTTGCACGCGTGGCTCGGGCTCGGGCGGCTGCGTCGGAAACGTTACCCTGCGGTCATGGTCATCCGTAGTTGTACGGTGGTGCGACCGCATCTCTGGCACAGGGTCTGAGTCGTAGCCCTCATCGTTTCCGTAGTAGTCGTTAACCCAAGCTAGCGTTGTAGATGGCCGCTGCAACTGTGGGGACAATGGCTGCTGGTGTGGCCAGTAAGCTACATACTGTCTATGCTCGGATCGAGACAAACTTGCCTGAGCAGCTGAAGACGCACTGGAGGTTCTGTACGAGAGCTGGTTGGAGTTGCCTCTAGACTGTGTAATGTGGTAGTAAGACATCTTCTCTGGGATTTAAAGAATTTTAAGGAGTTCTTGGGTAGACAAAGTAAAGATTTGTCGATGTAGGTTGTGTGCTATCAGTAGACAACAAGATAAGGGAAAAAGAAAAATATCTCTGGTCAGGGTGGTATGGTTTATATATATACTGTTTCATTTTGGACGATAACAATCCTGGAGTCTCGTGTGTCACTTGCACATATGGAAAGTACACAACATATTGGATGTTCAAGGTGTTCCTGAACAATCTACATGTGCCCGCGTATAAATAGTCGGCGGGCTGCTACTCCTATTAAGCACGACCCAACCTGTTCGACTGGGTGAACAAAGAAACAAAGAGAGTGTTTCTGCTTCAGTTCGGATCAAAACTCTGCGGTTGTATCAGAATTTCTTTGTTCAGCAGGAACATCATATCATTTAACGTATCACCTGTGTCCCACACATGGCCTCAGATTCATGTCATGTGTCAATCATCCGCTCAAACAGGCTATTAATTGTTTTTTTGTGTTTTTCTCCGGTTCAATACCTTAGCCGAGACCAAGACTCGCAGCGAAACAGGCCATTAATGATTCACGGGCTGACACCGCCCACCTCCTGAGTCGATCACCAGGTTTGATAGAAGTTCTCTAGCACAGTGGTTGACAGGTTTGCATTATTGTTATGGGGCAAGGTAGCTTTGACGGTTGTCATAAACACCTCCTTTCGGCCAAGTGACAATGTTTTCAAACAACTCCAACTCCAACAGCCCTGTGATAGCAGCATATTTGCCTTAACTAAACACACTGCGAGTACCACTCGTTGGAAGCCTTACAGGTGCTTCCACTCTGACAGCATGTAGCACCACTCCATCCCTGGCCACCACATTGGGCATACTTGGACACACAATCACCACCACCGGGGCTGGTAGTAGGTACAGTACCCGCCTTGGTCGTAGTAGTAGGCGTGCCCGGGTTCGATCCACCACCGCCGCCACCGCTGCCACCACCAATAGCCTCGGTGAAGAAGGACCAAGTCTCGCCGGGCGCCCACTTGTTACCGTTGGAATCCGATGGGTCGGGAACGTGGCCGCCGCCGTGGGCGATCCACCAAACGGGCTGGCCTGCGCGGCACTCGTAGACGGTCTTAATATGGTTGCCAGCTCCGGCGCCGGGCTCCTGAGCGTTCTTGCTCGTGCACCCGTTCAGACCCAGGTACTTGTCTCGCAGCTGTCGGCCCATGGAGATTGGAAGCACATTGTCGGCGGCGCCGTGAATGCCCAGGTAGGGGACGGGCGTAGTGCCGCCGCTGCACCCGGAGAGCTGAGCGCCGGCGATGACGGCGACAGCCTTGAAGACGTCTGGATATAAGTCAATACAATGCCTTTTAGATCGTCATGGGAGGGAGTGGAAAATACTTACTAGGTCGTGAACAGGCCACACTGAAACTCATAGCACCACCGTAGCTCCACCCAGTAGCGAAGATGTTGCCCTCGTCGATACAAACGGTGTCTTGGACCGACTTGAGCAGCTGGTCGGTGAAGGTGATATCTTCACCACCATTGTTGGCCCAGCCAGCGTTGAGGCCGTTGGGCGCGATGAAGACGGTGGAGTCGCCGGCGAGGGGACGCAGGCCGTAGAACTGGCCGTTGGCCACGTCGTTCATGCTACCATCGCGCCAGTGGTAGCCGAAGACGAGCTTGTGCGGCTTGCTGCTGTCGTAGTTACTGGGCAGCTGCAGGATATACTGGCGGTTCTTGCCGTTGACCGTCATGGACTTGGTGCCCGATGTCGGCGGTGACTTGCCGCAGCCGGCCGAGGCGGCCTCGGTCAGGCCGGTGGCGCCCAGGAGGGCGAGGGTTGTGGTGAGGACGGAACGCATTGTGAAGGCTGGCAGTTCTTATCTCGCCTGCTCAAGAAAAGGCTTGCTCAAGAAAAGGTATTTCGTTTCCATGTCTCGAAGGACTTGTTCCTTTTATACATAGACCCAGACTAGGGCGCAATGCCCGTAGAGACTGCATCTCAGCCCCGGTTGTTCGACCATCAGGGAAATAACCTGTCGTATGCATGCCGTCGATCCCATGCTGCAAAACCTCCGGCGCGCCTCCACTTCAGGTTGTCTCCGCATGTTTCCTGTTTTCCCTCAGCTGATGTTCGGATGAGGCGACGCGAGAGGGCCGTAAATGAACTTGTGTCACCTGTCAGTGGTGATCAAAAGGGGGATCCGGAGGCTTGCCGAGCCGTGGTACTAGTCTTCCGTCTTGGCGCTAAGTGGATGCGTTGGCAATTCCACCAATTAGGTAAGTCGCATAGTGCCATTGATATAGTCTTGGCGACCGCTCTAGTTTAATTTAACCGACTAACACGCTGGGCTACCGGCAATTGGGATCAAACCACTCTCTGCTGTCAACGTGGTTTGTACGAAACAGGTTACGATGTGACTTGGCATCTGGGGTTTCGGTTGTGTGGTCTCTTCCTACCCTTCTCGTTGTTGCAATCGCTTACCCGGTCAGTGGTGTACTGCTCCTGACTGCATATACGAATAAGAAAGTGACCAACGAGATCCCCTGGAGCAAACCCCGTCCGTTCTAAGCAAGGTATATAGTCTGAAAAGCATCCTTAACTGGGCAGACCTCGCATGTATGGCTTCGTTTACCTATGCCCACGCTCATTAAAGCGCACCAATCCAGCTCGATACAACATCCCTAGAGAACATGAGATAATGAAGGTATGAGAAGGGATCATCTTGGGAGCGAAGACGAAATGGAATTATGTTCTAAAAGGGCTTAATTACCCCTGGCCCGAAAAGGTTGGCAGTCATTCCTTACAAGGAAACAAAGAGACGGACAAAAGAAAAGGTCTACCTACTGTCAAATCCCCATTATTCAGTCCCCCCAGAAACTGGTGCACGTGAGAAGCTCCTGAAACTCGGGGCCCAGATATTCAAAGGTGCCCATTTTGTCCTTTGTCAGCAAACACCTCGCAATCAGGGGAGTGTAAATTCACATTAGATGGAGTTCTCCTTTTTGCATCCATAAAACAACCATCACATGCAGAATCGATGCAAGCATATGATCTGTTGGACTGTCTGTTTGCTTTGAGCTTGTAAGACATTCTAATCCTTGATTTCTCCAACCGATGCTCGACGGTATCGTTTTCTCCTTGTCGCCCCCTTCTAGCTAAAACCCATAAAACCATCACCACAACATTGCATATTACGAACAACTCTTCTCATAGATAGTATCTGCTACGTCATAAATAATAAGAAACATCGTCTTGGAAATGCATCTGATCATTACTACACACATATTCGCCGCCCTCGTCGACATCGGCCTCGCAGCCGCGCTGTCCGGAGACCGCATCAACCCACCCCCTGTAGGCCCAAAACCCGACACCGCCGGCAAGAAGTTCGGCATCGCCGAGTGTCCACCCAACGTGTGCAAGGATGGCCACACGGACCTCTGAGGCGCCACCTCCTTCAAGGACTTCGAAGCCTCCGTCCCGTCTACCACGGCGACGGGCCGCCGCGGTGGAGCGACTGCGAGAAGCTGATCGAGGACGTCAGATGGAGTCCAGCGAAATGGGTCTTCCTGAACGGACACGTGATGGACGCCACCAAGCCCATCCGCGTGGCTAGCCGCGGCGACTGCGCCGTCGACTTCAGCGCCGCCGGGGGCACCAAGGCGAAGGGCGTCCTCGCCATGGGCACTGCTGATTTTGAAGACATCCTCCGCGACGCGAAGGTGAAGAAGGGAGCTACGGACATCTGGGAAGGCAGGCTGTACGCTTTTGGCACTGTGCCATGTGGGAATCACAGCATTGATTGGAGAATATCTAACACGATAAGGGAAGTGTATAGTTACAGTTAAATGACGTTAATATCATAGTTTTAGTAGGTAGCCACGGTAAGAGGGACTTTAAGGCTATATTTTAAACCAATATAAGAACTTTCTTCTTGGGAGTGGGAGTTTAGCTTCAAACTCGGGCAGGGGAAGTCTGGGGAAATCAGGGGCTGTCAAAGCGTCCCGCGGGTTCCCGTATTGGTGTTAATGATTATAGCAATGGTCACATCACGATGCATATGGAAAGTCTTGGATTTCATTAAGTTTAGAAAGAAAGAGGTACTGATTTATGAACAGGCTGTTTAGTTTCCGTAGCTCGCGGGCGAGACACATATTGACTACAGTCAGCTTATCACTGAACTCATTTGGTCACCAGAATGCATTATTACATGCTGTCATGATTTCACGGCCAAACTGCGTTTCTCGTCCTTCAATGTATCAGACACAAGTTTGCTTTTCTTCATTTGTCGTAACTTCATCTATTGCAACACATTACTCATTTTCCATTTATTTCGCCGCCTTGCCCGTGGGGATGGCGAAGAGGATGATGGTTCCCTTCTTGTCGCCCTCATCCACACCAGCATCGACGCGGTAGTAGCCCCTGCGCTCGAGTTGGATGATGTCATCTTTCTTGAGCTCCTTGACGCCCTCGTCGCACCAAGCCTCCTCCATCACGGCCGTGTTGGGGTTCAGGAACTTCTCCAGGTCATCCTCCTCCTCGAGCTTGTCCTTCGTCAGGAGGTAATCGAACTCCCACAGCTCGGCCTTGACGAGCTGCTGGCCCTGGGTAGACAGCCACGTGACCTTCTTCTCGGTAGATTTCACATCGCCCTTGAGGTTCAGCTCAACGGTGATCTGGTCGATGGGGTCGGCGGCGGGGATGGCACGCACGTGAGCGTTGCCCCACTGCATCAAGGTAATCTCCTCGTCGTTCTTGAACAGCTTCACATCTGCCTGGTCAAGGATAAGCTCCTTGCTAAAGGCCATCTTCTTCATGCCAACATCAGGGTTCTTGGGGTGCTTGGGCTTGTCGGAGGTGAAAGGCTCAGCCGGTGCCTCATCACCCATGACGACCACCTTGACGGCATCCTTGACCGAGACGGCGGTGTGTCGGGGAACGACGGGGTCGATCTCCTTCTTGTTGGCGGCCCAGAAGCTGGTCCAGTCCATGACGACAACGTTGCGAGACGGGCCTTGCTTGAGGATGAAGTCGCGCAGGGCAGGGATGGTCATACCGCGACGGCGGATACCGCGGATGGTGGGCATGCGAGGATCGTCCCAGCCCCAGACGCGGCCAGTGTCGACGAGCTTGGCCAGCTTGCGCTTAGACAGGAAAGTGCGGATGAAGTTCATACGGGCAAAGTCCCACATGTGAACCTTGCGGAGCTTGAGAGTCTCCAAGAACCACTCAAACTGGGGGTTGCGATCGGTGTACTCGGTGGATCGCAGAGCATGTGTGACACCCTCCAAGCTGTCGACGACGGGGCAAGCCAGATCGTAGGTGGGGTAGATGTTCCACTTCCTGCCGGTTCGGTGGTGAGAGTCGACGTTGTTGCATCGGTAGATGACGGGATCTCTCATGGCCTTGTTGGGGTTGTCGACGGAGATCTTGACGCGAATGCAGTTCGTCAGGCCCTCCTCCGTGGCGTTCTTCATCTGGTCGAAGATGTTCAGGTTCTCCTCCACTGTGCGACGTCTTCGCTTGGACTCGATGCCCTTCATTCTCTCGTCTCGCATGGTCTCGACATCGGTGTCATCGGCGTAAGCGAAACCCTCGTTGATCAGCTTCAGGCAGGTATCGTAAAGGTGGTCGAAGTAATCGGACGTGTAAGTGACAAAGTCGGGCTTGACACCCATCAGAGCCAAATCCTCGACAATGGCATCCTGGTATTCTTCCTTCTCCTTGCTGGGGTTGGTGTCATCCAATCGCAGGCGAAGCTTTCCGTTGTAGGCTTGGTGGGCGAAGTAGTCGCTAAGGAGGGCGGCCTTTGCGTGACCAATGTGGAGGTAGCCAGAAGGCTCGGGCAAGAATCGAGTGACGACACCCTTCTCAATATCCTGGAGGGCCAAGTTGTAGCTTGCGCCAGCCTTGCTAGCGGCAGCGACCTTGGCGCGGCGAGCATCGTCGGCAACCTTGACCTCAGCCTGGATCTCGGGGTGGACCTGCTCAATGTAGGCAAACCATCGGGCCAGGTTGGTGTAGGTGCCCTTCTTGACGAATGCGACGGCGGCACGGTTGGTCTTGATGGCGAGCCAGATCTTGGTGTCGAGCTCGCTGAGCTGGTGACCGACGAGGTAGGTTCGCAGGACCAAGTGCTTCTCGATGCGCACGAGATGGGGCTCAATGGACTTGAAGTCCCCTCCCAGGGAGGTGGACACGGCAACAAGCTCGTCTGCCTTCATTTTTAGATCTATCGTAGGGCTCGTAAGGTGGAGACGGACGATATTACGAAGGGAGGTCGAGAGCTTTTGAAATAAGAACGCTCGTGACTAAATGCCGGAAAAAAGTGACGATTTTTAGAATCAATCAACCCACCCGATGCAGGCCCGAAATCGAGTCACCTTATTGTGGCGGGGTACTCGATGGAAGCACCAGAAATTCGTGACAGCTGAGGAGGGGTAAACAACGGCTGGTGGCTGGCGCATCGGGCAAGCAAGCTGCGATAAGATACCCTTTTAACCGATATGTGTTAATTGAGACAGTTCCGACAAAAGGGCCTCAGGCAACAAATGGGGTGGCATGGGTGGCATGGGTGGCATCTCTGGTAGTGAGCGGGCTGATTGATTGGCTTCAACCTCCAACAGGGCCCGAGCGTTCTTTTAGGTTAGTGTCTCTCGCCCAGCCTTGTAGCTGATGGTAAATTTTGAAGCTCTGGATGTTCAAGATCTGCCACCCAATTGCGGCATTGTCATCCGCATTTCAAGGCATTCCTCAGCTCAGGATGGCCAAAACCAATCAATTCCTTGCCTCGCTGGCAAGGTTGAGTTTGTCGTCAGCTCCACGACCAACAGCCGCCTCGTCGATACCACGTTTCCTCGCGCCCTCCGTCACCACTCAGATACGATGCGCCAGCGGCGGTACTGCACAGATGCAAGCGCGACAAAGGGAGAAGGAGAAGCTGAAGAAGAAGAGGCGTCAGCAGCGATTCAAGGAGTACAAGTACGCCGTGCCTACGGGCAAGGGCGAGCAGTTCTCTCTGTGTGATGCTATGCGGTAAGTCATGTCCGGGCCATGTGCCCTTGGTCCTAGTTACGTCGGGCGCTTTATTGACATATGTATGGTCTTGAACAGATACCTTCGGGCTGCGGAAGTCGGCCGGCCTCCTTCCTCGGTCACCTACGAAGTCGCCCTCAAGGTCCGCACCATCAAGAACGGGCCCGTCATCCGTAACCGGATACGCTTCCCCTACCCCGTCAAGAACGACACACGTATCGGTGTTATCTGCCCCGAGGGCAGCAACGCCATGCACGATGCTCGAACCGGTGGCGCCGTCGCTTTCGGCGAGCAGTCCCTTTTCGATCTCATCAAGGCAAACGCCAACAACCTCCCCTTCAACCGATTGATCTGCCACGCCGACTCCGTGCCGGCGCTCAACAAGGCTGGACTGGGTCGTGTGCTCGGTCCCAAGGGTCTGATGCCCAGTTTGAAGACCAACACCATCACCAAGAGCGTCAAGACCATGATGCACGAAATGGTCGGCGCCGAGACCTACCGAGAGAAGATCGGTGTCATCCGCCTTGCCATCGGCAACATCCAGTTCTCCCCCAAGCAGCTGTCGGAGAACGTCAAGACCCTCGTCGACTCGATCAAGGCCGATATCTCGCGCATGGAGGACAGAGTCGACAAGGACCTCATTGAGGTAGTCTTGAGCTCGACCAACGGCCCCGGATTCACCCTGAACGGTGGATTCCTGCCCACCGACGAGAAGCTCGACCCGGCGCACCTGGCCACTGCTATGTAATTTGCCAACGTACAAACGGACAAGGGCGATGATCTGTACGAAACTGTATATATAACATGTATATTATCTATCACCCATTGTCTTGTCAATCTTCCAAGGCCTGACCTGTTGGCGACAGGGCAAATACCCCTCCACGATGTTTGACTGGCCGCGACATGCGCGAAATATCCGTAATGACATTAGGGACACCAAGCATACAATGTTTGACTGATATTATCTCCCTCTCGGGCATAATGACTCCTGTCCGTTAAAGCTATCAATCATGGTATCTATAGCCCAGGCATAATCAGAATTCATCTGATTCACAGGCGCCCGAGGAGTTCTCGGCCAGGCGAACAAGCTTTCTCTGGGTGTCTGGGGACCTGCATGAGCCATATCTGTAGTATCCGACCCAATTTTGGTTTAATTGATTTTGCCATCCTCCAATATCTAGGCCGTTTCCAATACAATTATAGAAGCTGTATTAATGGCCGGTTACTGCCGCAGTCTCATTGCCGATTGGGTATTACATTCAGCCGGAAGTCGTTTAGTGGCATCGTCGCACCAACAATGCAGATCTTCTACATGATACAAGCCTCAGCAGACTGCGGAACCAAAGCCTACTCAGATGATGGGCAATGTATTTCCTAGATGCAGTATCGCAGGTCCTGATTCTCTAGATCGCATTTCGGTTCATGTCGTCCCGTCTGTCGAATCGCGTGTGCGTGGCGTTGCACCCGACCGGGTATTGAGCCCCCAGCTCATAATCCTTTATCATGATTCTCGTTCATCTTATATGTCTGGCCCCTTATATGGACTCTAATAAAGACCCCAAGCCGATCGCGCAATGATATCCTTATGACCACGTCTTCAGTGGACGACGTAATATCTCACGATGAAAATACCAAGCACGTCCATATGGGCGACTTGGTCGTTGTTGCTGGCCAGAAGCAGCTTGGTTGCAGCTATTCCTGACTGCCCCTTTCCAGGCCCAGCGTTCCCCAAACCGACGAAGCTCGCATCCTCCGAAACCGTCAAATCCGTGCTAGCCAATCTGACCTCAACTTTCGAGGCACGAGACCAAGATCCCGCGAACAACCCCAATGGCACGTCCTGGTCGGTCCAGGTCTTCTCGGTTTCCGATGGCGATGACAGTCCCCTGTGGGAACACCACCACAGCGCGCCGTCCCTCAAGACCGCCAATACCGGCGGCGTAAAGGAGGTCAATGGCGATACGATTTACCGGCTGGGCAGCTTGACGAAGATTTTCACGATCCTGACCTTCCTCATTGAGGCGGGCGATGGCTACTGGAACACTCCCGTCACCAAGTTGGTGCCGGAGCTGGCGCTCTTAGCTGACAAGTACCAATATGATCCCGTGATGAATCCGGACTGGGCTAGCATCACTTTGGGGGAGCTCGCAAGCCATACCGCGGGTATCGTTCGAGACTGTGGGTAGTCAATTAAACCCAGCTCATTATCTCAAGGTCTTCTCAGAGCTAACATTATGCGTCTTTTCCTCCAGATGCGCTGCTTGGCGAGTTAACCCAAGAGAACAACCAAACCGTCCTCGAATCACAAGGCTTCCCGCCAGCCCCTGTCAACGAGACCCCGATCTGCGGGGAATGGATAACCTGCAATCGAGTCCGTGAGTATCCATCATATGCTCTATGGCTCTGTTTTCAAGTGGCTCATGCATAGTCTGTGTACCATAGAACTCTTCAACGGTCTCGGCAATGTGCCCCCGTCATTCAGCACGTCGTGGACGGTCGGCTACTCCAACGTCGGCTACCAAATACTCTCGTACGCGCTCGAGGCCATGACAGGCAAGAAGTTCGCCAACATGCTGCAGTCGGACGTCATCGACAAGCTCGGGCTGGAACACACGTACTACCAGAAGCCGCCCGACAATCTCGGTGTCATCGTGCAAGGGCAGCAGTCCGGCTGGAACTACAGCCTGGGCGACGCGAGCCCGTAAGTTTGAAGTTTCGCTCTTTACTTAAGCCACTTTCTCTTCTCGGGCATAACTAATTATTCCATCGCAGGACTGGCAACATGTACTCCTCGACCAACGACCTCTCAGCCCTCGGCCGCGCCATCCTCGGCAGCCGCCTCATCTCGGGCGGCCAGACGCGTCGCTGGCTCAAGCCCGCGATCCTGACGTCGGACCTGCGCGAGGGCGTCAGCTACCCATGGGGGGTGAAGCGAGTCCCCCTGTCGACCGCTAGCGGCAGCCGCATCACGGACGCTTACAACAAGGCGGGCAGCATCAACGCGTACTCGTCGCTCATCATCCTGCTTCCCGACTATAACGTCGGCATCACCGCCCTGCTGGCGGGCGCGTGGCCCGGCAACGCCAACTGGAACATGGCGGACGCCATCGGGGCGACCTTGGTTCCCGCGCTCGAAGAAGCGGCGCGGATGGAAGCCGACGCCCTGTACGCGGGGACCTACAGTTCTAACTCCGGCTCTGATGCCGGTTCCACGTCCCTCAACAGCACCATCGTCCTGAGCACGGAGAAAGGCCGCCCGGGCCTCGGCATCGACCGCTGGGTCAGCAACGGCACCGACATGGTGCCCGTGGCGATTCGGTGCACGCTCAACTACAACGTTACGGGGCCCGCGCTGCGGCTGTACCCGACGGGGCTCGAGAAGCGCCACGACGACGGCTCACGCAAGGTCGCGTTCAAGGCCATGGTCCAGGACCGCGGCGCGACGGACCACGCGGGCGACATGTTCTCGACCAACTGCGGGACCTGGGTCGGGCAGACCACGGCCGTCTAAGCCTCCATGCCGCTGGACCAGTTCGTGTTTCACCTCGACTCCGGTGGTGGGGTCAAGAGTATTGAGTCGCTGGCGCTGAGGGCTGTGTTGGATAAGGAGTAGGCCACGTGTATCCCAGTCATTGTAGATTGAGAACCGAACTGAAGCGACTTCTTGAATTAATGTGATACTTTTCCACCTGCAAAACTCTGTATGGCGCCGTCATCAAATACCATAGTTTCGACGAGAAAGGGGGCCTGCTTCGACGTTCTTCAAGCCGGCTTATTTCAATGCCACCGTTTCGCCAACTCATTGCCCTGTGGGGGCCATGATTGGTCTTTCTTCAGATGTGTATGTCCCCGACTTCATCCGTCTAAATAAAGATTAGTTGGGCCAAACTAAGCTGTACACTCATCCCTAAAGAATGGCACTTGTTATTGGAACACGCCATAGTTGGCAAGGAACATGGCTTTCACGTAGAAGCTTTTTGGGGATTGCTGTTAGGGTCTCTCGCTCTTGCTAATTTGCATCCAGAGGTGCTTTGCTCCCGTCGTTTGAGTCCCCAAGTGAAAGAGAAATGGCAGGGAATTAACAAGTGTTAATTAACTGGCTTAATAGGCTGAAAATGATTTTAGTAATTTATTTATTAAGGCAATTTATTTATTATTAAGTATTATTAACATTGCTAATGTAATTTAAAGTATATTATAAGTGTAATATAATTAATAATAAATTAATTATTAAATTATATTTAAATAAAGAGGTAATTTAAGATTTATTAATTAATAAAAGCTAAACTATTAAGTTTTATATAATTAAAGGTATATAATAATAATATTTATTATTTTAAAAATAAATATTTATTTTTATTATTAAAGATAATTTTAATAATTTATATAATTTCTATTTAGTTTTTATTATATTTATTAATTATATATATAAACGGTATATATTTATCTTAAATTATTAATAATAAATAAACATATATTGTTAAAGTAAATAAATAGAAAAGTAGATAAATAAATAATAGGGAGTGGGCCCCCTTATTAATCTAAAAGGACTAGCCTGAATTAAGGAGGCTAGGATGTATGGCGCCACTATCTAATCTATCAGCCTATCAATAGGGTCGCGTATCACCGCGTCAAGACTGCCCAATGGGCTGAGATGATTGGCGCTGTCATGGGAGCTCGGATGCAATAAGTCTGAATGCGCCATTGCGGCAGATCAAATGATATCTAAAGCCGAGCCCGGTCTAGAAGATTCTCCTTGGAACTCACTTTGTCCGGTCGCCTAGCACCACCATGGGGTAGCGTCAAGAAGATATTTGCACTTTTGCCAAAGCCACAAAACCCCTCGTACTACCCCAATATGCATGATCATAGGCAGGCTGTGCTGACTGCTTGCCGGCAGCAAAAGGCTTCGGTCTGAACAGCAGTGACTCCAATGCTGCCCGGGTTGGCCTCGGACGTCTTTTGATAAGGTCGCAGCAGCTCTCATTGGTGCTCGTCCTTACGAGATGGTGGTCGACCGAGACTTGCAGTTCCGCGGAGCCTCTTGATGATACCTGATACACCACCATTTCGTGAAAACACGCATTGTAGAGGTTGCATGCATATGTTCTATATTAAGCTAATTGGTCAACACAGATCAAAATGAGGCTCTGCTCTGCGGATTATCGAGTGTGGATGAAATCTCAGACCTGTGTAGATGAGGAGCATGGAGAGCGAGATAGCTTGTTTGGTATTTTGGTCACAGCCTGCTTTAATCATGCAAGGATCGAAATGATGATAGGATATAGTGCATTCCGAACCCTACCTTCTTGATATGGATGACACTGATGGCTCGCTCATCATTGCCCAAGGCTAAGACCGTCCGCTCTTTTATGAAATCAGGCTATATTGATGGCTTGTCGTCACATGTATCATCTTGAGATCAGAAATATATATAATGGCATGATAATTCACACCAGTAGAATGATTGGGGATAACTACGTGGTATCCTTTATCTTATACTCATAACCTCCACGGTTCACACCAGATTCAATGCACAGATGAAACCTTAGACTCTCGATTATCATATGATTTGATACACCCAACACCACGATATACAATGGCCTCGTCATCTCGGGACCGGCCGCGCTATGATTCTCAGGGGCTTCCAATCCTAGATAAGTTCAAAAACTTGCCGCTGCATAAATTGTTGCGCAAATTTGGAGTTCGGTGTCTTGATGACCCTGAGCATCAATTTTGGCCGGACAGACTCCTGGAGCATATCATGTCACGAGGCAATCCACGCAACACTATCGAGGTGAGATGGTCCAATCATTGTTTGATTCGGTCTGATAAGCCCTGGACCGAACTTTATGGCATTTCATGCTAACCAACGATTATCTAGGGGAACCCGTCACGCCAAATTCAAGCAGGTTCAGGTACCCATACCGATGGATACATGAAGGTCAAGGCGTTGTTGTGCCTTTTGGGCCGCGAGTCAGAGATTGACCGATGGGTCAAGTCGAGGGTCTCGGATGACCGTTTACCCTTCCGACTCGAGTTGGGCCAGAATGAGGAAGAACAGCTGCTCGACCAAAATGGCCAGCCTTTGGAATGTGTCACAGAGTGGCGATTCTTCGAAAAGAAGTTCTTTAATCAAAACCAGTTTGCATTGCTTACGCCCCGGTTCCAGTTGGACGCGCAAGGCAAACCGGTCAATCTACAACTTCACGACAAGACGATTTTACCCTGGTGCAAGTCAAGCCTGGGTGAGACTCTGTCCTGGGAGGTGTCCCACAAAGAACATGGAGGTTATGGTGTGGTACAAGGTGTCGTGATGCCCAGATCAAGCCACAACTTCATGCCCTTGCTCGAGAAGGTATGTAAGGACTTTAATTGTCTGAGCTATTCCCAAAGAAATGGCATAACAGTTTGCAGTTAGGGTTGAAGTACAACGGATTTGCTCTCAAAAAGCTGAATCCGGCAGATATACCAAGCGATGAGCCGCAAGTCAAACGAGACTTCAACAACGAGGTGAAACAACTCAAGCGGTTTGGAGGCCACTCAGAATTGCATCTGGTGTTCTTGCTAGCTTCGTTCGAGCTGAAAAATGAACTTCACTTCCTGTTTCCCCATGCAGAATGCGATCTCTCGATGGTCTGGAACCAGAAGCAGCCAAATCCTCCACGGCAAGCAGAGAGCTATATGGTTTGGTTTCAAAACCAAATCCTCGGGATTATCCAGGCTGTACAGACGATCCACAGCGAATATGTAGACTACGACAACTCCGCGAGCGATACAAGTGGTGGTCAAGCACCTGAGAAGCGTTGGGGCCGGCATGGAGACATCAGACCTCCCAACGTCCTTTGGTTTCAGAGTACTACCGAGCGCTTCGGAACTCTTGTGCTTTCAGATATGGGCTTGTCCACATTCAATCGTATTGTCAGCAGGTCGAATCAGTCAAAGAAGCCAATACATGAGATTCCAGTTTACCATCCGCCGGAGGCTATGGTCAAGGGAGGCAAGATCAACAGAAAATTCGATGTTTGGTCACTTGGCTGCTTACTTCTCGAAATGATTGCTTGGGTTCTTGGGAATAACGAGTACCGAGTGATGTTGGAGAACAAGCGAAAGGCGACGTCGCACCGAGGCGGGGTTGAAGCCTGGTTCTACGAGATTGGAGAAGTAGTGACAAAAGAGAGCAGCGGCTATGGACAGCAAATATACGTCATGGTGAAGGAGGAGGTGATCGAGGTAAGAAGCTGGAGCATGCCTTCGAGATGATTATATTAGAGCTAATCGTAATACTCCAGTCGATAACCAAGATGCACCTCCACCCAAACTGCACCAAGTACATTCACGACGTCCTCGACATTATCGGCAGGCACATGTTGGTCGTCCTATCGGGAGACACAGGACGACTAACTTCATCCGACCTCTTGGAAAAGTTTAAACAGCTGAAAGGGAAGCCCGAAAGCTACTACCGTACCCCGACCCCTGACTCGGAATGCAGACGCCCAATACCCAACCCCATGGTAAAAGCGGAACTGGACCTGGACTACGTTCCATTTCTAAAAAAGCGCTCAACTGATGGCACGGTCCTGCAGCCCGCCCCTTCACCACAACAGCTGGACCCGGATTCTGCGCCTGGGGGGCCCATTCAATCCTCCTAACCTTCGTTGACTATCCTGATCTTCTTACGGTCTCTATCTTGCTTCTTGGTTCATGTATTTCCTTTGCGTCTTTTTGTGTCATTTAGCTACTCCTTTTGGCTGTCCTTTCCTACTTGATGAATCACGATAAGTCTCGATCATAACCAGAAACAGCTTCCAAATTAGTCAATAGCGTATACGAACTGATATATTTGACATTACTTGTAGCAACTCGCACTCCTGCACCGTTCACATCCTTCTCCCCATTTCATACTTTCAGGCCGCATAGTGTTCGCTCTGAGCGATCTCTCCCAGCTCCTTCAACTCAGCCTAAATCACGACAGAGTCAATAACATCTAGACATATTGAAACTTAATTACGCTGAGGGACTCATTACATCTGTAAGAGCTCGCGACGTTGTTCGGACTTCGTAGAAGCCTCTCTTCCACTGAAGGCACTCGTTAGCATCCCAGCCTAACCACAAGGTTGCTGCGACTAACGACAATCTCAAAGCTTCCTGGCTTGAATCTTTGCACTAGATAGGCGGAGAACTGGTTCATCCACCCGTATCTTGCGTAGATGTGCTTGATGTACACCATGTCGGCGGTTAATATAAATGAGGCAATAAATTTGAACCCGAGGTTGATTACGGAAATAGGCAGTTAGTAAGTAGCCCAGGACGCCTAATAAAGGCAGAATCAAGATCAGGAAATCTGATCCGTATAGAAACCACTAGAAACGACGCGAATGAAAAGGGGGTGGGGTTGAGAGGCGGCTGTATCGGTATCGAGCCAGTTAGCCAGGCTATGAGTTGTCCGTGTGGCCATGAAGCTTCGTTCCACTAATTAGTCAGAAAGTGATCTTTTCGATGCCGTGCTTTAGAGCGTCCCATCGGATGCAACGGTAGAAGAGCCGATTGGCTAGTGCCAAGCCAGCTTCTTGTGCCATAACGGGCTGTGCCAGGGCACCTTCACCAAATAAACTGCTGCAAGCAGATGCAAGATGACTAGGACCCGTTGCCACATCATGCAGGATGCAACCCTTGCGCCCGACTGCGAAAAATCTATATACACAGCCACCATGGTCCTATGAACCCTTGCCTCAATGGGCTTTTATAGGCATTGAGGCACATTTCTCCTGATGGAGGTATATAAACCACTGTTCAGGCTATCTATCTTTTCAGCGGATAGTTTCCCCTTTTTATGAAGCCGCGTCTCAGCTTGAAAGAACAACTCGTCCCCGTCAGACATTCGCGTCGGAGTTTGCGGCTGATTCGAAAAGTAAGCACTTATGTGCTGATTCAGCTTATCGACAAAAAGCCACCCTGTCATTGGTACATGGGCAACTTGACACTACTCGCCCTCATCACTTAAAACGTACGGCTGACCTCACATAACGTTACCTCGAACTCAACCGCCGTTGTGTATGAGGCTGTGGTGACGTCAACGCGCATACTACGTCGATAATAGCATCAGCCGGTCAACCAATTCCAAATTACAGATTCGGAGTAAACCATTGATCGGATTGTGTATCGGTTCTGGCAGGCAATCTACTGGTTGGCGATAAGCATACGTGCTCTGCTCTATCATTCAAAACAACTGTCTATTCTTATAAAGGTGTTTGGATAGTATGAACTGGACAAAGGACAATGCCAAAATCAGCGATACCGATTTGGAAAGGGTTTTCAAGTATGAAGAAAAGAAGACGACCGTCATCACGTGGACTAAGACTGACACTGAAAATGTGGGTTCTATACTGAAGTCCCGTTTGGCAGATGAATACTGATACTCGAGCAGAAGCTCCAGACTGCGTATCTAAAATCGGGTTTCCAATGGAAAACATGGCTGCGAGATGCAAGTACCAACATATATAAGCAACCAAGCTGAACTTTCAAGTCACTGAGTTACTGACATCGGATCCTACCCATTGTAGTATTTGGATCGGCCAAGCTCAGAACCGGGGGTGTATATCATGTAGGAAAACTGATGATACCTTCCCTTCAACAACTCACTAATGTATGATATTCTAGACTCGCGAGATCCGGAAATTCACATTCCCAATTGGCTGAAGAGCACCCGCCCCCAGCCATAGTGGAAAACCCTGCATCTGGTGGACAGCGTACTCTCAGAACTCTCCCATTCTCGCGGGAAACGTTTCGTCTCATAACAGATAAGTTCTACACACATGGGTCTATCGCCCCTGTGATCAGCCGCGCAGATGCGCCGGTCTTCTCGCATGCCAAGGTCTACATGGCGGACATGAACGAACAAATGCACCTTACTCATGGTAGGGTTGGCCACAAGATTTGCCTGGACAATCACTGACAATCAGCCAGTATACAACTGCCGATCTTCCAACTCATGGCCACATGATCTCGCCCTTACAGTTACCTACTTTCCACAGTACCAAAAGACATTCTGCATCATGTTTGGATGCGATGAAGAGGTTGAAGAAGAAGTCCAAAAGCGGCTATCTGCGGCTGGTGCCGATGTATCATTCCCACTGATAATGCCCGGGATATTGGTAGAGATGGAACGCCTTCGCCACATCAAGATTGTCACCGGAGCTATCGGCCTCATGGAAACGAAGATAGCAGAGCTCGACTCCATCGCCGGCTTGAATGAGGAGTTCGGCTCCAGCGCAGCGGAACAACGGAACTCTGACCGCAGGACTTCGTGGCTTGATACGGCCTATCTTCAGAATGGCCTCACCAACTGGAACGTCCAGCTTCAAAAGCTCAGGAACTGTATCACGGTATTTGATGACCCGAACGGAGTCAGCTGTAAATCCTGCCAGTCTTCAACACCTTCGACTCCGGTATCAAACCACACACCTGAGCGCGTCCAGGCTGGTGAACACGCTTGCTTTGGCATATCGGAAGCCACAACCTTATGTTCAGATTCCGCTCCAGGGTTCTGCTTCAGACGCACAGGGGAAAGGATGGTAAGCCGAATAAAGGCTATCGAGGAGGAGTATGTCCAGAGAATACGAGATTGTACCATGAGGCTAGACGGGATGTCAATAGCAACACAATGGGTAAGGTAAAGAGCGACACATGTCTAACATTGGCTAAAATTTTATCAGGCCCAAGGAGAAACCAACGTAGCTATAGCTATGGCCACCAGCCGCGACTCCAAGCATATGAGATCCATAGCGCTTGTGACCATGGTATTCCTGCCAGGAACCTTCTTCGCTGTGAGTAGACCACCATTATGCACAATCATAAATCATCCCAAGCTAACACAATGTTCAGGGGGTCTTCTCTATGAACTTCTTCGACTGGCCGAAGTCTGCAGGCTCGATTGTCTCGAGCTCCTTTTGGGTGTATGTCGTGTTCACGGTATCATTTACACTACTAACGGTCGGGTCATGGTGGTACCTGGTGATATATCGTCCGAAGCATAGCCGGAAGACTGAAGGCAATGAATGCCCACTTGCGTACCGAGGCTTAGTCGAAAGGATCAGGGCAATGAACCCCCAGTGGCTTACCAGGCGCATCTAACCTGAGGATTATACATACAGGTGAAATTTAGGCAATTGGAAAACTAGAATGGGAACATTTCTTTTATTTTAATAAATATTTATTATCTTTCTATATTTTTCTCTAGTTTAATAATTAATAGAACTTAAAATTTATAATATAATATACTTTAAAATAATAATTTAAAAGGATATATTATATTTAATACTATTTAAATTCTTAAAGATATTTTATTAAACATAATTCCTATAAATTAAAAAACTTTATTAATAACTTAAGGTAATATTTATTAATATACTAGTATTTATATAAACCTTATTAATTAATAACTTAAAAATTAACGTATAAAATAATACGTTATATAGTTTTAATAAATTTATCTATCCCTATAATAAATAGTATTAGCTTTTAGCCCGGCTTTGGTTAGCCGTAATTAGCTTTACTAGCTTAATCAGCTTATATATATCCCTTTGTAATACTGCCTTATCTGCTATAACTTTAATTCGCACTATGTTTTTAGCCCGGTGGGCTTGGCGAGCCTCTAAATAACTGGACTATCGGTTTGCTTCAAGCGCGGCTGCATAAGCTGCACAGTCTGTCTAGTCTGCCCAGGCTAGCTTTTTATTAACGTTTGCGCTCGATGGGTGTCGCCGGTCGTCAAGTGATGCGTTAAGCAGTGTTGGCAGGAGGGGCAGTAGATGCTAAAGTAGTCAATTGAGAATACGAAATTTTTCTTGTCGCTAATGCCAGCTAATTTCGACTACATACATATCTTACTGGCGGCTGATGTCGGTCGCTTTGAAAACAGGGTTTTGCGCCAGGGCCATTTGCCGACTAGCACCCATGGCACTCATGGCGGCGGGCCATCCAGGGGCAACGTCCTGGGCACTTGTGGCCTAGATTTAGGTTTGTTTTTAGGTAACACCCACCCACCGCATCCACTTCAGCTGCCCACCCGCTAGGCACAGCACTGTTGCCTTGAGAAACATGCTGAAACGGCCATGGTATAAACATGTCTTGAACCCGGCTGTGTTATGTCTTCTCGCGTCGGGACATATTCTCTTATTGCAACCGGCAGCGTCACTCATACATCACGCGCCTATTCCCCACTACTACCGCCGTCATGCAGGAACCAAAGAACCAGTACCCGGGCATCAACCTCGACCTGAGGCACTATCTCGAGGGCATCGGGAACCACTCGGAGCCCTGCTACCCCATTGCCGTCTCTCCCGACGCACCCGGTGGGAAATCGGACCTCTTTCAATTACGCGAGGTCTTTATGCTGGCCGTTATGGACAAGCTAACCGATAAGCCAAACTGGCATATAAAGGTCTTCGACGAGACTATCATCGCTAAGTGGCGCGCCGAGGCGATGCAGCAGTCTGAAGACGATCTATACAACCTGATAATCAAAGACGGCGAGCTGCGCCAACCCCGCCGTCGCATGCTCTCTGAAAAGGCTTTCGACTATGTGAGTATGCATGCAGGGCTAGGGGCGCCGGTTCTCGTACAAGTAAACATTGCACTAACATGCGACCTACCTAGTGCATCCAAGAATTGCGGGTCAAGGCCGAGCATTTCAACAAGACCGGGCTCGTCCCGACGTTGGACGCCGTCGGCAAGTGCGTCGTCAAGTCCGACATCCTGGTGAGCCCAGATCTCAAGGGCGAGCTCGTTTCGGCCTTTGCCAAACTGCGGGCCGACCAAGCCGCCAATGTGGACTGGCATCCAGGCAGCAACGACATGGTCCAGAACATAGTCCACCCTTCTCTGTATTGTCTCGTCTGGGGCAAGTCCAACTTCTTACAAGACGAGGTAGTTGGGACGACCGACGCGGTGATCAAGTGGGCGGGCAAGGGCGAACCCACGCCCGAGCACACAGAAAATCTGCCGTCGCTTGCGGATCGTATGGTGTACGGGCGGTTGGAGTCGCACTTCTGGTCCGCCCACTACCAGTGGCTCCCAGCGAACCTGGCGTTCCAGGACGACGGGACAGTCCGGTTCACGAGCTATATCAACAACCTCCACCCTGTTAAGTACGAGGGCATCTACCGTACCATCGAGAAGTTGGTCGACCGGGCCCTGCCCGCGTGGGAGCAGTGCCTTGTCCGGCTGGAATACCGCCGCGAGGATAGCGGTGTTGGGCGCAGGTACCCGCGCATCACCCCCGCCAGGGAGGCTCAGTGAGTGGTTCCCCCTGCTCCCCACCCCACCAAACCGAAATCAGTGGTCCTCGCTTGCAAAAGAATGAATGGAAAATATTTCTTATTTTTATTACTGACTCTCGCTTCTCGGGAAACAGCGACGACGAGACCGATGGCTTATGGGAAGAAGTGAAACTCACCCCCGAGGTCCTTGCGCAGTACGATATCCAACTCTACAAGGAAGACCTCTACGAGCTGGCTAAAATGGAGGGTATTGACCTATCGGACGATGAGGATGACGAGATATTGGGCGAAGAAGACCTCGAGAGCAGCGACGGGGATGAGATCCCGCAGCGCCTGCTGGACAAGTTCACCACGGCGGAGGTGTTGCAGGACGAATGGAGAGATATTAGGGAACCCATCTTCCAGGAGCCCGACGACTTCAGCTGGGTCGACTACACGCCCGAAGCGAAGCTCCTGGAAAGGTTTAAGGATTCAGGGCTCCAGGTTATCGTCAAGATAGCTAGCATCGAGCTCACGCCTGAGAAGCCTGAGTTCGCCACGGGGAGCTGGCACATCGAGGGGCAGATGAACGAGCACATCTGCGCGACGGCCCTGTACTACCTTGACAGCGAGAACGTGACCCCCAGCAGTCTGGCCTTCCGCATGGGCACCGACTCGGAACAGGATAAGCTCATGTATACGTCCGGGCAGTCCGCCTACAACTGGCTCGAGCGCAGCTACGGCCAGTCCTTTGGAGACGGCAGCGACGGCTGCTTCCAGTTCTACGGCAGCGTGGACACGTCTGAAGGGCGCCTGCTCGCCTTCCCCAATATCTTGTGAGTTTCTTTCTTTCTTTGCTGGTTTGCGCGTTTCTACTTGAAGCTCTACCAACCCCCTTCGCATCCTGTTTCCTCGATCTGGGGTAGCAAGCACGACGCCTCCAGGGAGTAAGTGTCGGGAGCTGACCCTAAGAACAGCCAACACCGCGTCTCGTCCTTCCGTCTCCAGGACCCCACCAAGCCCGGCCACCGGCGCTTCATCGCGCTCTGGCTCGTCGACCCACACCTGCGCATCGTCTCGACAGCTAACGTCCCGCCGCAGCAGCTTGACTGGTGGGCCGAGGCCATGTTCCAGGGCAACGGCGCGCCCAACAATAGCGACAAGGGCAGCAGCGGCGACATGCCGCTCGAGCTGCTCGACCTTCTGCAGGGAAAGGAGGGGTTAGCGGAGAGGATCCCCGAGGAGAGACGGCAAGAAGAACACAACAGTGGCGGTGATGACGATAAAGAGGATGGTGGAAAGGTCGCCGGGGCAGGCCGGTTACGTCCCGAGCTTGTCAACATGCTGCTGAATAACGGCGTCGTCACCGAGGGCCTCTTGAGCCTGGACGAGGCCAAGGCGCACCGCCTTGCGCTGATGGACGAGAGGAGCCGGTTTGATAAGAATGCAAGAGATGGTTGGGAAGGCGAGAGTTACAACTTCTGTGAACACTGAGCAGGCAGCTGATCTTGGAGGTTTCTGGCGGGAGTGACTATTTGGCTTGGCTCACAGAACAACAATGAGTTGTCGAGGCCTCTTGCTGTATATTAATACATAAGTCAAGCTGGTAAATCGTTCCCGCAGGCTGGCTGTTCCAGCAATTACAACTCTGGCCTAGCGATTGTAGTATACAAGTTATATTTGATTAGTCTATACACGAGCATTCCACTTGAAACTTATTAATCCATCAGGGGAACATCATGACAAATTGTGAGGCGTGATAAGGCAATTGAAAATACGTTTCAGCATCGCAAGGGGTATTGGCGATACGTGAAAACAGGACTTTCAGGGGGTAAGAAAAGAATGTCCAAGCGCCGGCTGCAATTGGGATGGTGCGCAAAAGGGAAGAGTAGGGGGGCACATGTGACATGGTTACATAGTGCATGGGGCATGGCCGGCCATCTAGCAGCTAGGGAATAAAAATAGGCTAGTCTGCCAGCTAGTTCCCGCTAATCAGAGCCTAACAACCACGACCTAGCGCACCAGTCGGCGCTGATTCTACGTGCGCTACGGTCGGTGCAACATCTCTCGTCGTCTTCTTTACTTATTATACTTGGCCAAGTCGTCTGACACGAATAGAAAAATGAAGAACTATATATCATTTGTAATCCATGATAGCTAGTACCTAGTTCATATAGAGAATTGTTGATATATGTTGAATTCCGCCACAGTTTGACAAGTCCCGGCTTGTTCACACCGAATGTCGGCACTATCAATCTAACTATGCATCCATAACACAAAGTAAAAGTAGGACGCATCATGCTTGAGTACATCGACAGTTCTCTAATAGCTGTTCCTGTTATTGACTTAAACTTAGCAGTTGTTCAATAGGTTCGAACTGGTTCAGGCCTACCACGTTGAACTTCTTGTTGGATTCGATACTGTAAGCGCCGTGCCGCATCTGAGGGGCCACATGTCAGACCACTTTCAGCTCATGCATGAGTTTGCTCACCTCAATTCTGAAGTTGGTGGACCCGACGAGCTCTTTCAGTTCTCTCTCGAGTATGTTGGCGTTGACAACTTTCGTAGGGAGCTCCGTCTTGGTCGTGATAGTACCAGCGGGTGACTCCTCCGTCTCTGTTGTCATGGTATCGGATGGAGTTAGAGGCTAGAGTGCTGGGAGTCGGTGCAGGTAATGTTGGCAATGGGCCGTCAAATTGAAATAGATACAGAGATCAGGTAAAGGGGCTAGCACTGCGTAGCGAGATTGTAAAATGATCTATGAGCGAGGTGTTTATGAAGGTTATAGCAAGGTTGTGAGGACATGGCAGAAAACATGTGTTTAAATAAAAATGGGCTCAACGTGAGGCTTTCGTTTCAAGGAAACCTGGGCTCGCGACGGTGAGCCTAGGGGGCAATGCCAGCAAAGTTCTTGACATATTTTCCTTCACGGTGACCAGTCGATGCATCCTGCACATGCAACTTTCAACACGTCACGGGGGTTATCAAGTGGAAAAAGGGGTCATGTCAGAAACAATATTGTATGTACCCTTGTAACTTCGCCCGAATTTGATTAAGTAGGACTTTGCATCCTACATGGATTGGAGGCAACCATTTTAGCATGGGTGAGACCGATGCTTACCCTCCATTTCGCACTCTATTACATGACATATGTATATTTGTTTCCTTTTTTTAAACCTTAGTTCGTCCCATGCTGCAGAGCCAAGATCCATCAAGCGTCGCATGCAGAAAGTGTAGAAACCAAAATGTGCATAGAAACTTGAACATGCAGGTTTCAGCCCACACGTCTCGCCAGGCGCTAGGTATTGTACAGACAATTGCTTGTCAAGTCGTCTCTGTTTGGTTTAGGTTCCCTTTCATCTGACGCACTTGCGTATACACAACAAGAAGCTTGGCGCAGTTGGGCTGGACTTCGGTCACGATTGCCCAAGTATATAGTAGTGTAGAATCCAAAGGGCGCCTTTTAGAAGATATCCCTAAAATCTGCCTAAAAGGCTCTCAGGCCGAATAGTAAGCGATCCCCCATAAGCCTACATCAGCAGTTGTTGTGGGCCCTCAACGTCGCTGAGCGTGTACCAGCAGTTTGTACGATCATTCCCACATGATCACAATGTGAGGCCCATGCCAGCGTATCTGGCTTGTCAACTTTAGCCCGGGCTCTGTCATGCCATGCCATCTTTGCCAGCCACCGCCGCAGTGAGATCTGGGGCGACTGTCATGGCCTGGGATTATGTCTACTTTCGCCTAACTGATGGTTTCCGCAATTGTTGGTTTCCTAACCTCGCTGTATAGGCTTGGCATATCATCTTGGGTGCTGAAGCACAGCCAGTATTGATACAGAGAGGCCAACGGGGCTGTAAAGATGATATGTATTTTGTTCTCAACTTCTTACCGAAAGGTAGGACACACCATTTAACGGGCAAGTCTGGTCCTTGATATATGATTTGGTAGAAATCCATTATAAGTATATGCAACGATATTGGCCAGCCCAACTCCAATAGAACTTCTCCAAGCTCGACACGCATATGTATAACAACTAGGCCTCTCCCTGAAACAGAGTCCCATAACAAAACGGTCCAAATCCCATTCGTCTATCCTAACGATCTATCAACTTGTACGTGGTACGTCTCACTGATCAGTACCACAGCACTATCGCAATTGTTTGAGATTCCGTATTACTGCGTCGACTCCGTAAGGCGAACAACCAACCCGCCCCATATATATACTATTACAGCCCCCTGAGCATATTTGGCCGCCATTTGATACCACGAAGTGCCATGGATACCGGATCTTCACACACAGTCCGAGGAAGACCGAACGGTCGTTTCTCTTCCCTCATTGGAAAAGGACTACGAAGCGCCGTGAAACCCAGTCTGGATGCCAAGCCTCACTTTGTACCAGTCTCTGCCATCTCTAAGCATCTCACAGAAGATGCAATTAGCAGGGAACTGAAACGATACCCATCCGACAAGACCTCAAGCAATGCAAATCGGTGGGCCGCCATAATTACTACTCCGGATGAGGGGTCCGAGACAGGAACAAAGAGAATATTCGGCCTTTTTTCAATGATCGAACGGCCGGATCTGGTTGAAGGCTTCATTGCAAGGAAGCTCGATGACCGTATACTACCCTTCACACAAGACCAGATGCCATTTGACGAGTCGGATGATGCTCATCCCTGCGAGTACGAGTTCTTGCGGGAGGACTTAGAACCCTCACACATTCAGTCCCTATTGGACAATCAGTGGCTGTTCCTTGTACCGGTATTTAGGCAGAGAACCCCTGAGAGCGGCCCAGTCGAAGATCTGCACGACAATATCGCTTTTCCGTTCTATGAGTCCTACGACGAAAACTCTCAACGTTATCACGGCAATTTTGGAACTGTCAAAAAGGTCATGTTTCACTCCGCACACTTCATTAGCAGACACCAACAAGTAGGCCACGTCGTCAATTTTGTCCTTTTGGGGAAATAAAGCTTATGTCTAACCGCCGTTACAGAGCAATTTGGGGGTCGATACACCCTACAATTCTAATGATGGCCTGTTTGAGATGCTACCATATGCCATCAAAGAACTTGACGGGAATGGCGCCCAGTATGCAACGGCCTGCCAGAAAGAGATAAACAACCTGACGAGATTCTGCGACACGGACCAAGATTATTTGATCGAGCTTCTCTTTGCCTATATCCACAGAGGTCGATATCATCTTGCCTTTCCGTGGGCGAACGGCAACTTGAGAAGCCTCTGGCGGGACAAGTATCCAGATCCAGCCACCCCTAAGCGAAACGAGGGCCTTGCCAAATGGGTTTTTAGGCAAAGTTATAGGCTTGTCGAGGGGCTCAAACTGATACATGGCTACGAAGTGAAGGGCAGATTAACAGGGGAGAGACACGCACCGCATGGCACGCATGGAGACCTGAAACCAGAGAACATCCTGTTTTTCAAGTCGCCGTCCGATTCTGAGGACACTTCTGACCTGGGCCAGCTCAAGATATCTGATTTCGGTGGTGCCCAGTTCCATTCCGTCTTGTCCAAATCCCACGTTCCTATAAACGGCCTCCATACAACAGGGGCGTACCAGGCGCCCGAGGCGGCTGCGTCCGAAGAAGTGGCGCAAAGTTATGATTTCTGGTCGTTAGGATGCGTCCTCCTGGAGTTCATGACATGGTACTTGCAAGGATGGAAAGGCGTCGAAGAGTTCTCGCAGTCTCGCACGGCTGACTATGACCCCATGATCAACACAACTGCCGAAGGGGGCTTCTTCCTAACACGCTATCTCGAGGTGCAAAAGGACAAGTGGAACTATCCCTTTCTAGAGGACAGTTTCTTTCACCGGCGGACCCACCGAACCAACCAACACGGCTTCCTAGCAAGAAATAAGCGATCCGTCCACAATGTGAGTCTTACCCTTCGGTATCTTGTTGGTATTACACATGAGACTCTGACTGAACTCATCGGCAGCATTTTAACCTACTTTACCATGATCCCAGACGGTCGGAGTTCTCGGACGAATTTCTCAAAGTTGTCGAGGACTGCCTCTTGCGTGTGAATAAGGGGAATCGGGTATCAATTGTCGAGATTCTGAAACGGCTTGATCAGATTGACGAAAAAGGCCTCAAGGACGACGAGTACTGGACAAAGGCGCCGAAAACCACGATTCGCGCCAACACGAATCTGTCAGAACTGCTGGCTGACAGTCGGCAGCCGAGCCGTCGATCTTCGGGGGTAAAAGGAGTAGATGAAATGATGCTCCAGAGTCGAACGCAGAGCATGCCGCTGTACGAGCCGCCATCGTCTTCCACCCGGGGTTCAATGACTCCGCCGGCAGTTGTTGCTCCCGATCCAAAGCCGCTAGTTGAAAAACTACCGCTGCCTGCACAAGAAGCAAAACTCCCTATGATAAAAGAGGGTTCGTTCCAGACGCAGGACTCCAGAAACTCACAGCATCGCTCCGTGAACAGACCTGTCGTTCCGAACAACCATCAGGGTCAAGATGGTCAATCCACGGTCGAACATCGAACACCCGTACAGCAGGATCTGCAGGCGACGACTAAACCAACTAAGCCCGACGTTGGCCATCACACCGAGAACGGCCACCTGACCCCACCCGATGGGCGTAAAGAAACGGGAGAGAGGCCTAGCTACTCCAGTTCTCACACCACGATGAACCCGAACTCGGTCTCCGATATCTTTCGGGGGTCGTCGGACCGCCGGACGGTCGAATCAATACTTGAAGGCCAGACTGGAACGACCAGACTGTCATCGAACAAGCGTGCCAAGGTACAAGTTTATATTCAGAAACTGAAGAGAGGGATAAGGGTGTTTATTCGGAGACGATTCTTTAAGCAGAGAGTTAAAGAGAAACGGATAGATTAAGATTTTAATAGATATCTATAGTCTTTTATACCTATATAATATGACTGCATAACCCCTCCCGGAGAACTTAACTCCATTTCAACGGTTCCCTTGCTACATCGACTTATTAGGCTATTAAGCCAAAAGACTTGGTACAATGTGCCCGCCGAGATAAGGGAGGGCTGCACCTAGACATCATGCAAGTTCACCCCCTCACAGGCTTTCCCCTATACGTTGGCCTATTTTATTGGCCGTGTGCTTACATTGCATCTAAGGTGTCATATGGTGCCCACCCCATACGGTAATGTGCATTGCCAAGCTGACCAGATACCAGTAGGCAGATTCACAAACTGGTAATCAAATCCTGTAAGGCTCTATAGTCAGCGAGGTAAAGACGCATACCATAAGCTCCCGGCTCTAGATTCGTCACGCTCTTACTGACAGGGCGCTGGGCGTATTTCTTGGGTGGCAGGCCCAAAATCGAACACGATTGATATAAATTTCTGCGGAGTCCTTCCAAGGCCCTTTTCGGAAGCAAGTGTAAGTTCACCCATAATAGCTAAAATAAATCATCTTGGAGGAAATTCGTGTCCCATAAACCGCTTGGCTAAAGTAAAACGCACTATGAGTATTGGTTTCTGATGTAGGTATTGAATCGGGAAAATTCGAAAGAAAGAAAAAGTCACAAAAGATATAAAGTTCAACCACAAGCCCAGTTCATCGCGCATAATGATGCCAAGGGAAATTGTCGAGTTGAATCATACGAAACCGCAAAGCTGTCAACAAATTTCATACCTCCCTCACAGCGATGCCGGACCACTCAAACGCATAGATGTCCTGCATGGCGGTTCCAGGGGGGCCGCGCTTGTCGGTGATAGTCTTCTCACAAGCAATTTCCACCACAACTCCACGCGGGCGGTCAGTATCTCGCGGCCCTAGAAACTGTTATGGGACGGCCTCAGCAAAGCTTCAGAGTTACAGTGCTTACAGCCAGGAGGATTCCTCCTTCCCGTCCATCGATTCCGTGCCCACTGCGGATCGGTGAAAGCTTCGTCGCATCTGCCGATAGGCTGCGCCAGCGCCATGAGCCCGATCAGAAGGCTAAACTCGCCTCCGAGTCCCAACGAGGGGGTGTGCGCCCTGTTGTTGCTGTAGGCCTCGGGGACGAGGGATCCGACCCAGGTGGCGTTCCGGCCCGCGACCATCCGCACACTACCGTTGTTACTGGCCCGACTTACGCCGTCTTGGTTGAAGAAGTGCATCATCCGGAAGTTGGGGTAAATGTAAGCCACCGGGTCTTGTTGATCACTGGCGTCGCCGGGCCGGATCAGGCACGGGGCGAACGGCCCGCAGTTATACATGGTGACGGTGGCGTACGATTCCAGCGGGAGCCACCTGCTCTCGCCCAGCTGCACAACTTGGTTCTCATCGTTGAGCATTCGATCGGTGTAGTAGCCTATCGTACTCAAGCGGCAAGGCTCGTTTGCCTCGGAATTGTATTCGGGTCTCACGGGACTGAGAGAATACCCATGGGCCAGACTGATGTCTCCGTTGTCGTAACGAAAGATATTGCCATAAAGCTTTTCGCCGTGTTCTTGTGGGCAACTGGGCGGCAATTGGTTTTGTAAATCGTCAATAACAGGCGCAACGTTGGCCACAGAGCGTAACTCAGTCACTTGGAAAAGGAATCGGCAGTGAAGGTGCCCGGAAGACTTGGAACCGCCATAGCTCTTCGAGGAATGGGCTTTAGGGGCATGTTCTTTCCTGTCATCTTTGCGATACTATTCACGAAGTCAGTGCCTATAGTCGGCGAGATAGCGTGTGCATACATCGTGAGGCATGTCTTAGTTGGTCTAAGTTTGATGTCTTGCGCTTTTGGTTGTCAAATCTGCTTGCGATCATCTGGTAATCGTGGTCTTCATCGGGTTGAGGAATTCCGCACACCAGAGGCCACCCTCCCTTATAGATGCCAAAGATGACTTGCAGATGAGATTGCAACGATATACGCGCCTTATACTACCCCATATTCTCGACATTGCCGATGTATCAGGGCCAAACCTTAGACGGCTCCATTCATCCAGACTTCGTGCTTACCGCACATTTGGGCTCAAGATGGTTGGGCATTCGCAGGGAAAAGGCGGTCACGGAAGTTGGCAGTTATCCAAATCGAGTCGTCTGTTGTTGGTCGATGCATGGTGCCAAGACTCGTAAATTGCTCGACGGTCCTATCCTGAGCGCGCTTCAACCGCCTGGCAGTTGAGGATTCGCAAATGGTGGTGGTATATCTGCTCTTACTGAGGCATTTGCCGTAGTTGGAATCGGATGACAGCCATAATACAAATTCGCATCATGGGAACTGTTGACTATGACATCATAACGGCCATGTCTAGGCTTGTCCAGGTCTCCATCCCGCAACCCACGAGCCCGGACTCATGAAGCACTGGTGACACGTTTTCTCCCTGCCGATCATATCGTTCAAATCTTGGATATCAGACCGGTCCGCACGAGAAACCAGGAGGCTCCGGGGATGCCGTTACATTCGATGCCGCGGGAGGAGCCAATGAGAGGCTAGCCAGACGATCCCCGCGTAGATAACCGCTGCAGATTCGCCGTACTCTGCGCTGCATTGCATCGGCCACGTCTCTCGAATTAGCCTGAGCAGCGCCGGTGAGGCCCAGCGAATGTAACCGTGGGGAGCGACGTGGTTCGGATGGGGAGCTTTGGGGAAGCCGCCGCAAGCGTCGGCTAAGGGAGACCCTATCGACGGATGGCTCAGGATGAAGCTATCCGAGCAGCCTGCAATGCGCGGGTAGATTTAGTAACCAGCATGGCGCCAGTAGCGTCCGCCAATTGTAACTCAACCTCTGATTTCTTTTGGCTAGCAGCCTAAACGTCGCTATGTAGCTGGTCGAGATGGGTGGCGCGAGAAATGAGTAGCATTGAAGCTGACAAGATGAAAGATGAAAGGTGCTTATCACGGCGACGTCAAGTTGCCACCAGTCAGCATGCGCGCTACTGCTTCGGTTCGAGTCGACCCTGCTGATCCCGCAAACGGATGGCGGATCTGAAGCGGCCAACAGAGTATTGAAAGAGGTGTTGGTCAAGGGCGTGGGATGATGTGTAGCACAAAAAAACGGGTTTGATGTTCTCGTTGGTCACGTAAAATGGTTCACCACACGTCGTTACGTAACTCAGTTGCTAGAAGGGAAGGAAATATTCTAGAGGAACTCACGTAGGGACGCCCTCTTTGTCCAGCAGCGCCGATGTTGCTTTTATAGGAAACGTAAGCAGATTCTCAAAAATTTGATGAGGCAAACTGGCATTATGTAAGTCAAGATGGCGGCTGCAAGCCTCCGGTTTGGGGCGTGTGAGGATCCGTTGTGCTGGGGGCTTTGTACAGGGACAGGCAAAAGGCGACGTTGGGGACCAATCGGGTACAGCGATCCGGGCTATCGTCACTCGGCATTTGCCATCATGTCTTCATCATTTCGCATCAGATGCCGAGTATCAACGTTCAATTGGTTTGGAGGTTGAGTAAGCGAGGGTGAAAACATAGCGGCATGGCTTGTTGGCGGAAGCTAGGGGCGCTGCGGATAAAGCAGAAAGGGTTACAGACAGACAACACGGACGTAGACAGGCATAATTGGGCTTTGGAAGCGATGATGGAAGCGATGATGGAAGCGTGACATTGAATTGGCATCTGATGGGGGATGGCAAACATGGCCAGGGAGGGAGGGATCCGATGGGATATCCGAGTGCCAATTGCATTGCCCGCTGAAAAGGTATTGGCTCCAGAAGGCATGGACTTCTGCTGCTGCTTGATCCCTCCCTGTAGCCTGCTGGCTGCACGTGTTATTAGTGGTCACATTTAGCAATGGCCCAAGCGGGGTAGGCAAGGACTGCCGCTGGAAGCAAAAGCAGGCAAGAGCAACCGCCCCTCGCCCAGCCTGCCAGCCTAAGCCCAGCCCAACCCCACCTTCACCGTTGCACAGAACAACATCCGAAGTCAAGGAGAGTTCGTCTATTCTGATAGAATCCAAGTTGATTACATATTCCTATTGATAGGTCGCACAGCCTTCTATGGTTCGATATCTTGACTCGACGTTATTGTTCATCGGTCGTGTCGTGGCGTTACAGATCGCCCAATACTCGACCAAGATATTGCATGCTCGCGGGCAACCAGAGTGCCAGGAGCTTCATCGAGATAATAAGAGGACTGGTATCAAGCATGCTCTACCAACATGCATATGTATCATACGCCGGTCTATGCTATCGCACCTCGCCTCCGGTTAAGACCCGATGCCACGACGACCGAGCCCGACGACGACTTCTGTTTCAGTGCCATGTTTTGCTCCCTGCGCGAAATGAAAGGGCCAGTGTCAATCATGCCATCCCCGACCAACCATACCGAATCATTGTATGGGAGAGGGTGGGTGCCCGTGTGTCTCCTCGGCCTATTGTCGGCAAGTCGAGGAGTCGTCAAAAAGCAAAAGTCTTGTTCGCATCACAAAGTCACCAAGCATTTCAATTCAATGCCACTGTCGAGGCTGGCTTGGTGATCTCTTCTAGATGGCGGTGAAAGTCAAACATTGCTAAATACAGCGCGGCTTCCCTCTTGGCCTGTCATTTCAAATGCTAAAGACCGGATCCGCCGACGACAGATCACCAGCAGCGCCAGCTGGATCTACAGTAAAATGGATCGGCCATCATCGTCGTCACCACCCAGGTTGTTGGATCGACTGCACATCTTCCAAGGCCTCGCATCCAATCTTTACGTCAAGTGCCGTTTGCTGGGATGGGTCTGGGGTCGTGTAGATTTTCCCTGTCTGCCCGTGGCCCATTCACAGAATCGATGCAGGGTTGTGGCGGGAGACTGGGGTAGCGCCTCAAACGTGTGCAGTTTCACGATCCTAGCGTCTGTAATGCACGACCACCTCCGCTGCCCGCCCAGCTAATTTAGGCCGACGAATCACGTTCCCCATAGCGCCTCTGACCTTCCAGAACCAGCCAGCCAGGCTCTTTAGCTGCCAGGTACCCGCCGGCCATCGCTGTGCTAAGCTCGCCCACGCTATGCGCCTTCACGGTCGCGACTGGACGAAACCTGCCAGCAACAGCTCTTGAGACCGACCATTGCTTTTGTGTCTTTGGGTCGTCTGAGTCTGCCCCAGATCTTCATCAGCTATCGCGCATCACGGAATGTCTCTTGATCTGGTCACCCGCCGAGCCATCCCCTTCGTGATGGAGAAGGCGCCCGAGTAAGGTCGATCCAGGGGAACCTGGAATCGTGCCATCATGATGCCTGCCACGCATCCAGGGCAGCCCTCCTATTCCCCTCTCTCACAGCCCCATTCTGCCACCCTTCGCCCACCATTCTCCAAGGTCGGCGCAAACCAAACATCCCACACTGCGCAGAACTGGCAGAAGACTGCTCACTCCTTGGATGAACCCGCCCACAAAGTTTATGCCAAGACTATGCGTTACCATGATATCAGGGATCCGAAAACAATGTTTCGGTCCCTTAATTCTGTTTGCCAAGTCCACGGAAACACACGCCTGACCATGGACTCCTAGACTCCTTCAACTCACCACCCCAAAATGTGATCGACTGGTTCCTGGCCCTCCTGCAATGACGATAGGTGTGGTGGAGTTGACGTCAAGGGTGCCATCATCTGTTATGCACCGCCCAGCCGAACTAAGATCGCGCTCGGCATATTATCGTGCAAGCCAAGATGGTCACCGTCAACGGGAGCGAGGGCTTGGTAGGCTCGGCGCCGCTGCCCTGCCCACTGCCTTTCGGTCCACGCCTTCCGACTCTATAAAGCAAACAGAGCTGCCGTGCTAGCCAAAAGCTTGACCTTCTTCTCGCTACAGCACTCTCGCCAGTCCAACCTCCAAGTCTCCCTTACTTGCTTGTAAGTCAGTGCTACCAGCTCTCCAGTCACTCGTTCGACAACAAACAACAACTACATTCGCTATACTCGCCTACCAATCAACCAACCAACATACCTTAAGTCCTAAGTCATAATCATGAGGGCCTCTACTCTTTTCACCGTCGTGGCCATGGCCACCGGCACCATCGCCACCTTCGGTGACGCCGCCCCTCCCCCCAGCAAGACCCCCCAGGGCGACGCCTCGTCCGTCTCGGGCCTCATCTCGCAAGTGTCGGGCGCCATGTCGCAGCTGGACGTCTCGATCAAGGCCTATGACGGCGGCGACGCCTCCAAGGTCAAATCGGATACGGAGAACCTTGTCTCCACCATCAAGTCGTGCGCCAAGTCCCTCAAGGATGAGTCCAAGGACATTTCGCTGCAGGACATCTCGGCCCTGCAGCCGCTCATGTCGGGCATCAACACCATCGGCCAGGGCCTCGCCAGCGACTTCGAGAAGAAGAAGACGCAGTTCGAGCAGTCGGAGCTCTGCACCATCATTCAGGGCGGCCTCCAGAGCATCGGCAAGGAGACCAAGAAGCTCATGGATGGCGTCGTCGGCAAGTGCCCCCAGGAGGCCAAGTCGGTCGCCTCCAGCCTCGGCGACGGCGTCGTCACCACCCTCACCAAGGGCGCCGACCTCTTCAAGGAGTTCCACTGCCAGCCCCCCAACGGCGGCTCCAAGCAGAAGACCTCGACCATCGCCAGCGCTTCCGCCTCGGCTTCGGTGCCTGTCGTGCCTGTCGCCCCCCCACCTAAGCAATCGGCCGTCGCGCCCCCGCCTAAGCAATCAGCCGTCGCGCCCCCGCCTGTCGTCGCCGCCCCCGTCACCGTTACCGCTACTGTCACGGCGCCCTGCCTGTGCTCCTCCAGCGCCGCGCCCCCGCCGGCGGTCCCCGTCACCCGCACCACCAAGTCGTCTGTTGCTCCTCCCCCCTTCCCTACCGGCCCCCCCAAGACCACCGTCGCCGGCAGCACGGGCGGCGTCAAGCCCACCTCCACAGGTGTGCCCGTCGTCACGGCCGCCGCCGTGCCCAACGCCATGGCGCCCATGGGTGTCGTGGCCGGTCTCTTTGCTCTCCTGCTCTGAGAACCTTTCCTTTTTCACCACGCGTCGAGGCACGGGTGGTCTGGAATGACATAATGAAACAACGAATCAAAAATACACAAAACCTGTATATACAACAACACATGCAAGGCAGCTAGCTGGCCTACATATTTCATAGAATTGTCTGGTCTACGAAAGCAATGCGGCTGGGATACCCGCGGGCGGTCTCTTGAATGAGACCCATGGCGTTTTTTGTACACTTTGGAATTTAGCATGATATCCTAGATCGCGATCTGATTGACATATATCAAAACAATTACTTCAAAATACTTCATTCTCGCGTGCCTGGTGACAAGGGCGATGTGATATTCGTGGCTTCATAATTGACTTGGGATAGCTAAAATTTACTTGGACAACTTTTGGGTTTGGCATTGGCTGTGTGCCCTGATAGCGGGTTACGAACGTGCAGATGACTGGTCTGTCTAATTATAGATGGAGCTTGGACATTGGACCCTGGTAATCAACGGGGGCTCATCAAACCCAAATCAGAACACGACAGCAACCAAGGAATATCCTTTCGTCGCCAACTTATGCCGTGGCGGTAGGGCACGGCGGCGCCGAGAAGGTCGGGCTGGGCGAGCAAGAAGGCCAGCATCTAATGACACATGGGTTAGCCAAACACGAACAGTTCCCATTAAACACGGCGAAGACTACTTACCCTCCGAAGGTCAGGACGGTGGAAGTGCCGCACGTCCTCAGCAGATCCTGGCACGCCGTGGTGCCGCCGCAGGGCGCGCTGGCGGCGGGGGGCGCGGTCACGCCGGGGCCCGGGGCGCCCGTCGGGCAGGGGGGCGCCGTGTAGATGGGGCTGGCGGAGCAGGCCGGGTAGCAGCCGCCGAAGGTGAGGACGGCGGTGGTGCCGCAGGTGCGGACGTGGTCGACGCAGAGGCGGCTGCCGTCGCAGGGCAGACCGCTCTGCGTGGTTGCGGCGGCGGCGGCGGCCGGGGGGGCCGAGGTGATGGTGGTGGCGAGGGTGCACGGCGGCGGCGTGAAGGTCGGCCACGGCGTGCAGGCCGAGAAGCAGCCGCCGTACATCTGGCCGCAGTCGTTGACGTAGTCGGCGCACACGGTCTGGGTGCTGCACGAGGCGTCGTTGCTCACGGCGGCGGCGGCGGCGGCGCTGGCGAAGAGGGCGAGGACGGTGGCGGACAGCATCTTGGCGGTAAAGTATATGCAGTATATGTCTTGTGTTCCGTGTGGCTTCTATCGGGTGGAGTTGATATAGAAGACTAGTGATGTGTCCTGGTTGGCTGGTTGAAACGGTGACGTGACGAGGAACAAATGAAAGTTCACGACGAGGAGACGGCGACTACTATATACCTAACCTAACGGCGCGCAGGCCAAGTCTTCCTAGTCTAGACGACTCGAGCCGCCTACCGAGCGACCGGGAAATACGGCGGACCCGCGGGCGATCAATATGCTAGAAGTCTAAATACGAGGTGCGCAGGGCTTGGCGTGACGACATAGGGACGGCAGAAGCCTCGCAGCGCTCTTGTCAGCGATCCATCGGGCGGCATTGGCAGCTGGTGCATGGTGTTGTTCAATCGCTGGCATCGGGCCACCTCCACCGGGCATGGAGTGATCCTTCGAGATTTCGTGAGGGGGGAGGACGGACCATACGACAACAATGAGAAGGGCTGGCGGTCTGGAGATGTTGAGGCCAGGAACAGAAACCCCCGCCCGCTTAATTAGCCAACGAGGTGACATGGCGCGGACGAGACTGTGCCGTTTACCAGACTTGGCTATACCTCCATGGAGCAAATACGAGCTTCTCTCTCTGGAATGCATAAGAAGTATGTAAAGCCATCGAGCATTGGATTGACCGATTGAGCCACTCACTGGATTGGTTCTGGTTCATGTAGGCAGGGATGCATGTTGCTAAATAAAGAGAGAGAGAGAGAGAGAGAGGCAGGCATGGCAAGGCAATGTAGGTACCCGCTGTCATCAGTGATCGAGTCGAGCGTTGGCCAACTGGGGTAAAGCTAGCGCCGCAAATCGCCGTTGAGCTGGGGGTTGGAATGGGGTTAATCCTGGCATGATCCCCCAACTCAACTGCATCACAACCGCCCACCTAGCGGTGAGAGAGGGGGAAGTTGACCTTTCGAACCCAATTCTCTTAGATTTTACAAAGCGTCCTCCTTCCTGCATGATGCTTTCCATCCCCTCCGCAAGTTTTAAAAAAGGAGAAAAATAAAAGAAAAAGAATGAATGCATTGCCATGCGACAACTCAACGTTGATCGAAAGACCATAAACTTACTCCGATGCGGGGAATCGAACCCCGGGCTACACGGATCTTCATGGAATGAGAGCGTGTAATGTTAGCCACTACACCACATCGGACTGGTCGTTCTCTTGAACTTGGATGGAGGTGCTGTGTTTAAACTTCCATTGTATTAGTTTGCTAGACGGTGAAGCGTTAGTCGACTTACTGGGCAGATCCAGACGGGTTGGCCACTGACGGGGATCGAAGAGGGTTGGTGGTGGTGCGGTGTTTGGAGCATCAGCAAACGCAGAGGGCACCAGAGAATGAGTTTGGTAAGTCAGCCTCTCTTAAGTACTTATGGGGAACCCCAATTACGGGTGCATAGAAGCCAGTGCTCGTTGGAACTACATAAGTATATAGTAGAGATCGATCATCAGAGCTTCCAGGCGGGCACTATCATGATCACGTCCCCACAGGTCAGCCTGTCCCAAATGCCGCCCAAGTCCAAGTCGTCCCGCGTGCCCCGGTGGACGATAGTCCAGGTCACCGGGCAACAGGCCGCGGCGTAGAGCGCCCAGTTGGGGTCGTCCAGCCCGTCCACCAGCACGAGCGCGTCGTCGCGCGTCGTGGCCGCGAACAGTTTCAGGGCGAGCAGATCCATCTGCCCGACGGCGATGGCCCGCCGGGGCACTTTCTGGGGCGACGTCGTCTTGCTGCTCCACGGCGGGAGCGCCGCGCCCGTGGACCGGCTGAGCAGGTTGATGAAGACCTGCATCGGCGAGAACTCGCCGGCCAGGTGGCCGCTGAACCAGAAGCAGAAGGTCCCGTACGTCGGCTCCGCCACGTACGGCTCGAACGTGACGGCCATGCGCCCGCGCAGCCGCGCGCCCGCGTCCTCGCGGCTGGGTTCGTAGTCGCTCGGCATCTCCTTCGGCTCCCCGTCTCGCGTCCAGCACCGTACGAACCCCGTCTGGGGGTCCCGGGGCAGCATCGGGGTGGCGCCGCGCCAGATGGACAGAATCCGGCCCCCCAGGCCTCGCTTCGAAAACTCGACGGGGTCCCGGATGAAGTCCATCAGCACCGTGCAGTTCTGCGAGACTATGCCGATCACATTGTCCGTGATGGGGGCTTGGTTCGCGGCCCCCTGCCCACCCCAGAGGGTACTGGCCGTCCAGAGTAGCGTTTGTGCGCCCACGCCTTCGGTGAGTGCAGTTGGGACCATGTCAAGGAGATTGCCTTTTCCGCGGCCTAGGGTCGCCAGGTGGAGTGCGTAGTGATCCAGGGTAGTGGATGCCGTCAGCCTCCGGAGGCTTCCCACGGCCAACGCGACTGTTACCAGACTCAATGCGCCGAGGTCCCCGGCTTGGACCATTGCTTCATAGCTCCCCAACTTGTAGACGGAGTCGACTACTGCGGCAATCGGCCTCGAGGCACCATCTAGCCTCCGGTCCTTCTCTCTTAGTTTCTTTGATAGAAGTACCACTTCTGGCGGCACCTTTGCGCTTGCATTGGGGAGCTTGAGCTGGAACCGCAGGGGGTAAAGCCTGGATGGCTGCTGCTTGACGGCCCATTTGCATTCCTCGCCAAGATGTACGCCCTTTTCCCACAACTCCAGAATCGACTCCCTGGGGCTCTCCAGCTGACCTTCATTCATATTGAAAACCCGGGCGGCCCACAAGGCGATTTCGAGATTTCCCCCGTAGATGACGACGTCGTCGCGCCCGCTGTCCACTCGCTCCGCCGTGTCTTCGCCATCCTGCCACGTCGCCGTGTGCAGCTCGCTCGCATACCGCAATACACCTTTTACTTCCTCTGGCGGCTGGCAGCACCAGAACCTTACCAGGAAACTATGCTTGCGTTCTGTCGCCTCCGGCTCTCTGGGGAAGAATCTGTAGCCAGTCGTGGTCATGCACTTGACAACCACGTTTGCCCCGTTTTCCGCGGCTGCGAGAGCAGTGTGCGCGCAGGCTAGATGCAACGTATCATGGACGTGGGCCCAGCCGTCAGCCGCTGCAGCCCCTTGCGGTGATGTCGTCGATGATGGTCCGATGTTTTGTCGGAGGAGCTCTTCCTCCATCGATGGGCCTCCCAGCAGCTCCGACATAAGGTTGGTCATTCCCTGTCTCCTCCTCTGCGACATGTCTTCGAAAGCCCAGCCCAGGTCCCCAAAGACGTGAAGCTCAGCGAGGAGGATGCGCACGCGGTTTGCGACATCCGAGGAGCAATCAGCGTCGATGCAGGACGAGACGAAGGTCGCGATGTGCGGCTTGAACGTGTAGGGGAGGTCCGGCTTCTCCGAGGAGTTCACGACGACGGTGCCGAGTCCGCCGATGACGAGCAGGTTCAACAGATACGCAATGTCCTTCTTATTTTCGCCGAAGCGCGCGGCGAGGACGACGAAGGTGGCCAGCCCGGACAACGTGCGACATTCGACGTCGTCCATGGTCTTTGGTACGCGGATCGTCCGCATCCGCTCGCCCAGGATATCGCAGGGGCGAGCGAAATGGACGTTGTGCAGCCATATCGGTAGCTCCCGGATGCGGATGCCGTACTTATCCTGGACGACGTCAAAGAGTGTGCCGTACTCGCGACGGGTGAAAACGGAGCCGCAGGTCTTACCGATGGCTAGAGAGGCTGCGATTTCGTTGACGCCGAGCTGGAGTCCTTCCAGTCCCCACGAACCTTGCTGGGGGTTGAGCATCAGCGTCATAGTATCTACTATTCTTGCGGGCTTGATTAAAAATAATAATAATGATGCTTGGGGCAAAGGAAAAGAGATGCCGTTACTTTCACAACAGAGTCTCGGGGTGCTGCGTAGTTCTGGTTTGAGAATGAGACCGATCGATAAAAAACCCCGAATTGGAACGCCACGCAACGTGGCCCCTGTTACTTTCCCCTTCGTATCAAAACGTCCTGCACTGTGAAGTCATAACGAAAGCAATCAAACCATCCGCACTACGGTCGGGCGAGCACAGCCATCCTGGTTAAAGTCCTAAGCACGATATCAGGCGTCCAATCAGGGGCAGGAGACTTCACTTCGGGCCATGTCAACTGCGTGCAAGAGTACCAATACGCATTAGATAACGATGAGGATACACAAGGCACCACGCAAAGAAGCATGGGCGTAATCAGTACCTATATTTACCGAAGCTAGACAATTACACAAACCCGACATTTTGCTCACCCCCTATCTGTTTCACGACCAAATCTCGGACCACAGTCATCCAACCACTCGCGCAGCCTAGCCAGGGCCCAAGTATCATGACTAACCTCGGATGTCGTGTAGTTCTTCCGATCGCAGTCGATCCACCCATCCCGGCTGCGGCTCATCCCCAGCTTCTCGCCTGTCCTGCGCGCAGATTCGAAGTCGATGAGGATAGACGAAATCACTTTTCCACGCCGTCCCTGTCCTTGCTCTTCCTCTTCTCCGTCGTCGTTGCTGCTGCTGCTACTGCTAATCAAGACGATGACGTTGCCAGGCTGCATGTCGTTGTGAGCCCAGGCATCGCACCGCCGACGCGAGCTCTTGCACGAACCGGTCTCCGCTGTACTGGTCTCGCAGAAGATGATCTTGATCACCACCACCATTAGCTCCTCGTCTATCCCCTTGCTGTTTGAGGTACTCTTCCAGGTTGCAAGCGTGCCGATCCATCACGAGCCACCCAGGACCCTGACTTCGCGCAGGAGCTCCCAGGGCAGGAGGTGCACGACGCCGTGCGTCCGGAAGAAGCTGTACAGGCACAGCTTGGGCTTCTTGACGGAATAGAACACCATCATCACCCTCTCCATTTGCTGCCCCATTTCCGATGTGCTCAGCCCGAAGACTTATAATTTATTTGTTCCGGGGCGTCACCACCGTGAGGGCGACGTCGCCCTCGTTACGGACCCCCCGCCACCGCGGGAATGTATCCTCGTCGGGGGGCTGAGTCAAGGCTTGCCCGACCTTTGGGAGAGAGATGTCTGTTTTTGGTTTGTCTAATACTTGGCCGTAGTAGGCCATGTCGTCACTTGATACGGCCACGAATAGCGGACGTGGCCGGTTTCGGGGTCGCATACTTCCGACGCCCAGAACAAATCATCCCAGCTGGTGATTTCCGGCGGTGGCATGATAAGGTGAAGAAGAAAAAGAGGAGGATTAACTATACGAGCGTGATATAAAAACTAAGAGCAATGTCTCTTGTTGCGTTGGGTTGCATGCGTCGTCAAACCACCGAGAGAGCGGTGAGTTCAGTGCCAGGCACCACCATCCAGCCAGCCAGCCAGCCGATTCCCAGCCACAAGCCCGTCCACCATTCGCTAACTTACTTGAGGAGTTGAGTATCGAAGTAAGCCACCGTTACCATCATTGTGCAGCACAGTCTGCCCTATCATACTCTGCTGTAAGCCATACCCACGAGAACATCCCCAACTCTGATACGACACGAACAAGACCGTGTAGTTGGTAAATATTATTCTTTTGGTATTGATATAACCTAATACCTCGATGCCGGGGTTTGCATGGCAATCGTGCGTCGCAAACCGCGTTTAAATATCTATATGATTGATCCCAAACAGCAACAGCCACGGAGCAAAGTCTCATCATGCAATGGCGAAAGGTATAATGCGTTTAGCGGTAAATGCCCAACCATAACCAATACCGACAGAGATAAACCAACGGCAGACCAGAAAATAAATAAAAACATCAGTATAGGGTATTTCAGACAGCCGTCCATCCACCCAGGGGGAATGCCCGCCCAGTTAACGACAAGTGAAAATGCAAGACAAAGAATACCAACCAATCCGCAACGTTTGATGATGGCGATATTAATGATGACAACGACAATGAGTTCATAATAAGGGGCTGGGCAACGTAGTAATAAAAAAACACATGTATCCCACAAGCAAGCCGACCAGCGAAGAGCGAACAAGTGCCTATAGCAATCAACAACAGCAACAACATGCATCCAACCCCGAGTTTATGTGTGAGAGAGAGCTCCATGATAACATTTCAAGATAAGACGGAAGGAAGCTAACTAAATGCGGTATATCCAGGGGGTATAAAGTTTTAAGGAAAAAACAGACATGAAAATGAAAATGCAAACACAGTGCGCCTACTACTCCTTCTTTCTACTGCGTACGTCCCGGGACGAGAAAGGGGGTGGGTACTTGTGCTCATCATCCCAAGCCCATCATCTCGTTCTGGCCCAGGAAGGTCCTGGCCAACTCGTCCCCGCCCTGCTCGGCGGCTTCCATCCAGTGGATCGCGACGCACATGAGCGCCGGGTCGTTCCGCACATCCCCGTCCTTGCCGCTGTCGCCCGGGCCCATCGAGGGCGCTGCGACACCCAGCCCGGCCCGGGCCCGGTCTCCAAAGTGCCGGGAGCTGCTGCCCGGCCGGGCTCCGTACTTCTCCATGACCGTCTGCTTGAAGACCTCCCGCGGCTTCGACAGCGGCAGCGTCGTCCGTTCCACCAGTTCGGGGTTGCTGAGGTGGAACAGCGCCAACTCCCGCTGCGCCGTCGGGTCTCCCTCCTTCGCCGTGATGGTCCACATCCGCGCTGCGTCTCCCAGCGAGTACGTTATTGCTGAGCGGGGCGAATCGAGCGAGTCTTCACTGCCCACCGACGTCTTTCTCGGCTGCGTCTGCAGTTTCACAATCTCGTCGGCTACTTCGACCATTGTACGACAGACATCTTGCTTCAGGGAAAGCGCTGCAAGTCCCGTGTCCCAAAAGGCCTTGCCTCTTTCGGTCTTGTCGAGGATGCTGGGTGGGACGAAAGCAGCGATAAACTGCAGGTCCCTGAACAGTGTCTTCGGGCGGATGCTGGGATCCCGGAACAGCGATTGGAGTACGTTGGCAATGGCATCAGTGTTCGCGGGATTCACCGAGATAACGGAGCGGGCATCATCTTTGACGCCAGACCGGGGCTGCATTGGGGATAGAATAGGCGATTGGACGGCTTGCGACCGGCGATCTTTGACATTGTCAATGGTCTGTTCCAGAATCCTGGAGTTGCTGGCAACGTTCTCGTCTTCGTGCGCCATGGCGCTGCTTCGTAGACCCCACTTGGAGCGCCGTCCACTTGTCGACAAGGATGCTACGATCAAGTGCTCGAGCTTGCTCAGAGCGTCAAGCTTGACGTATGGGTTGGGGTGGACACAGAACATCCGCAATAGGCGCTTGTAGGCCTTGCTGAACGGGAAGTCGGGGGTTTCGTTCTTGGTGGTTGAGGTTGATCCTCGGCTTCGTGCTGTGTCGATGGTTGCCGAGCTGTCATTGCTGAGGACAGTAGCAGTCTCAGAACCCTCCCCGGTCCCATCAACACTGCCATGATCATTTGCGTTACGAAGGTTGCCGAAGCTCTTCTTCTTTTCGAGGACCCTGTGCTTTGGGGTACCTTTGCTGCCACGGTCTTTCTTGGTCACCAGCTTGCTGAGGCGACGACCTTGGGCTTCGCGTCGATCGATGCATTCTTGGCCGAGTCCCCCGAACCAGGAGTCAGTCTCGGAGCCATTGGAGAATGCGTAATTCCCAAACTCGGACAATAGGAGAGTAGTCAATGTTTGTCGAAGCTCTTCCAAGAAACGTTGTTTCTCCTCGGAAAGCCGCTGAAGGTGTACAGTTTCGTTGGAAGCCGAAGTGCCTGGACGACCGCCGCTAGACTCCTGCGAAGGATATTTACGTTGAGGTGGGTAAGAGAAAGCGCTGGACAAGTTGGTGATACTTGTCGTCGGAGACTGGGCTCGGGAGGTAACGGAGCTGCAAGATGGCATCGTTGACTGGAAAGGTGACCAGAACGTAGCATTGGCATCGATGGCATGCACTGGGGAAGCCATACCAAAGTAGTCTTGGGAATCAAACACGTCGGATATCGCGATGCTGGCCCTCGAGTAGCTGTATCTGGAGTCGATCGACAGCTGGCTGACGTTGTGCGTAGTCATGGCTCGCAGATCTCGCGCGATGGAGTTTGGCCGACTCGAGGTTGATGTGTATCGACCATCGCTGACGACGCTTGCGGAATCATCTCCGTTCCAGAAGCTCTCCTTCTCCTTCACTGAAGACTTCGTGCCTTCAAGAGTTTTCCGATCCCGGGTGTAAAGCTCACTTGACCATAGCACTGGGCCGTCGACGATATTTTCACCAACGAGTTTGCCGATGCAGCTGTCAACTTCGCAGCAGAATCTGTGTATGCGCTCCTCGCCCCGACAAAAGTTTTCAATGCCCATCAGCTCCAGCCACTTGACAGTCTTCTCGGCCTGATCATCGCTCAACTTGTTGGGGCCGCCCTGCTCCTCGCCGGCAGCCAGGAGGTCCACCATCTGGGATTCGTTCCGATACAGGAAGTTGGCCGCAGGACCGCGAGAGAGCTGAGCGCGAGTGCGTTGGAAGGCGCCCCACCTTCGGGGGACGCCCATGATCTTCAATGCGCTGCAAATATTGCGCGTATGCTCATAAGGCGCCGAGTTGTGGACGTCGGTCACGTACCACATCTTGTCACGGAGAGCCCGTAGGCGCTTCATCATCGAGTCAATCAGGCCCTCATGACGCTCCTGGCTTTGCTTAAGCCAGACCAGCCAGGCATCGTACTCCTCAATGGCAGAGGCGGACCTGCGTATGGAGTCTCGCGGGCCACGAGAAAATATGTTAAGTAATGTGGCGAACCCATTCCTGCGCAGGGAAGGTGACGCCAACGCATTGAGTTGTTGTAGTGTTTTCCAGTATAAATGCGCCGACACGAAATCGGACTGAACCCTGGATTGCGACGAAGCAGCCGTAAGCATAGTAACAAGTACCGGTGTCACTTCCAACTCTTCCGGCGTCGCCGGATCTTTACCCTTGTTCGATGGCTGAGTAGGGGAACTGAAGGTGCTGCTTGAAGACCTAGTTTCTGGCTCGCGCTTCCTGTATGGGTTCCGGCTGGCCATGGAAGACTCCGGGGTGAGGATTTTGTTCTTGGACATGTACTTCTTGAGGCCAGAAGCACGGTTACTGAACGTGGTCTTCGCGCCACCATCCTCGAGCCCCTGGGGTATCTCGAACTCTTCTACTAGCTTCAGCACGGAATCCCGCAATTGATGGTAGTCCTTGTCCAGCTCTGGCCGCTCATCGGATTCCTCATCCTCAGTCTCACTGGTGGTGGACGAGTTTTCTTCCTCTGGCTCGTCATCAGGATCATAAGTCATCTGCAGAGAAAGACCAAGTCCGTCAGCGGAGATGAACACGACAGCCCACTTCTCTGCGCAGGGGTGGCAGGCTCCGGAGACAACTTCAGGGCCTAGAATCTGGACCATTTCGTGCATTGCAAGGCGCAAACGGTAGCCGTCTTCTTCGTAATTGCTGATGCGCTTCTGACTGGCAGCATCAGTGAGCGGCGGTGAATGAGTTTGGGGGTCATGCCCCAGCTGGTCTTCCAGAAGCGGTTCCTTGGATGTGGTGGCCTCGCTGAGGACAGAAGACGCGCTCATACTCAACACTGAAGCAGTATCAAAGTTACTTCGCGAAGTACCAATGGAAATGGGCTGGGATATGGTAGAGAAATTGGAAACCGACGGCGCACCAGACCGTATGCTGGAATGGGCGGATTGTGGTCGCCGCTGCTCAGGGAAGAGAGCATTGACCAGGGTAATAATATCAGCCGGGCTGATAACCAAGTAGGGGTGCACCTCGGCCGTTTCCCTGAGGGATGTGATGGACCGGGCTGGTAATAGTCTGGCAGACCTCTGGGCCCTGGATGGCTTAAACCGACCGAGGATGCTTTCCACATGACCCTTGATCTTTGGTGGAGTAGAGACGGGCTTGTGGGGATTGTTCCAAGTCATGTCCAAAACCAGCTGCTGGGCTCGCTGGGCTACCTGCTTGAGGATCTTCTGTCTCCCATACTCGGTGATGTGATACTCAGACATCATGCCATAACTCTCCGGGTGGATGACCACGGCGAGCAACCAAGAGGAGAAGAGCCATTTGGATACGATCCATCTTCGTGTGCTCTCAACGAACCTGCTGTCGAGCCGGCGCAAGATCTCATTACCTAGTTCAAGGAGGCCCTCGGGGATGCCGGTGGCATCTTCATCGTCGATGATCTCAAACAGCTCATCAATGGCGCGATCGTAGAACTCGTCGGCGGCAATGTTGTCCTTGTGGGTCCATTCAGATATGTTGAACCTGGTTCCATTGGAATCCTCTGCCCGGTCGAGCAGGAAAGCGCCATCCTCGAGTATCTTCATCAGGTACCATTCCATGTTGCTCCGGCCGGACCAGTCACGCATGGAAGACCAAACATTGAGAACTGAAGTCAGTATGGTCTCACTAGCAGAGTTCTTAGCTTCTGATATCAGACGGGCACACGCATTGGCCCATATCTCGGTTCGTCGCTTGTCCTCAGCACTGTCCGGTCCGGCTGAGTTGGCAAAACACGTATGGACGAGGGCCGATAGGGGGTCGTGTCTCTGGAAGGATAGAAGGCGTTCGACTGCGTTGGGGCTGGAACCCGGACCCCGGTTAGCTGTCTGTCCGTGTCCTCGCCCACTAGGACGGTTGTTGAAAGGCAAGACGGATTCTATGGGCTCCAATCCTTGGTGAAACGTAGTTAGAGCCTTGAGCTCGTTACTGGATAAAGAACACAGTCGCGTGGCCAGGTAGTGGGGGTTGGTCCGCAGCTGGGTAAAGAAGTCCAGGAATGCCTCCCTGGCAGAGGCCGATATATCATTCAGGAACGGTGTCACAGAAATACCTGGTGCGGCATTACCCGGGGTGCTGCTAGGGTCATCCAGGCTCTCGGTGGAAAGGCTGGCGGACTGCAGGTTCTCCATGTCGGGCTCCAGAAGCGCGAAGCGACGGGTGTCTTCGCAACTGTTCCGGACATCGTGAATGGCGCCATAGAGGCTGGCGAAAGCCTTCTTATCCTCGTTCCGGAAGGAGTCGGCCAGGTTTCTCTGGGTAATCTCCCCGCATCGTGTCAACCTCGCGGAGAGAGCAGTCGAGACCAGACTTCGTTGTAGGCGTATCCGGGTGTTTGCGCGCTTGCGCTCCTGGTATTTGGACAAGCGGACTAGGTGGGCTAGTTCCTCCAGTGTGGTACTCTCACCATCCAAGTTCAAATGGGGATTTGTATAGAGGGATACATCCGGTAGAAGCGGCTGCGGAAAGCTGTACGATGGTGTAGGTTTGGACTTCAAGGCAGGCCGGATGGGGGCCGGTGGTTGAAGAAAGCCGCTCTTCTTGTCCTGTTCTTCGGGCGACGGGGAGGAAGCCTGGGCTATGACAGGCTTCTTGTACGCACTTGCGCCTTCGGACTGATGGGGAGATCCACGCCGGTCGTGCTCGGCGCTTCGTCGCATCGGTAGGGTTAGCACCGTCTCCCGCAGGGGTTCTTCCCGGGCGGGACTCCTCGATCGGTTGCGACGACGCCGCGACACATTTGGGCGAGCCTCGGGGGACGGGGTAGGTGAGGGCGAGCGGTTGGTGGTGTTGGTTGTTGTTGGGGACACAGCTAAATCAAACATCGGGAGGTGTCAGAAACGGGTATTCCCTTCCCAAGCCACACTTTGAAAGTGATGTGTGTTCCTATTCTCGACTCACGCGGTGATGAATGAATGCAGACAGGCGAAGAGAGGGATCGCTGCATGGAAATCATCATGGAGCATGTGAGGCTGTGTTGGGCCCAGCGCGCGCACAGAGTAAGTCGGGTCACCCAGCACGACTACCAGCGCCGACACAGACGGGGGGCTGCTAGTAGTGGAGCTCTTGGTGGGTGCGATGACGGGGTTGTTGAGTTGGAGGCTCGTTTTGGAGATGCTATTGACGCATCGGAAAATGTCTGATATTGGAGCTTTGAGGGTCGAGGGTCGAGGATCGAGTACCGAGTCGTGGTCGCGTGTCGCCGGTAGCTGTCGAGGTTCGTTTTGGCTGGACGTTAGCTTGTCGCTGGAGCGCCAGCTGCTCTCATCGCCAAGTCATCTGAAATCGGGTTGGTGAAGGAGAGCGACTACAGTGGATATAGGGATTTGGTGTGCAGTGCAACAGCAGCAGTAGTAGGAGTACTCTAAGAATGTGTTCCCGGGAAATGTCCTGGTAAATAACAGAGAGTCGGGGAGCCGAGGGAAATAAGAAGAAGCAGAAGAAGAGAAGCCAAAAAGCAAAGACAGATGTTCCTGGACACAGACGCAGACACAGACACAGACTTGACAGCTTAGGGGTTTCGGTGTTCTTAATCAAGTCAATCAATGTTGGCGTTACTGGGTTTCGGATGCGTCAAGTAAATAAGGGCATGTTAGCTGCTTGGAATCAATGCCCTGTTGAGGTACCCGACCAGCATCAGTCTGCTAGTGGCTAGTGGCCAGTGGCCCAGTCAGTGAATGACCCAGTGGGCAGCAGTGGGCGGGCAACAGTGAACAGTGGGCACAACAGAAAGCGACAGACAGACAGAGACGGGAGTCACAGACAGCATAGCATGTGCCAGGTCCAAGTGATGGTGGATCCTAACCTACAGGCGGCCAGCGACCAAGAAGCGACCAAGAAGCGACCACAGCGACCACAGCGACCAGCGCCAGCGCCAGCGTTGGGTGACCGACGTGGGGTAAATCGCAGTGCAACCGCCTTTGGCTTGTTCCGGTTAGGCGTCCACTACTGCATGGATGCTTCTAACAAAGGGAAACAATTACTGGGCCACGAGTTCGTTGCTTGTCGCTGATGCCGGCCGGAAAGAAGAAGAAGCACGCACACGCGCACACACGACTGGAAAAAGAACGAGCCAAGTTCTTGGTTCCCAGTCTGCTCTTTCTGCAAGGCCCTATTTTATTTTTATTTTGGGATGTTCGATGTTCGATGTTCGATTTGATCAATGAACCCAGATGCCCCCTCCCCCCAAGATTGGGTTATTGTGTGCAGCAAGTCCATATCACGAGAGAGAACATACCCAGGTATCCATCCATCCATCCATCCATCCATCCATCTGTCACTGACATGTTGACATGAACGAACGAGCTGAAGAACTCCCTCTCTCCCACCCCCTCCTTGTCTCAAACCTTTTTCCGTCACTAGCCGCCTCTTCGGGTGATCTACAACAACAACAACTCCTCTCGTTCCATTGCCAGTCGGTGTCCGCTTTCTGCTTTTGCTCTATCTTGATTGCACGTACTGTCTATCGTATGTACACGTACACGACACCAGCCCGGACACGCACCAAATGCATTAACGGGCGGTAATTGGCACCTACCTCGGCCAGTAACATTGGACACAACAACACAGAAACACAGTAACACGTAGCTCCCCCCCAAACCCAAACTTAGTCAGTTACCGCAACCGCAACCCGGCAGACCGGGTCTCGACAGGAAATGGCACGATCTCGGGACATTATTTCGCTTGCCTTACACTTTTTTGCCTTGCCCTGCTTCTGCTGCCTGTCGTTTTTGCCCTGTTGGCGCGCCCGCCGACTGCAGAGTCCCTCTTTTTTGGGCCCATGTCCCGCTGCCATTTGCTGCTGTCTGGTGCGAACTCACAAATCGGGCAGTGGGTACAGAATGAGGGCTATGCTACATGTATGTACGTTGTTGTCGTTGTTGTAGTAAGTGCACAATAGTAAGTAAGTAGGCGGAATGGCAATCGCCGCGACGAGCCTCCCTCGTGTTTCGCAGACGAGCGAGAAGAAAAGCAATCGAATAGCAACTGCTGGCTGGTTGGTCATGACCTCAGTGAGTTGGCCATGCATATTACTTCTTGTCCGTCTTTGCTATCCCATTCGTTTGCCACGCACCTGGGACAGACGGACAGGACGGACAGGACCGGCGTATGCGTGTTTCTTTCCGACGACCGAGTCTTGATTTCTTTTTTTTGGTTCTTTCTCTGTGCCGGTGTGCGTCTTCTCTCTTTGGTGTGTTCGTCCCATCTCTCGCCCATCCCGCCTTTTTCTTTCTTTCATTCCGCGCTATGGGTGTGTTGGCAAGTCGGTCAGGGACTTGACTTGCTGTCAGCAACCCAGACAGAAACCCGCCATGTTCGGCACTCGTGGCCCCGGAGAGGGTTGTGGGCAGCGGGCAGCGGGCAGAGCCAGACACGAGAGGGGGGCAGGGGGGGGGACGGCTACTGGGACGGTCTAGTGTGTCTAGTCTGAGTGAGGAGGCGGGAGGAGGTGGGAGGAGGCAGACCAGACTGGCAGAGAGGATAGAAAGAGCTAAAAGCTTAGCCCCAGAAGGCCTGCAGCAACCTATCGCGCTGCATCGCCATTCCTCTTGTCCAATCCGCATTTACCACGCACGCATTTCGAAAGAGGTGTGCCAACTCATCACATGTCCTAATCGACCGCCGCTAGCACCACCACCCAACCCATCTTGATTTCATCCTTGGATCCATGGGATGCCCTGCGATGCCCTGCCAGATTAGGACCAATACCTTTGCTTTTTCCCTGGTTGCATCGGTCTGGTTGGCTGGCGCATCTCCTTACCATGCCCTTACCAAGATAGAGTCGACAGACACTTGCAGAGTCTGGCGAGCGAAATGTTCCATGCACTTCTTCCTTGGCGAAAAGAGTTGCCGATCGAAGCAGTACCAGATTTGAACACCCCCATAAGGCTGCTTTTCCTTGCTCGAGAGGAATCCCCATACCATACCGTACTGTACCAGACTCTTCCATTACCACCTTGCCGCCCACCATGCCACCCTGCCACCCTCACCGACGACCACCGGCTTCTCACGGAGGAGCACAGTGGGTCTCCCCTCACCTTCACCCCCATATATGCCACGCCATCGGTAGGTGTGTCCTGGGAAGCCGAAGCTTCCTTCAGACGAACAGGCGGTAGGGCCGCCCTGAGCCCTCCCTCCCTCGCCCTCCTCCCCCGTGCGCGCGCCGTTTTATTGCCCCTTTCAGCCTCGTACAGATTTAGGTCCTGCAAGTCAGCTGCAACCGCCCAAGAGGTGTAAGTAGCGGTGGAACCGCCCGTGGTTTTATCACCTAGATAGGAGATATGTATGTACACCCATGTGTTGTGCGTGGGGCCCCCCTCCCCTTTCGCCGCCCGCATTCTCCCTTTGTTTTCAGCCTCAAGGGCGAACCACGACCACAACCACGACATGACACTGCCAGACTGCTGCCCGCGTCCATAAGAGGTTCGTAACACTTCACTTTTGCGGAAAAGCAATCAGTCTGTTCGGGAATGGTTTGCTGTCAGAAGAGAGAAGACTTGGTTAGGCGGGTCAAAAAAGCAGCAACATGCAATACTCTTATGCAGGAACATCCCGAAACACACGTTGAACACGTCGACCTGCTTCTTCGTCTGCCTTGAGATGGTCTGCGAACCAGCTTTTAGTTGACTTATGCGCGCAGTGGTCTAGACACCAAAGGCGCGCGTCCAAAAGCGAAGGGCGCGAGGTAGGGGGCATCGCGGTGACTATGACTCAATGCGAAGGTGACCCTCGCTTGGCAGCAGCAGCAAACATAAGGAAATGCATCAATACGACATATAGCTACATCATGCTCGTCGTGCGCCTGCCTGTCTGTCGTGTTCAGTGGCAGGAGGTATACTAAATGAGCGCCGAGACTACTGGTTATCGTCACCCTCAATGGTGTGCTATTAGCTATTGTGCGGTTTTCGCTCATACTGTCAGGCTCATTCTTTTATAAATCAGGAGTCAATATGGTTGCCTACGTATATGATTCGATGCGCTGACTCCAGGGTTCGGTGAAATGTTACTTGTAGGATAATAGAATGCGCTCAAACCAAGGGTTGATGGGTCTTCTCTAAGGTGCCTGCAAGACCCTAGAATCGTTGCGAATCCAATGTATGCTGCTGGCAACCGTTCAAGAATGAAGTCGACATCAAAGTACCATGATCCTAAGTCCAATGACCCAATGCTTCAGATAAGCTGCTCAAGGCAATCTATTTATATTTTGCTGTCCATCGCCAACCCCAAATGCGCTGTCATAGAGCCCACCTGGTCTGCCTCGCAATATCGATTCCAAAGGAAGTCATCGACGACACAGTGTAGAAGGCCACGTGCATCCTGACTACGTGGTACCAGCCACCTCCATGTCCATCGCCTATGCGGTGTGACTGTTCTCTGAGGATATGCGACTCCAGCTCGGTGTAGACGGACCCTACGTCTCTACTCTACGCCGGGATCCCAAATGCGCTCGCTTGTGCACGCTGACATATCCATCTTGTAAGCGCGAGCTTTTGGAGATAATCCTGTGCGACGGTGCCGCCGGAAGTGAACTGATGCAAGGACTGTTCCAATTCAAGGTATGAAAAGGTCTCGTATGACAGCGCCTATCTACGTGCCCCTGAAAACCCCGGACCCTCGCCTCGGGTGTCATCATGTATGCATCATGTGGTGTTACAAGACATGTTCAAGGATACAGCCCGTTGTTCCACCGAGATTGGTGAGCATCTGTCAAAATAGGAGGTATTCTAGGATACGGTCATATACGTATCGATAGTCACATATGTTTCAAACATTGGTGCCAATGAGTCTTGAATAGTTGCAATGGGATTGTGGTTCCATTAACTATGTACATGATAAGGGTATCTCGTCTCTCGCGCCTGGGGTCTTGCAACAGCCAGGACATCTGCGAATTATTTGAAGTATATCTATAGTTTTTGTTCCTCTTCTCTCTTTTTACATGGTCTCATCAAGGTTCCCGCCCAAACCTCACATCGAATCCTTTCAATACACTCATGATGCTCGCCGCCTCCACCTCAATAGGGTGGTGCCTTGACCTGTTGCTCTCAAGTATTCTTCCCTTGGCCTCATGTGGCACAGCTCGGAGCTGCGGTAGCCAAGTCCCGATATCATCTGCCGCCCTGTCGAAGTCTCGGTGACTAGACAGCGTCTTGTACGCGTCGGCACACGAGAGGCTTACGCCAGGAGCCGAGGTAGGACCAGCATTCGCTGACGAGGAAGAGGGAGCTGTCTTACAACACCCACCGCCGCTCGCAGCGCCACCACAGCAACCTGAGGGAAGGCCGCCAGATCCTGAGTCCTTGTTGAGCTTGGCAGCCAAACTGCGACAGAACAGGCCCGACTTGGGGTCAGCCACGCATTGAGCGCACGTGCCTGGCCCATTCGGTCCGCACCCGCTACTCTTAGGAGCGGGCGGAGGCCGATTGAGGCTCTGTAGCCTGGGAAGTTTGATGGCTCCAGTGGACGTCACCTCCAGCGGCGGCGACACTACGTCATCTTCGGACGCCGGTGGGGTTTGGACTTGGGATCCGATGGGGGCAAGAGTCGCCTGAGCGGCGGCCGAAGCAGCTTCGGCGCACATGCAGTACGTCCCTTCTGTGCAGAAACCACACGAGTCGCGAGGCGGGATCGTGTGTTGCTGGGGCGTGGGTTGGAAGTCATCTGGGGGAGGTGGCGCCACGACCGACGTCCTCTTCCTAGAAAACATGGCAGTGAAGTCGATCTCGTTCTCATTAACATCCGACCTCTGACGTTTCCCTTCATGTCCGGCATTGGAGAGGGAGGAATTCTTCCGCTTGAGTTCATGCTCTGACGAGGCCGAACCATTGAGCATTGCCTCGAGGCATTCGCATTTGGTGCCTAGGCTGCACTTTCCGCAGTCGAATGAAGGGGCTGTGACGGCGAGGGCTTCCTCTACGCAAGCGCATGTGCCGTTGGGCTGGCATGACCCGCATCCCGTGTCTACGGTGCTTTCAGCAGCCGGAGTCTCCGGATCAGGAGGTGAGATGATTTGAGATATAGAGAAAGAAGTAACCGAGTTCCTGTGGCCCGAGCGATCGCTTGCAATACTGCTTCGTGGTGTATGATGTTGTGACGTTGTAGAGAAGGGGCCGTATGAACGACCCGACAAACCTGGTAGACTATTATTCCGGGACGAGGCAACACTTGCTGCACGATCGTCCATCCACCTGCGACGTATGGAATCGAGTTCATTCGTAGTCCTGGTACGCTCGGCACGCTCTTTCTCCAACAAGGTTTCCAACGTGGCGCAGCGGGCCTGCAAGGCTTGGACCTCGTCTTGAAGGTCCTGTTGGATCTGATCGTGTTCCTCACGAATGTCTTCGATCTGTTCCTCCAACTCGCCTACGCGGGCGGCTCGACGCTCACGGAAAGCTCTCTGGGCAGCCCGATTTTGAGCCTTCCGTTTGGTCGGCGGAGTGTCTGTTGCCGGCTTCCTTCCTGGCTTCGGTCGTGGTGGAATAACCCATTCTTTGCTAGTGATGGAGGATTTGGGCATCTGGGGCAGGACTGTGGCGGACGGCGTGGCTGCGGGAGAATAAGGGCCCGGACTGCTTGCCACTGGTTTGATGGCAAGTTGAGCAACTTGGGAGGCAGGTGCAATGCTCGAAGCCGGCGATGAGGCCGAGGCTGGTGATGCAGCAGCTGAAATGGGAGCGATGGCGACCTTTACGGTACGCGTAGACTGCGGCGCCACCGCATTGGCTGAAGGGGGCGCCATGTCAATATTGAGTGCTCGCAGGCAGAATTGCCATGCACGAGGGATTTGAGTTGACTACTTGTAGGCTGCGATGACGTTGCCGTGTAGGTAAGATTTGTAACCCGACCCGGTATCCCACAATTGGAGACGACGTCTTCCAGTGATAAGGAGAGATTTGAGGAGCCGTACTGAAAAGCACAGCGGAAGTGAAGGGGTTTTGGCCGCGAAGCTACGGAAGCGGGGAGGGCGTAGAAAAATTGCAAACCTGGATGTTACAGGCAAAAGACCAGCGCAACGATGCAATTGAATCCACGCAACTGCGACGCAATTGAAGCAAGAAATAAAAGGAGTAGATAATTCAAATGGTAGCTGACATGCAACTGGGTCTATGAGGCAAGTTGTGTGTATATGTGATAGGCTGTGGTGGTGTGGTGGCAGGGGGGACGAATCAAGATGACGGATTTGGTGGGATGTTGGGAATGAGGTGAAAAGACAAGGCCGTGATCTGAGCCGAAGAGGTGAGAAGAAACTGATCAGATTGATAAGATTAAAATGATGGGCTGCCTAGGCTCTCGCTTGAGTCGCTTCGGTCTCGGGTCCCTTGGGGTCCATAGATGATCAAGAATGATTGGGGATTCCTTGCAAGCCCCGTCACTAAGAGAGAAAGAGACGAGACGCAATAGAGTAATCGGCCCACTTTCTTCACTTCTCAGCCGAGTTCTGCTCCGATGAACGCATTTACCAAGAGCTTTAGCAGTCTTAGATCTGAAGCGCCTTGCCTCTTTCTGACGAAGTCGAGAGGACAGCTTGGTGGTGGTCGAGGTTGTGTGGTTTATCAGATCCTCAATCATCGCTAGCTCCCCAAACCTTCGGAGAACGTCGGGCCATGAGCTAAAAGGCTAGAGGGCACACTATTGCGATACCGGCCATGGGCCAGTCGGAGTTACGGCAACAGCTCGGAAGGGGGGGTTCACCTAGGTGAAGGTGGGCTTTCGGTGTAGGGGTCCAAGGTCTGTCTGGCTTGAAGTGGGGGTGAAACTTGGAAGGACAGCTCAAGAATCTCTCGACCTCCAGGCATCCTGTCCCGGTATTGTGGTTGCGCAAAAATACGGACATCCTGCAGCATCAATTGTAAACTTGAGCCGTTCTACTTTTTACTTTAATACAGTTGTTGCAACAGGGACTTTTTAAATTTATTGCTTGCGCTGCTGTGCTGTAGCGTCTGGCTGCGCTGCTTCTTTAGTGGGTGGAGTGGAATCAGGACGCCAGCCAGCGCAATCATTGCTTGCCAAAGCAACAACCAACCTACCTCTCCTGATCTCCCAGCCAGTCATACTTCGGGCAAGCAACCATGTCTCTCCAAACGCCAATGTCGCAGTCACGGCCCATTTCGCGCACGTTCAACCTGCCGTCTTCGTCCTCTTCTGACTCAGACGGCGACGACGATGACCCAAACAACCTTCCCTTCCCCACCGCCCTGCCGCGAACCGACTTCTTATCGCCATCCTTCGACGCCGCCTCCTACCTCTCCTCGCTATCCGACCGCCACCAGACCCTCGAAGACTTACGCCAGGATCTGCGCGACCGGAGCGCCGCCATCTCGACCGAACTGCTGGAGCTCGTCAATGCGAACTACACGTCCTTCCTGAGTCTGGGCAGCGAACTGAAGGGCGGCGAGGAACGCGTCGAGGATGTCCGCGTCGGCCTACTGGGCTTCCGAAGGGCCATCGAGGAAGTCAAAGGCCGGGTAGGCGACCGGGGCCGCGAGATCCACGGTCTCAGCACAGAACTCGGCGGCGTCCGGAGCGAAATCGAAACAGGCCGGCGCATGCTGGAGCTCAGCGACAGGCTTGAACTCCTCGAGGGACGACTGGCCCTCGACGGTGCCGACGTCGACAGCGATGAAAGCGAAGACGACGAAGACGATGACGAGAATCAGATCGTGGGCAGCAGCGCCAGCAAGCTGGCGACGCTGGCGAAGGACTACACAACTATAGAAGCAATGGCTGGCGACATTGGACGAGACACATCATACGTCAAGAAGCTCGCGGAGAGGATCGCAAAGTGCCGTACGACTGTTCTTCTCGACTTGGGGACAACTATCAAGGCCGCCAAAAAGGCAGGACCCTCGGGGCAAGAGAAGTTAATTAAACTCATGGCAGTATATGCCACGCTTGATGCGCAAAAAGAAGCAATCAAAGCCCTGAAGGGCGCCTAAAAGGTCGCTACAGAATATAACCCAGCCGATGCATATCCTAGCACGGCGATTGATCTTGGAGTCAAATGAGCCTTGGTCCTTACATTTTCGGGGATAGTTGCGGGGCCAGTACGGGAAGCGTCAGTATCCGTCAGTGACAGGAACCCTGGAAGAGGTCCATGATGCAAGTTGAATTGCTAATAGAGCATTTTGCCCTGGGATGCTTCGAGGTCCAAAGTTTCCTCCTGAAACACACAATTGATACCCTTTGACATTTAAAAACGCCATCACCACGTATATCAATCGAGGACCAATATCTGATTTTCGTGACTTGGCCCCTTTATTTACTGGATACGGTGGATGAGTTTCGCAGACCGGGAAACCAACTATGGCTTTCCCTCCCAGACCTCCTTCAAGAACTCTTCAGCCGAGGTAAACTCGTAGTCGGGGAACAATTGGTTCATCTCGTCCGAGGAGTCCCATGCGCCCTTGACGCTGCTCAGAAGGAACCCAATGGACACCATCTTTTGGAAGGCCGATGCTTGATCCTGGGAAACCGCCTTGTGCACTGCCTCTAGATCCCACGAGGACTTGAGATCCCCAGCCTCCAGATCCTCCAGCCTGACCTTTCCCACGTCGAAAGGACGTCCTGCGGAGAGGCACACGAGAGTTAATCAAATGCGTTTGTGGTACATTCTGGGAGGGAATAACCTGGATAGACGAACCTCGGATTCGTTCGCCAAGCGCAATGACCTGCGCGAACGTGAGGCGGTTGCCCCTGATGCCGCCATTGGTAGGCCACGCGCCTTCGTACTCGACGGCGCGGGCCACGATGGCCGCGAGGTCTGCCGCCGTCGTCAGGGTCACCACGGCATCCTCGTGGTCTTCCACCACCATGGCGCGGTATTTTCCGAAGTTGAAGCCGATCTGAAGGGGCTCGACATGCTTGGCTGTCTTGTGCGGGAAAGCTAGGTAGTCCAAGAATAGGCCGGGTTGGAACAGTGTGTACTCGAGAACCTACAGCGCTTGATGGTCAGTTACAGTTGATGTGAAGCTATGACAAAGGGTCGGCGATGGGTTGAAGAAATTCACCTTCTCTGTACGGTTGACCTCTTCAAGATACTCTCTGATTCTCTGCTTGCCGTCCCACCAGCCCATGTCAACTGTCCCCTTGCTGTCCGGCCGTTCAGTAATTGGGTTTGGGCAAGGCCAACTGAATTTTGTTGGAACAGGGCTCTTTCTTACCTCCCATACTCACTCGGCGTGAATCGTCTTACGCCGGCCAGGATGGCGGCGTCAATGAGGTTCTTCTGGGACTCCTGGTTGGGATCGGAGAGGAGTTGTACGAAGGACAGGAGGGTGTGAATCCCCTGGAGGCCTTGTACCAAGCTGTTCTTGTCTTGATAGTCCACCGTCTGCCACTTGATGCCAGTGGAAATTCCATCGGGTTCGTGTTTCTGGTGGAATTGGGGAGAATCAGATGTCTGTAGGTGGACTTCGTAGTAGCTGGGACTTGCTTACCCCTCTGCTGAATATGGTTATCTCGTGCTTTCCGGAGGCGACAAGGGCATCGATGATCTCCCGAGCCACCTCTTTTATCTTGTCAATAAAGCTATACGTAAACATATCAGGAATAGGGTACATACGTCCAGATCCTCCAGCTACAGCTATTCTGACCATGGTGTGAATTATTGTAGCTGTTCTTACACAATAAGAGGGCGAATCGTGGTGAGAAAAAGTTTATGCGAGATACTTCGTGGGTATATTCTAGTTCGGTTGGATACTATGGTTTCAGCTACATCGCATCTACCTGGATTTATATATCAATCATCCCATAGCTGCATTGCACATTACCAGAGAGTCGCAGGTTCTCGAGATCCCCTAGTTTACGACCGCCGCGGAGGAAGCCAAACGCCTATTAGTGCCCCTGAACTAACCAAAAGTCCCAGTGCGGGGCACGTCATTCGCCCGCGGCGCCGCGGCGGAACGAAATGCTGACTGAGCCAATTCCGGAAACCACTGATCTTTTCACATTGCACCGCGGACCTGGTAAAGAGGATATTCTATCAGAGGTCTCATCTCTGCTATTAGCTTATGAATATACATTCAAGCGGCAGGTATTTCACCAACAATGGTCGGTACAATGACGTCGCACCCGACCGTAGGTTTCGGTGATGATGACCCCACAGCCCCTGCCTCTGTGGGGGAATCAGAGCCGCGGCCCAAGAGGCGCAAGCTTCGCAAGGGTACCCAGAGCTGCTGGGAATGCAAGCGCCGCAAGGTCAGATGCACCTATGCCGAACCTGCGGGTTCCATCTGCGACGGGTGCCGAAGCCGTCGCACCGAATGCATTAGTCAGGAGTTCGACGACGACGCTGGTGGTACTCCCCCTACAGGTAGGGGATCTGTTCGCCGGGGCAAAGCTGTCAGGAGTCCCGATCGACTCCGCACATGCACTCCCGGACAGGAAGAAGCCGCGAGGGCGAAAGGGGTGAGTTTTCACTGCCATGCCCTAGCTATGCTTTACGTTAACCTTCACCGCGGCCCAGAACCATGGCACGGAGGCCGTGGTCGCCAAAACATGCCTGGCTCGGTCGCTGCCTTCTTCATCCACTGATAAACACCATGGTGAGATATCTGGCGCTCTTCTTGAGGTGTGGCCCAGTGAAGAAGAGCTAGTCTTCATCTTGAGCATGCCAGTCCATGTCTCTACCCTATACCATGGCATAATCTACAAGCCTTACTCGCATTTCTTCTCGGATGGAGTATACGAACCACCGCACTCGCTATTGAAGCTGCCACCCAATGGATCTCACCCCGTGTTCATCGCGAGGAAGCTTCTCTTGTTGGCATCTTGGTTGCAAGGCATCCCACCAAGCCACGGCGCGACGACTGGGCCACATCGCAGGGAGCACTACTACGACTATTCATCACAGCTTGTCGGTACCGCGTCGAGACTTGTCACGAGTAACGATGAGCTCGTGAGCTGCGTCGAGGGGATCGAATGTTTGATGATTGAGAGCATGTATCTGAACAACGGCGGTCATCTACGGCGCGCTTGGTTCACCAATCGCAAAGCCATGGCGATTGCCCAGATGCTGGGAATGCACCAGGAAGCCAGCACACCGGCTGCCGCCTACCTTGATCATGATGAAAGCCGGTCCCGCATCGATACCGGCTACATGTGGCTTCGTCTGGTTCTCTCCGACCGGTATCTCTCGTTGATGCTAGGCTTGCCCCCAGGCACTCTTGACAACGCCTTCGCCTCACCCGCGGCCCTTGCGGGCTGTGCAGACGTGGACAGGTTCGAGCGCATGTTAGGAGTTGCTGCCGGCCTTATCCTCCAGCGCAACAGCTCTGAGCGCCTTGACCTAGTGCACACGCGGAAGATCGACAAGCTGCTTCAGGAGGCGGCCGCCTGCATGCCACCCCAGTGGTGGGTGGGAATTGACCTGCGCTCTGGCGAGAGTGTCGACGCCAGCGAAGATTTCCAGGAGTCACTTCGTCTTGTCAACCAGATCGCATATCACCACCTCCTGATACAACTGCACCTGCCTTACATGCTGCAGCAGCCCTCTGCTTCAACGCCTAGTAACTACGACTACAGCAAGATGACCGCAGCCATCGCCAGTCGTGCTATCCTAGTTCAGTTTGTTAACTTCCGTGCCTCCGAGACAAGCTCTGCGTACTGTCGTGGAATCGACTTCATCGCTTTCACGGCTAGTATGACACTGTGCCTAGCCCACATGGAGTGTCGACGTCGCCGGTGCGGTGAATCCAATGGTCATAGTAGCGGTGACTCCAGTGCCTTCCATGTACTTCAGCACCAGCGCTTGAGTGACCGTGGATTGCTTGAGCGCACCCTCCAGATCATGGATGGCATGACGGCCCGCAATGAGGACGTAGTCGCGGGGAAGATCTCAGAGATTCTCAGCCCGATACTCCAGCTCGAGAATGACGCGGCATCGGGCGTGGAATGTCATGTCAGCGCTTCCTCCTCCTCCTTAGACGCTGCCGTCGGACCGGAATCGCAATGGACCAGTGCAAGGTCGGCCCACGGAGCTCCAAGTATACTATCTGTACATATCCCCTATTTCGGAAACATCACAATTGAACACTTTATGGATCGCTTGCAGGACTCAAGTGACGCCGGCTTCAGTCTTTCTCGGGATGAAGACCGCATGGCTTCTGTATTGAAACATTTTGCTGGGAAGAAGAGTCGTGGCGACTGGCAACACCAAGTCCCCCCAGAGCAATATAATCATCAGACTCAGGGGCTGAACACCGGTACTAATCGACTCGGATACGAAATTACGACTAGCCAACCCGTGAATGCCGACTGGCAAGCGGTACCGTCATTTCTTGATCACATCAGTCCGCCCAGTTCGCTGGGTCGAACTCAAAGGGCCGACATGATCGTCACGGAGGATCATCCTGCTGCGGATTGGAGTCTGTGTGCCGCTGAACCGGAGGAAGCTCATCTTCTCGTGCCTGGCCCAGACATCGAGTCAGGGGATTGGGTCCTGCAAGGTGTCGATGCTGCCTTTTTCCGAAGTCTTATGCCGGACCCGGGGTAACCAAGTCCATGGTGAGAAATTGGACAATATCCTATATCCCGATGTGGCTTACTAGGTTGGCCTAGTGCCAGACTCGGCTTTTTCTTCTCGCGCAGGTTCGTGTGTGCCGCGTGGGATGATGCCGGTTGGTAGCCCCTGGGCCACGGGGGGTATAAGTGCCCTAAATACCAACCTAGGCTCTTCCGATTCGCTTCTCGGACGTGCGTAAGCAACCAAGTTTATGTGCTTATGGCCCAAAAAGACATTGCAGCGGGCAGCCCGGGTGTGGTCGGTATTGAGCACCATGACTCGAGAAGCATCCCGTGCGTCTCATCAGAGGTGGATCATTCATGGCATCTTGAGCGTGAAGCATCGTGTTGGTTCACATGATGGTCTCTTTTTTTTAGACTTTCAATTCCCCGAGATGGGTGCATAGTGTTGAATGCATGATATTACCTATCAGGTGCAATCAGGTTGATGCAAATGGCACATCTGCAAGGGATAAGCGTATACGCGTCCCCTGAAACAATCAACCCGAGTTGTTACGATGGGCTCTTCTGCAAAGGCCTTTCTGGCACTTATTAATATCGTATGACTTTACATCGACTCTGTTTAGAGAACGGGGCATTGCACGCTACGTTGCATCTGGCAAAAATGAAAGACTCATGTCGAAAAAGGGGCACCCGGAGAAGTTACTCTCCTGTCAAAGGCTTCACGCCATACGCTACAAACCAGTAGCTGTGTTTACCAATACCATCTACTGGATATAGTAAGACTAACATTCTGGTACGTCCTCTATCTTGCGTATCTGGACAAACGGTCGTGAGAACCTCCCGGTTTGCTGTTGCTCTGTACCATGGGCATAGCTATCGCTCTTACCAAACGATAAATGCCACCAATTCAAAGACCTCAACTGGAAGATGGCCACGTTTACTGCAGTGCAGACTCATATGCGACATGGTAGTAGTCCCACGAGTCAGGCAACAATCCAGCTGCATGCACCTTGGGTTCGTGAATCCGGAGCTGTGAACTTCCCCTAATTGGCCATGGTTTATACTCTGAACTCAATATCTCGCCCAGCTATTTGAGTAGTTGGCCATTTTTCTGATGAACAGTCTCTTTGAGACCATCATTATCGCGTTACGATCGCTTGCATGCAACACCGCACTCGCTTTTGTTTTTACGGTTTCGTGTCGCTATATTCTCTTAGATATGCCTTTCGACGATGCTTCATGCCTACTATCGTGCGATCACGGCCCGTGATTTGGAACTATTGCTTGGTAACCCGGTGGGTCGTGGGAGATGTGAACCGTCACCGCTATAACGAATGATATGTCATCGGCGGTTTGTTGCCGAACCCTCGGCTTGGCATCAGCTATATCGAGGTTTTTTGCGTCAGTTGGTCTTATGTGCAGATTCCGATTCCTTGAACAGCAATTGATCGTCATTGCAGTAGGTTTCTATATATTTATTGAACCCTCAGTCCCTATGGTGCCCCGCACCGGAGATGGAATTCCGCAACGGGTTCGAGCCGGTAAACATCGCCCGTTGGTGGCGTCGTATGGGATGAATTGGCAGGAGGAGGCGTTCAATAAGCCACCTGCAGCGCGGAAGGCAGACAGGCAGATGTCGAATGCCAACGTCAGACTTTTATTGCGGTACACATGTAACCTACTCTATCATGTGCATCCCTCATCATCGTTAAAAGCACCACCGCCACTTACGACATCGGAATACCCAATGCAGATTCCTCCTCTCGTGATCGACAAGCGAAGGGATTTTCACATTTTGGGGGTCACGTCGGAAAAGCGATCGGCAGCCTGCATATTCTACGACTTTGGCGTGCAGATGATTGATCTGGTGTCGCTGTCAGTCTGTCGATCCACCCGGAGTGCCGGGCCTCTCCCACGAACCGCAACGAGCTCGTTTAACGCCATTTGAGACTGTCGCCGTTCATGACAAGCAGCAATATCGAGTTTAGGACACAGAGTAGGATGTTCAGAATGATGCCCTCAGTATTGCGGCATGCCATCATGAGCTGAATACCCGCTCCCTCCGTCTGAACGGATGGTCTTTTCGCTTGCGCGAACTGCTTTGTAGCAACTCAAAATACATTCACAGGCCGAAGACGCATGGTAGCTTCCCGAAGGATAAGCCTCGCGCACTTCAACAAAGCTCTCGTGGTTCATTATAGCCCTCGAGGCGCAGAATTGAACTCTGCCCAGGCGTGGCGTTGATGCACTTATCCTGTCTGCTGCCTGACATGTGATTCTTCGATGCCAATGTCAGCCTGGACTGCCTCATGCGTTCAAATGAGGAGAAAACGCAGTGCCGCGACGTGCGGCGCAAAGCAGCTCTTCTGAGGATTCGATTTGGTGGCTAATAGCCTCGGAATGTTTGTTGGAATTGATGCAACGATTTGCATTTGAATCCTTTTTGCGCATTTGACGGCCAACAACATGAACGATAAGGATGAAGCCACAAATTAGCCCACCTTTTTACGCGATCATGTTTTCCCCACGCTGCCGATCTGCAAGCCGCTGCGACAGCCGTCAGATCGACATTATGGGGTATTTGAAGGGTTATATTCGCTGTGGTAGTGTAAATGGGGTTCGGCCTGCCCGTTATCGTCAAAATATTATCGTCTCATCAAATCGTATTGATACGACCTCGTTTATGTGCAGTTACCCAGTAATAACCCATCTTCATGCAGTGTAGTATGACACTTTCCAGGCTCACCTGCGGCCAACATGTTTACAGGAAAGCGGTTTTTGCAAAACATGCTTGTCTCAGGTGATTGTATGCCAACGAACACCTGTTCGTCCCTTGATATATCTTTACTTCCTCGGCGGTACCGTTATGATGCTATTCCCGATGCCAAGAATCACTCAGTGGCCCGGTAAAGTCCTATTTGGGAACGGTGAATGATGGCTTTCATATGCCTGAGTCCAACACGGCAGGTCTCTTCAGGGGCCACTTGTGCGCATACAAGCCCCACGATAAGTTGGTACTATTTCCTCCCCAAGGACGCGAATACGACGAAGACTTGAAGCTTAATGGCTATTGATCATCTAAACATGAGGGCAGTGCATTCAGGCTATTGTTGCAGTTGGGCCCGAGTCACCTACTTTATGACGTGGTGAATGTGACAGCGCAGCGTGTATGCACGATTAAACCTACATCAATATGATATCTAGTATTGGCAACTCTGACTGGTCTCTCGTCATATTTGCCCAGCCTCGAGGCTTTAAAATAAAAAACCGTCATACCGACATCGGAGTAAGCCACTGCTCACAATGCAATTATCGTTTTTGTATCAGGGGCTATGTGCGATACTCCCAATCCAAATTTATTGGACGATAAAGAGGATATCCAGCATTCCATTATACCAATTTTGATGGTATACTATGGCAGAGCTTGAGCCGCCGCAGATATGCCCGAGATGGGTCCCGGGAATGATGTGTCATCCTATAATGCAACGCTAGATCGCATAGTGTCGTCAGGCTGCCGTGATCCGGCACAAAAAAGCAAAGAAGATCGGTGAGCACTACCACGTACCGACAGTTGGGGGGAACCATGCGGATGGGTAGGGGGCTAACCAATCTGTGGCACGCTTTGATAGGCGTGAAGTCACAACACCACACTCTAATGTGAGACATACCCGCGGGCTGGGTTTCGATAAACGGGCTACTGGTCCTTCTCAGTTACGTACTAAATTCCCATCCCCATCCCCATATCAGCATATCAGTGGGGTGAGTGACCCCTTTTGGAAATCTCTCTCGACACCGCTTGCAAGTTGCAGATGGCGCATAAGCAGTCAACCCCTTGTAAATGGCGCATGAGAGGACTAGATGCAGCCCGAGAATGGGGATGCAAGGTAGCAGCAGAGTCCTTTGAGCTCTCTGCCGTACCGTACTGCAGTACGACCGTCTACACGAGATGCATAGCCTGCCAGCGGGAAACAAAGGGATATGCAATCCCATCATATGCGCTAAAGGTCCCTTTCGGGACGCGTGTCAGTAATATTCAATGCCGCCTAAAGACAACGGCCTTCCGGTCAGGTCACACAACTGTCGCCAAACAGTCGCATAGCACGTGTTACCCCAGTGGGGTAGGATGATATATCGCCTGCCGGCGTTTTCTCTTTCTCCCCCAATACCTCGTTGTCCAGGTTGCGAGGTAAAGTCAAGAGGAGGAATCTGCAATGGAAAAGCTTGCAGCGCGGCGCGAGAAACCTTACCACGGCCGGTCATCTATTCCCTGATTGGAACCCGAGACACGGGAAGCAGAAGGGCGACAGGGGAAAGACAAAGAAAGGAAAAGAAAATCTGGGGACGCGACTTCGATCGACGGTGCATATAGCCGCGCACCAAAAAGACTGTTATACTAATCCCCGACCCACAATCCTGGCGATCCTTGGCTGCCGCTTCCGTCCACCGCCAGTTTACATATACATGCAACCCGCGATACTACAAGGCCATGCAATATTTCCCGAAAATATCAATCCAAACATCAAATAATACGACACAGCCGGCCGAGTAAGCAGGATTGAACTCGGGTCCGTCCGTCCTGTTTAGTTGCTGGATGTTACTCTTGAAACAGGGTTCCGCAGCAACACCCCGACCTATATGAGTACGATTTAAGCCCGAGCGCAACCCGACGACAGCCGTATACTACATAATCCTACTCGGCGACAAAGAGGGCATACATTTACATGTGATGTGTTCAACCGAAACCACCTTTCATATGACACCGGTTTGGCTGGTTACTTTTTTCATCCTGTTAGGAGATAGTTACTGATTGCCGCCAGTTGGATTGATTGATTGCCCTTTTGATACAAGCATCACCAAAGGAAACATACACTACTCGGGGTTATCCTATTTACATCATGTTATACATCGCGGGGGCTTGCATAGCTCATGTGCCTGTCTACTTGCCTTGCCGACTAGAAGGTAGTGTTGACCAGAGCATTGGAATACCGGATTCCACGGACCCTACGACAACTACACCAAATGTCAGTTTGCAGAAAGACGATCGCAATGGAAAGGGACCGGTCAATTGCACGAAGACTTCGTAATGGAACTATATAACGCCCAAGCAGAAAGGAGGTCTCCCGTGTCTCTTCGAAAACCGTACAGGCTCCGAATGTTGGGAATCACGAGTCAGGTGTTGTTTTGAGTATACACTTACACGAAGACTCGATCAAGAACATGATTGGTGGACGCCATTTCAGCTACTATCGGGGCCTCACCAACGCGAGTAAGGTATTATGCGGATGTGCTCGGCATCCTCATTGTCTACCCAGACCCATCTACTGCTTATCGACTTCGGTATGAGCGAAGTCCCGAAAGCTCAAGGAGGGATACAACTTAAGGACGAAATGGACCCCTAATACGGAATGAAGACATATGGGTCGTGGTACTTACATCCGATTCCAGGAATCAGGAACTTCACATCCATGCCGACCAACCAACAGCAGGGTCTGTCTGAACTCGCCCACATAGAAGCGAAATAACTTGGTCTAGAGAGCTTTTGCACTCATGGTACGACATAGTTAACTATGATGCATGCGAGGAGTTCTATGAGGATTCTATACCAAGGACAAACACCAAAACCTGTGTTGCCAACAACGATGGGCCCTTTGTTCGCAATCGACTACGAGGCTTGAGCTAATTTTGTTCATATCTCTGACTGCCGCATTTGTCAACGAACTGAGGAGGAGATATGATATTCGGTCTGTGTGGACAGAGATCCACGCCCGTGGTGTACGGATGCCTACCTCGTCGACTTGAGCCCCTCGACCGCGGAACGATTCACAAGCATGGCTGGGCATAAGTCAATTATTAATCTTGAGTTACAGTGATCTACGATGGACAGAAACAATGAGCATCCATCATCTAATACTCACTATCAATAACAACAACATCGTGGGTGAGAGTTCTTGGTCGAACAACGACGGAAACAACAAAATGGGTTAGGGACATGAGGCTGGGAACTGGAATACGAATCAACTTGCTGACTCGCAGCAGAGTATCAAAGGCTGTAACAAATGTAACAGACTCGCCTATCAGATTCTACGCATGTCGTGTCACGGCGATATCTGCCTTGTCCATTCTTCAGCCTCGGCCGTCTTGCCCCCTTGCTCATTGCTGATCACGGAGCCGCACCCAATGGGCCGACACAAGCCACGGCACCTGTCAACACCTGAGCCTTGATCTGGTGTACATATGGCTGAGTAGGACAGAGCCGGGTGAACCTAGAGAGGTGATCACCCGGACAGATAGATCACGATGATCATCTAATTCTCGGCAAAGGTCGACTTCGTCCAGCCTCGAAACTATCTCAAGCCCTTTGGGTAGGGGCAAATCACTTCCGAGAAAGACAATTCCACCCCGCTGTCATCGGCCGATGACGATAAGAGTTGTGGTCTTGCGGCTACCACGTCTTAGTTGCCCCTGGGGAATACGAGGTGTGGTGGGGAAGCAAGAGCACAACGGATGTATGTACCTCTTGTTGAGGGTACTGTACCAGATACTTCGCCCCCTTTCGTCGGGTACATCAACATCCGGGCGCCATAGGGGAGAAGTCTGACTACCTGCTTGCGGCGGCAACATCTCGAGCTGCCAACCACTCGACTCCTGGCACCAGTCTGGGTGGTGGAGTGCATCAGGGTGCTTGCCGCTGGCGAGATGATCACCATCATCAAGCTGCCTACCTATCTACCGCCTGCCTGGTGAATGACGGCGACGATCGGTGTCTAGGGCGGCAGATAGCGCACCGCGGGCTTGGCCCAGCCCTCGCTCGGGATCGACCCCTCGATATAGCTGACGGCCGGATCTGGCCTTCCGCTTTCCCGATCCGTCGAGCCGGCAATGTCGAACGGGTCGTGAGTGAGTTCCACTTTGCCCTCAATATCGCTGCATGATGCCATTGTGCAAAACAAAAGTCCTGTTTTGCATATTGGAAGGAGGAGGATCTTTCCTGCAGGAAGGGAGAAACAGAAAGCAGTCAAGAGTGGGATGGATGATGACCCCCCCAGTGACGTCGTTTGGGGGAAGGATCGTCATCATATACACGAGGTGACTGGTGGCGTCCATCACAAAAGAGAGGAGCCCCCGAGACGGTGCCAAACCAGACCTGCATACGTATGGGGACTGTGACTCAGGGAGCACAGGAAGCCAGCCCTCGGATGGGCCAGGGCCAAGACACAACGAAGGGGCTAGATGCGGATAGCAATGTTGTCGGGGAGGCGGCCCTCGCCAAGCTGCAGAATGGGCCTATCTATTTGCACCCACTCCAGCCCTGGGCGCGGCATAGGGCCACTTCTTTTCCATGCAGGATATATTGTTTGTTCCAGAGGCCGGGTGGCTCACCCGGATCTTCAGCGAAGGGGGCGCAAATCCCGCTGGCTGCACAGCAGGCCTGTCAGGAATGACAAAGCGATGCGCGGCCTGGGGTTCCAACTGCATTGCATCGTGCGTCTGGGTTCCATTCGCCCGTCGGCATCCGAGTGGCGGCAGCAGCGCACAATGCTGGAGTCTGGGACAGGTGCGTGCCTGAGTGGTCATCAACGTCGGCTTGCATGTATTAGGCGGCGATAAGCTGAGTCGAGGTCTCACGGGAACTAGGGGGAAACGGGCGGTCACGATTCACGATGATCACGATATCTCGAGCACGATGGCGAGCGGCTGGACGGGATCGGCCGCTCTTGACCTGCTCAATCTGATTTGTCGCTTCTCCCCTACACCAACATGGCGCCATGTCCCGCCGGTTGGGTGGAACGTTGCCCTACTGACTTGGGTGGAAAAATGGAAACCGGAATAGGTCACTCTTATCCGGTGCTCACACGACTCATGCCCGTGTGTGTCTTAAGGTTTGCAGGGCACGCCCCGAGACAATGAAGCGGGAAGACGGCATAAGACATAGCTTGCTTGCGACTTTCGCTGGGGGGCCCGCCTTTCGCCTCGCCTCCAGGACGAAAGCCGCGAAGACACTCGGAGACCTCGTGGCCCGGTCCTGCAGCAATCCAGTTCCTTACATTAATTACAGAGTCCGCTGCGCCGCGCGCGGCTCCACGAAAGTAATATGTATGCAATGGAAAGAAACAAAAAACCGGAGACGACGGGGGCCCGCCCCAGGAAAACAAAAAAAACCAAGTGTCTAGTGTGTGAGACCCCCATCCCCCCTCTCTCTCCCCATCTGTCCTCTGGCTGGGACCGCCGAACGGGCGTCGATATTAAACATATTTCTCTCCTCGCAGAAAACAGAAACCAAGTGGAAACCTATATAACTCTCTCTTTCTATTATTAGTCCGCAAAATACACCGTATAACGATCGACATATACTGCGGCTGCGTCCAGGGGTCTTATTTCAGTTCTCCTCCTTTCGCCGAAGAACCATTGGGCCAAGTCTGACGAACGGGTGCTGTTACGTCCGAGAAGCAGCGCGACTTCCTATCCTTCCTATTGGGCGGCAGCAACATCTGACAGGAAAGAGAGGAGAATGAACGAATGTGTACTTTTCTTTTGGTCAGCATCGCGCAACAGGGTCGCAAGAATGCGGAGCGTTGCAACGTGGCGGCTTATTGACACTGAATGGTAATGGTACGTGCAGGCAGGCAGCAGAAGACGTTAGGCCTGGTCATACTTGCGTTTGCTTTTTTGTCCCCCCATCCCCCATCCGTACACCCTTACTTACCATTGCCTCTTTTTGGTGACCCCGGCTAATGTAGGCCAAGCAAGCAGGCACGACAACCACTATGGCGTACCGCTCCCTGTCCAGAGGCAAGCATTTTCCATGCGCGCGCAGATGCGATCGAAGTTGTCGCTATCCGTTGAAGAAAATCAGGAACAAGAAGCAAATCACGACCCAAACCTTAAGACATTGGGGCACGCGTGGCTGCTGATGATGAAGCCATAATACTCGGACATATGACTCGTTTGGGAAAGTACATCCATTAGGCTGGCTTGACCCCCCGGATGAATCGATCCAGCCCCTGGCAGGATCTAGTTAGTAGATCCCCGACTACAGCGACCCTCCCCAGTCCTTTTTCCCCGTTTAGTAAGTAAACCACCATATATTGTCCTTTGATCTTATGGGCTGTCCTAACCAAGCAAGGTGTGGTTGTCAGTTGTCGCACGCGCGCGGGCACACACACACACACACACCTCTTTAATATGCCGCCGTCACATCGTGGCGTCCACAGTTGCTGCACATCAACCAAAGAAATACCGAATTGCCCAGTGACATTGGCTGACCCGTTCTCGATGTGAGAGTTTTACCTCAAATCATGCGATAGCGCCATCCAAGTGCTTACGGGTGACCGTTGAAGGGCAAGCGAGTCCTCAGGGCTGCGATCCTGTTGGCTGGCGTCGATGCAGGGCGCCGTCAATACTCATTCCGGCTTCCAAGAAATGTTGTACTGATGTCTCAGAAGAGAGGAAGCCACTGTCGTGCGAGATATCACGCTGTGTGTAGGTGCGTGATGCGGCGTGGGTGATGTATGTATGTGCCAGTGTGCCTTGGACGGACGCTCTGGGCGATCCACTTACTTTGTATGGGCGCATATTAACAGTGTCTTAGTTGTGTTACTAAACGTTCATCCGATTTTTCTTTTTAAGGGTTCTGCGTGGTGGTCAACGGTCCAGTTGCAACCCCGTTTTTGCCGCTGGGCGTTGCTGCACGACATCCCTGTTTTTTCTGTTTTCTGAGACCAGACCACCACCCACCCCGAAACGGGTGAAAGACACGCCAGTTTTTTGTGCTGTGTGCCTGCGAAAAAGACAAGTGACAAGACGAAAAGGAAAAAAAAGACTAGGAAGATACGACTCCACAACCAATTTCAGCTATTGCTTGGGTCCGCCATCTGCAGGTCAATAAAACCAAAGCAGAAGTGCCCCGCATTGGCATTCGGAGGGCTGAGCTGCTGGATGCCACAACCGAGAAGAGCGCGGAAAGATGATTCAACGAGCTTGGGGTGAGCCCAGATGGAATTACCCGAGAGCCGTCATGTCGGAAGGGCTGCCAAACCACCACCGCTCCCTCACGCCCCTTCCCGCTGAATCATCTCGAGACCTGACGTCATCAGCTGAGCCCGAAAGAGGGCGGCGAATCTCAAAGGAGACATTGATCCTCGGAGGAAGAGTTGGTTATGAGGCTGAAGACGATTGCGCTCACTGGTAGTGGACACACGAGGTCACTTTATTGGGCAGCTGAACATGTATGAGGCCAATATCAAGTCTCGAACAATCTCTTACACACACTTACTCACACGCGACAAAACAATCGATCAAGCAAGCAAGTATGGGGCAACCTGGGTGGAGCTCGGGTCAAGCCGCCGGCCCATCGCAGGCCCTCTCCATGACGTATAGGGCAAGGATCTGCATCCATATCTGAGCCCTGCAACTGGACCGTGACAAGCGACAAGCTCATCAACTCAGGGAGAGACAAAGCGACAAGGATCTCCCAAGGGTGGTTTGAGCTAGGTATGTATGTATGTATGTATGTAGCAGGCAAGAGATGCACGACCACACAGGGCACTAACCGGCAGCATCATGCCAGCGATCTGTCGAATGGGGCCCGCAAGTGACACTTCCTTGACTCGGGGACCCGCCAATGCCGTCGAGATATAGATGCCATTTTTCTGAACGTAAGACAAGGTTCGTCGAGACTCATATAAACGGAAGAGCATTTAAAGGCAATCTTTCCTTCGTGGTGCAATGACAAGGAGATATCGCAGCAGAAAGAAAACGCTCAGACCAAATCTCCATGTTTGGTGTGGTACCCTTTCGCTTACCAGCATATACACACATCATCTCTTAGCCATCTATATCTCTAGTTGATTACGCCCTTTTCCCCGAAGCGAGCTACGGGAGATAGACATACGTGTGTGACACTTGTCAGATCATATCTACCCCCATCTTCCAACCATATCTTATCATATCAAATCAAAATCAGATCGAGATTTCAAGATTCAAGCCGAGAAAAAGCGAAGACAGAAGCAGAAGCAGAAGAAGAAAAAAGCAAAAACGAAAACCACCGATATGAAGATGAAGAGTCGCAAGGCCATCACCAACACGCAGCGCCGGGCGCTGCGCAAGTGGTTCTTCGACCCGACGACCAAGGACGGGCCCAAGACACACAACGACGCGTCGCTGTGGTGGCAGCAGGCATACGGGTACTACCTCAACTCCAGCACGGTCAGCGAGATCCTGAGCTACAAGTACGACCCGCTGGACAGCGCGGCGGCGACGAGCGACCACCCGGCCTACTGCCAGACGGGGACGCGCAAGCGGCAGCGGCCGCCCAAGTGGGAGACGCTCGAGGAGGAGCTCATCAAGTGGGTCTTCATGTACGAGAGCATCGCGGGCGAGGGCGCCGTCTCGGGCGCCCTCCTGCGCGAGCGGGGGGCCGAGCTCTGGAACACGCTCGAGTGCCACCGCGGCATGCCCATGCCCAAGTGGAGCGAGGGCTGGCAGTGCCGCTTCAAGGCGCGCTATGCCCACCGGAAGCAGAAGATGCTCGAGGAAATGGCACGGAACTGCGGCATGGGCAGCGACAGCAGCAGCAACTGCGCCATGGGAGGCGGCAGCATCAGCAGCAGCGAGGATCAAAGCGACATGGGCATCAGCAGCAGTAATAGCAGCAACTGCGGAGGCTACATCGACTTGATGAGTACAACAACGACGACAACAACAGCGGCAGCCTATGGGAACGGCGGAGGATATCATTGGTAATTTGGGACCCCCGATCCGGCATAGCACTGCTATTCTGTATCTCGAAATAGATACTCAAGGTCGGGAAAGGGACAAGGGCGCATAAATGGTTGGGCAAAGTGGCGTTGGTCTGTATTTCTCAGTGGTGCGTTTTCTCTTTTCAGCCGGGATATCGGCCGGATGGCCGGATATTCCACATACAGGACACTGGCGCTTTGATAGTTACAGTATGTTAGGTAGTGAGCACAACAACAACAACAATACAAGAATTGATGAGAAGTCCTAATTCGCAATAAGCACCCCCCCGGGGATCACCCGTCTTACTTCCCACTCATCAGCTTACTTCCACTCAGCCGGCATGAAGAGTTTGCCGAGCTTACTGTTGTCGGTATATTGGCCTGGCCTAGACTAGACCCCTCGCGTAGATCATTGATCACTTCGAAGGTGCGCGAGTGCTTGTGTGCGTGCGTGCGGATGAGAGGGGCGGGGGTGATAGACCGTGCCGTAATCTCCGATGAGCTGTGATCACTGATCACCTTTGCTGCCCAGATTGCTTTGCCCCTCTATGGTGGTAGGTGGGAGAGTTGGGCAACGTGGGAAAGCCGTGTCCGATTTGATGCCTCTCCTCTTCGTGCCACGGATTGGGGATCACAACAAACGACGCGGCGTTTCTTGTGTTCTTGTGTTATTCAGCCATGGCCTGATTTCCCTTCCACCTTCCAGGCCACTGGGGCTGGTGCAGTGCAGGTGCTGATGTGTAGGTAATCTTCATTACGAGGACAGCATTCCCCGTTTCCGACCGGCTGATGAAATGGAAAAATGACCAGGGTATTTTATATTGTCCGAGGGTGATTGGCTGGCGGCACGGTCTGGAAAACAGGGGCTTGCCCACCGCTAGAAGTAGGGCCGGGGTATTTGGCTGGTCGAGATGATGACTATCCTCTAGGCCTGCAGCTTTAGGCCGTCGGGCAGTTAAACTAGCAAAAAAAGACATCAGCCCTCGCCGTCTTGGCGTAGGGGAAGTAGGATGAGCGCCGAAGGGGCAACTTTGATGGGAAAGCCAAAACGATCGATACCCGCATAGTCGCATCACTGCCGCCAGCTGAGTAACAGGCCAACAGGCATGCCGAACTTGAACGGGGCTGACTGGGTACGCCATCCAGCCGCCGCCCCTTCTCTGAGTTTCCCGATTCTTCCATTTTCCGATCTTTCCTTGCTCCTTGTTTTCCTTTGGGTTCGGAGAATCCAAACGTCAGTTGTCAGTTGTCAGCCTAGCAGCTAGGCAGCCTGTCTGTAACCAATTCTCCACGTTGCAATCCCGCTGTCGTTCGTTTTTTTTTTGTTACGCCTGCATGGGATTCAGGCATCGGTATGGGTCAGCCGACTGACCACTGACCACGCACGTTTCTCACCCTGCGCCCGGCGTTGGTGGCCGAGCCATCGCATCGCATCGCATCATCCCATAGGACCCATTGAATTGCTCGCTGAGTGTTGCTTGCGTCCGTTATTCGTTTGCGGTTGTGCAGCTCGGATGCGACGGTGATTTGGTAAGGATTTGGCAGGAATTGCTATGCTGCGAGGATGGGGGCCCTTGTTTGTCTCTGTCTCTGTGTCTTTTCCCTCTGTTTCTCACGTACGCGTCGGTCACTGCAAAAGGGAATGATGCTCAGGGCGCGGCACAGTAATTAGTGTTTCTTCCAGATAGATTAGCAATTAACGGCGGACAGGAGGAAACCATTGAGCAATGGTCGATTTTTTCCCTTCCCCCCTCGCATTATATTGTCATGACGTTGAAGTAAGGCTTAAGCCAAATGTTTTAGCGTTTATTTTTCCATGTTTAGCAACATGGATGGGAGACACACACAAGCTCGGCAGACAGACTCGCACACATACAAACACAAGGGCGAAACCTTTTTTGCTGATAGGATGACAGGATGACAGGATGACTTTCACAGACACCACCACTCAAGTCCCCGGACTTTACGGCTGCTGTCCGCACTAGCTCACAGCCATAAATAGCTAAAATAACTACCGAAGGGGCGGGCAAGGTTAAACCCCAGTCACGTCATGCATTCTTCCGTTGCGCCATGTCTTACAAGTACAAGTCTCCAAATGCTTAATGTTTGAATGGACCGTCATCAATCCTCCGCAAGCACGCAAGCAATCCGTCGTCGCTTTGGTGATGGATGATGGATGATCGCAACTTGTTAACTAACTTCCCGTGTGGTGAGACGCCGTGCTGTGCTGCGCTGCTGCTGCTGCAGTGCACCCAGCCACAGCCACTGCCTGCATGCAAGAAAAAGATCCGGCAATGCATGTAATGTTACCCAGCCCAGCCCAGCCAGCCCAAGTCGCAATGGAAATGGAAATTGAAACACGTCACATGAACCATAGAAATCTCGTAGAAGGATTCGGATGCAATCTAATGTGGTATTGAAGCCTGGAGCGACACGCACACCAGCTGTCATTGTATTTTTGGGTGCCAAAAACCAACCTAACGAGAGAAAACAGGGGTCAATGGCAATAGGTACCCCGCAGCCCACACACACATTGAAGAAAAAAGAACGCCGTCTACGGCCACTACTGCCTAACCTTACTGCCTACTGCCACTACTGCCACACATTATTGTGGTTTCCTCCAATGCGACCGTAACATTTTTTCCGTCAATCCTTAAATCCTGATGGTACCACCTAAAACCCTAGTCTAGCAGTTACAAGTACATTGTAGTTAAGTACATATTGACCTCAAATGACTACCTACTCCTAGTGCGACGACGATTCGTACAACGACTTGAAGACGGACGACGGCTGGCTCAGTAGTTCCCGCGGAACCCCAATCTCGACCACCCGCCCGCTGTCCAGCACCACGACCTTGTCAAAGTCGGTGATGGTGTCGAGCCTGTGGGCGATCGCGATGACCGTGACATCCCTGAACTTCTCGCGAATCACCGCCATCATGTGAGCCTCCGACTCGGCGTCGAGACTAGTAAAACATCAGTATACTTTGCTTGTCTACACCAACCAGAGCGATGTTCGTAAAACAATGTGAATGGATGAATGTAAAAAGTGAATGAGAAAGAAATGGCATATACTAACCTGCTGGATGCTTCATCCATGGCCACAATCTGGCAGTGGTCCAGCAAGGCCCGCGCCAGGCTGAAGAGCTGCTGCTGCCCCTTGGACAGGGTCGAGTCGGACAGTTCCGCGTCGAGCCCGCCCTTGGCCTCGATGGCGTCCCAGAGCTTGGCGGCGCGCAGGGCCTCGATGATCTGCTCGTCCGTCGAGCGGCAGCGCGGGTCGCAGTTCAACCGCACGTCCCCGGCGAGGAAGACGGTGTCCTGGGGGATCGCCGTGAGCCGCTCCCGCAGCGTCTCGCGGGACATGCGCATCACGTCGACCCCGTCGATGGCGATGGTGCCCTTGTAGTTGATCATGTGGAATAGGGCCAGTAATGTGGAGCTCTTGCCGCTGTTTTGGGCAATCAGTTCGGGGGGCTCTTTTTGGTTTTTGGTTTGACAGGTTGGGGCTAGTAGGGATCAGGGGGCCGGGTTGGGCTTACCTTCCGCTGCGTCCACAAATGCCAATCTTCTCGCCGTGGTTGATGACAAGGTTCAAATCGGAAACCGCAGGCTTCTCTGCGTCGTCCTTGTACGACGCCGTGACTTTGTCAAAGGTGATGGCGCCCGTAGTAGGCCAGTTGTCGGGGGGCAGCTCGGTTTCATCCGGGCGGTTCTCGTTGGGCGTCGACTCCTCGAACCTCTTGACGCGGGCCACGGCACCGATGGATGTCTCGAGCAGGGTCCAGCTGCTGATGGCGGACTTGAGCGCGGCGCTCAGCGTCATGATGTTGAACAGCGCCACACCGGTGAAGCCCACGCTCGAGCCGCTGCGTAGCAACACGGCCACGGCCACTAGGAGAATGGCGACCACGGCCACGATCATGTCGAGCACCAGGTTTAGCCATCGCTGGATGCTGTAGAGCAGGTAGAACGGCTTCTGGGAGGCGTCGAGACGCTCATCGGCTCGCAGGACCAAGTCCTCTTGCCACCCAAAGGCCCGGATGGTGGCCAGCCCACCCAACGTTTCTAGAAATTGTCCGCTGCAGGGGTGGTCACACAACACCGGTTAGTGGATACAGCTCTTCTTTGGTTCTTCATTGTTTGGTACCCCCTAATGCAATGCATGCCTTACGCGGACGGATGTACTTACTAAATTGGGCTCTTTGCATCCAGGTCCAGAAACCGAAGCTGGCGGGACGTTCTGAGGTAGAACCTCTGCAGCACCCACAGCACTCCGAAGAGGATGGGATAGCCAATCAGCAACCAGTACGAGGCTGGGATGATCATCAGGGCTTGGGCAAGACTTGTCAATCCATCTGCCGGGTGGTCGGGGATCATTAGCTCTTGGCACACATTTGCATGTTACTTTCTCTGATGTTTTCGGACACTCACTTGTGGTAAAGTTAATCAGAGAGAACGGGAGTTCGGAATCGATCAGGTTGATATCTTGGCTGAATCTGTTACAGGCGGTGTTAGTCACACGATCACTGCCGTTCTTTACCACACGAAGAAGTCGGGCTTACCTGTTGGTGATAGAACCAACATCTGTCACGCTAAAGAATGTGATAGGGGCGCTGAAATGGAATCTCGTTAGCGGATTGGCTGCTAGGGTTCTTGGAGTGATGCAGCTTTACCTCAGAGTGGTTTGTAGTAGTGTGTAATGGAGCTTGGCGCCGGATATAACAGCCAGCTTCAGCAGGACGTGCCTAAGAAAAGTGTCCGTCAGCAAACGATGGCTGCATGTAGTTGCTAGGGGATCACGATATCAACGTACGCGCAAGTTATGATCAAGGCAACCAGTGCCGTCATCTGAAGAGCTGTGAAGATGGCAAGGTACTTTCCATTGTACTGGTTCGGATGGGTATCATTCGCCTCTCCCCACCACGATAGGATGATTTCTATCAGGCATCATCCGTCAGTATCGAAGACTTGGTCAAAACTTTGGCAGTACGTACCTGGGAACTTCAGACAAAAAACAAGAATGACCTGCAGGGCGAAGAAAAGAATGGTCTTGGGCCAACCAAACGTTTTGAAATAGTACTTGTAAACAGCGCCATCTCCAAGACGTTGGGTCTCCTCGTCCACGGTTTTCTGCAAGGAGTCGTGAACAAGAACCGCTGGTGAAAATTCCGCTTCCTTGGTTTTGTCCTTTGTTTCTTGGTCGGCATCTTCGTCCTCTACTGGCTCAATGCCCAGTTTAGTCAACAAGTCTTGCTTCTTCGTGATATCCTCACGGGGTCCGTTCTCAACGACTTGTCCATCTGCATCGAGCCCAATGATAAAGTCGGCGTAGTCCAGAAGGTGCACTAGCGTAGCTGTCAGTCTGGTTCTCGGATCAAGCCTGCAGGAGGAGGTGTGGGGGCTTGCATACATGCATGTGTCACCATTATGGAGGTGACACCTCGTGCTTTCAACAGACCCTGGGGGCCGAAGACCTCGCGGGTGATTTGCGACTGCGTATGCAAGTCCAGACCACTGAAGACGTCGTCGAACAAGATCAGGTCCCGCTTGGAGTAAACAGCTCGTGCGATTGCCTGGCTGCGTTAGTACGGGCGGATACTTCTTTTTTCTCTTGGCCGGGTAGAAGGGAGACCAAACTTACGACTCGTTGTTTCTGTCCGCCGCTAAGACTGAGCCCGTTGCTGCCCACGACCATCTGGTCGCCTTCGGGGAACTGCTTGAAGTCCTCCTCCAGGGCGCAAGCGCGAATCACGGTGGCGTACCAAGCTGGTTCAAAGTGCGAAAATCCTATTACATTAGCGCGGAGCGTCTCATTCGCTAGCCAAGGCGTCTGGTCGCAGAATGCGACGCTGCGGGCCGGTGGAGTGCCGTGGTTGTCGCTGCTACCCACCTGTACCACGCCGCGGCGCAGCGGGGTCTCGCCCAGGATGCCCTTGAGCAAGGTGGACTTGCCCGATGCGATTGGCCCGATGACCATGGTGAGAGAGCGGCATGGGACCCGCAGGTTGAGCGAGGGCAGCACGGGTTTTGCGTCCTTGGACCACCCAAATGCGGCGTCTTGCAGCCGGACGGCGTCACCATCCGGAAGTGGTGGCGGTGGCTTCTCCCTGCTGCTGCTGCTGCCACCAACCCAAGTATCCATGTTGAAGGCCTCGCCGGACGACTTGAGAGACAGAGTTGGGGATCTGGATCTGGTGGTGTTTTCCTCATCTTCAGAAGAAGGCGAAGGAGAAGCGGCGGAAGAGGGCTTTTGCCTCAAATAGTCCTCGATTCTCGAGAAACAAGCCACGCCCGCCAGAATTTCGGGGATATAGGCGAAAATGAGATCAAGAGGCTGGGTGATGAGAGACAGCAGGGAAAGAGTGGTGAAGATGCGGCCTGAACCTAAGATGGAGTTTCCATCACCACCGTGAGACTGCCCAGCCACCACAGCAAACGTGACAACTGGCGCGAGTGTTACGGGCAAAAAGGCTTGAGGAAAAGCAATGACGTTAGAACTAGCCTGCAGTTGCGAGGTGTCGTTGACTTACAAATAGTGACCACTCCGAGGAGCATCAATCTGAACTTCCGGGCCGACAAAATCTCAGCCAACCGCAGTTCCTGGATAAGTACGGTTGAACGTTTGACCCATCCCAGCATCTTCACCGACTTGACGGAGCCAAGCAAAGAGGATGTGATTGCTGCCATCGAGAATTAGTTACGACACGTCGGCCCCCTAAGGTGATTGCCACTTACCAACTCGCTTCTCAAGTACTTCCATCCACGACGCCTGGAAGGCGCCGGCAAAGCTGGACATGCCAACTGCTATAAACGTGCAGACCAGTGCGAGGACAATAGGGGCAATGAAGATTGCTCCGACTTCCGTGTAGAGGATCCACATTGCAATTGCAACTTGCACGATGGTTGACCACGTCTCGTGAATGTGGACCATGCCCATGACAATTCGTTCGACATCTGTACTCATCAGACTGAGTGCGGTGGCATCTTCGGCGACGGAAAGATTCATAGAGAGGGTCCTTCGATATATGGTGGTCACGAGAACACCTCGCAGCATGACAGCGAACCGATAAGAGAGGTGCTGGCCCCATGCCGTAGCCACCTACTGCCTGTTAGTGATAATTATGTATGCCCAAAGCGTATACAACTTACTGCTATACAGAGATAAATGAGCCCGTAGGACGCGATGAGGCCATAACCAATGTTGTTTTGATATTCGGATCCGTCATATGGCGTACTCAAGTAGCCAAGTATGGTACGGATGAGATACGGTTGTGCGAGCTGGGACGATACTATTATCAAATAGGGGAACATGGGTGCAAATAGCTGCCACCTGAGCGCCCAGAAAACTGCCACCAACAATGATCCTTTATCCCCAGCAACCACTGCGAGAGTTAGTTCTGTAGAGAGAGAAATGCACAGGGAATACTCACATTTCTCGATAGGTTCCCGGATCTTCTCCCACAACACCGGGGAAAGGAGATTCGGGTCCACGTCTTGGAGTGACGGAACTGACAATGCAGTATTATAGCCTCGCCAAAGCATCCTGTTGAGCCAGGAAAAGAGAGTCCGCGTGAAGATACCGCCACTGACCTCATTACCATTCTGCTTGATTTCTGCACCGAACCACCTGTCCTTGCGAATCTCTTCCAGAGCAAGAAGCCCCATCTTGAGCCCCAAGGTCACGGTGAAAAGGGCGGAGATGGCGGTCGACGTATCACCCAGCCACATGGTCCTGATGCGCACCATGTCGAGAATGATCGATATCAGGAGGTAAGTATCCATGAGAAGCGGTGGGCCCAGAGACTTGCCATGCTCCGTGAACGAAAGAGCCATGAACGCGAAGCAGTCCACCACGCTCAGTGCGGCGGCTGGGACCGTCGCCCTCGTACGCTGTGTATGCGATCCATCGCCTACGGCCCACAGAGCGAGCAAAGTAACGGAAAAGGCCAATAAAACTCCGATTACCAACTGTGGATGAGTCAGCTTGTGGGTTCCTCGCATGGAGTAACGACTAGAGCCATACCAGTTTGGCCGAGCGAAGAACAACGCCTCCGACGCGAGACTTCCTGGTGAATATCGTCGCTAACCGAATTGCCCCTAATATCAGAAAGACTCCGGAAGGTAGGATGGATAAGATGGTTTCTTCGAAGAGTAGAGTGAAGTCGAAAGTTCGTGCACAACCGGCAACGGAAGGTCCAAAGACATCGTCAACGGCCGAGGGGCAGCTCATTGCGGACGAGTTGCTAGCTGCGTTGGTAGCCATGGTTGCGATAGATCCGGTTGCTTCCAACTCATCTGTGAAGCATATATCTTGCAGAACTTGAGCAGATCCAGCGACTTTGAACGCATATGCAAGGGGGACCCAGATATCATTAACTGTAGGTCGATCGTTGGTCAATGCCAGCTGGCTGCAGAAGTTTCAGCAGCAATAGAGAGCGATGCGTAACCATATGCAAAGCCACAATGGTGCATTCAGCCGCTCGACCTTTGCGAGCTGACTTTGATCTCTGGAATTAGAAACCTTTTACCACATCGGGATATCAAAGATGACAAGGGCGTGCGTGTTCGATGATGACCCGTATGACCCGGAGGAAATGTGGGGGCGGGTGACGGGGCTAGACGCCATAAGACTCAGCTATATCGAGTTTGATGAATTTTCCGATGATGACCGCTAACCAAAACTCGGGTCCGCCTCAAAGAAAAATATTTTCTGCATACTCGGGTCAAAAAATACAAGACTAAGCCTACGTGAGCCCACGTGGGAATTGCGTGCTTCATGGACCATCCGGGTCTTATGGACAAAGGACATACATAGGATGGTAGCGTAAGAAATCCCATATTCTTTCTTGCGTATTACTATTTCAGCGACAATGGCATACAAGTACTTCGATGCGGGAAGGTAGCACCACTGATTGGTTCGCCTGCAGGTGGGATTTAGCGGTTTGGTGGTTGACCCCCTATAGTACGGCTAACCCACGAGCCTGCATGCATCGGCCCCTGTTTTTGTTTCTTTTTATATCTTTGTGTCTGTCTACTCACGCTGAGGGGATGCGGCTAAACAACAGGCATCCACCATTACCACCATTCCCACCCCCGGCTGTTGATCGTGGCGAACCGTGCTAATTCAGCTCCCACCAAGGACTATAGGACATGATCTCATTTGTCCAATCGCGCCACCACACCTTAATACTAACGGCAAAGCCGCTCAGCTGCCGTGTCCGCTCCCCTGACCCCCCCCGGGGAGGAAGCAGGATTTAAGAAACTGGTTTTGCAATAAGGGTCCTGTCAGCACGTGGCGGAATATATTGGATGAGTGAGCCACTGCTGTCACTTTACCTATATTGACCTGATGTCATCAGCACTGCAGTTTCCCAGCCTCATGTAACAACCGAACATCCGGAGCGGCGAATTGTCATACTGTACTGCGCAAACAACCAATTCGCCGATCCCTTCCTTCCTCACCTCAGCCTCCGGGGTTTCAGGGGTCAGTCAGGATGGACCACTCCAGTTGCTGCAACCGTTCCCTTTCGTACAGGATACCTCACCTCTAGCTGGTGTATACATCGGCCCTATATGCCATAAGGGGAAGGTAGGGCGAATACCGAGCTTGGAGTGTGCGCATCATCAAGAACCGTCTTGGTAAGGTCAGCTGAAGTCAGCCTGGGAAAAATTTCTCGATCCTGCCCTGAATCCCGTCTGCCTGGAAAACAACGTGGAATCGGATTTTGCGGGTGGATTCCGCTAATGTACCGAGTCTGGGGTCACCAAAGCCATCTCGTTCCGAGGCTCTTCCTGTACCTTTGGTAGAACCGTGCATACACAAATGGTATCATATTTTTTCGTGAGTTAGTCGGATGGCCGGCTTGCAGGGTCTACTAAAGTAGGGTGGTATTTCTTATCTGTTTGCCCCTTTTAGGTACTCTGTTCGTATGTATGACCGGACCATTTGTAAACAAGTGTAACTGTCACTTTGCTCGAGAAACATGCTGTTGCAGCATATGCTTTTGACCACCTGCATTTAATATCCGTCCCTTTTATCAAGACCCCCCACATACGCCTAGAGCAAAAGATCACCGCCCAGACGTTACTGTCCAGAGTCTCCCAAGTTCTCGTCGAGTTCATCGTAAAGACCAACCTGCGATATCAACCCGACATAGACGTTCGTTTCTTCATACGAAGATATCCACCAGAGCAACTACTTGCTGGTTACACATACGGACACACACTCCGCTCAGGCGCTTTACATACGGCAGCACTCTGCCTGTTGTTCAAACCTACAGTGCACCTGGCACAAAATATTACCCATTCGCGTTCGAATAGCTCACGGAACCCGTTTGGTTGTGTACACTATCGCCTTCAGAGGATCATACACGGACTTAACAGAAGATCACCATTTCTCCCTTCTTCCTTTCTACTTCTTGTACCAACATATTGTGAGCCCGATATTAATAAATCCACCGGAGTCTTTCGAATACTGTACTGACATGGACCAGTCCCAAAACTTTACCGAGACTAGCAATAATGGGTGTCACTAGCCCAACCGGACCCAGGCTCGAAGTGCAGACTTCGTCCCTGGACGTCGACATGCCTAATGAGAGGCCGAGACGGCGGGCCATGTCGCGGGCGGAAATCTATGAAGAGCTTGGAGCCTCCGCCGCTGCCGACATAGTGCAGCAAATCCACCAAGCCTGGGCCAAAGCCCTTGGACTTCCAGTTGATCAAGTCAGCACATCACAGTCGTTCGCCAGCTTCGGCGGAGACTCATTGGCAGCAATGAAGGTTACCTCCTTGCTGAACTTCGCCGGCATCAAAGTGCCGGTGAAAGATGTCATGCGGGGCAAAACGATTCAGGGGCTCGCATCGGCCGTCAAGGAGGTGGCTGGATCGCCCACAGTTGCCGCCACAAAACAACCTACGCCACGAACCCCAGCCGAGCCACATGCGCTGAAGAGGGTGGTGACCATCAACACCAAAATCGAGAACCTGAAGATTGCCGACGAGCGCCAAGAGCGTCTCGATCATCTCTCGTCCAAACATGGCGCCGACACTGAGGTCGAAGACATGTACCCCTGCTCGCCGACGCAGCTGGGAATCCTCATTGCGCAAGCCAAGAGGCCAGGTTCTTACGTAATGCGCATCCTGTACGAACTCGAGATTTGCAAGCGCAATGACAGAGTCGATGTCCGACGCCTCCAGGAAGCATGGCAGGCCGTCGTCGACCGCCATGCCGCGCTACGCACCGTCTTCGTCGAAGGCGACACGGAGGAGTCGCCATTTGAGCAGATCGTCATCCGACGCGTCAAGGCCGACTTCCGCGTCCTGCGCATCATGACCAACGATGCCAGCAAGGACCGGCTCTTGTCCCTAGGCAACCATGGCGGCACCCTGACCGAGTTCGCCGAGCTCGGTCATCGCCTTACCGTCATCTCCACCCGGTCCGGCAAGCACTACGTCCGACTGGACATTAGCCATGCCATCACCGACGGTGGATCGCTTGACATCATGATCCAAGATCTCAAGCTTGCGTACAGTGGCAAGCTCCCCAAGGGTTCAGCCCCGACATACCGATCCTTCATTGATGAGGCTCTCCACGAGCCCTCCTCCCGTGGCCTCAAGTACTGGTCGGAGTACCTTCGCGGTGCTGAGCCTTCCCATTTCCCTAGTCTCCTCGACGGAGACGCGCCTCCGGCCCCGGAACGTAGTGAGCTTCTGAACGCGCGAGTCGATCTCTCGTCTCTCACAAACGAGATTCCAGAATTCTGCCGCCGCCATGAGATCACTCTTTTCCATCTGTTCCAGGTTTGCTGGGCTGTCACCCTGCGCACATACCTGAACCAAGACGATGTCTGTTTCGGATACACAGCATCGGGTCGCGATGCCCCGATTGATGGTATCGAGTCCATCACAGGGGCTCTCGTGAGCACCATGTTGTGCCGCGTCCAGTTTGATTCATCCAAAACGGTTGCGTCACTCATCAAGGAGGTATCCGAGCGCACCACAGAGAGCCTCGACTTTCAACACCAGTCTCTTGCCGAAATACAAGCGGCCGCTGAACTTCCCAAAGATATGGTGTTCAACACTGTGCTAGGTTTCCAAAACGCTCTGTTGTTGGACTCGGATGAAACAGCCGGCAACCTTGGAGTCAAAGAGCTCAGCGTATATTCGCCTACCGAGGTACGCAAGACAGACTGAACTCCTTGCGCTTTTGATGGCTAATGGCGAGAACAGTACGATATCGGTGTCCTCGTTGACATAGCATCCAAGTCCCCTTCGGTCTTATTGGATTATTGGACTCATAAGATTTCGCCAGCGCAAGCGGATATGCTTGCCGATACCCTTGCCCAAGTTGTAACGACTGTCGTGTCCCATAGCGATTACAAGATTGGGGAGTTGGATGTCGTTTCGTCAAACCAATACCAGCGAATGGTTGACTGGAACGTCAGTTCAATTTCGGAACACGGTAACTTCCCTCAAGGTACGTCAACCCTCCATAGTGTTTTCCATGAGCAAGCATTGTTATGCCCCACGTCAACCGCCGTGGTAGCCCACGATGGGCAACTGACTTATAGCGAACTCGACACACTCTCAACTCAACTATCCCATCATTTGGTATCTCTTGGCGTGAAACTTGAGACTCTAGTGCCCTACTGCTTTTCCAAATCCATGTATACAATCGTGGCTATTCTTGGAATTTTGAAAGCAGGGGGTGCTGGCGTTCCGCTCGATCCCAAGCATCCTGCAGATCGTCTCGACACTATCCTGGATGACACGAGTGCCGCAATTGTCGTCGCGGCCCCCGAACACAGTCACTTGTTTCAACACAGAGCTGCGGCGGTGGTTTCCCTGGATGACACCTTCTTCCGCGGTCTCCCAGAGGTCTCGGAGGCACCTCGCGGCACTGCCACGGCAGACACTGCAGCACTGGTTGTGTACACGTCGGGTAGCACTGGTGAGATATAGTCAAATGGCGTCAACGGGTACTTATGACTAACCTGAACCAGGTGTCCCCAAGGGCGTCGTGTCTATTCATCGAGCGATGGCGACCAATATCAAGGCATTCAGCGCTGCATGGGAGATGAATGAGAAGTCTCGCGTCCTGCAGTTCTCCTCTTATACTTTCGATGCCAGCATTCTTGAGATGTTCGGTCCCCTTTTTTACGGGGGTTGCAGTCTCATTCCATCTGAACAAGAGAGAGTGAACGACCTGCATTCGTTCCTGAAACGCACAAACTGCACCTGGATCATTAACACCTCGACTGTCATGAGCATGATTACGCCAGAACAAGCACCGAGTCTCGAGACTCTTGTATTGGGAGGGGAGCCTCTCTCCCGAACGGTGCTTGAGACGTGGGCACCCCATACCACGATCTACAACGGCTACGGCCCGGCCGAGAGTGCCATCATCTCAACAACCTCGCCCAAGCTCACCGCTACCTCTCAAGCCAACCTGATCGGAAAGGGCGTGACGGGAGCTGTGTGGATCACTAACACGTCGGACCCTGACAAGCTGATGCCCATTGGGTGCATCGGTGAAATCAGCATCCAAGGCCCGGGAGTGTCGCGAGGCTATCTCAACGCACCCGAGAAGACCGCGAGCGTGTTTTTCGACAAGCCAAAATGGTCTCACCCCTCGTTCGAGCCATACTCTCGAATGTACAGAACTGGTGATCTGGGCCGCCTCAACAGCGCTGGCTTTGTTGAAATTATGGGTCGAAAGGATAACCAAGTCAAGTTGCGTGGCCAGCGTTTGGAGCTGGGCGAGGTCGAGTACCAGATCGCGTCGCACGACCAGGTCAGGCAATGCACTGTCGTCAAGGGCTCGAAAGGTCTCTGCAAAGAGCGCCTTGTGGGTCTTGTATCTCTCCGCGGGGAGAACAAGCCTAAGAGTTCTCATATCCAATTGGCAGAGAATGACAGTGGCAACGCTACAGCCCAGGTGGTCTCTGAGATTCGAGAGACGCTGACTGGAGCGCTGCCCGGGTACATGATCCCCTCACTTTGGGCCGTCCTGGAGGAGCTCCCAATGACCTCCAACGGCAAGATCTTTACCAAGGGTCTCCAGCAATGGGTTGATGAGATGAGCCAGGTTGACTTCATTCGAGTCACTCGATCATCCAAAGATGGCGGAAGTGAGATGGAGGAGGATTCGAACATGTCGGGAACCGAGCAGAAGATTCAAAAGATCTGGGCTCGTGTTCTCAACCTCCCCATCGAAGCAATCAAACGGTCCAGCACCTTCCTGTCAGTGGGCGGAGATTCGGTCACGGCGATGCGTGTTATGTCGCTCTGCCGGGCTGAAAGACTTTTGGTCACCGTCCAAGAAGTGTTGCGCGATCAGACACTCGCCAGCCTGGCCACCTGCCTCAAGACGATGGGCGCACCCGCGGCGTCCGAGACCGTCGAAGAGGTATTTGACACGGCTGTCGAGTTGCACCCAATCCAAAACCTCTTCTTCGATACCCAGGGTGTATCAAACCGATGGAACCAGAGCTTCATGCTGGAGTTGCGAAGACCCATTCCAACCGCGCGGCTTCGCGGCGCGCTCGAGTCTCTCGTCAAACGACACTCCATGCTGCGTGCCCGCTTCCAGAAGTCATCCGACGGGAAGTGGACGCAACAGATCCCAAGACCCGATGAGGAGGTGGTTCGTAAATCTTTCACCTTCGATACTGCTGTTATAGCAGAAGATGGCTCGATGGAAACACATGCGAACCTGGTTCAGAGTCGACTCAGCATCGAAGATGGACATGTTTTCACAGCAACACTCATGCAAAAGGGTGGACACCAGTACTTGTACATGGTTGCCCATCACCTGGTCATTGATTTGGTCTCCTGGCGAGTCCTCTTCCAAGACCTTGAAGACATTCTATCAAACACCCCACTCAGCACTACTCTGGCTACGCCCTACACGCAGCTCTCTAAGGAGCGTATTGCCAAATCAGGTACCCCGGCCGAGCATCAAGACGTACACACTCCCGCGGACTGGAGCTACTGGGATTTCGAGGAACAAGTCAACCTTGAGAAGGACTCCCGCCAGCTTAGCTTTTCGCTGGATCAGACTGTGTCTGGTCAACTTCTCGGTGCATGCAACAACATGCTGAGGACGGAGCCAACCGATCTCTTCATTGCAGCCATTCTCAACTCGTTCGCAGAGGTCTTCACTGATCGCAACGTGCCTGATGTCTTCGTAGAAGGCCATGGCCGAGACCACGAAGCGTTCGAAGGAATGGATGCCACAGGCACTGTTGGGTGGTTTACCTCGATTTGGCCTCTACCCATTCCAATCACATGGGCAGGGCAGAATGTAGATCTTATGCAGACCATTCGAGCTACCAAGGACACAAGAAGACGCCAAGAGGGTCCCGGCAAGAGCTTCCTGGATGCCGCCATGGCCCGAGGCTCATTGGACGATGTGTCAATGGAAGTCATCTTCAACTACGAAGGGCAATATCAACAGTTGGAGAACTCAGACGGACTATTCCAGATGCTTCCTCTTCCTGCCTCTGACATGGCTACTGATGCGAAGCGTACCGCCCTGTTTGAGATTACGGCAGTTGTCAAGGATGGCAAGGTGGCATTTGACTTCGTCTTCAACGCCAAGTCGGCCCGCCAGGACCAGATTGGCGAGTGGATCAAGAAGGCCGAACTTACCTTGACCAAGATCGCAACTGAGCTGCCAGTCACGAGGAAGATGTACAGCTTGTACGATTTCCCCCTCCTTCAACTTGATTATGACAACCTGCGGACGTTTGTCGATGACCTGGAAGCCCGACTTCAACCTGTGCGCCCACAGGATAGCCCCTTCGAGATCGAAGAGGCTTACCCCTGTACAGGCATTCAGGAAGGCCTGATCCTAGCCCAAGGCAAGGACTCTGGCAACTACGCAGTTCATGAGACACTAGAGGTGGTTTCAGCTGCAGGGAAGCCTATTGATCTCTTGCGTTTACGAGACGCTTGGATGCAAGTCATCAACCGTCACCCAATACTGCGGACTGTCTTCGTGGATCACCCGACCGACACCGGATACCACGTGCAAGTCGTCCTACCTCAAGTGCTCCCGGCCATTGAAATTTCAACCGCTCAGTCAGTTGACGAGGCCCTTTTGCGGTGGAAGAACATTGGCAAGAACGACTACCCCGCCGGGCGGCTCATGCATCGTGCCAGCATCTGCAGCACTGCTGGGGGTCGGGCTCTGGTCAGATTTGACTTTAGCCACGCCATACTTGATGCGCAATCTTGCCAAGTGCTATTCAGGGATCTTACACGAGCGTACGCTGAAGGGCTTGACGCGGACGCAAGCATCCCGCGATTCAGTCAAGTTCTGCAACATATGCAGAGCCGTGACGAGGCCTCCGATAAGGCATTCTGGGAGGCCGAACTTGCTGGCGCAGAGCCATGCTGCCTCCCGACTCTTTCCGACACACCTGACGAGAACAAGCTTGAGATCCAGACCCTCGAGCTTGGAATCTCCGCCGACGCAGTACATACATTTTGCAAGCAGCACAGCGTGAGCCCCTTTGCTGTCTTGCAAGTGGCCTGGGCCAGGGTGCTCAGCGCCTACACCTCGATGGATCGGGTCTCTTTCGGATACCTTACCTCTGGACGTGATGCCCCCATTAACGGGATCGAGGAGGTCGCTGGAGTTCTTGTCAACATGCTGGTCGCAAATGCGAAGGTGGACTATGGACTAGCCGCAATCGATGCGGTGAAAGCCATCCATCACAGCTACACCCAAAGCCTGGACCACCAGTACTGTTCTTTGACAGAGGTGCAGCATGCTCTCGACCTTGGTGGTCAGCCGCTGTTCAACACTTGTATCGATTTCCAGCGAACCGCCGACGACGATGAGTCGTCAACTGGCATCTCCCTGCGACCTCTGGATTTCCATGACCCTACAGAGTTCGCTCTCTCGCTGCACTTTGAGCTCAACCAGACGAAGGTATCTGCCTACATGTCTCACTGGTCGTCGACATTAAGCCCTGCTTACGCCCAGAACATCGGAGAGGCATTGGTACTAGCCTTGCAAACCATCATGAAGCAGCCGAAAACCAAGCTGGGAAGCATCGATCTCATCGGCAACGATACGCTGCATAAGTATATCGACATCAACACTCCGGCGCCCGTTGTCAAGTATGAATGTCTCCACGACACTTTCCGACGCCGTGTGCAGATGACGCCCAGCGCCCCAGCCGTGTTCTCGACTGACATGAGCTTGACGTACGCCGAGTTGGATCTTCTTTCCACTAAGCTGGCAAACAAGCTTCTGCGCATGGACGTAGGACCCGAGATCAACGTCTTGATTTGCTTTGAGAAATCTGCATGGGCGATTGTGTCCATGATCGCGATCTGGAAAGCCGGTGGCTGCGTTGTCGCAATTGACCCTTCGCACCCTGCTTCCCGCCTCAGAGGCATATCCGAGGATGTGTCTGCCCGTATCGTACTGGTTTCCCCAGGCACTATTGAAACGATTCGAGAGGCCCTCGATGCACAGATGAAGACGGTTGTCGTCGACTCGGAGAGCCTGAGCGCCCTGAAAGACGAGCGTCCCACCGTCACGTCCGTGAAGCCGGAGAATACCGCATACATCAACTTCACCAGTGGTACGACCGGCAAGCCAAAGGGCGCGATTCTCGAGCACCAAGCCGTCGCGAGCAACGTGGGACCGATCACGAAAGCGGCAGACATCAACAACACGTCGCGAGTCATCCAGTTCTCGTCCTACGCCTGGGACGCTTTCTATTGCGAGACCATCATGCCTCTCCTGTCTGGTGGATGTGTCTGCGTTCCCAACGACCACGAGAGATCCTATGATCTCGCCGAGTTCATGAGACGCGCCAAGTGCACATGGGCCATTTTCACTCCGTCCTTCTCGAGGCTTCTTGCGCCTTCCGACGTTCCCGACCTCCGCACACTGATGCTAGGAGGCGAGGCAATGTCCGCCGACGATGTGGTGACCTGGTCCAAGTCGGTAGTCCTCCAGAATGGGTACGGCCCGTGCGAGACCTCCATGATTGCTCTTATACAACCCAAAGTCGTCGATGTCCGCAACGGGTCCAATTTGGGACATCGTTTGGGCCAGACCGTTTGGGTTGTAGACCCCAGAAACCCCCAGAGACTTGCCCCGATTGGTTCTCCGGGTGAGCTTCTCCTGGGTGGACCTCCCCTGGGGCGAGGGTACATCAACGACCCTGCGAAGACTGCAGCTGCGTTCGTGTCAGCTCCTGCATGGTTCACTTCCAATGCGAGCTTGAGCGAGCAAGGATTCACTTCTCGGTTCTACTGCACTGGCGATCTTGTCCGCGTTAATGCAGATGGGACACTCAACTTCCTTGGGCGAAAGAACAGCGACCAAGTGAAGCTGCGCGGCCAGCGCATGGAACTTGGCGAGGTTGAGCAATGCATCATGTCCAGCACGACGACATTGAAGCAAGTAGCTGCTGCCGTCATCTCTCGATCCGGCAATGCTGGCGACAAGCAACTCGTTGCCTTCGTCAATACCTCAGAGTCTACCGACCTGAACAGGAAGCCAGAGACATTACCTATGTCTGACGACTTGCTCAAGGACCTCCAAGCTTTGACGACAACTATGGCAACCAAGGTTCCCTCCTTCATGATTCCCTCCATGTTCATCCCAGTCAATCGCATCCCACTGAGCGCGTCAGCAAAGATCGACCGAAGGGCGTTGACCGATTTGGCTTCCCAGATCCCCGAGTCCAGTGTTGCTCGTTACTCACTGACTGGACTTTCCGAGTCTTGCCCCCCAACAACACCCATGGAGGTGAGCCTGCACGGCCTCTTTGCTACATCGTTGGGCGTTGAGGCTGCGTCACTGTCCATCGCCGACAGCTTCTTCCATCGTGGAGGCGACTCGATCAAGGCGATCAAGCTTGTGGCAGCGGCACGAAACGCCAATGTCAACATGACTGTCGTGGACGTCTTCAACCACCCCACTGTCAAGGAGCTTGCCGGTGTAGCCACCTTCCTCAACACCACGCCAGATGACCCCGCCTCGCGCAACGACGGTCGGGAAGCCTTCATCAAGGAAACGAAGGCGCAAGTCACCAACGTCGCGGTCGAATCGCACAAGCTCAAAGCTAGCCAGATCCAGGACGTTTACCCCTGCACAGAGCTGCAAGACGCCATGTTGTCAATTTCTCTGGGCCAGCCAGGTGCATATGTCATGCAGCTCGTCACCTCCATCTCCGAGGATGCTGATCAGGAGGCGTACATCGACGCTTGGAAGGCTGTGCGAAGGAACAACGACATCCTGCGAACAAGAATCGTGAGCGCAGCTGGCAAGCGCTACCAGGTTGTGTACAATGACCGGATGATCATCAAGAATGCAGATTCTCTTGAGGATTATCTGGCTTCCGACAACAAGAAGCCGATGGAATATGGCGAACCTCTTGCACGCTTCGCCATGATCGATGATGGAGAGAAGCAGCACATGGTGTGCACTATGCACCATTCCATCTACGATGGGTGGTCTGTCTCACTCATCATGGAGCAGCTCACGCAGGCATACCAGTGGGAGCCACTTCAGAAGCCGCCTCCATTCGCCGACTATGCTTGGCACGTCTTCGACCAAGACCGTGTCGTCGCCGAAAAGTTCTGGGCCTCTGAGCTGGCCGGCGCGACAACATGCGATTTCCCCCGCATGCCATCGCCCACTTACCAAGCCAACGCCCGCCAAAGCGCCGACCGAACCATGAGCCTGAAGCATAGCCAGTCCGGCATGCCTCTCGCAGCCATCATCAAGGCAGCGTGGGCGATACTGTTGGGCCAACACTCTGGTTCACGCGATGTCGTCTTTGCGTTGACCAATGCTGGCCGCAACTTGGATCTGCCGGGCATTGCTGATATGATCGGCCCGACCATTGCCACAGTCCCAGTTCGGGTTCAATTCGATTCGTCGGATAGCATCAAAGATATGGTATCCAAGGTGCACAAGGGGTCTATCGCGATGGTCCCGTATGAGTACCTTGGACTGCAGCACATTCGCCACCTTGACGCCTCTTGCGAGGCCGCTTGCCAATTGCGAAGCTTGCTGGTCGTCCAGCCAGGTGCTCTTGACGATGCGGAAACCTTACCCATCCCCGGTGTTGAGAATGTTCCTGTCGACACCGGCAACTTCTTCACACAGCCCTTAGTGGTGGAGTGTGCCTTGGGATCTGACAAGATCAAACTCTCGGCAACCTATGATGACCAGGTTTTGAGCTCTGTCGAGACAGATCGCCTGCTTGCTCAGCTTGAGCACTTCATCCGCCAATTGAGCGTGAACATGGAGAAGACTGTGGGCGACATGGACCTCGTCTGCCCCGAGGACAAGCTCGACTTGAACACCTGGAACGCCAAGGAACCGCCAAAGGTGACCAAGTGTGTCTGGGACGTCATTGCGACGAGGACACAAGAAACGCCAGACGCCGTCGCCGTCTCATCCTGGGATGGGGAAATGACCTACGATGAGCTCGACAGGCACGCGTCACGCCTTGCTGCCCATCTCAGCCACTCGCTCGGAGTACGAGGTGAGTCGCTGGTCCCGTTGGCCTTCGAGAAGTCGGTATGGGCGGTCGTGGCGATGCTGGCGGTGATTAAAGCGGGCGGCGCATTTGTCTTCCTTGACGACAAGTTGCCGCCAGCACGGCAGCGATTCGTGGTGACATCAACCACATCGCGCTTCCTCCTCAGCTCATCGAAGAATATCGCTGGCTGGGACAATACTCAATGGCGAACTGTCGAAGTCAGCCGAGAGGCTATCGGGAAATTGCCTGACCAGGCCGCGCCAGCGCCTGCCTACCAGCCCGACAGTTTGCTGTATGCCATCTACACGTCAGGCAGCACGGGTACCCCGAAGGGATGCGTCATTGAGCAAGCAGCATTTTTAAGCAGTGCGGCTAGCTACACGAAGCTCCTGAAGATGGGCCCAAGCACCCGCGCCCTTCTGTTCTCCTCTTTCGCCTTCGATGTGAGCTTGATGGAGTCGCTTGCGACTCTTACGGTGGGTGGCTGCATCTGCATCGCCAGCGAGAAGGCATACGAGGCCGGTATCGCCAGCATGATCCAAGAAGCAAAGCCTAACTGGGCATCTCTCACTCCTTCGGTGGCAAGGCTCATGGAACCTAGAGAGGTACCATCCCTCAAGACCCTTGCCCTCGTAGGAGAGCCTTTGACCCAGGACGATGTCAAGACGTGGGCCGGTAGCCTGGAGCTGATGAACGGATATGGTCCCACAGAGTGCGCAGTTCTGTGCATCATCAATGCCAACATGTCGACAAAGACCAAGGCTACAGACACCGGATTCGGCAGCGGTGGACTCACTTGGGTCGTCGATCCCAACAACCCTAACATTCTTATGCCAATTGGATGTCCCGGTGAGCTTCTCATGCAAGGTCCTATCCTTGCCCGTGGCTACCTTGATCTTCCGGAGGAGACAGCATCTGCATTCCTGACCGGATTGAAATGGGCGCCCCAAGGTAGGTTCTACAAGACTGGAGATATCGTGCGATACAGCCCCGACGGATCAATCCAGTGCTTCGGGCGCAAGGACCAGCAGATCAAGGTCCGTGGGCAGAGAGTCGAACTCGGCGAAATCGAGGAGAACATTGATGCACTCGACGCTGTCAGCCAGGCGTGTGTCGTGTTCCCGAAGTCTGGGCCGTACGAGAAGAAGGTCGCCGCCGTCGTCGTGCTTGAGCAGTTCGCGGCTCTCGACTCCGCCCCTCTCCAACTCATCTCGGCCAAGCAGCAGAAGTTCGCAGGAACCATGGTCAACCAGATGCGCGACGCCCTGTCGGAGAATCTGCCCAGCTACATGGTCCCGGAAGCCTGGATCCTCGTCACTGCTCTCCCCATTTCCCTTTCGGGCAAGAGAGATCGCTCGGCCATTGGTCGATGGACAACGGAGATCGACGCAAAGCAACAAGAACAGATCGACAACCTCCTTGCCCCTACCACGATCGAGTTTGCTAAGACCGACGACGAGAAGAGGCTCCATGCCATTGTGACCGAGGTGCTCAACCTCGACCCTACGCGGGCAGGCATCAACCTGTCATTCATGAACCTTGGTGGTGATTCCATCAGTGCGATGCGACTGATCGCCAAGTGCAGAAGCCAAGGTATCAATCTCAGTCTCAAGAAGCTGATGAGCAGAGCCAGTCTGTCGCAGCTGGCGACTTTCATGAGTGCCGACGGTACCCAAAGTGCCGTCACTCAAGTCGCCGCTGACGATCTCGGAAAGCCATTCGATCTCACACCCATTCAGCAGCACTATGTGGATCTTCATGCCCAATGCCCGCCTATGGATTCGGACACCGAGTTTACTGGCCGTCGTCGCTTCCACCAGAGCTTCTTCATGAAGCTGACACGAACAACCAGCCCTTCGGATGTGACCGTGGCCATTCGAAAGCTTGTTGAGCGACACCCAATGCTGCAAGCGACCTTTGGCCAAGACGCAAAGGGTCAATGGCAACAGACCATCGGAAAGGCTCCCAGTACAGTCGATTGTATCTGGGTCAGCGACGCTAAGACCATGGAAGCAGCGTCGACAACACTCGCTTCCGCCAACAGCCTGGACGTCATCAACGGTCCTGTCTTCCGTGCCGTGTTCTTCTCAAATGACATCGAGGGTCAAGGCCAACTGCTGTTCCTGACTGCACACCATCTGGTGATCGACTTGGTGTCGTGGAGAATCGTATTAGACGAACTGGAACAGAGCCTCCGAGGGCAGACACTGCCTGAGCCGACTGGGTTGAGCTTCCAGTCGTGGATGAAACTTCAAGCCGACCACGCTCGACTCAACCTTGGACCACAGAAGGCCTTGCCGTTTGATATCCAACCCAGCAACCTCTCGTACTGGGGCATCTCAACACCGGCCGAGAATACTTATGGCATGGCCAAGAGTCAAAACTTCAGCATCAGCAAGGACCTAACTTCGCTACTGATCAGCCAGAGTCACGAGGCACTTCGCACCGATGTGGTAGATGTGCTACTGGCGTCCGCTTTCCGGGCCTTCAGCGACATCTTCACTGACCGGGAGGTCCCTAACATGTTCGTTGAAGGACATGGTCGGGAGACCTGGGATGAGTCCATCGACATTGGATCAACTATCGGATGGTTCACTGCCCTCTGCCCTGTTCATGTGCCTGTCAAGCCCGAAAGCACGACCATTGAAACCCTGCGCCAGGTCAAGGATGTGCGTCGCAAGATCCCCCAGAACGGATGGGCGTACTTTGCTTCGCGATACTTGAACCCCGATGGCCAGACTGCGTTCAAGGATGACCATATGGCAGAGATCATCTTCAACTATGCTGGGCAGTTCCAACAGCTGGAGGTTGAGAACCAACTGCTCGTTCCTTTCGAGGGCGAGGTGCCAGAAGAGGCGTCCGACCTTGGCCCCGATACTCCACGCCTCGCTTTGATCGAAGTATCCGCCGTTATCCAGGGCGGCCAGTTGCAGATGTCATTCAACTTGAATGATCGCATGAAGCACTTCGACCGTCTTGGCGAGTGGGTGCATTTGGTGCAATACACACTCGAGACTCTGATCATCAGCCTGTGCGACCAGCGTCAGAAGTCGGTACCAACGCTGAGCGACTTCCCGCTCTTGGACACAACCCATGACAAGCTTGACGAGGAGGTATCTGAGGCATGCGCCCGATTTGGCGTGTCAAATTGGACCGAGTTGGAGGACATCTTCCCCTGTTCGCCACTCCAGACCGCCATGCTCCTCAACAACTCCATGAACGCCGAGCAATACCGCAGCTGCGTGATATTCAACTTGACTTCGCCTTCGGCGATGACGGCTGAAACTCTGAGCGCCGCATGGACCAAGGTCGTTGCCCACCACCCTTCACTCCGAACTGTCTTCATGGAGACCAAGACATCCAATGGAGCATTTGACCAGGTTATCTTCAAGAGTCTGGCTCCCCAGGTCAACATCCTTGAAGTACACGGTGATTCTGCCCTCGCTACTTTGGAGGGCCGCGCTCCGGCGGATTGGTCGAACGGCGCCCCGCATGTCTTGACCATCATTTCGACATCCGCCGGCGTGCTATGCAAGCTTGAGATTAGCCATGCCCTGATGGATGGTGCGTCGATGGACTTGCTCTTCGGCGATCTCGTTGCTGCTTTGGAGGACAATCTGGACGATGAGCCGAGCCCATCGTACCATGGCTACATTGCCTATCTTCAAGAGCAGGACTCCAAGGAAGCGTTGTCGCATTGGATGACCTACCTCAAAGGCGCAACCCCTTCTGCCATCCCTCAGATCAAGCCTGTTGCGCAGTCTGCCGAGGCCAACGAAGCCTCCAAGGTCGAGGTACCCCTGCCCGAAGGCACCGCACAAGCGCTCAACAAGTTCGTTGAGACCCAGGGCATCACACAAGCATCGGTGATCCAGGCTGCTTGGGCCATGGTCTTGCGTCGCTACACCCAGTCCGACGATGTCTCGTTCGGTTACGCAACCGCGGGCCGCAACATGCCTATTGAGGGCATCGAAAAGACAGTCGGTCCTTTCATCAATGTCCTTCCGTGCAGACTCGATATGAGCGACGATACCATGGACATTCGTGGTTTGGCCAACAAGGTCCAGCAAGACTTCTTCGAGTGTCTCCCTTTCCAGCACACGTCGCTTGCCGAAATCCAGCATGAGCTACAACTCCCGAACCGCGTCTTGTTCGACACGGTGGTGTCAATCCAGCGCTTCAACGACGCGTCGATGAGTTCCTCAAGCGGGCTTCAGATGGATGTTCTGAACAGCCGCGACCCGACGGAGTTCACTCTTACTCTCAACGCCGGTTACTCGGCAGACAGTGTGGGCTTTGTTATCAGATACAACCAGCAAAACGGCGTGACAAGCGCCAGGGCGAAGAGCATCGCGCACGCATACCAAGCTGCCCTGAGTGCAATCATCAACAACCCCGAGCAGAAGCTTCGAAACGTCAGCTTGCTCAGCAGCCATGACCAGAGCACCATTGAGAAGCTCAACGATCATGTGCCTGCCGTCGTCGATCAATGCATCACGGAAAGCATCAAGCTGCGTGCAAGCTCTCAACCCAGTGCCCCAGCGGTGTCTGCCTGGGATGGCGAGCTCTCTTACAAAGAGCTGGACGAGCTGACGAACCGTCTCGCAAGACACCTGGTCCGCAAAGGTGTCAAAGCGGGTACCATTTTGCCCATCTGTTTTGAGAAGTCACTTTGGTCTACTGTGACGGTTCTGGCTATCCTGAAGGCAGGCGCTTCGTTCCTACCCTTGAATATGAACGACCCCGAGGAACGCGTCAAATCTCTGCTGGAAGAGGCTGATGCGCACCTTGTTCTCACATCATCCAGCCAAGCTCGGAAGTTTGATGGGGTTGTTGATACCCTCGTCGTCTCCGGGGCCCTCATCAACGGTCTACCCCCAGCCAAGGACGACGAGCTACCCACGGTCAGCCCAAGCGGTGTCGCATACATCCTGTTCACCTCAGGTTCCACGGGTAAGCCCAAGGGTGTTGTCATTGAGCACCGCGCCCTTGCCAGCAGCATTGCCGAACATGCGCCTGCTATTGGACTCAACCGTTCTACGCGTGCGCTCCAGTTCGCGTCGTACTCCTTCGACGCCTCAATCACGGAAATCCTGGCAACTTGGGTGTTCGGAGGCTGCGTCTGTGTCCCGTCCGAGGAGGAGAAGACGGCCGACATTGAAGGTGCCATGCGACGCATGCGCGTCAACTTCTCGATGCTGACGCCATCCGTGGTGCAGCTCTTGTCGCCCGAGAATGTGCCGTCTCTGAAAACACTGGCACTCGTTGGAGAGGCAGTTCCGAAGAGCTTGATTGAGAAATGGTCTCACAAACTCAATCTCCTGACTGGTTACGGACCGACAGAGACGACTGTCTTCGCTTCGGTTGGATGTCTGGAGGACCCCAACGACGCTGGCCTGATTGGCAAAGCAGTTGGCTCGCAAACGTGGGTGGTTGACCCCGCCAACCATGACTTGCTAGCACCCATCGGCTCCCTGGGCGAGCTGGTTCTTAGCGGACCGACGCTAGCCAAGGGTTACCTGAACAGCCCCGAAAAGACGGACGAGGTCTTCAAGACAACCCCGGCCTGGTCCACCCCCGCTGTCATTGGTCGCATCTACAAGACTGGCGATCTGGTATACTACCGAGACGATGGGAGCCTCATGTACGCCGGCCGCAAGGATGGCCAAGTCAAGATCCATGGCCAGCGTATGGAAGTCGGCGAGGTCGAGCACCAGATCCTCGAGTGCCTGCCCCCGCATTCGGAAACGTCTGTTGCTGTCCTGAAATCCGACACGAGCTCCGTCCAGCGTTTGGTCACCTTCATCAGCATCCCAGGCTTCGAGGGTGTGTCTGCTTCGTCTCCAGGACTCGCCAACTTCTCCGACAAGCTGAGAGATGCCCTCTCCAAGCTGCAGAAGGATTTGTCCGAGAAGGTCGCTACTTACATGGTACCCTCTCTGTACATCCCCATGACATCCTTGCCTAAGTCGACAGCTGGCAAGGCCGACCGCAAAGCCATGTTGCAGCTTGCCGAGTCCCTGTCTCAGGAGCAGATCGATCTGTTCTCTCTACGGGGCGCCGGCGGAAAGGAGGTCTCGACCCAGGCCGAGCAGTTTGTGCAGTCAGTCTGGTCATCCATCCTGGGCATCTCACTGGACGCCATCTCCTCCGAGGACAATTTCTTCAAGCTGGGAGGTGACTCCCTGTCTGCCATGAGAGTCGCATCGCAAATGCGCAGCGACAACGTCCATATCTCGGTCACGGAGCTCTTCTCCCACCCGATTCTGTCGGAGCTGGCTATCATCGTGGAGGCGAAGACCGTGGACGCCGACTCCGTATCGGTGACTGAGGTCTCGCCTTTCGAGCTTCTGTCCGACAAGCAATGCGTTATCGACAGGATCGAGAAGACGGTTGGGGCGTCTATGCATTCTGTGGAGGACGCCTACCCGGCAACGCCTCTCCAGGAAGCCATGTTTGCAGTCACACAGACAAGCGACACTGCTTACGTCAACCGCATGGTCTTCCAGATCCCTCAAAACATCGACATGAACCGCTTCAAGAAGGCCTGGGAAGCCGTGTATGCGGTGACGCCAATTCTTCGCACGGCGCTCGTCAATACCGAGGCGCTCGGCACCTGCCAAGTTGTATACCATCGTCCCCTGCCCTGGTTTGAAGCCGACTGCAGCCTGGCGAGCTACCTGGCCTCTGATTCTCAGACTTCCATGTCGGAAGGCGATGTTCTCACCAGATATGCAATCATCCATGACGGAGCTGTGCACTGGTTCATTTGGACAGCCCACCACGCTGTCTACGATGGTTGGTCGGCTGGCGCACTGTTTGATTTGGTTCATGCAGCCTACATCAGTGGTGTGGCTCCTCGGACACCGGCTTACAGCAACTTCATCCGATACATCTGCGAGTCGAACGCGGACGACACCAATGAGTACTGGAACACCACACTTGATGGCTACACCCGAACGGATTTCCCCTCCCTTCCACAGCCTGATTACCGCGCCAGTAGCGATCAGTCAGTTGTTCACTCCATCAAGCTACCTGTCGCCAGACAGAACACCGATATCACCCAGGCTACCATTATGCGAGCCGCCTGGGCGCTGGTGGTCGGAAAGCTCAGTGATACTACTGACGTCGTCTTTGGTATGACCCAGAACGGAAGGAACACACCTGTCGCTGGCATCGAGGAGATGCAAGGGCCGACTATTGCGACCGTCCCCGCAAGGGTTCGCATTGACGCCTCCAAGACCATCTCGGAGTATCTCCAGGGGGTGCAAAAGCAATCAGCCGACTCGATCCCGCATGAGCAAGCTGGGCTTCAGAACATCCGCACCCTCTGCCAAGGGGCTCAAGATGCCTGCGAGTTCAACAACCTGCTCGTCATCCAGCCCAAGAGCGAAGATGAGGGTGACGCCTGGCTGGTTCCGGCTGCTGGGGAACTGAACAAGTTCGACAACTTCCCACTCTCTATCGAGTGTGCCATTGGAAAGGATGGACAAGTGGAGCTCATCGCCCATCTCGACTCCCACCTGCTCTCCACGCACCAGGTCCAGCGCATCCTCTTCCAATTCAGCCATGTCATCCGCCAGCTCTCCGAAGCTAACACCGAGACTCTGATCTCCGAGGTCGAGTTCTTCACCCCCGAGGATCGCGATACCATCTGCAATGAATGGAACTCCCAGATCCCAGGTGTGGTTGAAGCATGCCTTCAGGACAAGGTCGAAGTCAATGCTCGCCAGTACCCTGACAAGCAAGCGATTGACTCCTGGGATGCATCAATGACCTATTCGGAGCTGGATCAGATGTCCACACATCTGGCATACAAGCTTATCGATGCTGGTGTAAAGCCTGGCGATTTCGTCCCACTGTGTTTCGAGAAGTCGGCATGGGCCGTTGTTTCCATGCTGGCCATCATGAAGGCTGGAGCGGCGTTCGTGTCAATTGATCCCGAGCACCCAGAGAACCGCAAGCAAGACATCATCGAACAGACCAACGCCAAGGTTCTGCTGGCTTCCAAGACCGCCCCAGCTCTATCGATCGACCAGACGTTGGTGGTCTCCGCCGATGCCTTGTCCAGTTACCAACAAGCTACGGTGGCATCATCTCTGCCCCCCAAGGATCCTAGTGGGCTTGCCTACCTCATCTTCACCAGTGGCAGCACTGGTCGCAGCAAGGGAGTCATGATGTCGCATCGCGCAGTCTGCTCTAGTCCCCAGATGTTGGATTTGGGTGGTATTGGCCTCACCCGGGAGTCCAGAGCTTACCAGTTCCCGTCTTACGTCTTTGACGCATCCATCTACAACATTTTCGGGGCCCTTTCCGTAGGTGCCACGTTGGTGGTGCCGTCTGACGAAGATAAGCTCACGAATCTCGCCAAGTCGATGCGTGACGCCAAGGTTACATTCACCATCATGACACCCACTGTCAGTCGTCTGATCGCCCCAGAAGATGTTCCGACACTCCGCACTCTCAAGCTTGGAGGAGATGCCGTATTCCAAGAGGATGTCGACAAGTGGGCCTCCAAAGTCCGAATGCTGCAAGGTTACGGCCCGGCGGAAGCTACCGTTTTCGTCACCTGGACCGAAATCACACCCCAGAGCGTGCCTAGCAATGTCGGACCTGCCACCAGGTCCCGGCTTTGGGTTGTGGATCCCGACAACCACGACAAGCTTACACCCATCGGCATGGTGGGTGAAATGCTCATCGAGGGGCCGACCCTCGCCAACGGATACCTGAATGACGAAGAAAAGACCGCCGCGGCGTTCATTAGCAGCCCGGCATGGTGCCATGGTGAAGCAAGACGATTCTACAAGACGGGCGATCTGGTGCGCTACGCCGATGATGGTTCGTTCTTGTTCATCGGCCGCAAGGATGCCCAGGTCAAGATTAACGGCCAAAGAGTCGAACTGGGCGAAATCGAGAACCATCTCTACAATTTGTTGCCGTCATCCCAATTCGTCACTCTCGTTCCCAAAGCCGGTCCCTCCAAGAACATCCTTACGGTCCTGGTAGCCAACACCACCGCAGACTCGGTCAAGAGACTGGAGTTCATCGAAGATGCCTCCGCCAAAGAGTCTATCAGCAAGGCTGTTACGGAAGTGCGTGAGGCCATGCCGTCCCGGGTTCCCAAGTACATGGTACCTCGTACTTGGTTCGCGGTCGACAGACTCCCTCTCACTTCGTCGGGCAAGGTCGACCGTAAAGGCATCCAGCGCTGGGTGGAAGAGCTCGACCCAGACGTCGCCCAGGCTGAGACACTTTCGGTCAAGCATGACGCTGCTGGTTTGATACCCACGACGAAGATAGAGGGCATCATACAGCAAGCAATTAGCCGAGTCCTCAATCTGGCACCCGAGAACATCCAGCTGGACAAGACCTTCATGGCCTTGGGAGGTGACTCCATCTCTGGAATGCAGCTGGTATCCCGCGTTCAATCGGCCGGCGTTGTGCTGAGCGTACGACAGCTGCTCCAGAACCATACCATCAGGCATCTTGCTTCGCTTGCGCAGCCTGAAGGCCAACGGGTCGAACTGGCGGATGAAGTGGTTGGCGTACCCTTCGACCTGTCGCCAATCCAGACAATGCTCATTGACTCCATCTACCCCGATGCCATGGAACCTCAGCGGTTCAACCAGAGCTTCCTGGTCCGCTTGAGCCATGAGCTTAGCACGGAGAAGTTGCGAGATGCCTTCTCTTACCTGGTGACTCGGCATTCCATGTTACGATCACGTTTTGAGAAGAAGTCAGAGGGGACCTGGTCCCAGAAGCTCCTGCCGGACTCCGATAGCTCATACCGGTTATCATTCCATGCCGATGGATCTGACCTTGGGAAAATCATGGCGGCTAGCCAGGGTGGCTTGGACGTCTTCGATGGGCCTGTCTTCGCGGCTGATGTCTGCACCGACCAAGACGGCAAGCAAATCTTGTTCATGGTTGCGCACCATCTTGCTGTCGATCTGGTCTCATGGCGCATCATCCTAGGCGACCTCGAGGAATACCTGACGGCAAGCGACTTCGAGGCAACTAAGAAGCCATTGTCGTTCCAGACGTGGTTGTCGCTGCAACAGAAGAAGGCCGAGGAGATTCGACCGGAAACCGCACTCCCCTTTACCCCACCACAAGTACCCCTGGACTACTGGGGAGCACTGACCGAAAGCAACACCTTCAACGCCGTGGAGGAACAATCGTTCTCACTCAACACCAAACTGACATCGCAGCTTCTCACGGACTGCAGTCAAGTACTGGGAACCGACACTGTCGATATCCTCATCGGAGCCTTGAATCATGCATTCTCGCGCACGTTCCAGGACCGCGACTTGCCCACCGTCTTCACCGAATACCACGGTCGCGAATCTTGGGATGACTCGATTGATGTCTCCTCCACCGTTGGATGGTTCACCACCCTGGCACCTGTGCATGTCGCCGGCCTTCCTGACGATGGTGTCAAGCCTTTCGTCCGGAAGGTGAAGGACTGCCGCCGAAAGACCCCAATGAACGGATGGTCTTACTTTGCCTCCCGCTTCTTGAACCCCGAAGGGAAGAAGCGATTCGCCCAGAGTGGGCCCATGGAGATTGTACTGAACTTCGTGGGACAGTACCAGCAACTTGAACGAGCCGAGGGGCTCTTCGAGATGGTATCCCGCGATGGATACGGCCCCGAGACTGCTGACATTAGCCCGGATTTGGAGCGCTCCTCAATCTTCGAGATCTCGTCTGGTGTGATGAACGGTCACCTGAACTTCTCAATGATGTGGCCACGCAGTCTTCGCAATCAAAGCCAAATCAAGCAATGGGTTTCCAACATTGAACAATCTCTGGTCGAAGCTATCAACGACCTCCAAGGTACCACCAGAGAGTTGACGGTCAGCGACTTCCCGCTTCTGTCTATGGTGGACGAGGAGTTTGTGAGCTTTGCCGAGGACTCCCTGCCGAAGCACCACATCACCGCTGCCAATGTTGAGGACATCTACCCTGCCACGCCACTCCAGGAAGCCTTGACGATGTCCCGAAGCATCGACGCCGGCTTGTACAATGTCTATGCCATCTACCAGCTCAGCTACAAGGACAAGAAGTTGGTGGATACCGAGAAACTCAAGACCGCCTGGAACGCCGTCGTTCGCCGTCATCAGAGCTTGAGGACCGTGTTCGTGGGCGTTGTTTCCGAACAAAGTGCCCTCAATCAAGTCGTACTGAAAACGATGCCCGACACGACGGTGGAACTCACCTGCGACACGGACGATCAAGCTCTGGAGATGCTCGAAAGTCCAAACAACCTGAGTCCCAGTCTTGCATGGGAAGTAGAGAACCCAGCGCAATTGATCATCTGCAATGTTAGAACATCGGGCACCACTTACTGCAAGATCGCCATCAACCACTCGGTCGCCGATGGCGGTTCCAATGGAATCCTCATCAACGACATCGCAATGGCCTACGAAGGCCTGCTTTCTTCAGAGCGTGGCCCGCTTTACAGCAACTATGTCGCATATCTCCAAAGCCGCGACAGACAGACAAGCCTTGAGTACTGGGGCCAATACCTGAGCGGCCTTGAGCCCTGCATGGTCAACAATAACGCGCGCTCTGGGCCGACCAAAGAACTCCGGGACATCTGTCTCGAGATCCCGCACCCCGAGAAGCTGAGAGCCTATTCTGCTGCGAGGTCTGTCACGCTCGCCAACGTCTTCCAGGCAGCATGGTCTCTAGTACTCCGCAACTTCACCCAGACAGACCAAGTCTGCTACGGATACCTGAACGCCGGGCGTGACTCGCCCGTTGAGGGAATCCGCGAGGCCGTTGGTCTCTTCGTCAACATGCTCGTCAGCCGTGTCGACTTCAATGACACCCTGACAACGGGAGATCTAGTCAAAAAGGTGCACAACGACTACATTGACGCCCTCGACCACCAGAACTGCTCACTGGCCGAGATGCAACGGATTGCCGGTCACCCGCTCTTCAACAGCATCATGTCTTACCAGGTCGCCTCGTCCGGTTCGGCTGATGAGTCCTCTGGGGCACTCACCTTTGACCAAGTCAGCGGTCACGACCCCACTGAGTACCCTCTCAGCATCAGCGTCGCGGTTGCCGACAAGTCCGTCTACGTCACCATTAGCTACTACACGGATATGGTCTCGGACTTCCAAGCAGAGAGCGTGGCCACCGGTTTCGAAAAGGCCCTCGCTGGCTTCACTGACGCAACGCTGGACCTGCCGGCCCGCAACATTCCCGTCCTTGGCGACAGCGACATCTCCAAGATCCAAAAGTGGAATGGAAATGAACCCAAGGCAATTCAAGCCACTGTCCACGAGATGTTCGAGGATCAAGTCAAGGCGAATCCTGACGCCGTGGCGGTGGATTCGACTGAGGTCAGCTGGACCTACAAGGAGCTCGACGTGCTCTCCACTCGCCTGGCACACCGCCTCGCCATCCTAGGCATTGGAACTGGTACCAAGGTTCCTCACTGCCTCCCCGCTTCCCCATGGACGGTAGTGGTCCTGATGGCTATCCTTAAGTCGGGAGCAACCTGTGTGGCTCTGGACGCCAAACACCCCATCGACCGTCTGTACGGTATCATTGAAGACGTCGATGCCGACATTGTCATTACTACATCTCACCACGCCTCCAAGTTCTTCCCGGTGGCGGCGGTGTTGGCGCTCGGTCCAGAAGAGATCACTCGCATTGGCAAAACGGCCCCAAGACGCTTGGGTACTCTGCCAATCGTTCAACCCAGTGATGTCGCCGTTGTCCAATTCACCAGTGGTAGTACCGGCAAGCCCAAGGGAATCTTGCTGGAACACAAGTCGCTGTGTACCAGCGGTGCCTACTATGGTGCTGCCATGGGATACGGCCCTGGCTCACGCGTTATCCAATTCTCTTCCTACACCTTCGATGTCAGCATCAGCGACATTCTCTTCTCCCTCATGAGGGGCGGTACCGTTTGCGTACCCACCGAAGAGGAGAAGCTCAACGACCTGGCGGACTTCATCAACCGTCTGGAGGTGAACGTGGCCGATCTGACTCCGTCAGTCCTTGAGGCGACACTATTCCCTGAGGCCGTTCCGACGCTGAAGACAATCTGTCTCGGAGGCGAAGCGGTCAAGCAAGACAACCTCGAGGCCTGGGGCGACCATGTCAACCTCTGCAACTACTATGGTCCCTCCGAATGCTCCGTCGCCTGTGTCGGACGCTCCCACATCGCATCCACCGATCAAGCTGCCAATATCGGAGTCGGATGCGGTGCGATGACATGGGTCGTCGAGAGTTCCAATGCGCACAAGCTCGTACCACTTGGAGCTGTTGGTGAGCTTGTGCTCGAAGGACCTGTTCTCGCCAGGGGCTACTTGAAGCTGCCTGAGAAGACTGCCGAAGTCTTCCTAGAGGATGTGAAGTGGCCAGGTTTCGATGAGCCCAAGCGTCTGTACCGAACGGGTGATCTCGTGAGGTACAATGCAGATGGAACCTTGGACTTCCTGGGACGAAAGGACACCCAAGTCAAGATCAGAGGCCAACGTGTCGAAACCGGCGAAATTGAACACCACGCCAACCTCTGCTGCCCGCCTTCCATCTCCCAGCTCGCGGTGGAAGCAGTGACCCTGCCCGGTCGAAGTGGCCTGGCCCTCGCCATGTTCGTGGCAGTCGGCGACCAGCCCGATGCCTACGTCGAAGGCGGATTCACACCCGAGCTACACACTGCCCTCCGCAACATGAAAACCCACCTGGCCGCGAATGTACCATCGTACATGCTGCCTTCCATCTTTGTCCCTATGCACGAGATTCCCCGGAGTCTCGCTGGAAAACGCGACCGCCGAGCTCTTCAAGAGCTCGTGTCGGCGCTCCCGGCGGATAACATCCGCACCTTCTCTCTTGCTGACGATGTCAGCGCCAGGAGAGAAGCATCGACTGCGATTGAGCGCAGTCTACGCGGGGTATGGGCCAAGGTCCTCCGCGTGAAAGAGGCGGATATCGGTATTGACGATAGCTTCTTCAAGTTGGGCGGTGACTCCATCTCCGCCATGAGACTTGCCACCGCTGCGACCAAGAGCGGTCTGCAACTTTCCGTCCTGGACATCCTAACCCACAAGACCATCTCCAAGATCGCCGCCCTGGCCGAGACCAAGGTGGACGAAGCCTACGCCACCCAGAGTGTTACTAGCTCTGAGCGGAGTGGCGAGACCTTGGGCAAGTCGTCTTACTTGGACGAGATGCCTGCCCAATTTGACCCCAACGACGTCGAGGTCATCCTACCTACAACGAGCGCCCAGAAGGAACTCCTTCAAGCCTGCAAAGACAGCCCAAGTTCCGGCTACTACCACATTTCTCAAATCATCGAGGTTCTTCCGAATCAGGCGGGAGGCCCCAAGGTAGATGCCGAGCTGCTGCATGGCGCATGGCAGCAGGTCGTCGACCGCCACCCCTCCCTTCGCGCCGTCTTCATCAACACCGTAGGCCAGGTCATTCTCAACCAATACATGGCCGAGGTCGAGCACATCGAGCTTGAAGAATCTGAAGACCTACCAAGCACCGAAGGACATGCACCACTTTGGGCTGAGTTCAGCCCAATGCACCATCTCACCATTGCCACGAAGCCCTCTGGCAAGATTGTGTGTCGCTTCGATATACACCACGCCATCACCGACGGCTTCTCTCTGATGACCATGTTCGAAGAACTGGCCAGCGCATACTCCGGGACGCTCGACTTTGGCCCCGGTCCCTCGCTCCAAGACTACTTCACTCAGATCGAGTCCCTGGACCGCAAAGCCTCGGCCTCCTACTGGAAGTCCGAGATGGAATTGATCCAACCCCGCGCCTTCCCGCTCACCAAGTCCGTCAGCAGCAGCACTGCGCGCACCAACCTGCGCGAGCTCCACTGCCAAATCGGCGGCGAGAAGCTGCTCGACTTCTGCCTCAACAACGAGACGACGATGCCCTCTCTGGTGTACGCGGCCTGGGGCCTCGTCCTCCAGGCCATGTGCACGAACGATGGCGGCCAGGACGACGTCCTGTTCGCCTACCTCTCGAGCGCACGCGCCATCCTCCCCTCCGAGGCCCTCGGCTTCCTCGTCAACATCGTGCCCCAGCGCGTCCGCGCGTCGGACCTGGCCGACACCCCGTCGCGCTTCGCGCGCAACGTCCACGCCTCCGTGCTCGAGGCCCTGCCGCACTCGCACATGGCGCCCGCGGAGCTCGGGCTCCCCCGGGTCCACACCCTGGTCAACATGCGCAAGTTCGACGACGAGGACCTCCTCGCCGCCTTTGGCGACGACGATGACTACGGCTCCGAGACGAGCGCCGGCTCCAAGCACCAGCAGCCGACGCAGCAGAAGCATGAGATCACGTTTGATGCACTCCCTGGTCCCGACCCCATGGCAGTAAGTTTTCCCCATCCTGTTTTACCTACCTTCTTCGTCTGAGCATAGAACTGACTTTTTACCTCTTTCAGTACGATGTCGTGGTCGCGGTCTCGGAACTGGGCGGCGGGGCGCTGGACGTCACGCTCTCGTTCTGGAACTCTGTTGTAGATGAGGCCGACGCGAAGCGTTCGCTAGATTGCTTGGAGAAAGTGATGGGTATGATGGGACAGGTCGAGGGCGGCGAGGCCATGACTTGTGCTGAAGTTGTTGGTCAGTTGGCTGTCTAAGGAAAACCACAAAAGGGGTGAAAGGGGAAACGAGAAGAAAAAGCGAAGAAAAAGAAAAGAAAAACAACATCACGATCGCTGACGATTTTCTTTGTCATTGAAAATTCCGGCGTTCGGAGTATGGGGGTTGATATTTTGGGTTGGATTTCCTTTGAAACAGCATCACGTTGCTACGTCACATTTCTTATTGTCATATCAAACAAAAGCGGCAAGGGTTTAGATTCATTCGTTTTCTTCATTAGCATTTCATCATAGATCTCATATTATTGATCTCATATTATCAATCTGATCTTTCTTTAATAACTTATGCCGCTGGTTGCCAGCATTCTGTCTGATTCCCAAGGAACATTTTCATCTCAGGGGCCAAGGAAGGGAAATGCTCAAGTTTTGAGGCGCGTAACCTGTGGTATGGCAAGATGAACCTCGATTGGCCCCTTGAGGTTAGTTTGGCCTGATAACCCTTCGGACGACCCTTCTGAGGACCATAATAGAACAACAAGCATGTAAAGCACTAAGACAATAAAACTACCAGCACTTTCGAGATGTGTGTCGCACTTTATCATTGTGTCATTAAAATTTTCAATGAAGCAGCTGATCAGCTGCAGCCTCACGGCGGCCTTAGTATACAACATACATAAGACTAACCTGAATAATGTGGTGTCAAACACGTTATACCTGCAGCTTATAATCACCAGACACGCCCCAACACTTCGCCAGCCTATTCTTCGGGAGTAGAGCCACGCCTACTACTGTCTTACTCTTTTCCTAGATCCACCTACTGTGTCATATCAACGGCATCAACGCCAACAACGCCATCATGTCGGCCCAAGCAAATACGTCACGGTTGCTAGGACTACCCAATGAACTGATTTTCCACATACTGGGAGACCTACATCCTAACGATATCAGCTCTTTTACTCAAACTAATCGGGCATTCCACCAATTCTTCACATATTACTATTTCGACCGATTCTTCAGGCCCACGCCTGGAGGGTTCGAGAGCTTATTTTATCGTGCTGTCAGATTGGATTCTTTGAATATCCTACACTACCTCGCGGACCGCCAAGATGAAATCAACATCTTAGGATTGAAGGAGTGCTCCCCTGGCTTTGTTTTCCCAATCTGGTTCATATCCGGAAGGACACGAGTTGACAAAATCCCAAGTGAGCTCCTTCGTCGATTAAGTGCCAATTTCCATATCGAACTTGGGGACCACGGCTATACCAAGGAGAGCTATCTGAATTTCGCTCTCGCCGGCGATGCACCTCGAGTTGTGTCGTTCCTCGTCCGACACGGTGCTGACGCCGATTGGAGGAACTGGAAAGTGAAAGCTTGGCACTGCCCTGGGGTCACAGAGCTTTGCCTCGCCTTGGCAATGATCAACGTCATCCCGCAAAGGGAGAAGGACGCCGCCTTGATGGTTGCGTGCCGCAACGCTCTACCGAGGACTGCGAAATTTCTTCTTGCCGGGGGCGCAGACCCCGACCATCTCGACGACCTGGGAAGGGGCCCAATACACGTGGCGCTGGTGAGAGAACCCCTATTTTCTCCCTCTAATTGTAGAGGTGAGGAATTTGACGTCTTTAACACCATGGGCGTGCTCATGGACTATGGCGTGCTCATGGACTATGGCGCGGGTGTTCTTCTACCAACCCAAACAGAAGTGGCACACGTATGTGAATCCAGCTGTTATAAGTCGAAACGCTGTGGTCGCAAAGGGCAGACCGCTCTGCACCTCGCGTCTGCTAGCGGCTCTACTCTCTGGGCTCGTCTTCTGCTTGATTGTAGCGGAGCCTCTTCTCAGCGCAACGAAGGCGGCTATACACCACTGTATGAAGCACTGCGCCAAGACGACGAAGAGATGACTCACCTCCTGCTGTCGTCCTCTCCAGAGAACAATCCAATTGTCGATTTCTCCCAAGGAGCCACTGCGCTCCATGTCGCATGCCGTTTTGTTAGCCTTAACGTAACGCTGTACCTGCTGCGCCGCATTGCCGAGGTGGATGTTTTGGACTTCCAAGGACGGACTCCCCTTCAGGAATTGCTTCAAATGACACGACCAACGAGGAAAGATGAGATGGTGAAGATATTGCAGCATCTTTGGTATTATGGGGCGGATCCGGATATACCCTCAGGCGGCCGCACCCCGCGACAGGAAGCACGAGTACACGATTTCTTTGACGTCCGAGATGAGTTCAGATACTGGCAAGAACCTCATGTTCCTGATCGACGACCTGACGTCCCGTCCTTGGACTACCCAAAGTCGCCAGTGTCAAGCGGCAACGCGGTCTTTGAGTGTCAAGCGGCGCCGAGGTTCTCCTTATTATCTCCTGAAAGGTTGTATCACCTGCAAAATAAGCGCCCATACCCCATTATTGATACAGGCGACACATTCTATCCTACTTTTGAGAATATCATTAAGCAATATCGTGAGCGGTTCCTATCTCAGAAAAGGGGTGTTTAGCTTATGAGTGGACGTGCCCTTAAGCGTGGGCCGAAGAAGAGAGTTGCTGCCAGCTTGGAAATGGCTCTCTGAGTTGTGTTCAATAACCACCGAGCATTAAGATTATGAAGATGATTAACCTGAGATCGGATGAGAAACATTGAGTTACGTGTTGCGTGTATTGTGCCAATGCCGCCCATCGTCCAAATGAAGTGTAGCGATAGAGGACAGAGCGTCCCCGCAAGCAATAGCCAAGGCGACGTCTTTTGAACATGAGAAATGGTCGTTCAGCATGTACATGATTGTGCAAAGTACTTCGAGATCGGGAAAATGGCCGATTTCCAGTCGCTCAGCTCCGCTCTTTCAGTAAGTATGCTCAACAACAGCTCGTTCGGCAAGCGTGATAGTAATGCAGCCATGATGGATCTAATAAGAGCGGGCAGTACAAAAGGAGTCGTAAAATGTCTCAGTGTACTGGTGACATTGAAAAGTGTCGGCCAAAAGAACCAGCTGGAAAATGACAAGATTGAGGATGCCCGCTGAAAGGGAGGGCTGATTTTCAGGGAACAAGTCTATACGTTGGTTGTAGAACAACGCTGGGAAGGGTGTTGATGTGATTAGGTGGCTTGGCGCGGTCGTTCCAGGATCGCAGCGGACAGCAGCAGTACCTTCTATGATTTATACATACGGAGGAGTTGAATTGCAAAGAGGGGCAAAGCTGGGGAGTGCTTCTCTTGACATAAGTAAGTAAGTACATATAGGCAAGCAGTCAAGTTTGTTGCAATGAAAACTGACACAGTTGATTACTGTAAGTGGGAATGATTGCGATGTCAATTGTTTGTGAGAAAGTCCATGGACATGTTCCAATTGTTCTGATTCCAGTGGTCAGATACAGTACATGTACTTAAACAGTGTTAGTGGTGGTTTTGATGTCCGTTGTCAGGGCTGCTGTCATCCCAGAAGATGAGTGGGGGAGGGACCCACTAAACAGCAAAACAGCCAGTTGATCATCGCTGTCTGCCGCTGTCGGGCCGCCCCGTAATTAGCCGCTCTCCACTGAAAACTTGAGCAAGCACGCCAGGAGCACGGTAGACGGCAGATACGATTGAATGGAATACGCTTCATTTCCCCCACTACACTACATACACCTCACCTCGCCTGCATGCAAGCCCTTGTTCCAGCTCCAAGCTACAACATCCCACCCAGTACTATCTGCAACTGGTCTCAGCTTACAAATAATCACCAACTTTGATCCCCATCTGCCATCTCATCACCTCTAGTTTCGACGCGTCGCGGGTCCGGTTCTTTTGCCCTTCTCCCCCCACGCCACTCGGCATCATCATCAACATGCAGCAATCATTGGAGATGGACCTCATCACCCTTGACCAGCCCCCCTACCAATCTCCCGAACTGTCCGCCGAGTACCTCCAATGCCTGCAAGGTTTGGTCCATTCGACAGAGACCTTGAAGCAGAAGGGTTTCATCATTCAACAGCTCTCCGCCGCCGACCTGGAGAGAAAGAAGCGATGCCTACGATGCTGTCGAGGTTGGTAAAATCATATCCCCATTGGACTTTACCATCAGCTGCTGATCACTGTACATAGCTCTGAACCCCGGCAAGCCCAGGAAAGCACCCGAGCAGCGACGATCAAGTTTCTCTCCCACCCGCAGTGGCCCGGCCACGGCTTCAAGCTATCGAGATAGAACCTCGCCGGCCAAGCCCTCTTCAGCCTTCTCTACTGCAACCAGGAACCCTTGCGAGGATGATGCACAGTTTCTGCCACCTACCTCACAAAGCAAAAATGGTTCCAAGGACCAGTGCAAGTATCACGACGGGGAAATTGATCGCCTGGTTTGTCGTTGCGACCCTTTCAACTTATGCTTTTTACTGACTAGGATCGCATAGACAAGAAAGTGGACATGCTGCGACAAGCCTGCTTTCACCAAGCCCTGCAAAACTGAGGGTCAACACATCCCTCGGCAGTACAGACCCAACGAGGTGGAGAATAACTGGCAGTTCCACCTCACGCCGCCCGCCCCGCCACAGTCGCAACCCCACGCTGCAGTTGTCTTCGACTGCGAGATGGGAGTCACCGAGGCCGGAGAATCGGAACTCATTCGCCTCTCCGTCGTTGACTACTTCTCCTCCGCTGTCTTACTCGACAGCCTCGTCTGGCCCGATGCCAAGATGAGCACGCTCAACACGCCCTTTTCGGGTGTCTCCTGGAAGGCACTGAACGACGCACGGCGGAAACGGACCTGTCTCTTCGGGCGAGAAAACGCCCGAAGGGCGGTGTGGAACCTGATCGGCCCCGACACCGTCGTCATTGGTCACGGGGCAAACAACGATCTAAATATCTTGCGATGGATTCATCCCTGCATCGTCGATACACTCCTGGTGGAACAGAACTTCAGAAGGCTTCAAGAAGCTGCTGAGGAGTATAGAATCCAGGAAGTCGAGCAGCAAGACCCGGAATCAGTTGGGCCCAAGAAGAACGAGGAGAAAAAGAAGGACGTGGGACCGAACTCCGAGACGAAGCCCTCGGGAGGAGGAAATAATGGAGGCGGAAAGTTTTCCCTGAAGACCATTACACGAGAGCGACTTGGTCGGGCTATCCAACTGAAGGGTAAAGGACATGACAGTATTGAGGATGCCGTTGCTACCAGAGACATACTTCACTGGCATGTAGCTCGGATACTCCAGACCAGTTCTTGATTATTTCATCAAGGCTTGCTGTGAAGCACCTTTCAGGATGATGAGAGACCGGCTGTCCATCTGATAATTTTCCGCAGATTTTGGGCCCTGGTTTTACCACCTTGCTCGAGGTGATGTTTGTTGTATGAGTAGTTTCGCTGATGAGAATTCGGCCGCTAGATAGTTATGATCACAGTTTCTGTGTTAATGAATTTGGACATTCAGTCGCTATTTATTCTCTTTTGCATTCTGATAATCCGTCAGGGCCTGAAATATCCATCCTTTGATGCTGCATTCACAATCACCAGCAAAGGCACAATTAGTAAACTCGAGGGACTGGCCCCCGTTGTACCACTCTGATATCACGCCTTGCCTCCAAAGTCTCTTAATAGTCGAACTCGGTTCTCATATTCTAGCATTGCTGATGATTGCCGATCAAATACCTGTTTCCATATCAGGTGCTGACAGTCGTATAGCTGCCGCAGGGTGCGCCTGTATCGAATGCCGATGCAGTGATCATACGTACGTAAATCCTCTGTGGTAGTAAATAAACCCGACTACAACGTCCTTCAGTTTTCCCAAACGTTCTTCATCTTCATCCACAAAGTCCCCACGCCTGGACTCACAGTACCAGCCCACGCAACCCCTCAAATACACACAACCACCCCAACCATGCAGTTCAACGTCAAAACTATCGCCGCTTTCATCGGTCTCGCCATATCGGTCGCCGTCCCCAAGGGAGGATAACCGAGAAACGCAGAGATATAGTTTCGTTCTTGCGAGGAAGGTGGAGTAGAATGCCTGGTGTCTTTGAAGGAAGTAGCTCGCATGATTAAAAGGGGTTAAACGTTCTTTACTATGACGAAACGCAGACTGGCCACGTCGTGAATATATTTGACTGATATTATCAACCACAACGCCTTACTTGAATGCTCTCACCGACACATGCGGAAGGCATTGCGTATAATTCTTTCTTTTGAGGTAGTATTTGAGAGTATATCACACTGCGAATCTTGGACTCTGCTAAGGCATTGAACCGGAGAAAACCACAAAACAACAAAAAAGATCTGACACATGCGCGGCGATCTGCCATCGTCCCGGCGCCTCGCAAAACTAATTTAACTCTCTCCATGTTTTATAACGTAGCACATCATTACTATGAAAGTACTTAGAGTCGCTGATCTTGGTTGTGTATCCACAAGTCGCTATGACCAGATCCTCAATGTGCAAGCTCTAGACCCCAGTACATATGTAATACCCGGACCAAAGGTTTCCACAACCCGAGTCGAGTTCCTTGTTCAATGAGCGCAGCTGTTCAAGCGTAATACCCGCAGCAGTATAGATGGACCAACAGCTGTCCCCCGACACGACCTTATGGAATGACTTGCAGTTATCGGCGATACCGGTCATTTGAGGTTGAGGGCCAGCAGGCGGGGCTTGGGTAGGCTCAGGTGCTCCCGTGGTTGCGCCGGGTACGTGGACGCAAACAAAGTAATCGGACCACAGATTGGAACAAGAATCGTTGATCTCGGTATCCCACTCGCGGAACTGAGCCTGGCTTATGCCATGCTTCTTGGCAATGGTGTCACACTGGTCGCCAGCGGCGACCTTGTAGAAGCCGTCGCAGTTGCCAGCAAGGCCCGGCATGGCGGGCTGGTTGCTCGGAACCGGAGCCGACGTGGTCATGGTGGGCGCCTTAGTGGTGGATGTCTTGAAGGTAGTGGCTCGCGACGGAGACGGCTGAGTGTTGGTAGTGGTGGTAGGGGAGTCTATCGGATCGCTGTTGACTTCACCGATCACACAGTACGGCTTGGTGATGTCCATATCGGGACAGGCGATGCCGGGATTCAGCTTCTGGAGATCATCGACAGACAGCCCCCAGCCACTCGCGAAACTCTCGCACGTCACACCACTGTCCGCAGCGATAGATAAATCGCAGACGACAGCGCGGCCGGAGAGCACCACCTTAGCAGTGGTCATGACTGGGACAAACCCAATGGCAAGAGGGTACGTTGGTCGCATAGTGTTGAGAATTAGGGGGACATTTTGATTAGAAATTAGGTTATAAAGGAAGCAGAGACTGCGGTGCTGGATGCCAAAGGACTATCATCCATCAAGACCGGTTCGAATTCCGCTTCTTATATCGTCGCTTCCTCTAAGCCAACACACTTGTGCCTCGTCCGTTCATGGCAGCTGAGCAGTCCAGACCGGCCTGGGAATTCCATGTACACAGGAAATAAATTGATACTATTGCTAACTGCATCATTAATTTCGGGATGCACTGCCCATGAGGCTAGCTTGGCTCTCGTACGTGGTAGTAATATCATGCCTGTCTAATCTGGTTATGCATACAACATTTAATAGGCGGAGTTGCACACTCGTAGGTTCGGGCCGTGAATAGGCCTCGCCGTGGAGACACAAGATGAGTGATAATCTAGTCTTGGGCACCGGCCCGAGATGGTACGTTCTTTCAGGTAGGCCACGGCAGACGGCAATGCAAGAGGCAAAGTGGATCCTCCGCGGCGCAACTCCAGGAAGGAAGCCCAATCTGAACGCCTCGGCTAAAAGAGGTGCCAAGCGGAGAGAACGAGTCAGACTGCGGTTCACGTCAGGGGGAGAAAGACTGAAATGGCACCCCGCGGGGGCCGTTTACTGGTTCCCGAACCGAATCGATCCTGCGAATGCGGGCATACAGGCGGCTGTCTATGCGTTGGGCGGATCTCGGCATGTTTCTCAGATTACTTGTATGTAGTAAGTACCCAAATAACATCCATGCAGGGCCAAGGATTGCCCGCGCCACATGTAGCTTGTGATAAAGCTTGGGATAAAGCTTGGGATATGCTTGATATCACAGTTTGCGCCAAGGCAAGCGATTCATGTGTGACAGCAGCCTGACAACAACCCCAGGAACCTCAGCAATGGGATAAATGACTCGTGTGTTTATCAAACGGTAGCCTATTATCTCCACCAGAAAAATGTTACGTCCTCAAAGTAATCACAATTCAGAGCCTAATGACTGGTACTCGCACGGGCAACTTAATTCGACTATACAACTTCAAACACTCAAGTACATAGAAATAATTAGGACTAGAAAAGACGCGTTTAAAGCAGAAGGAAACCGATCGCCCCCATGACAACTGCCATGCATGTTGTGGCCCCAACAGCCAATTGTTGGACGGTACTACCACTGCTCTTGTCTTTTGCCGTACAGTTGAATATTTGGGTGTGGCCCTGGCATGAGGCGTACATGCTTGCCGTAGCAGCAGAATCAAGCACGACCCTGCAAGGATCTGGGGTCTGGGTCGAGTTGGAGGTCACTGCACAGTTGTCGCCTTCCCACTGAAACCAGGTCAGTCCTTGGGGGACCAGTGTATCTGTAACGTTGACAGTGACGCCTTGGTCCTCGGTGCACTTCCTGTTCGTTGTCGCGGCCACCAGATCCATCTCCTGCGCACCCTCCTCAATGGCGAAAAAGACAATGCCTGAAACGGACTCGGGGATGATGTCGCTGCCGCGACCGGTGAGGGAGTTAAGAGAGTCCTCGGTGCAGCGGGCCCAGCGGATTTGCCACTTGAGCATATAGCTACCGGGGGTGTCGAACTTAAGGTAGTAAAAGTATTCGAGATATGGGTCGCTGAGGGAAGGATCTCTGGATCTCAAGTTCCAGTTGTCGACAACGACGGTCTTGTTCATGTTGTTTCGATCCCATACTGTCAGGTCGATTTTAGGATCAACCAGCGGGGCGAGCCGGGAGTTTTGGAAAGCGACCAGGATGGGGAAACGATCTGCTGGCGCATATGTCTCGTTGCGCGGAAACAGCACGTCCATTTCGAGGATGCCCTCCGTCTTGCCCGCGGCAGCGTCGATAAGCCCAAGTGAGGCCACGGCCGCGACAAGCCATGACAGTTGGTAGTAGATTCCCATGATAAAGCCAAGGACGAGAGAAGTTGGGTGATCGTCGTTGGGCGAGGTGATGGGAGGGGGGACAAAACAGCGCGGAGAAGAATTGAACGGCACAGCATGAAGTGAAGGGATGAAATTCTTTGTAGTAGAAGGGAGTTGGGAAAAGAAAACGGGATCAATTAGCCCCTGCATTGTGCCTCTGCCAAGAGTGGCACAGGCAACACAGGCAATAGACCACGAACAGACGAAAAGGGCCGATGCTGTCTCCACTACCAAGCCCCTGTATAATTCAGTATAGGAATATATTTACTGCCCGGGGGTGACGCTTGACCTGTCCAGCCGTCTCCGCGCCTAACATGGGATTTGCATTTTAATCAATCCAGGCATTGACGTTTGATATGCGGGTACGGCGATGGTAGCCCAGACCGCCTGACCGTCCGTTCTGTGTTTCGGTAATACACCAACTTTCAGATTTCAATTATGGTTTGTTCAACTCGGTGATTACGACGAACGTAGTAATTCCAAGGAGTAATGCTATTTTCCAACTGTTTAGTCAATATATTATGTTATTCCGATATACATGGAGTAGTCGTTGATGCTATTTATTGTTGCTGGCTGACTGTTATTTGGATCTCGGAGTCCGGTGTCGGTCTTATGCGCCGACGTTTGAGCTGCAAGGGGTCATTCCCCTGAACCATTCCCTCGGGTCATTCTCTCAGGCCATTCTCTCGGGCCGTTCTCTCAAAATGGCCATAATCTAGCTAGGTATTGGCCAACTACGGAGCCAGCAATATTGTTGGAAGAGACAAGCTGAGAGTTACGGGGTCTCCTATCTAGCAAAGTTTCCCAAATAGGAATGTGTTGTAGATTAGTTACAAGCGCCTTGGATACTCACATATCGAAATATGACTCGGCTTCCAGGCCGCCTTACCCGCCCCTATAGCTGACAATAATGGCGGACTCACTGGTAGGCGAATGAGTCTGTTGTTTCCACTGGGCCAGTCTGGTGTGAACCGTCGTGAAAGAGTCAATGCCAAGCAGAAATGGCTCTGAGAGGAAATATATATAATACATGGCCTCAGCCCAGTGTAGAAGGTTCTCACCCAAGGCAACACTCGCTTATTCAAATTCTTCCATACGCCTACAATGCAGTCTTCGACATGGCTCACGGCCGGACTTGGGGCTGTTGGCCTCTTGTTTTCTGCCAATGGAGTTTGGGCGGAAGGACATTTTAGACTTGGTTCCAGTCCTACCTATCGCAATATCGAAACCTGTCCGGAGCGATGCAGTGTTTCTGGCTCTCGCACTGGTAACTGGTCTGTTTATCCAAACTTCAAGCAGATCAACAAGTGCACACAGTCCATGTTTTACGACTTCTCCATCTACGACCAAGTCGACGACCCCTCCAGCAACCACCGCATTCATGCCTGTTCATCGTTCGGCCCAGACTTTTCCAATCTCCCGGAAACGTCCACGGCCAGACTTACTTCCACCCAGCCCTTCGATGCTCAGTTCGAGATCGGCTGGTGGGATGAGGGTTTTGGCTTGGCAGCATCTGGCATCCGCTCCCTGGTTAGCCAGATACGCATGTATGCTGATCATGGGCACGGGGATTTCACAGACAGACCCTTCACCATGTTCGGTCAGTCTGGACAGGCTACTATTGGTCTCTACATCGGCCAAGGTCTGCTGAGCCAAGGCCTTAGTGCATCCGCCCTGAAGTTGTTCGAAGACAACCTCAACAACCTCAACGTCTCGACCCCTACTTTAGCTATGCAATTCTGTGGGCCCGACTACGACAGCACCCATATCTTCGGCATCATGGCCACCAGTAATGGAACTTTTGCCCCTATTCAGCATGCCATCCAGACATGGGCTAACGCAACTTGCCTATCATTCCCAAGAACAAGCAACGTTTCTGGAGAGGTTGTGTTTACCACACCGCTCCGACAATCCAACGGAACCAACATTGGCAACGGCGCAACCATCAAGCCCCAAAGGCGCGGCCGACTCCACGCTCGTGCCGAGTGTAGGACAATTCAAGTCGACTCTGGTGATAGCTGCGGCAAGCTGGCTTCCAGATGTGGCATTTCGGGATCTGACTTTACCAAACACAACTCGGGCTCCAACTTCTGCGCCAAGTTGCGTCCGAAACAACACGTATGCTGCTCCAGTGGGGATCTACCAGATACCAGTCCCAGCCCCGGGGCGGATGGTACATGTCACGCATACCAGGTCAAGGCTGGAGACAACTGTGATGACCTTGCCGCCGAGCACAGCCTCACGAGGCAAAAGCTCGAGGACTTCAACAAGAAGACATGGGGCTGGAACGGCTGCAAGTTGTTGTTCATCGATACTGTTATGTGTCTGAGCAAAGGCGATCCTCCCTTTCCTGCTCCTATCGCCAACGCAGTGTGCGGTCCGCAGAAACCTGGCTCCAAGCCCCAAAGTGGCACGGACATTGCCGAGCTGAATCCCTGCCCCTTGAACGCCTGCTGTAACGTTTGGGGCCAGTGTGGGATCACTAAGGACTTCTGCGTCGACACCAACACTGGAGCCCCGGGAACGGCCAAACCCGACACCTACGGTTGCATTTCCAACTGCGGCACCGACGTGGTGAAGGGCGACGGAACTGGCGCTATTAAACTTGGATACTTCGAAGGGTACAACTTGGGCCGAAAGTGTCTTTTCCAAGATGCTTCTCAGATCGACACGTCGCAATACACCCATATCCACTTTGGCTTTGGCACATTGACAACCAGCTACGAGGTCAAGGTTGGAGATGCGCTGTCCACATACCAGTTCGGCGAATTCAAAAAGATCGAGGGCACCAAGAGGATCTTGTCGTTCGGTGGCTGGTCCTTCTCGACTGAGCCCGCCACTTATGCCATCTTTCGCGAAGGCGTCACTCCCGCCAACCGTCTCACAATGGCCACCAACATTGCCAACTTTATCAAGGAGCACGATCTTGATGGCGTTGATATCGACTGGGAATACCCTGGCGCGCCAGATATCCCCGGCATCCCATCGGGAAGCAAGGAAGAAGGTCCCAACTACCTCGCCTTCCTCGTTATCCTGAAGAACCTGTTACGTGGCAAATCTGTCTCCATTGCCGCCCCATCCTCCTACTGGTACTTGAAGCAGTATCCACTCAAGGAAATGAGTCGGGTAGTGGACTACATTGTTTACATGACCTACGATCTCCATGGCCAATGGGATGCAAACAACGCATACTCACAAGAAGGGTGTGACTCTGGCAGCTGCCTTCGCAGCCAGGTCAACCTGACAGAGACCCGGAACTCCTTGGCTATGATCACCAAAGCTGGCGTTCCTGGAAAGAAGGTCGTTGTGGGCGTGACCAGCTACGGGCGGTCTTTCAGCATGGCCGAAGAAGGCTGCTGGGGCCCCCAGTGCCATTACACTGGCAACAGCCAGAATTCGGATGCGACCCCAGGTACATGCACCGATACAGCCGGCTACCTTGCTGATGCGGAAATTGAGGAAATCATGAAGGATTCAAGCCGTGTTGTCAAGAGCTTCGTCGACCCGAGCAGCAACAGCGACGTTCTGGTCTACGACAACAACCAATGGGTTGGCTACATGAGCAGCCATACCAAAAACACCCGCGCCAGATTGTACAAAGCTTGGGGTCTGGGAGGCACCACAGACTGGGCGACCGACCTGAAGAAACACCATGACGTCCCGGCTCCTGCCAAGACCTGGGGCATCTTCAAGGAGCTCGCACGATCAGGAGGGAATCCTAAACTAGACACAACGCGAAACGGCGATTGGACCAAGCTGGACTGCACAAACCCCCTGATCAGATTCCCACATATTTACACACCTACTGACCAGTGGAATGGTCTGAAGGCGGATGCTGCATGGAGCGACGTTGTCCGAATCTGGGTAGAAACCGATAAGCCTCGACACATGGATTTCATCAAATCCGTCCAGCAGACCCTTAATATAGCGTCGCCCACGGCTAATTGTGGCCAACTGTTGGCAGAGCATTGCCATACAGAAAGTTGCAGTAATGGTCTAAATGGCAACATCTCAGGTCCCGCAGCGCAGCTCGTATGGAATTCGCTCGTTACGATTCACACCTCCTTTCAGGATTACTACAACACACTTTTCCAGGTAACTTCTGTCTTCGCATTGATGATCGACGATTTGGAAAACAAATTCGCGCCAATTCCGACAGAGGAGAGCAACAAGTGGATGAACTTTCTGATTGACATGGTCACGGTTGGGGCCTTGTCGGCCGCTGGCCCCTTTTTCAACTCGTACTTGAAGTCGATGCCATTTTTCGCCAAGGGGGGGTCGAGACTTGACAACGCCAAAGATAGCACCATGACTCTGATTGGTCAAAGCACAACCATCGCAAAGGACCTGCTTGAAACTAATGCAAATGATAAGTGGACTCCGGAGGAGAAAGACAGCTTCAAAGCCAATATGGGCCAAGTAATTATTGGCTGGGGGAAGGTCGTCGAGAGAAATCTCGCCAGTGTCTTCGAAGGAGATGAGGCCTCGCTCAACATTCTTGGGAGCGTCATTGCTGGCGGAAGTCTTCTTGGGGGCATGCCCGAGGGAAACTTCGTCGGTAAGAAGCTCGACAGGTCGCACCTTCAGGACCAGATCTTCCGTACTTTCTTCGGCTACGCCATCCCCAGACTCTGGAGGGCCACTGACACGCACGCCTTTGTCATTGACTCGGGTTACGATTGTGGTGCGCACCGGCTCAGCGAGTACGTGGATGATAAGACCATGGAAGCCACCGGCGCCTGCATCGACGGCCGACAATACTACCTGGTCCACCCCAAAGGCCCGTCTCGGTCCTGCGTCTGCACGAACAAAAACGGTTGCGACCGGGAAGTTTGCAAGGAAAACAGGTTCTCGTCGCCTCCGGGCCTAAACTCTTTAGGCAAAGGGCATTTTGCAGGCGTCAATAGGACGCAACTGATCACGGGCGCGGTACGCACCTGGCTCCAGAATGGCAAGAAGAACGATGGCAGCTTCGTCGACATGTCGAACAAGGGCACGCGGATGGAGATTCTGGACAACGACATCACGACGCCCGGCTTCGTTCGCCTGCCCGTCTGTAGCCCCAACCTGGCCCGCCAACGATGGCAGAACGGCGGGTCCGGAGATGCGGACTACCCCTGTAACATCCCGCGCGGCCCGGACCTCTGCGGGGACTCAACGTTTGAGGATCGAACAAGCGACGTGTCCCCCCTGGTCGAGGACTGTCGGGAGATGCTTCGCATTATGGAAGAGAAAGGCACAGCTGATTGGGATACCAACGTAATTGGGAAGCCCTTCCGGATCATTGACAACCCATACAAGACTTGCATCCTGAGTGTGGAAGCGCTGGAAGTCACGGGGAATATCAACTTCAAGGTGGGCTTATCCGACGTGAGAGACATCGTCAACGAGGCTATTGCGCGGTACGGGAGCAGCGGTAGGGTGGGGGCCAGGGGAGAGATGGGTTGCAATGGCAATATCAAGTCTCAACCCGTAAGATGGGGTCTCTATTAAGCGGGATGATACTCATCCCAGTTCATATCCAGTTTTCATCGTATTCATCCTAACTCTAATTCAATCTTTACACGATTTATCCAGCTTCTTACGCAGTTTTTATCCAGTTTAAACGTGTTGAGATATCGAATAGTTCTCGAAGGTTTGTGTTGAATCGCTATATTTGGCTTGGAGCCGGTACTAGGATGGTATGTCTTCAGAATGGGCGTCCGCCAGCTGCTCGTCACGTCCTGCAGCCTGACCCCCCGGCTCGTATTTAGGCCTCTACTTCTTTGAGCACGATGTGTATTCTGGGCTCCCCCAGTCGGACGAAAGGATCCAGACATAAAGTCGGTAGCTAGCGAAGGCCATCTCGCAGCCCTCGCTGTCAAGGACCACACCTTCAGCGCCTACTACGGCTCGGACCACGCCGTGGGCCAAACTGCCGAGCACCGGCGTAGTTCACCACCCCTCCCACGAGCCTCACCGCTCACCTAGAACCAGCTGGTCTACTTTGGGCTGGACCCCGAAGTTCAGGAGCGGCGGGATGGCGCCGCCACACGGGGACTCTCGATCAAAATGCAAGCCAGCGGAGTGGGCGGAAATGACGGAGATAAGGTGCTGTTTCATGTGTGAGTGTAATGGCTATAGTTCCACGATCCTGTTGGTGGATGCGGCGAGTGTGGTACGTGGAGAGTCGGATGGTTGGTGAGCTGGAAAGGGGTCAGGGGTTTAACATCATAATGCAGACGTGCTCTGTGTTCGCCAGCCACGCTGGTGAGGGAATTGAAAGTTATGCATGTTGTGTCGCGGAAAGACCCGACATAAGATGTGCTCGCTTTAGCCTCAAGGAGATGGTGGCGTTCAGCCCAGGTTGCGGGCTTCATTCGCGAAGGCAGGCAGGCAGCAGGAAAGAGAAGCGATGGATGAAAAGCTCCCATTGCTATTGAAGCAGCCAGTTCATCACCTCCATGTGGCTTGCTCTTGCAGCCACCTTCTCCCGATTCCTAGGCACCAACGAAGTCAGGGATGAGTTAGGGGCCTGCCGCCTTCCTTATTTTGGCTTATCACAACAATCTATAACTAGGAACACTCCGGCGCTTCGCGCCTCCGTTCTACCAGTAAATCGTAGCGAGACGAAGGAAGGAAGGAAAGAAGGAAGGAAGGAGAGGTATAGCTTCCGTTCGGAGACGAACAAACAGGAGAAATACTACCCATTCGTTGTACGACTTCACATCGGTCGGAGACTTAGTATTTCCGCTCGCCAAGTGCTAGTTTTTTCATGCGGTTTTTCTACTATTACTACTGATTGCTTTTTCACGCCCCTATCACAGTATAATAGGCAGAAAGCATTGGTTCTTCGTTCTTTCAGCAAATATATATATTTCTACCCTCAAAGCTTGCCAGATGCTATCAGACGCTATGACTGTATTATAATTCCAGCATTATCAATTCAATTAATAGCTAAGGTTCCTTCTGTACAACTGCGTCCCAATGTCACGCGTTATAGGGACTCGAATTACCGCTGGATTCCTCGATGTCTCGAACCTCAAGGCATGCACCCAATATCTGCGGAAAGAAATGCTGAGAAATCGGAAAACCCCAGAAAGCCCGCACCGAATCATGATGTTCGGCTACGAGCCTGCGCCCACATACGTCTTCGGCAACGGCATCACAATGATGCCCACGACATCCCTGCAGAGCGTCCGCCAGATGTTAACGGGCTCCTGCGACCTGACCCCCGACCTCGGCTCTGTCATGGGTCACAATTTCTTCCAGCAACCGCTCGACGTGTACTCCTGGCGTCCCCTGTCGGAGGAGGACGTCAAGGCCAAGGTTGAGCGGCAGCTCCGGAAGACGACGTTCAACCCGGAGACCATCCGCAGCCCCGTCGACCGCGACTGGAGCACCTACTATGGCCCGGGCCACGCCATGGTTGTCACAGTGTTGGACCTCTCAGAGCCGTCCTTCAAAAAGGCCAGAGAAGACCTGCTGGTCGGTGCGATCCAACGGGCGTTGTATTGGGCCCTGGCACCGGATCCCCAGATGCGGAGAAAACTCCGGTTATCGGTTGAGCGCTACCAGGCCGCGTGGATTCAGCGCGACGACAACAGCAGCAGCAGTAACATCAGCGATGTCAGACATTATTCTTCTCCTCCTGCCGCGCAGCTACTGCCACCGCAGATGATAGGGGACACGGGCGTCGACATTGACGAGGACAACTTGGCGACGCTGTACATGTCCATCAACGTCGAGGGGCCGGTGACGGGGACATCGCCACGCCTCAACCCCTGGGCGCGGCTGGCGCGCGCTCCCTCGGTCTTGGTCCCTGTACCCGAGCCGGTGTCGAGGGGAGGCGGCAGCTGCCCCAATCGACGACACATGGCCACCAGCCTGGCGCTGGCCCTGGGCTACCCCGGCCACGTCCTGGGGGGCGACACGGTGCTCAGCCACCGGGCCGTGCAGTTCTTCACGCGCCAGATGATGACCGCCCTCGCGCAGGAACTAAAACTAAGCCCGCCGCGGTTCGTGGGCCCGGACGAGGTGTTCCCGAGCGGCGAGTTGGGGCTCACCGATGTCATACCCATCCCCAACTTCGATCAAATGCCCAATCCCAGCGGCGGTGTTGATCTTGATGGCGGGTTTGATATCTTCTGATGGTCCTGGAGTTCCTTGGGGCCTACGTAAGATGCTACTTGCTGTTCTCTCACGGTCGACTATATTCTCCACAGCCAGCGTTCCAATGTCGTTAGAGGTCTTTGAATCAACAGATACTCTACCGTTGCCACTAATAACACATCATGACTTAAATAAGCCTTCTTTCTCGGTGATTTTTGACAATGAACCCCAAGTTCCTCAAAAGCCTCATGTGGCTGGTGCTCTTTTTGACGGGCATTTGCTTAACATCCATGTCCAAATGATGGTTGGGCAGTATGATTGGTTGATTGTGCTTATCTTGTTCGCCAATGAGGGCCAAGTTGGTGGGGTGTGCTTTCCCCCTTCCCCCTGTCCTTCTCCAAAGATCTTGATTCTTGGCGACACACAAATACAACCTAGGACTCGGGGAAGGAAGGAAGGAAGGGAGGAGGGGAAGTGTTGATTCATCCCTTCAGAAGCTCTTGTCTGTCTTTCCTGCTGCTGCTGCCGCTATTATTGTAACCACCATCGCTCAATCACCCTTTCTTGCTTTTCGTTGCACTACCCCTGTACGCAAAAAAAAGACGCCATTATCCAGCCAGCATGCGTTGGAGAAATGTGGTCCGTCAGTAGATGCCGCAATTGCTCAATCCTCGGCATCACCTGTGACGGAGGCAAGCCGGCCTGCACCCCATGCAAGTTGAGTGGCGCTGCAGCCGCGACAGAATGTGCTCGACAATATGGATACGGCAATACAAGCAGCAGCAGCGGTGCTACTGAGACTAACGCAAAAAACTCTGCTTCCACTGATGATGATGCTACTGTCGGCCGCCGGCCGCGTAGTGGTGCGGCTGAAAACCGGTGGGATCATCGTTCGCTCGTGAAGCGGAGTAGTTTCACGGATACTGTACCCGACAAGCACGAGACAACCGCCGCCACCAGCACCACCAGCACTACCGAATCCACGCCCTTGAATCTGGACCCAGTGCCCTCCCAATACAGGGAAACTCAACTAATTGTCGACGGCATAAACTACTGTACGGTTATACCCGCTTTCCCCCAATTCCCACCGTATCCCTGTTTTTCACTTTCAGGGTCCTTGGCTAGACCCGGTATCTTGGGGCTGCTTTACTGACGATTGGCTCACTTGCCTGTGGCTGCATAGTCAACGAACGGGTCAGCGTCGATCTGATCTCGATAGCGACGCACTTCAACCCCTACCAGCTTCTGATCCAGAGACTAGACAAGGTCCCAGTAAGTCCTATGCATACTTTATCTTTTCCATTTCAAGCACTACTGGCTGTGTGTGGTACTACCCCAGTCAGACCCGCGTAGGGGCCGGGCCACATGGTTGCTTGCCCCTGTGCTCACCACACCACACCACACCTCACCTCCCTTGTCATACTACGCGAGCTATGCCGCGAGAAACGTGGTCATTCTTGCAGCGCCGCGGCTCGATGCCGATTGATGGGAAGTAGCTAATCTCCGAGGCATCCATGCTCAGCGCATCTACGTGAACCTGGTCGTATGCACTGCTACTGTACATAGGGTCCTTTCGGAGGAACCCTACTATGTCCGCTCATCAGCACTGGTGCGGCGCAACCGCGACCTGTACAACTTCAAAATACAAGCCCTGCAGGAAGTCAACGAGTGGCTGGGCCAGCCCGAGAAGCAGACCAGCGACTCGACGCTGATGTGCGTAATATGCCTTCTCTTGTCTACGGTACGCTTGATCTCTCATGTGTGTCATGTTACCTTGGCGATACGCTGACCCTTGGGATAGATGCAACAGTCGGCTTATACAGACTGGCGAGCCCACCTTGACGGCGCGCGGAGGATAATACAACTTCGTGGTGGGCTCAAAGCCATCATCACCGCGAATCCTTACTTCAAGCCCCTTTTAGCACTATTTGTCGCGTATGTGTTAACTCGGACTCATCCACAAGTCTTACGAGTGCTAATGCACAACAGCATAGATGTGATGGCCGCCACCACAACTCCATCCACCCATCCACAGACGGCGAATGCTACTTCCATGGCACTGCACCACTGGGAAGCCGACCCGGCTATCTTCCAGTTCAACCTCGCCATCAGCTGCCCCTGCCCAGAGGAGCTGTTCCAGGCCCTTATTCTCATCAACTATCTCCGCTACACGACAATCCGGCCAGAAATGACCGAAAAGAGGCAAAAGGGCACCTGCATGGTCTTGAGTAAGCTGAAAGCTTTCTCCGTGTCCGCTTGGGCCTCGAGGATGAAGAAGTTCCGGGGATGGAAGTCCTCGGGCAACGGGGTCGACTTCGACGACGATGGCTGGACCCGGCGAAAATCACCGGCGTTCGGCTTTGAAGATGACACGCCTGATGAGATGGTGAAGGACGAGGAGTCTCCCAGTGAGGTGCCCAAAGAGGACCTATGGCTCAATGTAGCCATCATCTACCGATCCGCCATCTTACTGTACGCGCTACGTACGCTGATCGTCGATGTGCAACTACAAAGACGCCAAGACGCCAGAGATGGACGGGAATCCAACGTAAATGGAGAGGACGAGGACTTGCGTTACCTCTACAACGAGTTCCCAGGCATCGACATCGACACCCTTCGGCTCGAGACGCGGCAGACGCTCATCGACACGTTGACACCCATCTTCGCCGACGTGACCTGGGCCCACAACGTGGCCAAGCTCATCTTCTTCCCCATGTTCGTCGCGGGCATGGAAACGGGGCCTCGGGAACACGAGCTGCAGGCCTTTGTAGCCGGCGGGCTCGAGCACGTCGGCCGCACCTACGGCACGCTGGGTCCCATCGCTGCTGCCGAAGAGCTTCGCGAGAAGTGGGCTGCTGACGCTGACGCGCCGAGTGGCTCACCCATTACCTGGGATGGGTGGTTCCAGGGGAGGCCGGAGTTCATCTTTGGGTTCTGAGGTACTGCATTGGCTCTAACGGTCGTACGGCTTCCAATTTACAGGTTACTGGGCACATAAATACTATCTAATATACAGACACTGAACTGAAATACCGCAGACTGGACATGGAATAATGCCGGGATCTAACGAACAACTACTAAATCATTCGGTATACTCTCACCATGGAGTAAACGTTCAGCTATCTGCGTCCAGTCTCGTTCTATGGAAATATCCAATGGGAGCACTTGCCAGGACATTCCGTGTATGTTTCCGAGGTTCTGGCCGCCTGCGACTTTCTCATTTACTTCGGTTAGCCCCAAGACCATCTTGCTCAATTTATCTCACGCAGCATTTCTTGTCTTGATTCAACTCAATCAACCAATCCATCATGAGGGGCCTGTTAACTCGTCAACCCAATCCCGAAGCCATCTCGCTTGTCATCAATTATTATCGGTACCTCTACCACGGTGATCCTCGATGCTGGTCCTCCCTGGCCTGCGTTAGCCGTACCTGGGCTTTCGAGGTCGAGAAGCGCAACTTCCGGAAGCTTGTGATCAAAGCTGATGATCGCGACGAGCTGCTTCGGTTTGCGTCTATCATGGTCGGCGTTCGCCGTAGCCACCTGAGAGAGCTCGTCTTCGTGCTGCCGGACCCAAACCCACACTTCATGCGTTGCAACATCGCGCTGGGCGATCTCTTCAGTATTCTCAGTACTTGGAGCTCGCCAGTCTACGTCGGACCGAACCTTCCGACTCCTTATATTAACCTCGAAATCTTCCTGACGGACGAATCCGGCGGTCACCGCCCCGTCGCCTTGCAGGAAGCCCGCTCGCTTGACCCTGCCGACGTCGGCAACGTCCGACTCCTGCGTCCGCACGCCTCATTTCCCGCAGTACACGTCGTCAAGAGTGTGGTGTTTGGACGCGGACGACGTCTGTTCAAGATCGACGCCTGGCGCGCTCAGTTGTGCCCATATCTGGCGAACTGCCTGGTCGGAGTCGAGCTGTTTGCCCTCGGGGACCTCTGCGTATGTTGACTATACTATTTTATATTTTGGCCCTTCGTTGCGAACGCTAACAACAACGTGGTTATAGGATCTCCTTCCGGTCAACACCTGGCTGCACACTTGGTTCGGACGGCGAGGAATCAATTCGCGAGGATGACGATGGCAGTGGTAAGATAATCTGACAGGGGCAAGTGGTATAGTTATTGGGGCATGGAAGGCATTATCACGATAAGGGAGTAAACGGAGTAAACGGATTAAACAAGGATAACATTGGAGTTGCCTCCACTGTCAGGCATTACTTATTCCATATATCACCTAGTGGAATAATGGTTACATTACGCATATTTCGTCTCGATTTACTAGTGACATTGGATCTTCCGGATTGTAACAGAGAGATCGGGTGGTCTGCTTGGAATGATATCCTGTCTATCTGTATCTACTTTAGTTAGATGGGCTGGGGGTATACCATAGAGGTGTATAGAAGAGGAAGAAGCCGATGGCTACCCTTGATCGGCGGTACAATCGAAGTATTAGTGAAGGGATATGGGTAGACACTTGGATTTAGAATCCTGCCTAGTCCAGCTGGAGATCATGCACCCGGTGTAGTAGGATTGCGTTTAGAGTTGGGGTAGCTGAGGACGTGGCGTGATGAGACAAAGCAGGTTCTTAGGATGCATATTAGAACACTATATGATACTGTTCTGATTATATATAGCCGTCGTCTTGTTGCTTATGTATCGATTGAGCCGACACGGATCCTCCCATCAACCAGATCCCATGTCATTCCCCCGCACTGTCTATATTGCGAGTACCGAACGACGGCGTTGCTCTAACCCCGGCGGTTGATTTTGCTAATGTCATCTACAACAGTGGCTCGTAATCTTGTGACATATTGGGCTGTGAAAGGGCGATCATTGACTCCTGGTGAAGTGATTGCGTTGTTTTGCGTCCTGTCCAGCGGAGCCGGACGATCTCATCTAAGGAAATATAAGACGTGCCTGTTACGAACCCCTATGGGGCCGTCGATCGCATCTTGATGGAGTGGTAGTAACCTCTCGGCACTATAACCCTCCTTTCCACGGCCCAGGACATATCGTTTGGTAACTCCAGCGGCACCCTTGGTTCGAATCTCCTGTTTGGCCTCTCTTTGCGGGGTGAGGAGATGGACGCAGAGGCCCTGATGAGTTACGGAGTAGGTAATGTGGGAGCTTCACTGTTAGATACCCGGCAAAGGGTAAAAAGTAGCTGGAGAAAGGTTAAAATCCGCAATGTAAGCAATCTGTTGAAGGTATGTATGAATCCCACATTGCGTGTTGGTTCACCCCTTGCTTCGAACCCCCCATGTCCATGCCAAGATACATATGCCCGATGTAACGGTCGAGGCAAACCAACAAAATGAGAAAAGGATTTGAAGGCTCTTCAAGTGACGCTGACTTGATTAGTTTGGCATGCACCTCAAATGAATGAATTCTCCTTCATGGAAACGGTGGCCTGGCGATCTGCCCGGCGATCTTGTTACGGCGCAGCAACTGCGCGTATCTTTATGACTTTTTCAGAGGTTGCATTCATTAATGGAGTTTGAACGTCGTATTGGATTTGAATATCCGCCGACACTGCAACCTCAGACAGGAACCGTGCTGTGCCTTTCCGTGGTTGCCACCAACCCAAATGTGAGATTGGGGGGATTGGATTGGATTGGATTGGGAGGTGGAAGCTCAGGAAGTGAGTGAGTGTACCGGGCAGTCGGGTCGGGTCCCTTCAATATTTGGGCGAAGTTCCGCTTGGCTGCATGTCGACCAAGCTCGGTGCCCGGTTTCCCCTCTCGCTCCCCCCCAAAACAGATGTGACTAATGTGATAATGCAACCCAAGATGCGACATCACCGGAATATGACAGAATCCGGATGGTGATCGTCCTATATTGTTTCCTATTGCGCTGCGTATTCCCGGCCCCCTTCTGGAATCTGCAGCATGATGGTCATCTGCTGTTGCTTTCTTGTCTTTGCTTTCCTGGTTATGGCCCTCGCCATCTCATTTCCGCCGAGCAGATCTCACTTCATTTATCCTAACGTAATGCCCATGGTTTTGCTGATGATTCGTTCGAGTTCTAGTTCTACTCGTGACGGGCACCCCTACTTGTTGAGCTTACGACTTGGGGACAGGAACCATGGAAAATGATGGATGATTATTAGGAGTACACGTGCCGCGTAGAGAAGAAACTGGTATCATTATCCAGCTTTGTTCCCCTTATCGTTACCACCTCATCCTTTAACGCGGCGAAATATGGACTAGCGATCGGCCCGGAGTAATAGACTATCCAGGCAGCCTGTTCTCAATTGCCCAAAATGCACCTCCTTCGCAGCACCTCCCTCCTAGCGACGCTCGCCGCGCTCTCGCCGCCCGCGGCGCATGGCGCCCCTATCCTCGACGACCTGCTGGGCGGCATCGGCGGCGGCATCCTCAACCCCCTCGCGACAACCATCAAGGCGATCCTGTCGGGCGAAGGCCTGGTCCAGGGGGCGCTGGGCGCGGTGGGCGGCGCGCTCGGCGTCGACCAGACGTACGACTACGTCGTGGTGGGCGGCGGCACCGCGGGCAACGCCGTCGGCTACCGGCTCGCCGAGGCCGGGCACGCCGTGGCCATCGTCGAGGCCGGCCTGTTCTACGAGATCGCCAAGCCCGTGCTGGGCACCACCCCCGCCGGCGACATTGTCGGCATCGGCGCCAGCATCCTCGACTCGGTGCCCACCGTCGACTGGCAGTTCGTCACGGAGCCGCAGGCGGGCGCCAATGGGCGTCGGGTGCATTATGCGCGGGGCAAGTGCTTGGGTGGCAGTTCCGGTAAGTCTTGTCGCCATCCATGGTTTACCTACCTACGGCCGATGGCTGGACCATGAAGCTGATAGCGGAGTGATTCCCAACCTAAATAGCCCTGAACTTCATGATCCACCACCGCGGCTCCAAGGGCTCCTACGACAAGTGGGCCGACGAGGTCGGCGACGACAGCTACCGCCTCGACGCGCTGACGCCGTACTTCGAAAAGAGCGTGACGCTGACGCCGCCCGACACGACGAAGCGCCGGGCCAACGCGTCGACGCAGTACAACCCCGATGCCTTCACAATACCCGGTGGGCCGGTGCAGGTTGGGTACACGAACTGGGTGTCGGTGTGGGCGACGTGGCTCGAAAAGGGGCTGCAGGCCGTCGGGATGGAGCGCACGGTCGGCTTCAACGGCGGCGAGCTGCTGGGGTACCACTACTCGCAGTCGACGATCCGCGCCCGCGACCAGACGCGCAGCACGTCGGCGGAGTACATCTACCAGGCCTCTGAGAAGGGGATGGAGAACCTCAAGGTCTATACGCAGACGTTGGCGCGCAAGATCCTGTTTGACGAAGATGGTGATGTTGACGGGAAAAGGAACAAAAAGGCCACGGGCGTCCGTGTCAGCTCCCTCGGGATCGACTACACCATCAAGGCGCGCAAGGAGGTCATCCTAAGTGCTGGGACGTTCCAGTCACCACAGCTATTGATGGTGTCCGGGATCGGGCCAAAATCGACGCTGGACGAGTTCGAGATCCCCGTCATCTCGGAGCTCCCCGGCGTCGGCCAGAACATGTGGGACCACATCATGTTCGGCCCGTCGTACGAAGTGGCCTTCGACACGCTGGACCGCGTGCTGCACGACCCGGTCGTGCTGGCGCAGTCCCTCGCCGGATACGTCGCGACGCAGTCGGGACCCCTGACGTCCAACGTCGTCGAGTTCCTCGGCTGGGAAAAGCTGCCCGCGGCGTACCGCCAAGACCACCTCTCCGCCGAGACGCGCGACGCGCTGGCGCACAACTTCCCCGCCGACTGGCCCGAGGTCGAGCACATCTCGGGCAACGGCTTCATCGGCGACTTCGCCTTCCCGGCCCTGCAGCAGCCCCTCGACGGGAAGCAGTACGCGACCAACCTCGGCGCCATGGTGGCGCCACTGTCGCGCGGCAACGTGACGCTCCGAAGCGCCAGCACGGGGGACCTGCCGCGCGTCAGCCCCAACTGGCTGACGGCGAAGGCCGACCAGGAGGTCGCCGTGGCGTGGTACCGCCGCATGCGCGAGGTCTGGGACACGGAGGAGCTGCGGTCGATCCGCGTGGGCGGCGGCGACACGGAGTACTGGCCCGGGCGGGACAAGAGCACGGATGCCGAGATCCTCGAGGTGGTCCGCGACAGCCTCATGACGCTCTGGCACGCGGCGGGGACCTGCAAGATGGGGCGGAAGGGGGACGCGATGGCCGTCATCGATAGCCGGGCGCGCGTGTTTGGCGTCGAGGGGTTGCGGGTTGTCGACGCGAGTAGCTTTCCCCTGTTGCCGCCGGGACACCCGCAGAGTACTGTTTATGCTTTGGCGGAGAAGATCGCGGATGACATTCTGAGGGAGACATAAGCCATTCTCCCGCAGACGTCTCTATGTTCCATTGTTAATATTGGGGAACCACTAACTTCCTCTTGTACATAGTCAATCTTACTACAGTCGTATATAACAGACATGGGTCACTTACAGCTCGTGGTGAATGACATTCAATCCTGTAGTCAATATTTTCTCGTTTTTTTGTTCTTCTTATTGTTTAAATCGCATAGTGTAAACGAGGTCCATCGTATCGCCTTGACCGCCCTGTTCCAAGCTCGACATCATCCCAACCATCGCGAGAGAAACGCCAAGTACCGGTACTAAGACGCGGCAGCGTGGGCGAGAAAGATACAGGCTGGGCGGGGTATAGCTCATGCTCCTCCAGCATGTCGCGGATGACGTTGGTACGGTCGTGATGATGGTCATGACCGCCTTGGTGGTGCCAGAGACTTGGCGTGCCGCCTGTAAACACGCTATCGCGACGTGACGAAAAAGAGGTCTTGGGTGACGCAGTGCGCGGGAACGTGACAACATCATCCGAACCGTGGACCACTCCCGAGGGCGGCAGTTTCATAACCAGGCCAGGGAATGGCATACCTGCCTCGGCGGATAAATACTTGGTCGCAGGGGCCGCGGTCAAGCCAAGCTTCCGGCACATGAGCCGGAAAAGGGGCCTCAGGGTTGCGAGGCTCCCTGCAGTGACGGCCAGCCCACTCTCGACGGCCGACCAAATCGCGACGTCCGAGGTGGCGACTAGAACATGGGGTATTAGTAATGCCATTTGCGGGTTGCTCATGAAAATGGAGGGCCATACAGAGGAAGTCTGGTTGTGTGAAGTCACCGAGGTAGGCGAACCGGACAGCAACTCCAACGCTGGCACTGTTATTGGAGGCATTGATGTTAGTCATTTGGGTACTGCCAGAGCAAGGAGCGCATACAAGGATGGTCGGAAAGATTGCTCAGAAACACTTACACTATGCCAAAACAAATAAGGACACTGAGCCCGAGCTTGGTTTTGAGGCCCATCTTGAGCTTCCACACAATCATGAGCGGCAGGACGACGAGGATGAGGTCGACGAGCAGTGTGAAGCCACTATAGATGTAGGCTAGATCACGCAGGACGATTCCCTGGATACATGAAGTCCGGCCGGCACCGCCCTGAGGGTCTTCCCAGAAGGCGCTGACTGGCGCGCACTGGAACACGGTGACCAAGATGAAAGAGCCGCAGCCGCCCGCTGTCAACACAGTCGTGGCCCATACGATCCATGTGTGGTACCGGTTGATCGAGACGCGTAGCAGGAAGACGCCGATGGAAATTTTGGAGAACATCATGGTCCCGCCGTACCAGATGTAGCATAGCCACCAGAACTGTGGGAGAAGCCCGTCTCGTTAGCATATAGAGAGGTGTGATATTTCAGGATTATGCAACCGAAAGTGGGAAATGGGATATGATCCTATTTACCTGTCTAGCTCGAGCCCGGTCGGCTGCCAGCAAGGTGTCTTCGTGCCTCCCTGTGCCGTAATGGACACCGGCAATGGTGGAGGCGCAGAACAACGTAAAGAATACCTGGCCGTGGGTTATGATTAGCGAGGATTGTCACTGAGTCTTCAATTGCATAAGCATGTCTTTACGAACAACAACTACCAGCGCTGGCCGCTTTCAGGAGATTGCCGGAAGCTCTCACTCACATGAGCTATCAACATAGTCCAATCGTCAATCCCAAACGCCTTCACGATGCCGATTCGAGTATAGCATCGCATGGCGTTGGCCACCGTCGCCGTGACGAGGAAGGTAATGACGACGGCCAGGAGCTGCGGTCCGCGGTTCTCGCTAGAGTCCATCGGGATGTTGCTACTACTACTATCTATTTGCTGGAGTAGTATAGCGTGATGGCAATTACTGGTGACGTGGCCAAGGGATTTGATAATAGGAAAGTGTTCATCAAACCCGCATGCTCTAATAAGCAGAGCGCGGAACTGTGCTGTTAAGGAGGGGGTGGCGGTCGTGTAGATCGCGAGGGGATCTGGTGAGGAGACCGATCGCAGTGACAACGTTCCGCTTGGCAGAGAGGGGATGTGGCAAGTCATCCAAATATATGAAAAGCTTCGGAAGGGAGATTTGAGATTGTTGGCTTCCTGGTGAGGTATGCAGGGACCAACTTAGCTGCGCGTGTTGCGCGGTAGCCTTTTCGACGGTTGATCGGTTGACTCTGACCTTCTCATTACTGCAATATAGAGCTTATCCCAAGTAGCGTTACTCAGCTACTTCAGACCCAGGCCGTCCATGGGATATATGCGATGGGAACATCCAAAAGCAGGTCGCAGGATCGGTGGCCTACAATATGGTCACCCTGGACTTCGCGACACACAAGAGTGGCTTTCATCACGGCAAACACTATCCTGTTAAGCAGACGAAGTGCTGAAGGACGTCAGTATTCGACTCTCGGAGTGGAAAGTGTATTGGTTCCTATCACCATCGAGGAGACCTTCATGTGCCATCGTAACGTTCGGCTTCCGCAACGCGCCCCGAAGGAGATCCTCCTACACCTTTCAAATGCCGGACTCACATCAGGCCTCGATCCAGGCCGAGGATTTGGAAGTCGGGAGATCGAGAGCCATCGGGCACGTCCTTCTGCCACAGGCAGTTTGAACATCCGACATAACCATAATGCCCCAGACGGCCAAAGTGAGCTTGCCCGGGAATGTCATTCATCTTATTGGTCAGCCTGTGCGCTCCAAGGTTCCCGAAACCATCGTGTTCTGACAATCATGGGGGCGAAGCTAGCGGCCGCTGCGGCTCTGCGGCTCTGCTGCTGCTGCAAAACAATGGACGAGCTGAAACATGACAGCTTATGTTGTGTGTTGCCAAATCCCGAATCTTGGACCAGCTGGGGGATCCCGAAGGTGCAAAGCAACGTGCTTGAGCAGCGTCGATATTCATTTGGAGAAACGGCATTGAGCTGGACTCTGGACGAGTCGATTGCGCGACGTATCAGCGCAGAGGAGGTTGCCGCCAATATATATGACTACCTAGGCTTCGGCGCACATAATGAGTCCGACTTGACCCCAAACGCCGATCGAAGAATGGCAGTGACCGTGTTATGGGTACGCCAACGAAGTCATTGCGCCCCTCGACATCGAGATTCCTGGCGGACGTCAAGATCTATATATTTAGGCGGAAGATAGGTGGTAGATGTTGGGTCAAGTTCGAAACCCTTTGATCTGGTCGCCAGCTTGTGCTTCGGTTCTTGCTAATTCGCTCTTTCGCATTGGTCCGAAATGAATAATATGTGTTGCAGCTGCAAGAGGAGGGTAAAGGGTAACCTAACGCCGTACAAATACGGGCTTTCTTTCCCAAGGGACCGACTGCCAACAAATACATGTATGTCAGAGAGCACCTAGGTGAGTTACGAGAGCGTGGTCACTGTGACCATACGTAAAGTTAGGTTGACATCATGAATGAAATCAGGCAGGCACGCATTAATCGACTTGGCAATTGACAGTACCTAGGATCATTGAAGAGAAACAATACACAATGAATGGTGTCGAGTTGAGAGTGTTGAAACTGGGAACTTGGAAGAGGGACGGTTCCCCGGGTAAAAGTGGAATTGGGTGGTAGTGCAGTTGGGGGCTGACGAGCTGGCGGCTCCGAACTAATCCTGCTTGGTGGTGCCTTTTGCTGGCAGTGCCTGACTACTGACTGTGGCGTGACTCAGAAAAGTCTAGAAAAGCCTGACTGGCTTGCTGGATAGCCACTATTCAGCCACACAGCTTTGACAGCTGAGCCTGGACACGCTAATTCACTGCTAACTGTCGCCCTATCGAATATGACGACTCCCCTGTCCAGTCCCTGACCAGTCCCTGTTCAATCCCTGTCATCCGCCCTACGCGCGCGCTCTCTTGCTTTCTCGCAGCTTGCAACATGCCGAGTTGCCTTGCGACGCCAGCACATACCCGCCCCGCCATAATCCATAATCGCGGTGAGCGTGGATGACTGTCGATGGTTTACGCAAGGAATGGAGAATGGGGAATGGAGCCTCACACAACTCACCCTGCAGGCTGGGAGGGCCGTGATTTCACTTCACGGGGGTGGGTTTCCTCGTCATATTTCTTGCATTGCCCTGGGCCCTGACCCAGCCCTGTTCCTGGATTTTTCCTTCCTACATTCTTTCACTCAGTCGCGTGCTTCGAACACTCGTTTCTTCGGTCACGATACTTACTTGGAAATAATTGATTTCGCCTACAAACAATGGGTTTCATTCCCAATACCCCCGAGTCCTTGATAGGGCGCTCCGACTCGAAAAATCCAGAGACGACATGCAGAGGCATCACTGGCAGCGGCCGACCGTGCCGTCGCCCGCTGGCTTCCTCGCCCGGCCCTTCGCCTAATGCCTCCCCGAATGTGAAAGGCGGCCGCCAGAACCACCTACGCGTCGACGACCCAGCGAATCCTGAGCTGTACTGTCATCAGCACCGCGAGCAGGCTATGGCATCAGCAAAGTCGAGTCCTGGTCCCAGGATGGGCAACACGCCCATCCTCGAGGATCCGCGCGAAAGCGTAGAGACCCTCATGGACCGCCTCGGCATTGTGGAGCAGCAGCAGCAGCAATCTCGAAAGGACCACCGACGACCCTCGTCGCAATCGCAGCGCCCTCCCTCCCATGCCTCACATGGGCAGCGACCCCCCTCGCATGGGCAGCCTGCCCCGCATGGCGGCCACGAAAAGATCGAGCAACCCGAAAGCTATCCCGCGCAATCGCGGCCCTCGAGGCGCCCGACACGACCAAGAATACTGTTTGGTTACTTATGTTGCTTCAGGATCCCCATCGTGGAAGATGAGCGGCCTGCGAGACCAGCATCGAGACCGACACAATATTATGAGTCCGAGTCTGTAAGCCACGCGCCCGACCGGCCAACGTCAAACCACCAGCATTTGCGGCCTTCGTCCGCAGCCCGGCCGAGCTTGGCCAACTCGGCGCCTGCGCAAGTCAATTCGGCCACATCGGAGACGTCGCAATACCTGTCGCTCATCCCGCCCAGTGCCACGCCGGATGTGGCCTCCCACCTCATGGCCGAAATGGCCAAGCCCATCTCCAAGACGGACGAGGCGGGCTACATCTACATCTTCTGGCTGACCCCGGAGTCGGAACAGGCGGATGAGCCGGCCGAAGCTGCCCGCTCGCTGCTGGCTCCGCCGACCGCCGGCCGGCAACGACGGGGAAGCGACGTGCTCGAGTCGTACGCGACCAAGCACAGTCCTGTCGGGGCTCCCGGCTCCAGAGACATGAACAAGAAGAAGACGATCCTGCTCAAGATCGGGCGCGCCAACAACGTGCAGCGCCGGTTGAATGAGTGGAAGCGGCAGTGCGGCTTCAACATCTCGTTGATCCGCTACTACCCGTACGTGTCGTCCAACACGCCCTCGACGCCGCGCAAGATGCCGCACAGCCACAAGGTCGAGCGGCTGATCCACATCGAGCTCGAGGGGCTCGGGATGCGCGTCAGCGACAAGGGCAACTGCGAGTCGTGCGGGCGCACCCACAAGGAGTGGTTCGAGGTCGAGGCCAACCGCAAGGGCATCGAGCTGGTCGACGAGGTCGTGCGCCGCTGGTCGGACTGGGACGAGTCGCGGGGTTGAGTTGGTTAGCGGGTGGATACACATGGCGCTATATAGAGAGAGAAAGAGACTAAGACCACTTACATAGATTGATATATGGGAGGCGATACTAGTTTTGATAGGTTCATGATGCTCGCATCGCATCGCATCGCATCGCATCGCATCGCATGGATGGCACGGCATGGCACAGGCGTTACTGAATTTGACACATTTGAGGATTTTTCTTCCTCTTCATTAATTGAGTAGCCACTGTCGTCAAATTTGCGATTTGCCCCTTTCACTAAAACCCTGCTTACGAGTGGTCGTTGAAGTGTTCATGACAAGGTTTGGCGCTTCCACGTTACGCACGAATATTGAGATCTCGAGAGTTTGGTTTGCAGATGGATTGCCATAGATATCTCCGGTTGATTCAATAATAGGCAGAACTGTAATCACTATATATTTTGGTGGTGCTTTCCTCTAATGTCTGCCTTTTCCGCTTTTCAATCTGGATGATTGCGCCGATTCCTTCTTCACCCTATACTTCCGTCCAGCTCGCTTATCCATTTGTTGCTTGCGGTGGATATCATCATTAGTACATTTACAAAGACAGAACAGGTCCTGGTGAGAACAGCAGAAGTTGTTGATCCTAGGCAAGAGGGGCCACAATACAATTCCGCCACCCTCAAGTTGGTTCCCGTAGAAAAGGGGTTGTCCTGCCATGTCAGTCACACCATTTGCCCCTTCGAACAGGAAATAATCTATAATCGTTATCAATTAGCTACAAAGCCCGCCAGGGCAAGCACATAAGCCCTGATCAGGATGTTATGGGCAGAATATTACATAAGTACATATATACAGGAGTAACCCAGTTAATAGTTCGGTACCGAAGTGTGAGTAGGTATCCTTCAGCGCAATGACGCTGGCCTTGACAAGCGTCCAAGTTCTTTCTGATGGGGAAAAGGCCGAGACCGCGTGCACTCCCTTTGCGACTCCCTCATTGCCGGTAGCTCGGTAATTCTGACCTGCCGTCCCCACTGTCCATCTCGTACCGTCCCGGCACCATGGTATTCGCCGTCGGGTGCGGCGAGGGCGTGGACCCCATCGCCTCGTGCTTGGTGGTGGCGTCCCAGTAGGCCGTGTCGCCCGTCCCCGTCCCGTGCTCGCCGTAGCCCGCGCTGCCGCCGGTGTGCTGGTTCTGCACGAACCCCGGCGGCGGCGGCGGGGAGCTTTGGGCCATCGTATTGGTGGGCAATGCACCTGCTGCTGGTGGACCAGAGTCAAGCGTCGTCGGCAGTTCAGATTTGCCGCGGGTACCATTCTTGCGCTTCCGTTGGTAGAGGAGAAACGCGACGAGGGCCAGGAGCAGCACGCCGACGCCGGCACCGACGCCGATCCCGGCACTCGCTGCGCCCGAGAGGCCCTTGGACTCGGATGGTTGTGGCTGGCTTGGACCGGTTTCTGACGGCAACGGTGGTGGTGAGTCCCCCGAGGAGGCGGTAGCCCCAGGTATTGATGCTGACGATGTCGGTATCTAGACCTCACTTAGTTAGCGACGGTTCCTAACTGGTTGGACACGAATTGACCATTAAATCATAAGATGAAGGTACTGGGGGAAGGGCCTACCGGTGTTTGATATATCATGGCCATGGCGAACAGGTGTTCATAAGACTCTTGCTTCCGTGTGACTTTCCTCGTGGTCTTGGCTTTGAAGTCCGTCACTATGAGAGCAGGTGACCCTGTAGTTCCATGTCTCGAACTGCATCGAAACCAGTTGTTATGCGGCTTATCGTTGATCTCAGTGAGGCAAGAGAAAGCAAATGCACTGTAGTTGTCGTCGTGGAGTCAGCATCGCGAAAAAAGACTAGAATATAGCCATTGTGATGGAATATAGTGCGGGACACACGTACGTAGGACAGCATGTAACTGCGCCATTTTGGACCAACCGATCGGTGCAGGCGGCCGAGTAGTTCGGCGGACACTCCGACCCGGCGTAGGTCCCCGTGGGCTCCCCCGCCGTAGGGAAGCAGTCGCTCGTCTGCGAAGGGCCTCCCAGCACCGTCCGCGCATCTCCCGCGGGTCCGTCGTAGCTCCAGACCCACCAATCCTTCTGTTGGAGGCAGCCCGGCTTTCCAGGAACCCAATTGCTGAGAAGCGACGGCGCCGCTGTGGTCGTATCGGGTGACGACATGTTCTCTCTCCGGCCCTCCGGCTCTCCGGCTTGTGCGATCAGCTGCTGGCTCGTAACACTACTGAGATGAGAACCCCCGGCTATGGGGCGAAGGGCGTAAATGGGTGCGTCGGCGTCGAGGGGAGGATTTGTCGCGACGAAAAGGTCCCAAGCGATGGTCAATCAGTTTCGTCTGTCAAGGGGGGTATGTATGGGATCAAGCCACGGCTTGAAAAATAGGTTCTGTCGGCCAGTAGAAGTATTGAGCAACACGAAACGGGAACTGGGGTGGCAGGCGGCAGTTACATATTGCTTTTCCCTCGAGGACGGCCCCCGTCATTGGCGCAATCACGCTGCTCCTACCTATTACCTAGTACTGAACTGCTCCTCCTAGGCCCCCCGATATGGCACATGAGAGGAGCTCATTGGCTCTGGTGGGCTTCAAACCTCATCAGCAACCGGATATAGCCTGATCCGCAGTGAGACTTGGCGTCATTTCTCATGGATCCATGGCCCTGCATGTCTCTGGCATCCTGTCGCGATAGGGCATCTCGATACGCCGTATCGGTGTCCTGGTCCCACCCCAGCACGCCAGCCTTACTAGATGGGGGCCGAATCAGCACTTGGAAGAAATGCCAAGTCGAGGCCAAGACCAAGAATGAGAAGGAAGAATTGCTTTTTAGTAACAGAATATGGGCCTTTGCGAGCAGGCTGTTTCCCGTGATACCCGTCGGACCAGCTTCTGTGCTGACATAAGAGGCTCGGCCACTCAATTATCTCTAGCCATCAACCAAAACTGAACGGTTGCCCACTCTGTCAGCGTCTCGGCGTGTGGTGCAGAATTATGCGACTGAGGGCGCGGAGTTTAATTGGTGAATATTGCGTATTGAATCTGATGTTATTTCCATATCTTATCTTATATAAAACCAAAGCACACGTTTGCATTCCTTCCTTGGAGGTTGTTTTTGTACTTTAGGTAAGTTATTGCCATTGGGAAAGTTGCGTGGTTGAAGGACAGAGCTCAAGTAGGATGAGGAAAAGACCAAATTTAGCGCGTACCCCAGGCGCAGTCCTGGCTTAGTTGCCTTTAGTAATAGTTGCTTAGGTGCCAGGGGCTGGGGGGTGCCAGTGGGGTGCCAGTGGTCCAGCGGTCCGTCCCCTGAAAAGGATCACTGGGCCACTCACTAGCACTGGCAGTTGGGGAATGGCACAGGTGACAGGCAGAAGCAACAAGCCCCAAATCAGGTACTTACCTAAACCTAAAAGCACAAACACCGCCCGTCACCAGACAAATTTAGTTAAGAGGTAGTAAAGGATTGTGCACCATGCCACGAGAATACCTATTTTGAACAATAACTTCTGCCTACATAACTGCCAAAGGCCAGCTATGAGACGACGGACGAGGTTGGCCGTGGTTTTCCCATGATCAAAGCTCCCTGGACATGGAGCTCGCCTCCTAACTTGTGTTGGCTAAACTGTAGCACGTAACTTGACTTGGGCATTTGACTTCAGGAACGGGAAATAACGTTGCACTTCAATTGTTATTCACGCTCTTCAAAAGCCGAAAGACGAGACCATCCCCTCTCAACCTTCTCAACCTGCCTTCCTCACTCTACTACTCCGCCTGCTGTCATCGCAATGCCCATCGGACTTTTGCATCAGATATGCAGCGACCTTTGTCGCCATTGCCAACAAGGCAAAGAAGCCGGCAATAGTCTTATTGTGTCCGTCTTAGCCAGGGTGATGGTCCAATCACTGTGAGGATAGTGGACGGGTATTGGTGAAAAACCGCGAAAACGAAGAATGGGCGAGAGAATTGAACGAGAAGGTTGATGAGGAACCCAATATACGACGACAGGGGCGACAAGATCTCATCAATCTTTGCCTGACCCACTCCGTCTTCCGCGAGGTAGCCCAGCCTTACCTTTACCATCGCATCAAGGTCGCGGACTTCACAATAACCACGATGACCAACTTGCTGAGGACCTTGATCCACAGACCCGATCTTGCCCGCTGTGTGCGGCAACTATCCATCGCAAGTCCTTATATAAAAGAGGGGGCGATGGAGCTGGACCAAGATCAAGACCAAGAGTTTGATGATGATCATGTATTGGGTTTGTTAGCCGACGCCCCAAGCATAACCATATCAAATCCTCCCCCCCGGAGCAGCCCGAGATCGATGATCATGAGGAGAACCCGACTACTCCGCACGTCCTTCTATCACAGCTTATCCTAACTCCGTTGCCCTCCCTGGTATACTTGAGCGCGAGCGGAGATGACCATAATTATCGGAAGCTCTTGGCATCTGTGGACTCCAATAAGTTCTCCATGCCTCATTTACGCACACTGAATCTGGTTTTCGATAGGCGTGACCTGGCCTTCCTCTCGTCGGCGGTGGGCCCCGAGTATTTCACCGACGAGACTTGCGTGATCCGCTCGCTCGCGGCCTCCACGCGCCTGCGGCGCCTCGTCCTGAGCAACCACCACATGTGGAACCTGACATACGGCTCGATCCAGGAAGTGCTCCATCCGCTTCGGACCGCGCCGGACACGCTGCAGTCGCTCCACCTCAAATCCAACGACCCGAACATGCTGGAAGACACTGATTGGCTGGCACAAAGGAAGGCGGAGGGGATGTACCCTGACCTGGCGGAGGTGTCGATTTCCGGCACGGATTGGTCCGTGGTAGATTACTGTGAAGAGCATTATGGACAAAGAGGGATGACGCAACGCTGGGCATAACTGGGGATACGTGTGACGGATGGTGAACAGGTGGAGGTACCGGAATGGGTTGACTGTACCCAAGCCTATAGCCAGGACGGAACTCGACCAGATTGAAATCTTGACATTGGAGACAGCAACCAAAGCATTTGGATTCACGATTAACAAAAAGAAAATAGTGGCTCATCAAATCATATTCTATTACCTGGAAACTGACCTTGAATTGATAATACATAAGTATTTACTGTGATATCTATACTCGGGCGTTGTCAATCTAGCGGGATATGACACCACTTGTCATCGTCCATGGACAGCCCAACACCTCCATAACTACCACCCTGATACCAGACACTTGATTTACATTTACTGAGTCTCATCATTGAGCCACGTATAGTAATATACAGTTTCACCCACCATCAATTAATAACAAAAAGCGTGCGTTAGATCATCGCAGGTTGCCACAGCAGCATCCACTATCAAGCCTCGACAACACTTCACTTCTCCTTGTTCCCAAAGTCGTAGCTCAATATCTAGGTACTCAAACCGGAGTCGAGTGTTCCAGCCTTCACGTGGGACTCTGATGTTCGGGTCGTTGTTCCATGCTCTGCACCCGCGAGCACCGACGTTTTGCTTCATGCCTGCGAGGCCGGCGCGGTGATGGAGCTTCGGATGGGGTGGACCGTCTGGTCTGTTTTGTAATAAGTCAGTATGCTTCGGGATGCCACTTGTTGCAACAATCGGAGGCACGAACTTACGAGCAGAGCAGAAGCGGGAACTAGCCGCGCCCCAGGACTTCGCCTCGGCCCAGGAGTTGCAGCCTTCCTTGGCGCATCGCGTGCTTCCCGCAACCTGGCTAGCCGGAGGTTTGGACTCGCAAGAGCCGTTGGTGTAAGTGCCGGTATGGTTGGTCTTGGAACACGCTATTTCTTTGTTTGGAGGTCGATTGATATTATGGAATGGGGATAATCGGCTGATATGATGGCTTGGGAGCGGATGAGGAAGTTTGGTGAAGGGGTTTATACAACTGGTAAATGAAGTGCTAGAAGGAGAGGAAATATGGAGCAGCAGAAACATATCCTCGTATTAGTTCAGTCGTGTGTCACGAACATATTTTCAAGCCTGTCAATAGTGTATTAGATAGGCAGACGTGCTAGGATTCTTGTCAACTACTCCCCATAAATGACTCGATATTCACTGTCCCTTTCCTCAAACACATTCCCACGTCACAGCCCATACTGCCGGTACAGACTGTGGCAGGTTAGAATGCACTGACCGAAAAGGAGGTGGATAATCCGACGTATCTCTTCAGAATTTCTTCCAGGATCAGACTACCATATTAACAATTTATTTTAACAGTCTCTTCTTATTGTTTCCTTGTTTCCTTGTTTCCTCGTTTCCTTGTTTTCTTCTCTTTATTTACCTATTCTCTGACTCAATCCCAAGGAAGCAGAAACTGGAACTCACGACGGTGACTTAGTTGAAAGCCTCTCCAGGAAGTGATAATGTGACCTGTTCTATGCATACTTCTCAATGCCATGGACGCCTTGCACGTATATCAGTAGCTATAATACCCCTTACATCTTAGCCATCACTTCTTGAGAAAGGCTGATTATAGCGGCTCGAGGGATAGCAATAGCTCGAAGTGGCGTAAGCAGTTGGACCGCCTGTAGCCAATGACGCTTGCGTATTGATGGGTTTGTGAGACAGTTGGAGTCATGATAGTACATTTGATCTGCAGGGGGGGTTAAACCGCCTTATCCTGCATATAATGGTCCAGGGTACGGGAAGAATGGCAGGATGGTTGGTAGGACTTGATAAGTTGTGTCGAGGGGTAGCCAATAGTATTATAACTAGCTGCGTCCCAACGACCAAATTAGTAAATTGGACGCTTGCAACAGCAACAGGCGAGCCCGGAAATGATCCTGGTTGTGTGTGAGTGGACTATTGCGTTACACACATCTCACCGCCCACATTACTCGTTCCTCTGCATATGTATTCGTGCCTCGCTCATTTCCCATAGCTACAGTTCACATTCTAATATCCTTTCCACGCTGAACACGAAACTCGTCCCCTCCACACCACGAATACCACAATGGCGTACATGTTCTTTGAATGCTCCGTTTCAGGCTGCGGAAGGCCGAATGCCCGCGCAGTCGGCGGCGGGTGTGATATTTGCAAGATGTATTTCTGCAGAATTCACATGTCTACAAATTTGCATACGTGTAGTAGCAGAGAGGTAAACAATGAATACCAAGAAATGCCACTTCAGTGCAAGGCTTGCTAACTAGCCCTGTTTCAAAGGAACTGGATGAAGCTGCTTGGGCCGCGCTCATTGCTGAAGAAATCAGCCGGCTTTGTGCTCTGATCAACAAGAAGGCAGTCTTCAAGCTTGCTTCTAGCCTGACCGAGGGCAAGCCCTGCACCATTGAGTGCCCTGTTGGATCGGCCTCTCTCATGGGGTGTGCCAACTACCACGCCCGCATCCGCTTCGGCGACAGGTCCCCGTCGTGGCTGATGCGAGTGCCGCGGATCACGGGCTTTGCCGCTGGGTTCCCGGTCCGACTCGCCGAGTATCTGATCCGCAGCGAGTATGCCACCCTGAAGTTTCTGGAGACCACAGCTGTGCCGGCGCCTCGTGCCTTCTCTTTTGGCATTCCGTCTGAAGGCACCGACTACGGCATCGGGGTCCCTTTTCTTTTCATGGAGGAGCTGCCGGGCAAGCCTTGGGACGGTCAAGGAAACAGCGCCAAGATCTGGGAGGGTCTCGCCGGGATCTTGGCGGAGCTGGAAAAGCACCCCTTCCCCAAAGCGGGGTCCCTCTGCGTCCAGTCTCCCGACGCTACCCCCTCGGTGTCGGCCACGGCGAGCGACAGGTTCGTCTGTCTGGACCCCTACGGGCCCTTTGAGACCGCGGCGACGTACTACACGGCCTGGGCCGAGCAGTACCTGGTATTGATCGCGGACGGGCAGCTCTATCCCCAGTTCCCCGTCGAAGCGTACTTGGTCTATCGTTTTCTCCGTGACCATGCTGCGCCCCAGTTGTCCGATCCCGAGGACCGCGAGTTCTTTCTGAAACACGTCGACGACAAGGGGGATCACCTGTTGGTGGACGAGGATCTCAACATCACCGGCATCATCGACTGGCAGATGGCGCGTGTCGTTCCGCGACGAGAGGCCTTTGCGCTGTCCCTCGTGTCCGCCGACATGAACGCGCTTTGTGGCGGCGATATCTCTCTCAGTGCAAAAGACGTCGCGTTACGAGGTGCCCTGCTCAAGAAGGGACCCGGGCTAGCAAACCACACAGGAGACGAGAAGATGCGAAGATTCTGCTGGGGCCTGGGACTGGAGTCCGAGTGGACCTACGCGTTACCCGCAGCAAACGCCATTCTTCGGGTCTTTGGGGTCGATCAGGACTGGGGTGAATGGAAGAAGGCTGAAATGGAGCAGTATCAGGGCGACGAACGTCTGAAGGCTCTTGTGGAAAAGGGTCCTGGGAGGTAGCTGTTGGTCATAGCCAATGCGCACAGCGTTATACCGAATTGCATGTAGCCAGGCGCGCACACATAGTGTCATAGTTGGTCTTCTCTTCCGTCTAGTGGTTCACTTGTTGTGACTCTTATGCATAGTAAACACAAGGGCTTGCGAATCAGGTTCTTTCAACATCAATCACACCTTCGCTTTTATTACTCATTTTTGCCAGGGGCACCACACCAGAACGAAGCATATCAAATCAAAATCATCCATGTTCGGCCATTCTATGTTAGCTCATATATGATCATTCACCAAATCATGTTAAATACCGTAGTCAACCCTGGTCTACCGTTGGGATATAAAATCCAGCTTCCGTTGTCCTCCATGTCTTGTTCCTTTATCTTCCATACTGGGCTTCAAATTAAATAAGTCTATCTCATCACATATCCAACTGTAATACCCTTTAAGTCGACTCGCATATATCAGCATGCCATAACTACGTATACCCTCATACTACAATTTCGGGCTCCGCAGACAGTATCATGGTAGTAATGCGCCCCGTATCTGATAAGTGGATATTTCGTCGCTGATATTGCTCTTGTAGCAGCTCTTGATTCTCCTTACTGCCCTGTGGGCTCTACTGGGCACCAGTCTACCTATTGGCTCTTCCGTCGTAGACATTGCAGCGATGGAAAGCCCTTCGGATCTCCTCAGCAACACCAGTAGCTCGCCTGGTTTCCTCGGCCATGGTTCTATTGTCTCTCCTCGTGCCAATATTGTGAAACGTAGCTTCTGGCCGTGGGATCCGCCTGGCGAGAACGATCCGCGTATTATAGGCAACCCCGAGAGGTACAACTGCCACCATTTTACAGGGATGTACAACAAGATCCCGCCCCTCATCATGACGGGACCCCCGCCCCCAGCTGCCAACGGCCAGCCTGCTCCAGGTGTGTGGCAGGCCAACGGGTACACCGACAGCGAGATCTACATAGCCTTCAGACTGGGCGCCGGAGCGCTGATGGACATGCAGGTGTTGGGTCGAGCTGATCAAGGGCAAGCACAGACATTCTATAATGGGCAAGGTTTCCCCCGACCATACGATACGTCAAGATCCCGTTCACATGTACGGGTAGGCTTGGGAAACTGGAGACCACAGGGAAGGGAATTCAACCTACCACCGGGCGAGAGAACCACATACATCTACGAGTTCCCCTTGGTTGCGGGGGGTCAATACCCTTGGCGTCTTGAGGGCCCGTGGGCCGGCCAGACGAATAACTACCCCGGATTTGACCGTGTTCTGTTCCAAATCGTGCGCGGCGTTCCCCTATACATCGGCGTTATTCAATTTAGAAATGACTGGGATCGTGAGGATGTGGCTCTTGACAACACATGGCGGGATACGTGAGTCTGCTCTTGTCGCCCCTTTTCTTCCCAGAAACCCGCTTCCCCACCCGACTGCATTGCCTCCACCAAGCTGAGAATGCCAAATGCTTTGGTTGACAAACACATACATAGCTGGGCCTGGGTCTACAATAACGCAAACGGGCGCCCCGATCCAGGAGCGTTGAACAACCCGCAATACCCCGGCCTCGACGGCGAACGGGCCGGCTACCCCTCCAAAACGACGACGAGAAAACGAAGGCTCGAAACCACAGTCACGCCGGTCGATTCGCTGCCGGATTACCTACAGCCATCGCCGCCGCCCGGCGGAGGCGGAGGCAGCGGTGCGCCGGGGGGTGGAAGTGGAGGCGGCGGCGGCGTACCGGGAGGTGGAAGTGGTAGCGGACTTGCCCCTCCTCCTGTTGGCCAGGGCAGCATCGCGTTCTCCGGCGGCGGAGCGTCTGGGTACCAAGGGGCCTGGGGCTATTACGCTGGACCGATAGCGGGCAACATGTTCAAGAAAGGAGGGATCGGTTCTGTCCTTCCGGGTCCCAGCCATATAGAGCTTTGATGGGCTTTTGTTTGCTGGACGCTCGGGTGCTGGCGAGCGCTGCCCTTACTGTACGTACCGTATCTTAGTTCTTATCCAGAAGAGGCGCGAAGCTGCGAGATGAATACTGGTTTTCGGCCTCGTGCCTCAAGTGACTACAAGACTAGCCCCGAAACAAGCAATGATATCGTTGGCAGTGTCCGATACGGGAACAACTGAGCGGAAATAGCGGGACAATACACGCCTCGAGCTAGCGTGCCAGCGGCCGCTTCTTCCCCAGTTGTTGGCAGGTCGGCTGTCGTGACCGGGCCGTTCCGGCCATTCGGCAAGACTGCGTAGAGCTGGCGCTTTACTAGCCTGGATGCGCTGATCTATGGCACATGTGGTGATTGTGGAAGCAGGGGTCGAATCAGCTCATTTGGTGTTGAGCTAGGTCTTGTCAAAGGTTATCTAGTTCAGCAGCAGTGGTTTTCTGGGCTAAAGTTTGTAATGCTGTAAATATGAACAGACCGAAGAAGATGAAAATAATTTTCAACTCTTATCAAGCCTCTGGCTTCTACCTGCAAGTTACTGAGGATTGCTCGTCTTCAATAATGAAGGTTGATTGCTATGGAGGCGTGATCTATTGAAATGCAAATTAACCCTTAATAAAGGCGGGGATGTCAAACGTGTCGCAGCCTGCAAGCCTTCAAGCCTTACAAGCCCGTTAGGCCACGACAGGACGATTGATTGATTGATTGACGATTAAGGGATGGACATGGACCCTTTGGAAGGTACTTGGGTACATGCGCCTGCTGCTACTGGTTACGTCGCGCCTGCATAAACAGGGGGATCGATTTTAGGGCCATTACCCATTACCTCTGACATCTGAAATCATGCACTCCAAAGCCCGCTCGCTGCCATGAGAGATGGGAACTTGGAACCATTGAGACAGATTCCCATCTCCCACAACTTCACCGAGAGATGCCTCTAGAGACGTCATGGACTTCGTAAGTCAACGCCCGCTTCCAAACTGCCATTATATTGTCAACAGATACTGACACGCTGTCGCTGCAGTGGACGCGCCTCTTAGCACATACCCCGTTGGCGTCAGGGAACTCCGGGAGGGATGCAGCCAAAGACCCCGTTAGGCGACGACATCGTTTCGAGAAGGAGTACAGCCAGCTCTTGGTAAGCAAACAATTCCAATAACCTCGCGCACATGCATCTACACCCCGCTCTATTCTCTATTGTTCATCTTCTAACCCGGCTAAATCTCTACAGTCAATATGGCGAAACACGACCAATCTGTCCGAAGACATCGATGCCGCCGAGAACCTCGAGATCCGACTTCAAGAGCTGACCAACATCCTCGTCGAGGAATCCCGCCGACCGCTCCCCCATCCCTGCATCAGCTTCTGCGCATTAAAGCAGATTTACGTCCCCATCGCCAAGATAGCAACGTCCTCGTACAATGAGTGGATCATCAAGGAGGCCGTGCTGTTCTTTGCTACCCTCATTGAGAGTGAAGAAGAGGCTTTCGTCGAAAACGATGCCTTCTCCGCCAGCTTGACCACCCTGCTGGTTCGAATTACCGGAACAAACAGTATACGTCTGGCCACCGACACCGAAATACGCATCGTCGAACTCGCCTTCAACATTACCACCAAAATCCGCCTCGAACCGACCATCCTGTCCGCCTGGTTCAAAACGCATCGACACGGTGGCTCCACGCACGATGAGGGCTTCCAGGACGAGAGGGACAAGTTCGCTGGCAAAACGCAAAAGCAGGACTTCCCTCTCTTCTATCTGTTGATGGACTACATTCACCACGAAGGCAAGGTGGGCGACTTTGCCAGGACGGGCCTACTCTACATTATCGAGTCGGCATCCAGCTCCGTCGAGCTGGAACAGTGGATCGTCGAGAGCGATCTCTCGACCCTGATGGCCACCGGCCTAGGCGCCCTCTACAGTCAGCTCAGCAGGAAGCTGGTCATCGATCACCCGCCCCAGAACCTCCCTCCGGTTCTCGCATTCTCCGACTACGAACATCCCACCTCTACATTCGAGATCGTGAGCTCTTGCTCCCCCGACTTCCAGTTGCATCTCGACACGTTCCTATCGCATCTCCTGTTCTGGCAAGATGTCCTCAATCACTGCCGCTCAGTCGAGGTCAAATCGACACTTTTGGAACATTTCCAGGTCATTTTCCTGCAGCAGTTACTATACCCCTCGCTGCTACAGTCTTCCGATGTTGACGGAGGTTCGTCGGTGGCCGTCTTGACCTACTTGAGAAGAATCTTGGAAGCGCTGGATCATCCCGACATGATCAACCTCGTTCTCCACTATCTACTCGCATTGCCAGAGGCTGAGAACCGGGCATTATCAAGCGCCGAGCCGGCCGTGAGTGCTGCACGCAAACGGAAATCCATGGATCTTGCGACCATGATGAAAGCTCAGACGGCCGTGGCAGATTATACGCCCCTGCTCTTCAACTTGGTAGATTTGATGCATTCTTGTCTCAAGTCCCAGAATCACCAGACCGTCAGCGTGACTCTGCAGCTCTTGGCCGCGATCCTTAAGAGGCACCACCGCTATGCGGTCGTGACCTTGCTTCGCACCGAGGAAATCTTCGGCAACTCCGCGCAGCGAACCCGCGGGGCCCACGATCAAGAAGTTGAGTTTTTGACGACTCTAGCTGGGTCGGTAGGCGGGCAGGACAACTTCGACGAGGTATACGATAATATCTTGAAGGACACTATGTCTCGACTCGAAAGCCACCCTTGTTCGTTAAAGCTGGTAGCACCAAAGCTGTCCACTACCAACCATAAGCTGGGTGGGATTCCAGATAGCCTGCCTGGAGCTCCACGGGATGTGCCGCATCATACACTGAGCCCAGAAGATCGCCTTTGGAACACGCTACTCGATATCTTGGGTTCTTTCTTCGTCAACCCCGTCGATACGAATCTGGCCTTGACCGAGACTATTATTGATTTGGCTATCTGCGGTTATATTAGTATGGAGGGCTGGCTTTTGCGCCACCCGAACCAGTATGCTTTCGAGGATGACGAGGAGAACTCGGAGTCTCCGGAGCTGGATGCTGATTCTCCCCAATCTATAGAGTTGGAGAAGTTGAAGCAGATGGCTCGGTGTCGGCGAAGGCCCATGTGGCAAGCCTCATCTCTCCCGCGGATCATGACCGTTCTAGAGACTCTGGCAAACCAGGTCACGTCGTACCGCGGGTCCATCCCGAGATTTGAAGACCTGGTTCAACAGCGCCGCGAAGCTTTCCAAACGGCCGACACAATCGTGCTTAACCAGCACCCTGTTAGGACTAGCTCTAAGACGGTGACACCGATGCCCGAGCTGGTCAGCCAGGAAGACCCGCGCTCCAGCTCGCCGGCCCGCCCTTCCGGGTTCGAGGGCTTCGCGCAACGACTCCTTTCCGAACTGAGTAGTACACCGAGCCGCTCAGGAAGCCCTCGAGGTCGCAAGGAGTTGCACCGGAGCAACTCCAGCGCGTCGGCTACGCCCATTAGCACAAAGCCGTTGCCGGCCCCGCCCAAGGAGTTCCCCCTCAACTACGAGAGCCCCGGCCGTAGCGGCGCGCAGCGTTCGTTCTCACCGGCGAGCCAGCATGAGGGATCCAACGGCATGGGCAGCGGTGGACGTCGCAGCCCCGTCGCGAGCCAGATGGCGGCTTTCGCCGCCGTGGACCAGAGCATCCTCGCGCGCAGGGTTGGGTTGCCAAAGGAGGAGGACGTCGCGCCTATACCTCTGAACTTCAACAAGAAGGCGATGCCGACCTATTCCGTCGCCCCGACGGATGACGTCGTCGAGACGCCGTCTACCCCGACCAACAAGACCCACGACCACGGGGAGGGGGAAGAAGCAGCAGGGGACGCGACTGCTACGCCGAATACTGGGCGCGAGACCGTCCACATGCCACCCGCGCCGGAAGACGATACCGAAGACGGCGACCAGGAACCCGGCAGCGAGACGCCTGGCGGTACGGCCGCCCAGGCCGACCAGCCGCAAGAGGAGCAGGCCTCGGTCTCCCACATCATCACCAACGTCATCATCTTCCAGGCGTTCCTGCTGGAGCTTGCGAGCCTGGTCCAAGTCCGCGCGGGCACGTTCAACGAAGTCCGATTCATTTAAGAGAAAAGATCTTTGGTTGCCTGCCTGTCTTTGTTTTTCTTCTTTTTACTTTCCTCACGAGTGTGTGTCGTCTCATATCATCATCGTATGGATACCCCCCGCCGTCTTTTTATACCACCCCTCTTCTTCTCCAGCTTCCTTCTTATGTTAGTTAGTTACCCAATAGAGAGAGTGCACCCACCACATCCCAATTCCTTCCAGATCAATCAACACAGACAGCATCGAGTGGCGCCGGAGGCAAAGGTTTCCGAGCAAAGGGGGGTGTGGTTAAGTTAGATAGAGCTTTTTCTAAAGGGGAAGGAGGGCAGTTTGTCTTGTCTTGTATTGCGTAGCAACAATCGTATCGACAGCAGTAATGAGTCTTTTTTATATGATACCTTGCAGTGCTTTGCTGAGCCGGGGAGACAGACAAATGGCAAGAGAGAGAGATAAAGAGATAGAGAGTGTGTGAGAGTAGGAGGAAGACTTAGCCGGAAAAGCCTTGATGGTTTCCTCCGAATTCCATTAGACTTGTAAGAGGAATACATATTCTTGAATCCTCTTTTTTTCTTCTTTCCTTCTCGCAATAGACTTTCTATCTTTCAATACATAGATATATCCGTGGTAGTCTCAAGTGGAGTGGATTGGTTCCATGAAGAAATTGGGAATGGTGTTTTATTTTCTCGTAAATCTTCTAACTATTGGTATCAAATTGCCCAACTCCCTTAGTTCAAATTGTCGTAAATGTCGTGATAATGTTATATGGTATCATGTAAAGCAAAACAGAAACAACCCCTACTAGAATGAAATGAACGCCACCCCACCAATCGTACAAGATCAATCCGATCTGTGTGCGACATCAACCCGCCAAGCTGCCACCCCTAAAACCAAGATCGTCCAATAGAAGGTGTGGATGAAACATGATTCACTCAATGAACCGGGGAAAATCCAAATTCTTCCTTCCGACAGTTTTGTCTCTCAATCAATCAATCAATTCAATACCCCTTGACCGTCACGGCCCCCACGGCCAACGTCTCGATGCGCCCCGCGTACAGCTTCATGACGTGGCAGACGGGGTCGCCCCAGACGACGCCGCGGAGCTGCTCGTCGCTGACGGTCTGGGCGACGACGCCCTCATCGAGGCGCTCCTCGACCGTCTTGCGGCTCTTGACGCGCGCCCGCGGGTCGCCCGACCTCAGCACCACCAGGCGGCCCGCGTTGCTGAGCGTGCTGGGCGGGACGCTCCAGGTGGGCTTGGCGGGGGAGGGGGTTTTCGATTTTTTGGATGATGATGATGATGAGTTCTTGAAGGTGGTGATCAGCGAGCTCGACGAGGCTTTGACGAGATACGACGTCGTCTTCGACGGCTTGCTGCTGCTGGAGGTGGTAGGCACCGCCGAGGCCGATTTGGAATGCTTCTCCTTGGAGGGCTTGCTGCTACCCGGCCGCTTGGGCAGCTCGGGCGCGCCGCACGACTTCCGACCGCCGTTGTCGCTACTGCCGCTGCCGCTCGCGCTGCTGGACTTGCGGCCCCTGGTCTCGCTTACGGACGAGGAAGAGGTCTCGGGCACCGGCGCGGCGAAGAGCTCGAGCAGGCTCTTGATGTAGGCCTTGTCGGCGCGGGCGACGGGGTCGCCCTCGTTGACGAAGGCGAGGAAGACGGACTTTTTCAGCTCGGGCCGGCCCGGGGGCTTGGCCAGGGGCAGAAGAGACACGGGCGGGGCGCCAAAGGTGACGCAGTGGACGCGCTTGAAGCAGCTGGTGAGGTGGTTGAGCTCGGACGCGGCCTGGCGCGAGGTGGCGAGCATGTGCGAGTACAGCAGGGCGGCGACGGCGCCGCCGGCCGAGTGGCCGGTGATGAGCAGGGAGTGCGAGGCGCGGCTCGGCTGCTCCTCGAGCAGCTGGCGCAGGCGGGCGGCGACGGGGCGGATCATCTTGCGGGCGGCGGTGAGGAAGCCCGCGTGGCAGAAGTTGCCCGGGTCGTCCAGGAAACCCGCCGGCGACGTCGGCGCCATGTTGAGGTTGACGGCCCAGTCCATGAAGGTCGCCGTGCCCCGGATCGCGAACACGATGGTGTTCATGTGGTCCATGGGCACCGACTTGAGCCGCATGGCCTTGGTGCCCGTCCGCCAGTCGGCTTCGACGTGCGTGTCGCGCTCGAAGCCCTCGGGCTTCTCGTACACCTTCTCCGAGTACTGCGCCGCGAGGCAGAGGAGGGGGTACGTGGGCATGTATCTGAAGGGTGCGGTTAGTCGGTCACTGTCCAAGAACGAAACATTGCGTATGCGCGCACGTGATTATCACTGTACACCGGCCGTACTTCACCGGCCAATAAATGCAATAAGGGGGAAACATACAGTTTGAGGGGTGGCAGGTTCATGGGCAGCCGCGAGTTGGCATACAGCTCGACTTTGGCAAAGTACCCGCCCGACGATAGCAAAGACGAAGCGGCCGCGGCGGTCTGGCCTTTCGAGTGATCCTTGCCGCCGCCGCTGGACTTCCTGGGCGCCCCATGCAGGCCCCTTGTCGCGACCACGGCCAGGTCGCTAGGGGGCGGCGATGTCGCGCCCGGCAGGGGCTGTGGCGATTGCGGCTGGTAGGTGAACAGATCCTTCTCGTTGCCAAAGTACTTGTCCGAGTCGATCATGGTCATGACGTTGTTGAACTTGCTGGAGATCTGGTCGTACATGGCGGCGCCCTGGTTGAGCAGCTGGGTCGCCTGGCCGTGCCACCTTGGCAGCCCGTCGTCGAAGACCTGGTGCACCAGGGCGCTGGTGCCCGGGATCATGCCATCGGCCAGGTTGACCATGGGATCCATGCCGAGCCTGGTGGTGGTTCCGGGGCCGCCATAGCTGGTATTGCTGGTGGGACACACGGAATTTGGCGGCTGGCTTAGATAGTAGTGCTGGTTTACGATGATGGGCGGGTAGCTCCTCTGGTCCTGTTGCTGATACGGGGGTGGGGGTGGTGAATTGGAGTTGGCGGCAGCAGAGGGAGGGGCATGCCAAGACGGCGGAGGAGGCAGATAGCCCGCAGGGGCAGGTTGATAAAGGCCGGCGTGTTGCTGTGGTTGAGGCGGCGACTGGCAGCCCCAATGCGACGACTCTGGCAATAAGTGATGATACGTTGGTGGTGAGGAGGGCGATTGTATATCAGCTCGTGGTGGTGGAGGCGGCGGCGGTGGTGGATGAGACGCGCTCTTTCTCCTGCTAAACAACCCCATGGTGTTGGTGGTGGTGATGATGGTGGACTGACGACTGACTCGGGAGCTGCATGAACGACAACAGAAAGAGAAGCGAGATCTGCAACGTTTTCGAGGTGGTGCAGCTAGAAACCAAACTGCCTTTGTTGTGACGAGGAGGCAGTGCAACGCCAGACATACATATACGATACGTAATTAGTCGAGGCTGTTCGATGGATAGCTTTTCACCCTAATACGTTCTCTACACGAAACATCGATGTCATGTCAAAGAAAAGAGGAATGGCATGTTCGTAGCTTCGAGTCAATAAGGAGGAGACAGGAGACAAACCAAAAAAACGAAGCTGATGCATTTGGAGGATACGCTTCTCAATGTTACATAGATAGCATGCATGCCTGGCTTTCTTTTTTCGCCGAGGACCCTGTCACGGTTATCATTGATTGATTGATTGATTGATCGATCGAACCCCGGGCGCGACCTTCGACTCACAGCACTCTCACTCATAGAGTACTTACCTAGCAGTAGTAGTAGCCACCTGCAGTTAGCGGGTTATTGTGCCTTGCCCGTTTTCAGCAGCTGCCCCCTGTCGGTAGTGCCTTACAGCGGCCTGATTGGCCCTCACCGCACATGCTTAGCCCCAATCGGCTGCCCAAGTCTGCCCCAAAGACACGAGGACCAGCGAATGGCGATGCCCAGAGTATATGAAGAATCGCACCCTTATGCAGGGCAAGGCTTATTGACGGGCGCTTGGAGGTTATTCTGGTGGACTGATTTGTTAATCCGAGGACTGATTGCCTGTGGAGGCTGTTCTTCTACCCTCTTTGCCTCTGCCCTGGCGAGTTTCAGAGCACCACCCTGTAGGAGGTAGGTATGATAGGTATGCACTCCATGTGGCACCCCAGCCCAGTGGCCAGAATCGCTGCATGCGGGGTGGTGGTCGGTTAGCTGTGCTGTACGCAATACATGTACATTAGGTAGTTATTGTCTGCGAATTCGCCCCCTGGAATTCGGTTTCCTGTTGGCTGTTAGTTATCGCGTTCTTACGCTCTTGCGCTCTTGCACTCGCTGCAAACTGCCAGTTCATGGTGCATTTGCTTTGCATGTGCTCGTATTGATTTCTTTGCTTTTGGCGGGGTAGTTGGTCCTTGCTGCTTGCCTTGCTCCCTCATGCCTCCCGGGCCGATGCCGTCCCTCCAACTCGAAACTCATAACAGCGTTTTCTTTCTTTTGGCCCTACTGCCTACCGTCGCCAACCCAACAACTGGGCCGTCTTCAATCCAAATCCTCCCCGATCCGGTGCAGATCCAAGGGTCCGAGAATGCGGTCTGAAAGAGAACCCTGCTCGAACTTGAAGAACAAGCATACTTACCTAGGCTACATGAAATATCCACCTAATAGACTGCTATTCCTCTAGTCGGTGACTCAACGCCAGCAAATAACAAACCCTGGTCATTCCAGCCATCGGCAATTCAGTGCATGGTAAGGTAGTACTAGCCGGACTTTGCAAGATTCGCCGCTCCGAATGATGTTGGTACGGCGTCTCATATGCACCGCGATTCTTACTAATCGCAGCCAATTACTTCGTGGTCAATTCCTACATTGAAGTTGTGTGATATGAAACTGTGATCTCATGTTTCGGCCGATACACTTGACGATGGCTAATATGCATCCTCACCTTCCTTTCCGCATCCACTATCTGGGCTCGTCGTGGCTACCATTGGAGCGATCTGCAATCCAGCCAACCTACGCTTGAGTATGGATGGGTGGACGCATTCCCATCTATCAATTGTAAAACATATACATACATCATATATGAAAATCCCACGTAGACCGCTGGCTGCTACAGCAGATGTCATTGTCTTGGCATCAAATCAAAGAAACGGGGTCCCGGGGAAGAAGAAAAGAACCGCAGATGTCATGTAGATCACATTCATCCCCTGTCTTTTTCTTTGATTCGACGCCAAGATAAGCGAAAACCACATAATTGCGTATTGGACCCCTCTGTCTTCGCCAGATAAAGTGCCATACCAACGGCTGGCCCCCCAGATGTGCCCTCCGGTCCAGGAACCCGGAGATAGAGCCGAGGCAAGCCACCCGAGTATGTCATTGTTGATTCAAGTAGTGAGCCCATTATTGACTATTGCTCACCGCCCGTGGTCTCTTTACCGTCGATGTATTCAAAACTGAGGATGGCGCCAAGTACGAGCCGCCCCTCGGCGCTCGGTTTGGAACCGTATTAACTCATCTACCCACAACCTTGAATGGGCTGATACACGGCAATCAGGCGACTGCCAGTATCATCATGACAAGATTGGCGAGGCTCGCTTAGAAGCTTAATGGTAGGCGAAGCACGTTGGCTTTGGGTGCCCTGGTCAACGGAATACCGGCTCAAATCCAGTGATGGGCTTGTTCCGTTCTTGCCGTCAAGTGAGTGAGTGATTTTCAGTTCTGTTGCCGTTGAGGGGCTCACCGCCTCACCAAAAGGCAAATCCATCAAGCTGGATCATCTATACGGTTTTCAACTGCGGCACAGTGTCTGAAGGAAGCTGTGCTTATGCCAATATTCCCCCGTGTCCAGACTTTTACCGCTGATGTCAGGTGGCCATTGCCGTCTCTCATCCTTTTAGACAGGAAGTTCAAGCCATGGCTGGACGCCTTCCGAGTGTACCCTTGAGACCTATTGTGACGTAGTCATAACCCCGGATATATAGATTAAAGTATGAAAAAGGGACAAACTCCTGAGCCGAGCACGGTATCTCAACACCACCCTATGAGCATATATAGGAATGAAAAATGCCATGAAGATGGTGAATGAAACTACGACAGCACTTATCAGACATATGCTCGATCACAAGGTTGAAACTGGCTGGTGTGGCTAGCAAAAGAGAGTTGGAGGTATCGTCGTTATTATGAAATTTTCGAAAACCCCGGAATTATTATGTAGTTTTAGATAAAAGATAGTAGGCTTGGTAATCACGGTGCATGAAAGACAGAAGACGGTTTGTTTTATGGGTAAACGAGTGACTCAAGTTAGATTATATCGTGTGCTAAATCGTACTCCTCATGCAAATTTTAAAGACGTCAAGCTGACTCCAAGCATTACATCCAATCATCATCCTCTTCCCCCCTTTTGATCTCGCAAAACTCCGTAGAAACAACCGTTGACTCATCATGCTGTTGTTGCTCTGGATGAAGCGAAGGCAATCGCTTACAGAAGACCACCAAGAGCGAGGCAAGGGAGACCGACGTTGAGGAGGCCGTTCTGGTGAGGTAGATTGTGTTAGTAAAGCTGTCTTTGTAATGCGGGAAAGAAGAGTGTGGGTGAGGATGGGATGTGATTGAGGGTTGGCTTACCTGCTCGGTGCCCGACTTCTGGCAGCAGGCGGCGGTCTGCTTGCACTGGCTGTTGAGGAGGTCGGAGACGCCGCCACCGACGATGCCGGCGGTGATGTCGAGCTTGGAGCAGCCGTCGAAGAGGCCGAGGCCGTTCTTGCCGACGGCGCCCTGGAGGAGGCCGCCGAAGATGCCGCTGGCGACGTTGGTGGCGTCCCCGGAGTAGTCGGCCTTGTTGCAGCAGCTCAGGTCGAAGTCGGTGCCGCACTTGTCGCCGGCCTGGCCGACGGTCACCTGGTTGCCGACGGGGGTGATGGTGGAGCTGGAAGCATCACCGACGGCGGCGGGAGCGGCGGCGGCGAAGGTGGCGAAGGCCAGAGTGAAGACGGTGGTGAACTGCATTTTGATGGTTGGGTTTGGTTGGTTTTGAAGAAGCGAAAGTTGCTTGGTAGTAGTTGGTAGTGAGAGTGAGAAGAGTGAGTGAAGTTGTTGAGTTGGTTGGAAGAGTGAGTGATGATTGGAGATCTGATGCTTTGGATGCTGATGATGCTAAGAAAAGATTTGGACATTGACGGTCGATCATGCCGACTTATATACACAATTTCTCAGCGTTCGGCCCCTTTGCCATTATTGTAGCCCTTTGATGCTATTCTCATTTCCTCCCCAACGGCTTGAGTCGTTGCCCTTTCTCTCATCCAAGCGCCAAAATGGAATGCCTACGATGATGATCGGCAATTGAAGGAATATTGAGAATGCGCTGTCTCATGCCTACGTAGCTGTCAGAACTGGGGTGGCGCGACTAAGGGGCGGCTCCATGTCTCACACCAGGAACCCGCCAAGGAGCCTCAAAAGCATTGCCTTCACCTAACTACGTAATATCCAACCGGAATGGAGGTTGGAATCATCACCGAAAAGCCGCCGGATTGAATTCCGCGCAATGGCATCGCGCACTGCGACTGTACACTCGGAGCGACGAACAGCCGCGCCTGACTGGCATTTGACCTCACGACTACGGCACTTCTGCGGAAGTTAGCATCAAGACACAAGACATCTCTTCAGGTGGTGAGGAGGACAACAGGTCAATTGTACACGTGCATAATAGGAATTGAAGGGATGATGAACACTCACGTTTCTTTTCTATGGTCATCTTGGCTCGGTGCAGGATCCCTGCCCTTGCAGATCTCTTCTTCTTCTATCATCCATATTACACCGCCACAGGTCAATGGTATACTAAGGGATCCTGGCTTCTGGGTTGACAGTTCCAGTTATCAAGGGCAAAACTCAACCCAATCGTCTTTACGGATCAGCTTGAGAGACGGGCGGCACCTTCTCTTTCCATTTTTCTTCACTACACCTAAAAGGTGAAGGCTATGTCCAAGCGCATGATAAGGTACTGCAGGCTTGACTCCAACTGCGGAAGACAAAAGTAACGCTGACAAGAGCCTACTTGAAGCGAGCCTAGTTGACGAGAGCCGAGTCCACTGGGAGCTGGCCTCGAGTCGCACAACAGACGCCACCTTCTTACCCATGTCCCCAAGAGGAAACTTGAGCCTAGCAAAGCCGATGCAAGGACCTGTCTTCTTCCTTCCGCGCAACGCGTTTCGAGCTCGCCATCTGGCAGATCTAGAGAGAGGGTGCACAGCCTGGCTGCCTAGTTGCCGTCACAACGGCACATCAGCAAACGCGGCTGCGTGGGGCAACTTGGCAAGACGAACGTCCTTAATCTTCCTGTTGCACTGTACCACTGGGCTCCTGAATCACACCAGGCAATGGGGCTCATGATTTGAGTAGCCCGTGGGACAGACAGACATTTCCATGCCAAGACGAAGTTCGTTCACGAGCTTGGGTGTCTTAGATTTTTTCATCTCGATGAGGCACAAACGCATGGCTAGTTGAGGAGCCTCCGCCAACAAGCATGGGTTTGTGGGCTTCCCGTCGGGATTATGACGGGCTTGCTGTAGATTGGCGAAATTGGAAGAAGGTTGGTCGATTGAAATGCTTCCATCTATATGAAAACTGATCATCCCGCGTCGGGAATTCCTCCCGGGCACTTTCTCTAGATTGACAGATTGACAGGTCACTGACAGGAGGCTTGGCTGGAAGAGTCGAGAAGACGGATGTGCTTCCGTCCGTAGCAAACACTCGGCTCCCTACGCAGGCTCAGCGCCAAGTATGTTAAGATGGATGCGAGATCGCTGCAACGTTGGGGGCACAGCTGTATGATGATGGGATGCTGGGATGCGAGGGAGAGGCAAACATGGTGATCCTGCTGCGGGTACCAGGTTCTGAGCCCAGATTCGATGTGTGTGTCCTTCGTATTACGAGATTTTGCAGGTTTGCCCAACTCTGGCGGAAGAGTGCATGTTCAGCCGCTGCAGGTACACACTCACAAGGTTGGTAGAAAAAGAGGGGAGCAGACCCAAAGTAGACAGACCATCGCGTTTCTCTTCGGAGCATTTCGCACACTTGAGCGACGTCGTAATTTCCAGCCATGTTCTTCCTGATTCATGATTGTGTCCGTACACTGGACCTAGGCTTGACTACTTGACTAGGTTGGGGTGAAGTAGATGTTCCCTCGAGATATATCAAGGATGCCATGGCTGTCTATTTAGAACCAATCAAACGCAGGAAGAGATGACTGTTTCGTTGATCTATGCATGTGTTGGGAACAGCGCCGGGATCTTGCATCTTGCATCATGCGTCGTCCCGGTGGCGTCCTGATTGGGACCTGGAGCTAAGTATGTAGTATGTAGTCCAAGTACCTACTTAGCCTAGCTGACCCCTGAAAATGAAATCTCCGTTGGACGCGGGTAGAAACCTAGATGTGATTAACTTCTGTCCGTTTGACGACGGCGTCGCCACGACCACAGCCCAAGCGAGTCAAACTGGTGATTAGGGCAAACATGAAGGCCCATGTCTTCCATGTCCTCCATGTTTTCTGTCCGTGTCATCTGTTGGCTTCAAATCTGAGTGGTCTTTTCGGTACGAGTAATCTGTTTGCGGTGCAGCTAGGACGTCATCGCCTCGGTGATGCCGTCAGTGTCCCAACGTCGTCCAATTAACCACCATGGGGGATGCAAACAAACAGTAACACCGGATGGATCGATCTCCCGCCAGTTCTCGAAAAACAGACTTGTGTGTTTCTGCTTCTTTTCTTTCCGGGACTCAGAAAAGGGCCATAGTGGTATCTCTATGAGACACTAGTACTATATTCACGTGGGACGACAACCGGTAATGTGGCAGAGCTCGACATCGCATCGTCCTGTCTCAGAGGCTTCTCATCAGGGCAACTGCAGAAGTGCCCATTCATTGACGGGTCGCTCATATCGTAGAAGGGTGCCATGATCTCTGCACTCAACTTGATTCATGGCTCAATTTGAACGGGCCACGAAAGCACGGTCGAATTGGCGGGACGTTGCATCAGCGACGAGTGTCTGTGGTCTACCCTTGCTCGATCCTTGACCCCTTTTGTGGACGGATGCAAACAGATCGCGCTGGATGTTGTCACAGCTACATCGAGGAGATGTTTCTATGTACTCTCAGTCTGAGGGACCACAAACGAGACAAACGAGTCTATAAGAGCCCGAACATGATCCAGATTATGGTGGTCTCTTTCTCTCTCAGCAGCTCCTTCACAGTCATCACAGTTCAACGGGGACTCGTGGCAAATACACTCCTTTACCTTCATTTCCTGCTCCTCGATCCAGCGCCTTGAACTGAGTCAGCCCCTCGATAACCGCTCGAGATGCCTTCTTTCACTCGCATGGGCGTAATGGCCCTCAGGTCGGTCTAGCATTCCATCCTGTCCTGTCTCCTGGTGCTAACAATCATACAGCGCAGCACTTGTCGCTGCCCAGGATGCCCAGTTGTCTGCCGAATGTACCCCACAATGCGGAGGTACCACGATCTACTCGACCGTGACCGTCTGGGCAGGCTGCTCGGGAACGACGAGTCTGCCTTACACCGGCTCTACTTCGAGCAGCGTCTCTGGCCTCTCGTCTACCTCGGCCCAGTCATCCTCGCTGACTTCTTCTTTGACTCTCACCTCCCCCACTATTAGCAGCAGCACTTCTGCCACCGTGACCGGGAGCTCCTCGAGCACTCCCGGCATCAGCTCTTCGAGCACTTCGGTTACCGGTTCCTCGAGCACTTCCGCTACCGGCTCCTCGAGCACTGGAGTCGGATCGTCATCCACTACGACCAAGACCCAGTCCATAATCACCTACACCTCCACCACCATGGTTACCAGCTCAACTGATATTACCATTACCATCCCTGCCTCCTCCTCCGCCTCTTCCACGGCTTCCACCACCGATACGGACACTGATAGCTGGTAAGTCGCACTTAACTTTCTGGTCCCCTGAAGAGGATGAACAGTCAGAAATTGATGCTGACATAACGGTCCCTTAATAGCTCTTCTGAGACTGAGAGCACGACCATCACCGAGTCGTTCACCATGCCCTTGACCTCGTCCAGCATTTTCACCAGCGCCACTGCCTCGATTCCAACCGGACCCAGCACCATCACGTCGACTGTCCCCTACAGTTATTCTTCCTCCTCTGTACAGACCTCGGGTTTGTCGAGCACTGAAGCTGTTTCGACTACCACTTTGACCTACACTGCTTCCTCGTCCTCGTCCTCCATACCGTCGGTCTCGACTAGCACTGCTACCTTCACCTTCTCCACCTCGAGCCTGAACACCCAGTCGACCAGCAGTGCCACTCTCAGCTCAGCTTCATCTTCTTCTTCCGTTAACACCTTCTCGAGCTCCAGCTCTGTCGGTACTTCATCGACTGGAGTTATAACCACTAGCTCGACTGCCACCATTATCTCCTCCACTGTGACATTGACTGTGCCCGCTAGCAGCAGCAGCTCTGGCACGATATCCTCCACCCTCCCAGTCCAGAGCTCCAGCTCATCCACCCTTCCCGTCCAAAGCTCTAGCACCTCCACATTCCCCGTTCAGAGCTCCAGCTCCTCCAGCTCCACAGCCACGCTCCCTGTGAGCACGACCTGCATCACCGGCTACGACACGGGCTACTCAAAGTCCACAACCGTGTGCTTCCTCGTGTCCTCCACCACCTCCGGCGGCTACCCTTACTCCACCTATTCTCCCTCCTGGACCACCTCGTCCGTCTTCGGCACGTCCAGCAACGACGCCACGACCAACCCGCCCCGCCCACGCACCTCCACCGTCACCGTCACCCCCGTCCCAGCCACCACCACGTCTTCTTCGACTACGGCGACGCCCTACGTCACCAGCACCTGCTCCCAGGGCGCCGGCTACGGCCTGACCTGCACCCGCTACACGGTCTACCCGACCGCGTCGGCCACCAAGGCCGCCTCCGCCAGCGCTACTCCTAGCCAGGCGTGGGACTACAAGGGGGCTTGGGGCGACTTTGTGCGCTGGGCTAACGACCAGCCGCACAAGAAGTCTGTGCACAAGCCCTGGTACCAGTTCTGGTAGAAGAGCAATCCATTGATCTATGTCCATGATCTGGGGACATGGCGGCTGCCTCGAAAAGTGTTATATCGAGTAAGTGGTAGGCAACTGGAAACACATGTCACCACTCGAGTCTCCCCGAGGTTGCACTGGTCCTGAGCGGAAGACGCTTGGTTGGATACATACGAGAGAGGTTTTGGTTTGTGGTGGTACACTTCTTGTCTTTCCTTAATTAATCTTACCTTTTCTTTCCTTCAAATATCATTAGTACTTAGTTGATGATGGCGATGTGGAAAGCGGAGAAAGGGATCTAATATGATAACATATGAATTGATACAAATAGCCAAACTCCTTTTGTTTCTCGTTCTGATGCTTACATTGAGTAGCCCGTCTCTTTCCAGCCGTCTGCTTTTTCGTCCTAACAGATAACGATACGGGATCACATTATTTTAATTGCTAAATACTAGATGCAATCTATGCCGACAAGATAATTAGTTGATCGGGCTATTGCCTTCATTTAGTTTTATCCATCTTGATATATAATTTCATCCTACTAACCTGGTATTAGTCTATTTTACGAGATCATATAGACTGCAAAATCAGGCGAATCCTCCATGTTCAGGTACCTCTTCTTGAGCTCTTGAACGTAGTTACCATTCATAATATCATGGACGAATGCTTCGCCTAACAATTTCCCTTGGTATTGTCCACCACTGCGTCTAACCACAATTGGCGCGTCCGAGTAAGCGGGAAGGACGATGCGATCTCCCCTGCGAGTACCCGGAGGAACTAAAACCGCCCTTCCCATTTTGGTGACGCCGAAGAGTCTTTTTGACGACCACAAATATACGGGTGCTTCCACGGCTGCGATTATCCTTTGAGAGTAGTAAGAAAATGACCGGTTTTCTACCGGACCTTGTCTAACCTCTTCGAGGAAATCCATATATTGAGCATGATCATGACATGCCTTTTCGGAGACACGAATGGGTCGGCCATTTTCTGTTAGTCCTGCTACAAAGACAAAGCCTAATATATCGGGCGATACCTTGGAATTCGAATCTTTGTTTTGGCATGCGTGTTTCAGCTGCTCTACAACCGTACGCTGGCCGCAACGGAGTCTATAAGTTCCAAGAAATGCCCCTGATTGTGCTTGCGTGTGTTGCCGCTGTGATTGTGTATACGGCCCTTTCACATGCTTATGGCTCTCGAAAGGTGCGTGTTGCGCAAGAATGGAGTTCTCGTGCCATACTTTGTTCTCATCGGCGTCGTGTCGATGTACCCAGTTTAAGCCGGCCGGCCACGAGATCCGATAACACCAAGAGGGACCGGGGAATATTTCGAACCTGAGGGGCATATCGCACGGAAGTCTATATATAGCACAATTTCCCAGGCGTGTAGTCCAATCCCATTTTGGCCTGCGACACTCAGCTAAAAGTTGACGACAAGCCTCGACCCATTCGGCATTATCGAATAATGCGAGGCAATCGCCCTTTGACAAGAAACGCTTAACCTGTGGAGTTTTTGTGAAGGTTGTAACTAATACCACAGATTCAACCTGGTCAACTTCAATGCAAGGAAGTTGGAGCTCATTCGAACTTGTAACTTCAGGCTGTTGTTTTGACGAGAGCCTCTGAGCCTCAGGAAACATCGTACGGAAATTGTACCTTATGAAAGGGGTGTCGTTTTCTATTGCCGTCCAGTCTGGCACCCATGATGGTAAATCGATCGCCTTATCCAGGGTGGAATCTTGGCGTTGAGAGACACATGAGAGAATTCTCAGGTCCTTCGAGGTGATGTAGTTCTCCGCCACACTCTGGTAGACTTGGCCAACATCAGCTTCGTAGTCGACTTCAACCTGAGAAATTTCCTCTTCATCGACGAGGCCGAGGACAGCATATATCTTATCTCTTGGATCTGTGCATTGCGCCGCGCTGGTGGACAGCAGAACAGAAATGAGGTCTCGGGGCATATCCTCTTCCTTGGTGTTTTGCCTGAATTTCTCCATTTCTGTGACTGCCTTCACGCCAATGGCGGCCTTGTTGAGCCCGTATTCGAGGAAAATCCCTTTCCGGTCGAGATACATGACAGATTGTGCCAACCTCCACCAAGGTATCACTTTTTCGCCGCAGACTACCCATATGTTGTTCGCGAAAGCTACTTCTTGGAATACCCAAAGGCGTGTGAACCACGGCATTTGAAGTAGTCTGATGAGTGGGCCAAAGCCCTGCTTTGAAAGCCGTACCAATGCCACGGAAGGCGAAAAGTCATAGCTGTTTTGGACGAGAGGGGAGGATCCCGGAAGTAAGACATTGTGATTTCTCCAATCACGTCGGTCGGTACATGTTCGCACGACTTGGTTGATGAGCTTGAAGGCTGCTTCAGTGTCGACAGTAGCGGGTCCAAGCCAGACCAAGACTATGCGCGCATTCGAGAAAATGCTTTTCATCAATCCGATTTGATGACCCTTCTCAGTGGCATCGCTTTGGTCGATGCATATTGCATCTACCCACATAATCCGAGGTATACTGGGAGACCGCAGGTGTCTGAGAGCTTCTTCAAGATTCGTTGTAATTGGAACGGGCAAATTGTTACAGGTAAGATCTACCTTGTCCGTGATATTGCCCCAGGCATATGACAATGCCTCGTAAGGCACAAGATTGTGGCGGCTGCAAACAACGAGTTCGCATTCGAGTGGCTGATCAGTGTTTCCAGGTTTGAGCATTAGGAGACGAAATTCGTCATCCTTCAAAGTCGTGTAAGGGGAGTTCAGTGTCTTGGCTGATCTTGTTTTTGCCTTCATTGCTATTGCAACGGGTTAGTATACCAGCGATTTCTTGCGGGATGGATAGAGGAGTACCTTCAACTTCATAGTCGATACGAGAAGTTCTTGAATGACCTGACAAGGTAGCATTGGTTGCCTCATCGTATAGTTCCACTAGGTAAAGTGAAGAAGCGTCGAAGTCAAGCCAGAAAGAATGAAAGGTGAAAGCGAGTAGCGAAAGCAAGTAAAGGTTGGGTAAAAAATTGGAATGAGTTCGTTGGAGAGTCTGCCGACCGTGAATTCGTGATTTGGACCTAACTTGATTGGGGAAAGAGCGTCGTGAAACTGGCAGTTTGCATCGAAGACAAGGATTCAACCCAGGGGTTTTCAAGAGGCGGGGAGTGGTTCTAAGTCCAAACATATTCATCATGAGTAGGTGATTGTTGAAAGTATAGGGGGGAGGATGAGGGACGAAATATCAGATGTTATTGAAACCACAGTCACTCCAGTTTCTGCCTTACCAGAGCTGATTGAGGCTTAGATGGGCATGATAATCACACATAGCCCGTCTTGGCAGACAGTAGCAAAGTCTGCTTGCCTATGAATGAACCACACTCGTTCAGCAGCAGCCTGTGGCCAAATGAGACCCAACAACATGATTGGGTAGCTGGTAAACGTAGGTGGGTTTCAAATTAGCCAGAAAGCTAATAATGCAGGTCGTGAAGGAAAAGAAACGCGCATCTAGATGCGGCATGTCCTATTGGGGAAGGTAAACCGGAATTTGATACAAAGAACATAGGCCCCATCTGCATGCCACGTATCTTCCAGCCGATAAGCCGCGTCGCTCAAGTACTTGATCCATCCGGCGATCGCATGATACTGCAGATCTTATATACCAGCAAGCGATGTTACCAGTAATATGTCCCGTAGATATAGTGCAAAACGGCCCAAAGTGGTGGGGACATTTCCTGTCTGGCCATAGCCCACGTTCGCGCAAATGATTAGCTGAACCTCGTCCCAGCAATTATACGATACGTGAAGATAAGGGGAATAAGGGGGAGCCAAACGATGGGGAACTGAAGGGCGTCTGTCTCTCACCTATGCTGGTAACCATCGTCCTCCTCATCAAACAACTCAAATGCCATGGGCTCGGTAGGGTGATCCGGCAGGCGGTTCAGGACCTTGTCAGCTACTGGCTCCCCATCGCAATTCCGCGGGGCATTATCATCAATGTCGTCGGGATTGAAGCGGCCCTCAGTGTAGTGTGCATCGCCCTCGGGCAACCGCACCCGGCGAAACCCGCCCTTCTTCCGCGAGAAGCAGCGGTCCACGGCGTCGCACAAGAAAAGGGAGCGGTTGTCGTCAACGGCCACGTCCGCGCCCTCGGGCACGGCGTCGGCAATGACCTGCAGGACACGCTCCAGCTGGCGGACCCAGACGGGCCACGCGCGGTGGTGGCCCGAGGTGGGGACCAACGCGGCGACCTGCAGCGTCTGCAGCCCGCTCGCGAGGGCCGTCCAGCCCGCGGCGCGGCTCGCCTCGTCGCCGATTGGGTGCGCGCCGCCGAAGAACTCCCACTCCTTCGCGTGCCAGTGGGTGCCGCGGCCCCGCTCGCCCTCCGGGATGATATAGTACGCGTGGTAGTCGGTGTACGCCGTGAGCTTGACGTGGTGCATGAGGCGCAGATTGCGCTCGCCGACGTTGAAGAGCCGCAGGAAGACGCAACGCTGCTCGAGCGCCACGGCGAACACGTTGCGCCCGTACAGCGTCTCGGTCCCTTCGTCGTGCACCTGTCGGCAGGTGCGCAGGAGCGCGGTGCCGTGCGGTCGCAGGCGCGCCTCGTAGTGTGTCGGGCAACCGTAGTCGCGTCGCCCGCAGCAATCGGGCGCAGCTCCCTCGCGCGCCAGATGGCGTCGATGTCGCGCCAAGGTCGTGAACCAGACGCGGTAACAGTCAATGTCATGCGACTGGACGAAGAGAGCTTGATATATCTTGTCGCGTATCTCGCGAGGGAGGTCTAGGAACGATGTGAGCTTCTGCCCTTTTGGTAGTTGGTCCATTGTTACGCTTTTCTTCAAGGGATACGTGTCTTGGTATAGTGGAATCATAACGACGGGTATTGTGGAATTCCTGAATCAGTCTCAATACTTATGCGATATTGGCGGCTGTGGTGGAAGTGGCATTGCTCGTAAGTGAGTCAGCAGGAGGCGGCTGTGTTGGCGATTTAGGGGGCGCTAGAATAGCACTACTGGCGCAAGCGGTTCAGGGGTATCGACGTGCATTCCAATTCGTTCATGTTAATTGGACCCGCCCCTGCGCCCTTCGTATAGGGATGCAATACAGTAATCAAATTATATATGGGCTCATGGTTCTTGATATAAGAGTCAAGACAAGTCCGACCCAGTAATATTAAGTCTAGACACTGCCTCACCGGGCCATCCACCAAGGCCAACCCGGCTATGAGCAATCGAGCAACCATCAGCCAAATAGTTATATACCTCGAGTATCACCGATTATATTGTGGCTCTTCGTTGCCAAGTCTGACTTCTTCACACTTCTAACCTAACTACACATGTCAAAAGTCTCAGAGGGTGCTGTTCTCCCTAAGATGCTCCCGACGAATTCTGCGGACAGTGCTCATGAGCTCAGCGGCCTCTTCCTTGATCCCCGCGTACCCGTGCGCATTCTCTACCACCTTGGCGGCATTGTCAACTTCCTCCTGCAGGCGCCCACGGCTGGCAGCCAGTGTGGCTTCTGCCAACTCCAAGGTATCGCCATCGCTGTTTTGCCACTGTCTCAACCTCTCTTTATAGTCGTTCTCCTCAATCTCAATTGTCTTCATACTCACCTCGAAGACCTCCTTGAACGGATTGACGGATGACCGCCCTCGCCGCTGCGTTGCTGCATTGCTAGTATTAGCCTGTTTAGCACTCATTGTGAAAGTATTCGTTTTGAGGTAAATGTGGTTAGTTGGTTGTGTTGTTGTCTAGTTATTACCGAGGAAAGAGCGTCCTCTTAAATAAATGAGGTGGAGGTTATAGTGGCTTTCATCGATATTAACAAAAGCCATTGTGTTTTAGTTATAGTTGGAGTTGATCAAGCTCCATGTTCCATTTAATGGCTGACAAATTTCAAAGCCTTTGTTGTGAAAATTTTCGAAACAATTCTTGTCGTGTTTAGTCTACCTAGGTTATCATCCTGCCTCACACGACTTCGAGAGCTTAAAAAGAGTTCATCGCATATCCAGTTTCTCATCGTTATTCACTGCCCAATCTACATCAAGTGAATACATAATCACGTTGGGGCATGTCCATTATTTGCCACATGCCGCGCACCTTGTTCATAACCCGCTGTTTGGGCCTTGCATAGTCCCTCTCAAACACTGCGCTACCTCCCACAGGTGAATCTGGCTCTGCATACCAGTGCGATTCTCCGGCTCTTTTCCCTTCCACCCTCCTTGGCGTCTAATTTGACCGGACTCATGTTCGAGAGGGATATCATTATTACTCTCGACTGGATCAACCACCCAGCAGACACTCATGCTAGGTTTTGAGAGTTTGGAAGGCATTGGGTATAATGCGTTCTTTTGAGTTAGTATTTGAGAGTATATCACATTGCGAGTCTTAGTGCCTGCTAAAGTATCGAACTAGAGAAAAACACACAAAGAAAAAGTTCCCGGAGGCAGGATGAGGTAGAGCTTGACAGTCAGAATTAAACAAAGTTGCCACCGTGCAGGGACCATCCACATCGAAGACAGATGCCAGTGTCTGCTCGCGTACGTCTTCTGCGCCGGAACTCCATATGTCTCTTGCGAGAACCTCACAGCAGTAAGCAAGATTTCCCGGAGCTAAGACCTCGGGAAAACGTAGTTTCTCATCAGTGGGAGGCGAAATGAAGCCCTTCACTAACGTGTTTATCAATCGACGCTATATCAGTTGCTCGATTATTGTGTCAGGCGTAGATAGCTCGACTTGGCGTTTGATCACGGGAGTCGAGTCATGTCCTTCCTATGGCCCCTGCGGATTCTCAGATAGTTCATTGATGGGAGGCGCATGTTCTTGCTCGCAAGGATCAGGTTGGAGGCTGGGATGGTGTGTGTATGTACCATACTAAAGCAACCCATCTTGCATGATGCGATCTATAAACCAAACTTAATAGTACGATCTGCCACCACTTTTGTCAAGCTGCAGAGTCTCGAAAGGTGACCGGAGGACATCGGGGTGGGTGAATAGCCCGTCGTTGACGACATCCGAGACGTCCATATTAAGATGATTAATAGGCTTGCCTGGCACGAAACCCACACGGATGGACTGCTAGATGATGTGTCGCATCAGACGGATCAGGAGATAGAATGTATCGAGTATCTAGAGTGTTATAAAGTGCTAGATAAAAGAAGGGAGAAAGAATAAAGGAAATCACTGCTATAATGCATCTTATATATAAGGTAACTCATATAGTATACTAGCTTACCTAAGGGGCTTACCCCTATTACAACTAAATATACTCTTAAATACTGACTTAAAAGAATGTATTATATTAAGGTAAAAGGTAGAATTAATTCAATGCCTAGAATCTATCATTTATAACTAACAAACTAAGTCATTTTCGTCGAATGTCTCTATCACAAGGCTGTCGCTCTTCTTCCGCTCCAAACTGTCACGGTGTTTCTCCACCCTCCAATCGGCGTTGTTGACAACTAGCAAAACCTTCAACACGAGTCCAGTGTTCTCAACTGCGTCCACCAAAGCCTTCAGCAGGGCCTTCCGTTGTTGATCTTTCCGACCCGGGACGATGCTAGCTCGTGATACGTGGCACTGGTCTGCACGGTCTAGGATCATCCATACTGTCGTCTCGGGACCAAACAAGGCGAGACTCTGGACGAGGATTTTGGTTAGCACCTTCTGCAGCTCATGCATCTCCGTATCGGGATCCGCAGCTAGCCTCGAGTATTCTTCTACCTCCCTATCCAGCTCCTCGACTTCCTCCCTGCCTAACCTGTGCTTGTTATTGAGGAGTATCCGATAAACCAACAGCCGGATAACAAAGTCAAAGGTATTGTCCTCGTCGCAGAGGCTTAGGATATGAGAGATACATATATCCGTGGCCTTCTGTCTTTCTTCTAAAGAACTCTTATCCGCGATGAGCTTTAGCGCCACTGGGGATAACCAGCAGTGTGTGGCTCGGTCGTCATCATTGGTTCCAGACAGGACGAATACCTGCGAGCCTGTAGAGTCGAGCCACTGCCTGAATTTCGGATCGGCTTTGACATATTCGAAAGCTGAAGTATCATCGTATTCGCCTGCAACGCCGGCTTTTCGTATGGTTAACCGTTGTTCTTGGTCGTCCGGCGAGTAACGATGCAGTTGCAGAGCAGTCCGCAACCTGTCCAGCTTTTTTGCGCATTTTCTTTCCTGGCGTTCTATGTTGCGAATGTTAGCGCCCAGTATGTTGCTGTTTTTATGCCGTGGTCAATGAGGTAACTCACCATCGGCCTTTCTTCCGAGCTCCTCTAGAGTTTTCATTAGATCTGTTCCAACCTGTTTAGCATTGAAGACGGCGTTGATAACGGGATTGGCATGGGTAAGAACTTACCGCGGTTTTGAGCCTTGAGCTCATGCATGTTTTGGTCAACAAGCTCTTCACAAACTTGTCTAACAACCACAAGCGCCTTTCTCATAGCTTTGGCTGCGCTATCTAGCTCGCTTGATCCGCCGATAGCCTTCAGCCACCGCACTATGAAACCTCGTTAGTACGGATGGTTCATCTTAATATTTATAGATGCCTGAGGAGACTAACTCGCTCCTCTTTGAGAGTAATATTCAGAAGCCTCCATGCAGAAATCGATAAAACTCTGGTAAGCATCGATGATTTTGGACTGCAAGTCAGATTCCAATTCTGTGTTTCCAGTGTGGATGTGCTGGTACATCTGGAACCCCGGCAAGCGATTCTGGATGTCGAGTAAGGTAGCAGTGATCTGTTTCTCACTGTCTGTCCGGTTCTTGGCAACCTGCGCAGTTTTGTTTAGGTCCTGTCCCTAGGATCAACGCATACTTCGCTTACTTACCACGAGTACGAAGCATATTGTGCCCAAGGCCATGCTCCCATATGGAGCACCAAAATCTTTGACCATCTCTACAAGTGGGTTGAAGTTTCTCACGATGCTGTAAGCCGCGGTGGCGAACTTGGTAGCGCTCCTCGTTACTCGACCAATCCCTTTCTGATGAGTTTCGTCAAATCCAGCTTTCTTAGTGACAGTGTCCTTCCAAAGGTCATCGAATGCCTTCTGGGTTTTGATATTGAGGGCATTGCGCTCAGAATCAGTGAATCTTCGCTTGTTCTGAGCCATTCGCCTCAGATGCTCTTGCCGACTTTCACATTGCTGTATGCGTTCCCTATCAAACTTGTTAATGACTGTCACAGACGCACCAAATCCACATATATAATAGGGGCAGACCAATTCGTATGTACCTGCTACTCTCATCTAGACTATTCTTCATCTTGGGCGAGCTTCTCGGGTCCATGGATACAGTGTGTTGGATACCATCGGCTCAAACGTTTCATCTCAACGAAATGTTAGCGGTGCATTTGGTGTGAAGCAAGCATGGCCTTGGTTTCTCTGATCGGTTGGGCTGCTTTGGGTATGCATCCAGAGGCATCTATATCTCATCTTTTGGTCGCGGGGCCAAGTGCCGACTCTCACTCAATAAATAGGATTGGGGTATCATGCCAGTGGCGTACAGGCCTGCCAGTCTGGATTGCCGGAGGTGCAACTCTACATTGAGCTTGCTGTGAGCCAAGTCCGAGCCTCGTATCTTGAGGCAGACGACATGCAGCAACTCTTGTCCAAACTGCTCCCGACCACCGTTCTATCGAAGCATTCTGATAGGCAAATGCTACATCTCTATGTCATGCAATATATATATTGAGAGTAAATATTGCTTACACCGGTGTAGGTTTGTGAGGTGCATAAAGCGGAAGCGCTCCTGCAAGTTACTGTCACGCTGGGGCTAAATTCGATGATGGGATAGGTAGCTACCCTGCATGCATTAGCTGAAGGCACCCTCGCAAAATACTGCCATGCAGATTTCAAGGGAAACTCTTTGTGCGTCAGTGCAGGTCAGGCTGAAAGTGCCCAAAGATATGTCACCGGTCGATGCGATGTAAACGTATAAGGAAAAGGATCAACATCCCGCATGAGGCTCTGCCAAAGACGGGTGATAACTTCGGCAAATCTAGTCCTCGTGATAACACAGAGCCTGGGTACATCCAGAGCAGGGGATCGGGATGTACCCCTCTTCTCTGATCAAATCGTCTTTCCCTAAGCTCAACGTTCATGGGCTTTTCAATCAATATCAAGTCGTCTTATACCACACACTATATGTACCTTTGCAGCTAAGACCTCTCAACTTGCTCGCCTGAGCTTTACGTCCGTTGGCAGAAGCCTCATTGAACCGAAGATAGATCATTCATTGACTGTGTGAGCCATCAGACGGTTGAGACACTCAGCAAACTACTGGGTAAAGGGCCACCATGGAAAATGACAAGGCGGTCACGGATACAACGCCCTCTGTCACTGTATGACTTTACCTAACTTATTAGAGTGCAGCAAAGCATGCTGACACTGAGCAGGACTTGCTCGCAAAACTTGCGGCGGTCGAGAAAAGGCTCAACGATCTGGAGCTTAAGAACAACGGCACAGCTTTGACAGAAGCAGCATTGTCACCGCTCACTGAAAACGCCCCTAGGAGCGATGAAGCCGGCAAGACAAGTGTTAATGGCGAGAAGGCAAGTACTGCAGTCCGAAGGTATCATAATCACCTGCTCATCGGCTTACCATCATAACTCGTGCGAAGGATGAACCAGAGAACGAGAGTGACGACCCCCGAGTCAAATTCATCGTCAGTACGATAGATCAAGAAACCGGAGAGCCAATCGAGGAAGACAGTAAGGAGAGGGCGCCCAAAGAGAACAAGGACCAGTTTGCGTTTATATTACGAAGAATGATTTACGACAGAAGTAATCGTAACGGGGACGAAACTGAGTCGGAGATTGAGATCATCAGTACTGATCTGTGGAACCTGCTGAAGGCACACTTGGGACATGCTCCATACCACATGTTCCGAGGCGACACCCCGGGGACATTGTATTCCCCTTACGATTACTTGGTATACTACTTCGACGAGCTTCAGGAAGCCGCAGAGCAGGAGTCAACAACCAACAAGGAGGACAATCAAGCACGCCAGGATCTTTCAAAGTTGTTGAAAATCATATCGAACGGCTCATCTGGCGATACGAAACTCGACAAATACTTCAAAGAACGGCCGAGCTACAAAGAGGTGATTTTGGAGGGCAAGCGAACACCCAAATCAATCCATTTCATCAATCTTTGGACTGTCTTTCCACCAGGGACGCTCGTGTACGGGGCGCCGTTCCAGAACCAACCCCAGGTATTCCTGGTCAGAGACAATTCGAACCTATGGCCATCCCAACAAAACGGGAAAAAATATGATCCTTGGAGGCTTTGGGCCTGGTCATATGACTGGAAAGATGGCCGTTTCGCTCGCACCGATGTCCCACTTCTGTTTGAGGAGTTTGACGGTCGGCGTCCTCTTGACTCACTTCCTTTTGCCCCTCTCGACGCATTGGATGCCGGTAAAGCCGAAAAAATTAAGAATGAACTTATCCGCCGTGGTGAGAGATTCCGCCACATATGTGAATGCAAAGACGACGAGCGCCTATTCGAGTACAGTGGCCAGGCTATCCCGGAGGAAAAGGGCTTTTCAGGAATGAAGATTGATGGTGATGAGGTCGGTATTCTCCAAACAGCGAGCACAGTTTTGCATCCTCTATGGGCTACGGCTATCACCAAGGAATTCTAACAGATCCATAGAACAGTTACGACGCCAATACTGGGTCCAACATCCCATACGACGTGATACGGCGTATGATGCTGGGGTCTCGGCAAAACACAAGACCAACTATTCCGACTGCCAAGTCCAGCAGTGTAAGAACTTCAATTCAAACTTTGAAAGTAGGTACTGATTCCTAAGCCAGGTCAAGAGCAGGGTAATGGTGGACTACGATTCGTACTTCAAGTACGGCCCGGCCAAAGACCGCAACGGAGCTTTGGAATCTCCAAACTTCGATTCGCCTTGCAACTGCTCAGATTGCCAAAGTAACGTCGGGCTAAAAGAGCGCTCCTTAGCCTGGCTTGACGACACTAAGTCTTCCCAAGCGAAGACATGGAAAGAGGAGCAGTATCTGCTATGTCCTCCACGAGTCTTGGGTTACATCCTCGATGAGAAGCGCTGGGCCCAGCTTCAGGTGACATGCCTTTATGATCTTGATCCAAAGACCAAAAAGGAAGCAGACCAGTTTTTCTCCGAGCAGCTTCGCCTTGCAGACGATCGGGTGGATCCGGTCGATTCTGGTGTCAAAAAAGGAAGAAAGGCAAAGAAGGGTGAGTGTGTTGTTTTATGGTGGTTCCTTCCTACCCGTACATTCGCATAACCTCGTTACCGCGAAAATTCAGACACAACACTAAATAGGGTCTTCCCATAGACACGAGTACAAGGCGCCTTCTATACAACTTGGTCCGGACCCACACCTCTCTATCGAAAAACACTAGTGACGAGAACGAAGACAAGCTCGAGGTTGACGACATCATCCCCGGGAAGGGCAAAGGACTAATTATACTTTTGTACGGTAAGTCTGAGAAGTCAAGTCCCGTATTGGTGATTACAGGGCTGATTAATTCATGCTCCGACAGGCCCTCCTGGAGTTGGCAAAACTTCGACTGCGGAGGTAGTGGCTTTGGCGACTCGCAAACCACTGTTCTCTATCACCGCTGCCGACTTGGGCACCAAGGCCAAAAGCGTAGAGGCAAATCTTGGTCTCATATTCTGCCTGGCAACCAGATGGAAGGCCATTTTGTTGCTGTAAGTTATATGGCGAAGCAATCCCCATCACTCTTCGTGGCGTGTCTCACAGTACACAGAGACGAAGCAGATGTATTCCTCGAGGGTCGATCTACTGGCAGGCGGATTCAGCCAGGAGAGAAGAACGCTCTAGTCTCAGGTACGTGCGATATTCAAATCAAGGCTAGAAAACGAGTTTCGGGAAGCCCTGGCTGAAGCATCAATACTGACATTTCATTCTCTCGGGCCAGTCTTTCTGCGTGTGCTTGAGTACTACCAGGGCATCATGTTTCTGACCACAAACAACATTGCGACTTTTGACATTGCCATCCCGTCGCGTGTGCACGTCGCCATCAAGTACGACTCGCTCAACAAGGAGCAGATGCATGCCATATTTGGCAACTTCATCGACAAATTGGACGCCAAAGGTGCAGTGGACAACTACGAAGAGATCATGGAGACATGGTTTGAAGACAACATCAGGAAGACTCAGTTCGACGGTCGCCAAATTCGTAATACAGTCACTGTTGCACTAGGTTTGGCACGGGCTGATCGCGAGGACGGCATTGGCGACGGCAAGCTTACCCAACACCATCTCAGAATGGCATTCGAGAATGTCAACACCTTCCATAATGACTTCAAGTTGAGCATGGAGAAGTATAAGGAGGATCAGAAAGGTATGGTGAAATAGCTGGCAGTGACCATCCTTGAAAGGCGCAGAAAGTCCTCAAGTCAGTCCAGGTTAAGTACGGCATATTTTCTCTCCGTTCTGTCTCTTAGGTGTAACTATCTTCTATCCCACCACGTCAAATCTACCACAATGATTGTGCATACTCAGTTGTCCTACCATCGATATCACAAGGTGAAACGGGCTGCAACTAAGACATCATGAAAGAATGACTTAATCCGCCACAAATCGTAGTCAGCTCGTACTCCTGTAGGCGCCATTCGGTAGTGTACGACGTTTTACATGTCTCGAATTCTTTTACAGAGGTTGTGTGAAATATACATGAGTGGAAAACATCAGCCTCGACTCAGGAATGCCCTTGATAAATATGCAATGTTGTTCCCGAATTTTCGAACTCGTTCAGCTAATTACGATTCTCTAAACTAAAATAGGCCTGAACTGGTTGCACTCATTGACAATAATGTAAACGGACAGAGCACCCCCACCCCAAGGAGTCGCACACTGCGTAGGCTCATGATGAGACACTACTTATCTGAAGGTGAGCCTTCGAGGCAGAAAATTCAAAGTTCAAAAATGAAGATGGGTGGTAACTGGTGACACATGGATTTACGAACTACCCCTGTTCAAAGGCAGATAGGGGTAACTCAGAAATTTCAGAGGCAATTATCGATCACCCCTAGCTAAGCGCGGAGGTTGAGTGAGATATGCATTTGACTCGTGTGTTACACCGCTACATTTTGCGTCTCTCACCCATGGGCGTGAAAGTTGAGGAGTGGCTCCAGGCGGACAAGTCCTGCACGTGCACGATGGAACCCGGGAGCCTTTCGAAATCCTTGCCGGGGGATATCAGATTCGTCGTATGTTTCAGGAATCAGGCCTCTCTCGCCGCGTCCCAACTTGCATACAGCCCATCCAGCTGCTCGTGCCTCTTTAGGGCATGGTCAAAGTCGGCGTACTTTCCCAGGGTCCCGTTTGCATAAGCCTCGTAGATGGGGCCATAGCTGCGCGTCAGGTACGGTAGCTGGGCGAACTCCTTTTCCCACTTGAAGTCCACGCGCTCGACCTCGCCGGACCCCTGGTCGTGCACCTCGATGGTCACGTCTAGAAGCTGGCTGACCTGCAGCATCGTGTCGAACACGGCCGAGACCCGGATCTCGCCCTTCTCCCCGAAGATGGACCACACCAGAGCCGGCTCGCCGGGAAAGGCCTGCGCGCGGCGGAACCGCATGTGCAGTGTGGCTTCCTTGACCACATGCTCCGACTCCGGCAGGGTTCCAGTAACGTGGATCAGATCAGGGACGTCGGAGATCATCGTTTCGGGGCGCCGGCCGGTGTACGAGTCCACGACGTTCAGTTTGGGCCTTTGCAGCTGGAGGCGGGACTGGATGTTCTGCAAGTCACCTAACACGCGCTGCACCCAGTCGAAGACTACGGAAAGGTCCCCCGCATTAGCATGTGCCAGTTTTGCGTCCCCCCCCTGATTGAAGTCAAGAATATTGCTTACCATGACCAAACCCAATGGTGACCAGATTCCCACCCACTTTCCTGTCCGCGAAGTAGCTCAGCGCGCTAGATACGGTGAACTGGTCAGAAGTCCAGCGCGCGGCGCGGAACTCGCTGCTCCAGACCTTGCCGATCCGTCCATTGGCGATGATCTCTTGGAGCTTCAATGTTGTAGGGATACTGTGAGACTTCCCAAAGCCCCGTCAGCACATGACAATCTGTTTATGAGAAGGGGTCACAGAAAACGTCACGAGGGAAGGACACTTACTGCCACCCCTGCAAACCCACAATCGTCCTCCCGCCCGCCTCCTTAGCCGCCCGGTTCAGCTCCGCGCCCTTGACGGCGTTCTGGGCGAGGGGCCATTCGACGAAGACGTCCTTGCCGGCCTGGACGCTAGGCAGGACGGTCTCGTAGTGCTTGTCGACGCGGGTGCAGCAGACGACGAGCTGAACGTCGGGGTCGGCGGCGAGGTCCTCGGGCGAGCCGTAGGCGCGGGCGGCCGGGTCGAGGCCAAACATCTTGATGGACCGCTCGGCCGCCCCCTTGGACGAGTTGCACAGCGCCACGATCTGGTACTTGGCCCGGCCCACGGGCGACAGGAAGTATGGCAGGTGCACGCGCGCCGCCCAGTCGGTGGTGGCGTTGGCCGACAGGCCAATGATGGCGACGCGGATCGGGGGCACCATGCCGTCTGTCCGTATGTCTCTCGCGATCCCTGACCCGAAGAAAGGATTAGAGATGTGTCAATGAAGGATATCGAAAGCCAGTGATTCTTCTGCGGAAAGGTTTCCTTCGTCAAACTAAGGGTGGATAAGCACACTATCAAGCACTGCCTACTGAATTCTGATCTAGATAAACAATTGAAGTCGGCAATGTCAATCCTATGATTCTCGTAATGGGCGGGATTTCTATCTCCCGTATTCGGCTTAGAAATGGTGTTTTTTCATTCCCTCTTCGCCGGGTCAATTTACACCCCGCTCCACGCTTTGTAATCCTACTTTTACCAAGTCAAAGCAGTCACCACTACGTCCTTTGTTTCTTCTTCAACATCTTCATCATCAAGTTTGGCTTATAGATCTAATTAATTGGTCGTTGGACAGCTAGACGCTCATCTAGAAAACATGATGACATGATATATATGGTCACGCAGTGGTTCTTCTTGCTATGTTCTCTATATTATATCGTTTCATACTCCCAGCATGATCACATATAACTCTCAGTTGATTCAAGAACCATGACGCCTCATTAGCAGCATCTACAATACCATCGATGTCATTGACGAGTTCCCAATGTAACTCGCTCATCGTAATCACTACTCCCACCGTATTGGTGAAAACAAATCATCACGACGCTAAGGGGGTTGGATATTGAGCATATTGGGCATGAGACTCAGTCATAGATATCATGATCCATCAGGACGAACAGCTTGACAGTCGGGGGCCGAGTAACCTGGATTGATGTGTTGAAAGCCCTGTATGTGGTAGACGTTGGACATTCCTGGCAAATCCACAAGTGCTGGGAAGCGAAACTGCTTGACATGGTAGTCGGTATTGCATGATCCTGACGACCTAAGTTGGCTATCAAACACCTATCTTGTGGGATGAAAGTGCTCCACTGAAAAGCACCAGACGGGATGCGATTGACTTCAGGTCGTCTGCCCCCCTGGCCAAGAACGATATGGGAGCTAGATGATGGTTTATGATATGACGAGATGACGGTGTCGTTTAGGTTAGGTTAAGTTAGTGCTGCGCCAAGGAACAAGGAATGCGACCAGGGGTATAGGAATCGTTAGCTTGTCCCGCCTAACTGACAAATGCCGGGTAATATATCCCCCGTGTTCCAGTCTTTGATTATGAATGCCACAGACACAGAGGGAAGCAAACGAGGAGAAGATTCCCACGGTGCGTCTTTCTCTTCCATACTTTGCACGCTTGGACGATTGGGGTGCATGTGCAGATAGATCAATACCGCCATGAGGATACTCGGATGACTCCCGCTTCACACCCAGCATCTAAGGTGCTTAGAAGTAAGGACATCAAAATTATTCCCTGACGAACTCCATAATTACATCGCTATATTATAGATACGGGGGTGGGGGTGTCTATAATGTCTCCCGTCTTAGTGGGTAGGGGTTTGGGGGACTATCCGTTCCTCCCTCCCTCCACACCACCTGCCTCGCGCTCTTGTGCCTGTTCTCTTACACTCAAGGGCTGCATTTGCAAAGAAAAGTCGACTGATAAACAGTGTTACATGGGCTATAGTTTCCCCTGCTTAGGTAAACTGAATTGAGTGAGTGCTCGCAAAGCAACACATATAAAGGGGAAGTTGCTTTTCGGGGACAACGTGAGCCCGGTTGACTAATTTAGCTGCTGGGTGACCTGGTCATCAACACGTTTCTTCAATATGTTTTAAACAACAGAACTCTATTTAGTCCGGATCTTTAAATAAAATAGTAGTGTATAGGACCGTGAGCAGCTTCAGGGTTCACGTCAACACACTGCATGGACACCGCACAGCAATTATGAGCACCTTCGAGAGCTCCACCGAGAAGAGCGGCGCTCTGGCTGAAACGCAGAATGGCAACGACAGTCTGCCCTCGTCAACGGCCAAAGGTGCCACGACTACGCATGATCCCCATGCCGACCCTAGCACGATGGAGGACAACGTCCGCAAACTTACTGGCTGGCGCTGGTTCCTCGTCTGCGCCGGTCTGTACTGCTCGTGCCTGATCTATGGCCTCGATACCACCATTGCCGCCGACATTCAGGGCGCCGTCATCGAGACCTTCCAGAACGTGCCGCAGCTGCCCTGGATCGGTGCTGGCTTCCCCCTTGGCTCGGTCGCCGTCATCCTTCCCTACAATGCGCTCTTCGGAAAGTTCAACATGAAGTGGCTCTACATTGGCGGTGTTATAGTGTTCCAGGCCGGCTCCGCCCTCTGCGGCGCAGCCCCTACTATCGAGGCTCTCATCATTGGGCGTGTCATTGCCGGGGCTGGAGGCACTGGCATCTACCTCGGTGGGCTGAACCACTTCTCCGTTCTCACGACCCGCGAGGAGAGAGCTACATACATCACCGGCCTTGGCTTCATCTGGGGTATTGGCACCATTCTTGGTCCTGTGGTCGGTGGCGGCTTCGCTCTCAGCTCGGCCACCTGGCGCTGGGGATTCTACATCAATCTGATCATCGGTGCCCTGTCTGCCCCTATCTATATTTTCTGTCTGCCTTCGATCCGGCCAGTCAAGTGCGTGTCCGTCGTTGAGAGACTCAAGAACGTGGACTGGGTGGGCTCCGTGCTAAGCTGCGCGTTCTGGGTCTTCTTCGCCCTGGCCTTTGTCTCGGCGGGCGGCATCTGGACCTGGGACGACAGCCGCGCCATCGGCCTGATCGTCGCCTTCGTTGTGGCCTTCGTGCTATACGTTTTGCAGCAATACTTCTGCGTCTTCACGACGCCCGCCGATCGCTCCTTCCCGGGACACCTGCTCCTGTCGCGCACCCAGGTGCTCGCCTACGTCTGCATGTCGTGCCTCAACACGGCCCTGTACGTGACGACGTACTACATCCCCATCTACTTCCAGTTCGTCAACGAGGACTCGCCGCTCATGGCCGCCGTGCGCCTGCTGCCGCTTTTGTTGGTGACCATCGCCGTCAACCTGGCCTCGGGCTACCTGCTGCCCAAGGTCAACGTCTACGCGAGCTTCTACCTGGCCTCGGGCGTTTTGCTCACCATCGCGGGCGCCCTCTTCTTCGTCTACCTGAAGCCATCGACGCCCGTGGCCAACCTGTATGGCTTCAGCGTCATCATGGGCGTGGGCTGCGGTCTCACCATGCAGCTGGGCTACGCCGTGGCGTCGCTCAAGGCCAAGCCCGAGGACGCAGTCAACGCCATCACCCTGCAGAACGTCAGCCAGATCGGGTCCCAGGTGCTCTGCCTGGTCATCGCGGGCCGCGTCTACCAGTCCACCGCCGTCAGCAACCTTACCCCCGTCCTCGCCGGCCACGGCTTCAGCCTGCACGAGATTCAGAACGCCGCGGCGGGGGCACAGAGCACCGTCTTCAAGCAGATCGACGGGCCATTACGCGCCGCGGGCCTGGAGGCGGTCACGGGCGCCATGCAGACGACCTTCATTCTGGTGCTTGTAGCGGGTGTGCTAGATACGGTCTGTGCTTTGGCCATGCGGTGGGAGAGACTGTTCCCCAAGACCCCCAAGGTTGATGACGAGCAGGTTTCTACTTAAAGATACATGATCGGATTAAAATAGGACACGACGATTTGGAAATCTTCTTTTCTATTTCAGATGAGGCACTCCCAGGGAAGTCTTTTATCACCTTCCACTTGGTGTCGTGCTCAATTTGTACACTTGAATATATATCTTGTTATAATCACACAATGGTCATTCACTTGGCGCCCCTTTGCATTTCCATCTTGAATCGGTGGATTCGTTTTACCTGATTGAGTTGATTATATCTTCTAAGATGATATGCCCATGCCACAGCATAAATAGAATCATCGCATATACTCGACTGGACGGCATGTACCTGGCAGGTAGCCGCAAAATTACATAATCGGAAGCAATTAGATCAGGTCAGAATACTCGAAGAATTAGTATCAGAGTTGGATTGCTAACTACATTAAACCATATATGATCTAACGACTTTCTCCAGTGCGACTCGGCCACATGCGCTTCCGCGTCATCACGTAAAGGCTCCGAGGCCGGATGGTCTGGAACATGGGATCGTACTCGACCGGCTCCACGTCACCCCCCTGCTGGGGGCGGACAAACTTATTGCGCCGGACGAGCTTACGCGAGACGGATACCTTTCCGGGCGCCCAAAATGGCCAAGGAGGAGATGACTGCAATTGTCAACCATCAAGGCGCCCCTGTCTCACCGGCGGATCCACTTTGCCGGCTCATCTTCTCACTCGATACCCTGTCCCGACCTAGCATGACACTTCGCGAGAGAGGAAGGTCAAGGAATACCCTGTTAGTTGCACGTCCGCATGGAAGTATGCGGGTTACATCATATACCTGCTAGCATGGTCATTATCAGCTTGCCGTGGATGCCTAATGGCGTAGTCGTTGGGTGTTCTTCCAGTTCAGAGTCCATTCTTGTTGGCGGTGATCCGCATCCCGAAACAACTTACCGTAAAAGCAAGTTATCATTTATTTAGAGCCACGTATTGCTCCAAAGTCACCGCCCATCTCGTATTCATTCTCGCTGCGCTCATAAAATCAGGAAAGCAAGGTACTTCATTCATCATGGCAAGCCCAAAAGCACCTCAATTGATATTTGGCTGTGGCGGCCTCGGCCATGAGATTTCCAACGATTCTGCAGCAGAGCTCTTACAGACACTCAAGGAGGCAGGGGTGACTCGCCTGGATACAGCAGCTCTCTATCCACCCACGGACATCGGTGCCTCGCAGCGCGTCCTCGGGCAGACGAGAGCGTCAGCTGAGCTTGGTTTCACCATCGACACCAAGGTCATGGTGAGCATCACCAGCCTCGCTGGCACCCTTGAACCCGCCAAGATTGAGGAGTCGGCTGCGCAAAGCGTCAAAGACCTCAGTTTTGGCGAGGGCGGCAAGGTCAATGTCTTCTATGCCCACGCACCGGATGTGACTACTCCCTTGCAGGACCAGGCGGCCGCCTTCGATGCGCAGTACAAGAAAGGCCTATTCAATAAGGTAAGACGCTCCACTCTCATGAACGGGATAAATGGCGGGTTTGGGGGAGCCTCAGCTGACGAGTATTCCTATCGTTGCAGCTGGGTCTTTGCAACTTCCCGGCCCCGATGCTGGAAGAGTACATCGCCATCTGCGAGCGTGAAGGCTACATCAAGCCTAGCGTGTACCAGGGGTTGTACAACCTGATCGACCGCCGCCACGAGGGAGCGGTGATGGACCTAGTTCGCCAGCACAACATGACCTTCGTCGCCCACAGCCCCCACGCGGGCGGCTTCCTGCACGGAGGCCTCACGTCCGGCCGGGTCGATGGCACGCGCTTCGCTGAGGGCAACATCATGTCTATGGACGCGCGCCGATATGACACGGACAAGCACCACGCCACGGTCCGAGCCCTGGACAAGGCGCTTGAGCCGCACGGCCTGGCCAAGACAGACGTGGCTATGCGTTGGCTCGCGTTCCACTCCCAATTGGGCCCCGACGATGCCATCATCTTCGGCGCGAGCAAGATTGTACAGGTCAAGCAGACCGTGGCAGCTGTCACCCAGGGACCGCTTCCAGACGTCATTCTTGCTGCTCTAGATGATATGTGGAAGGTTTTAACCGCTGCTTAGGATTCTGTTATATAACGTAGAAGTCTGTGAGTATTGGTTTCTGCTCTAGGCATCGAATTGGAGACAATCGCAACCCAAAAGAAGAAAAGAAAACCACCCTTCAGCTCAACGGTGGTGGGATCTGCCAATAGCGAGCAATCATCTAATTTTACATTCTTTACCGCTTTTAGTGCTCACCACAGTTGTTATGATGATGCTCGAAAGGAAGGCGACAAGGCCCTTAATTGATGAACTCTCTGGGAAGAGGCACCTTGAGTACGGCTACAATCAGGATCATATGGTGGTTAACTACTCAAATTGCAAAGTTTAGATAACTCATACTAAACAAAAACTCCCTAATGGCCACCGTGATCATTACCATACATTATTAGACTAGGGGGCATAGCCTGTCCCCTCCCCCAGCTTACTAATAATGGTGCAAAGCTCCTCTACTAAACGTCGCCTCGGTCCCTGCATATAATAACATAAGACGTACAAGTAGCTTACTGCTCTGCATCTCGGCCAGTCAGGCCGCCCAGAAGATTTCCAACGCCGGTGGGGTGACCCTGCTCTTGTCCGCCACCGTTCTTGGGCTTGGAGCCACCATTGCCAAGGAGGCCGCCAAGAACACCCCTAGGCACCATGAATTAGGAAATCGTCTTATTATAATAATGACCTATAGAGGACCAAGAGACTTACTGAGGGCTACGCTTCTCGACTTCGGCATCTCTGCCAGTCAATCCGCCCAAAAGGCTCCCAACTCCAGCAGGGCGACCCTGCTCCTGTCCGTTGCCGCTGCTGGGCTTGGAGCCGCCGTCGCCGAGGAGACCGCCGAGAACACCCCTATAGACAGCATGAATTAGAAATTATAGGAGCTGAGCCGGTGGCGAAGTAATAGGACTTACTGAGGGGTTCGCTTCTCAACTCCGGAGTCTCTGCCAGTCAAGCCACCCAAAAGGCTTCCAACACCGGCGGGGCTGTTGGGTTAAGTAAAGTCAGTACACCCTGGACGTCTCTAGACTGGTGCAAGTCTTGAATTGAGGGCTACTTACTGGTCATTGGAGCCGCTACCCGAGCCGCTGCCACCGTCTCCGAGAAGGCCGCCAAGAACACCCCTAATCAGATCATGTAAGTGAGGGCACGATGACGATTGCTTATTGGTTTGTTTTTAAAAAAGAAAGACTTACTGAGGGGTGCGCTTCTCAGCTCCGGAATATCTGCCGGTCAATCCGCCCAGAAGGCTGCCCACGCCAGCAGGGCGGCCACCCTGCTCTCCGTTGCTAGGGCTTGAACCACCATCGCCAAGAAGGCCACCAAGAACACCCCTGAACAGCTTCTGTAAGTGAGAGTACGATGGCCCATTGCTTCTTGGGTGTTTTTGAAAAGAAAGACTTACTGAGGGGTGCGCTGTTCAAGCGGGGCCGCGTTAACGGTGGTGAAAGCTGCCAGAGCCGAGGTGAAGATCATGGAGTACTGCATGTTGATAGTGTAACGAGTGAGATTGGATGAAAGTTGACTTGAATGAAAGAGTGGGTGTGATTTTTGAAGGCTTGTAAAGAGAGACAAGAAAGGTGAAGGAAGGTTGAAGATGTTGAGAATGTAGTAGTTGCTGTTGGTGATGGTGAAGATGAAAAGTAGGGAGTTCAGTGAGAGAATAGCCCTTTATATATGCATCAATCAATAGAGTATCTTTTCATTGTGAAATTTATGTCAGTATCCAACTGGCGCTTGGTCTACGACACAGAGCCAACACTTGCAGGGCTGGATGGAGCACGTAATACCAGCCTGCTAGTATGCCTTACCAGTACTGACCTACTCTATCCGATGCTGCCAGGGCACTGACGCGTACCATGGGATTCATCTATCACAGCCTTATTAGGCGGAGAGAAAGAGCAACGCATGACGGTCCCTTGCCGTGTCAACCGGAACGAAATTCCGCCAAGGTTGATTCGATTAGCAACCTTTGTTTATTCAATCGTGCTAAGCCAATCAGTTGTGTTACTTCTGCCCTTGATTTGCGTCATCGTCTCGCCGCTTGTGTTTTGGCTACCATCATGGGAGCATCAGTGCATCGAATATCATGAGACACGACGGTGAGGGAGGTAGGTAGTCTGGTTAGGATAGAGATAAGATTGTGTTGGCGGGACAGCAGGGGTTGAGAGGAGCAAAGTATAGCCAGCTTACGTACCGTGCACGTGTCGAAAAGATTGATCGTAGGGCTAGCCATAGATTAATTCAGCTGCGCAACGCAGCAGATCGTCCGCCCCATGTTGTCCCTGTCAATCACCACTCCGCCCCCGCGTCGCGTTCCGCATGCTGCCCGCAGGGCATGCACGTGGGCATGGGGGCAAATAGAGAAAGTAGATAGAGACCATGATGGCAATCTACCGCCAATCGCACCTAGTGTTCATCAGCCGATACCCTCGTTGTTTTACGGCACGGCCTAGTGCTGAGCTACTAAGGGGCTAGGGGTAATTAGGGGGCTGCCAGCTGCATTAGGAGGAGGGCCGCTGTCACGTAGCCGCACGATCCCTAATGCGGTAAAGGCTACCCCCTGAGCCTGAACTACACCACGGGGTCCGCCTTGTTGCTTAAAACAATTGACAGATTTGGCGCCGTCGATGCTCTTCCCTCCGCATAACCCACACATGAAGAGGCTCATCAACCCATTAATCTCTGACATGGCCGACAACGCCTCCAGACATTGCCCGAGACGTCACCTCGGGCGTACGGGAACTACTCGGTTCATAAAAGCCCAAAATACTATACCTAGCCACTTGGGCCTTTGCACCGACATCGGCGAGATGACGAGGCACTGCCGCTTTTCGAGTAAGCCTCCCCAAGGAGCTCTGAGAGTCTAGTATCCGGCGCCTCCGCTCCGGGTGTTAAAATACTAACATACACATCCATACGGCAAGGTACTGGTGCATACCAATGCAATTTCCCATTATCCAGAGGTCGTCATCCGTGCAACTGTCTTGGTATCTCAACTGTTGAGCAAACATCTGATTGCACCTGAGACAGCCTTGTAGGCCGTGTCATAGACTGTCAATCGCTCGATGAGCACAAACCGGCTGTCATACGGGAAAGTCAACTAAGTGTTGTACGTAATTTCTGTCAATGCCATTAAGTTACCTACATTATCTGGGTACGTTGGACACGCCCAGGTGAGACTGGCAGCATTTTATGCTGATGCCACCTAGCGTACTCGCTGTATGTGTTCTGCGTAATCGAATATTAGCGGTTATTCAATTCGATACCGAGTTGATTATTGGTGTATCTGGGACTGGACGTCAGCTTGCTCTCCGCCAGTCTGTTAAGCCAGGTGGACAACGCTCGCGGCGAGACTTTTCACCGCCTCGTTTATGACCTTGGCGTGGAGCCAACCGAGATTGATCGTTATGAACCCCTCATTGCGCATTGCGTACGGCTTTATAGACGGAAGGGGAGACCCGCTAGCGACGGCTTTGAGGATAACGTAATTGTCCTATTAGAGTCGGGAGCCGATATCAATACCGATGGAGAGGGGCAACGGATGACGCCGCTGCACCTGGCCTGCGAGATGGATGTCGACTTCGTTCAGATTCTACTACGGCACGGAGCGGACCCTACAATGAAATCGGACTGGTCTGAGGATACGAAGGATTGGTATAGGGAGGTTATGGCATTGCTTCCAGAGTTTGCCCCACCCCCTCTCCGGCAGTGTTGGTTGAGAAAGATGACAAAGTTTGGTAATCAAGTATCATGCATATATCAGGGGTATCACGCCTAGTTACGAATTCCTTTTGTATACATATAATATGGAGTGGTGGAAAGTGGCATCCGAAAGGAAAGGAGATGGTGGCACGATAAGCGTCTCAGATATTTAATTTCTCTCAACCCTCTCAGTATTGTTGGATTAAGGAGAACCATAGCCGAGGGCCGCCCATTATGCCTGTACATTGTCTGGGAAGGCCAATTCACAAAAGATTCAATATCCGTGATAAAGTGTCTAGAGCGCCACAGAATCAATCAGTGGGAAGCTAAACAATCTGACCACTTCCAACGTTCGTTGATAAGGGGCATATTTTCTATTTAGTAACTAGGCAATATTGCGAACTTGTGAGCAGTTCCAATAATTCATGCTGTCCTATTAACTACTACTTATTTTATATACCAGCTTGACCCCCTTAACATCCCCACGTTTCAGTTCTGTCTAGGTGCTAATGTTAGCACCAGGCCTATGAAGTTATACAAGGAACATGACGACTTACCCCGCTAGATATACCCCCAAAGCCCCCCTCACGCAACTGGACAGGATGAGAAACGACTCTCCCTGCGGCAATGAGCTCACTGGCGAGTTTCCAGAACATGACTCCGAATTCATAGTGCGACGGCTCGCATCGGGGCTTCGCTTCGCTCGAGCAGGGCTGTGATGGTCTTGTATTAGAGTCAGATGACGTAGAAATCGTAGATAAGAATCTTAAGTGGAACAATGGTTGGTTTATTATACAGTGTGCGTTCTATCCGCTTACCCCTCCTGGGGTAGCGGGGCACCTCATGCAGCAGCACTCTGGGGCCTCGGAGAGATATCAAGTCGGCCGGAGGATTACGCCTACGGAGAGCGAAGTCGTTCCGGAGCACCGGTGAGAATATGGACCCGAATCTATCAGTAACACATGGGTTCCGTCAAAATGTTGGTGGCCTGTACTTGCTGTTGGTTTGTTCAAACCGCGTATTAGATTTACGTCAGCTTTGGTATGTCTATTAAACGTCATGGTCCTGATTATGGAGGGGAACAGTACTCAGACATGACTGATCCAACAACTCCCAAAGGAATTTGCATCTCCGTTTTTGCTCATTGTCTGTGTGTGCGCGCTCGAGCGTTTCGAAACACCTCCGCGGCCAACCCCATGCCCAACATTCTTCCCCCTTGCTATTTTTAGTTCCCCACGTTGTAAGACTCCCCCTTCTTCCGTATCTCATAGACCGGCGTCGGCCTGCCGACGCCGTCCGCCTCGCCACCGAGCACGCTCCTGCGATCCATCTCGCTCCAGGCCACGCTCGCCCGGACCCCGTACTTCTCGTCCATCCGGTCGCGGTGCGAGATGGGCATGACGCCCACCGGCAGCGAACGCAGCCGCTTCTGACGCTTGGTCCGCCGGAAGATCCACCACGAAAAGAAGCCCAAAGAGATCAGGACGAAGAAGCCGCTCACCGACACCGCCACGATGATCATGATGTTGGTATTGGTGTTGGTGTTGGTGTTTTCGTTGCCGGCCACCAGGTCGTTGTCGGTATTCTTCGCCACCGGGTCTTTCTGGCGCACCACTATGGCGGTGTCGAACATCGGGGATGCAGACATGGCTGCTTTCGATTCTTTCGATTTCAAGAAGCAATTCTGCGTGGCACGTATTAGTATAAGGGCCTAAGAGGTTCGTACTTGTGGATCATCTAATTACCTGGTATCCGAGCGTCTGGTCCGCATTGAAGCTCACAGCTTTGCACATGGACGTCGCGGCACACTGCCCCATGCAATCCTGGAGCGACGCGGCGTAGTGATTCGAGAGGCTCTCGCTGTTCAAGCCGGTGCCGCACGAGAGGGTGAACTGGACCTGGTTGATGGTCTGCATGGTGGTCGCCTGCACGACGGAGCGGCAGTTGGACGAGGAGTCGCTCGGCAGGCCCACGACGGCGGTGAACTTGAAGTTGGTGTCGGGGGCCGTCATGGGGCCGGACGTCTCGTTGTGGAAGGCGCACGACTTGCCGTCGTAGGTGGCGGCCGTGCATCGGGGGTTCGCGGCGGCGCAAGCGTCGGCGCAGTCGTCCAGCGTCGGCACATCGACGCTTGTCGTCCGCCGCCCCCGGGCCGTGCTGCTGCAGTGCACCTGGAAGCGCTGGATGGAGCCGACGACGGTGCCATTGACGCAGACGTCGTTCTGGGCGGCGCCTACCGTGGCGATGGCGAGGTTGAAGAGTACAAAGAGCATACCAGTAGCCCGCATCTTGGAAAAAATGACCGGCATTCCTACTCTTCTCTAGTCTCACAGCAAAACAAACAACCCAGGGTATTACTTCCCAACCTGGGCCAGCCCGCTGTCTAATATGTATGTTCTGCAGTGGTGTGTCATGTCGGGCGCCTACTGCCGGACCGGGGTCCCTGACAGAGAGCACAGACTTCCGATCATCGACATTGTTTATAAGGTGGTATCGGTATGATAGACTTTGTCGGCTGTGGTGAATGGCAGGTTGGCAGGGTGGTAATAGGCGAATAATGGCGGCGAACGACAGGGCGAACGACAGGGGATGCTTCCAAGGTAGGGATCAGCTTTCCAAGGCAGGGTAGGGCCCCCCACAACGGCTGGAGATGCACGGTTGGAAGACGCTGTATTTCTGGTATCGAATCCATCATCTAGCGGCATCTAGCTCGTTCCGGCTCCACGTCACGTCTCGGTAGAATCATGCCGATGGTCCCTGAATCCCTGGATCCCTGGAACGTGTTCGTCTAGTTTATTATATACCTTGATGCCGTGCATCGTCGCTCCCCCAATCGTGTTCCCCATCCTGCCAACATTCATCTCATGTCAGTAGCCATTGGCCCCGTTGCATGCACGTTTCCAAGCTTTGCGATACATTGAGAGCTCAAAATCCAACATCTCAATCCACCATCGTCGCATTGAGTGCATTAACCAGCAAGGCCGCGAAGCTTGGGCCAATGTCTAGATCGGGCAAGCAGCTCATCAACGCATTTGACACACGAGATCCTTGACACACCTTTGGTTTCAGAACCCCCAAAGGAGAATTCTGCCGCCCCCACAGATGAACGAATAGGAACTTATTTGTTCCGGCTATTCTAGTAGTAGTATCATAGACCAAGTGTGATCGCCGTGAAACAGATCAGGATAATTACGTATATGGCTTGGTGTAAGGAACGGGGTCGAATGAATATTCCGGCCGAACTCCGACACGAATGTGATATGTATATCGGTATGACCCGAAAATGACTGATGGTGGCTAGGGCCTCAAAATGTCCCATGGGGACATTAGCTTGACCACGGCGCCCGGCTTCCTGCCGTGGCCTTTGACAGCTCGTCCATCATATTCGACCACTTATTACCCCCCTACCCTCGGATGGCCCAGAGGATTCACCCCAGGATGTAACCTTTTGTGCTTTTCTCCGATTCAATGCATAGCGCAGAAATCAAGACTCACAGTAGCATTTTGCTCACAAATATGAACTCAAAAGATGCCATTATACCCTCCCAGGATGAGACGAGCGGTTAATAAACTTGGCTTTCCCCCAGTCAGCCTTCCGAACTTCCTTGATATTGTGGACCTGAAGATCCCAGCCCACGGCAGACCCCGAGCCTCTTAAAAGTCTCGTATGTAAACTCCCATTAACGGGATGGGCAAGGGTGGTTGCCAAGGATCGCTGTTATCATTCTCCAACGCTCGCCCGAGTCGTTGTGCCAGCTACCTATATCCCGGAATTTTCCGTCACAGTTTCGCCCAAAGCTCGGCGCAGTAGGATGATTATCACAAGCTTCTGCGCCTTCCTCGACCCCCCAGCAGTCTTTCACTTCAACAGGCAGTGCGAATGACTTGCCCGATGTGTTCTTAGGCTAAGCGTGGTTCTATTAGACTTCAACGACGTCCGGGATGTTACTCAAGGAGATAGTGAAACAGTTACCTATGTAGTAGCAATCAGAAGTGACGTAAAGGGGAGTTCTGTAAGTGTCAACCTGCCTGCACGCGGTCATCCTGATAATGTCTTTGGCCCCTGCCTAGCCGCGGTGTGCCCGGGGAAGCGGGACTGGAAGTAAACCCCGACGACGAGGCGGTGTGGTACATTCCACTGGTCCCTGAAAACAAGGCATCAGACATGAAGCCCCTCTTCCTACAGCCGCCTGGTAGGAAGATGAGATAGTCCTCGTCATAATTTGTCAATATGATGTGTGGCAAGCCTGGGACCCCCCTGAGAGCCATGCTGTTGGCTTGTTTTTGAGAGATTAGAAGGCATCGGGTATAATGCCTTTTTTGGGTTAGTGTTGAAGAGTATATCATGCTGTGAGTCTTGGTTTCTTCTGCTCAGGTATTGAGTTGGAGAAAATCACAGAAAGAAAAAGAAATAGAATGTTGTTGGCTTAGTTTTGAAGGTTTAGAAAGCATTGGGTGTGATGGCTTCTTTTCGAGTTCACTTATGAGTGTATTGCTTGCTTTGGAGTCTGTTGTTTCCGCAGGACCAGCCTGATGCGAACCGCCGTTGATCAATCAAACCTGGGACCCGGCCGGGGTCACTTGCAAGGCTATGATGGATTGCACAACAGCCGTGCTGACTACGCATGCTCCCGTAAGCACTTTCCAACGTAATACCGGACCCGCGATATTGGATATTGTCATGTTGCCCATCGTCCTAGTTCGTCGCTTCGTATATATTCCTCTTATTAATACATTAATAGTTCATACGGGCCCGGCAGCAGGCTAGGGACGAATGGCTCCAAGCAAGTGCCGGAGGGGTTCTCAACCGGGCTTGCGGAGAGATAAGTGAATATCGGATAGTTAGGTTAAACGCCGAAAAGACCGACCAGCTTCTATCTGCTTATGAATAGGAAATTCTTCACCGTTTAGCTGTTGCATCCAATGGAGAATCTTCTTTCTCACTCTTCGAGATTATTTAATCGATGATTTCTTGGATTTATAAGCGTTACGCAATCGTGTAATTTGTCATCAGACTACGAAATCGAGGGGTTTAAAACCTCGAGCATCCAGGCTGTTTGTAGCCAGGTCTCAACTCAGTATCAGTCCAAGCAACCATTAGCACAAACAATTACCTGCTCCAGATATAGTCCCATAACGTTGATAGTACTCTTCTATCTAACATATCTTACATCATGGCCGAGTCACGTCTTTTCAAGCCCCTGAAGATAGGCAACGTGGAAGTGAAGCATCGAATCAGCATGGCACCTCTTACTCGCCTCCGCGCCACGTTGGACAACGTGCCGCAGCCTCTGATGAAAGAATACTACGGCCAACGCGCCTCAGTACCCGGCACCCTGCTCATCAGCGAGGGCACCTTCGTGTCGGCGGCCTGCGGCGGGTTCCCCGGCGCGCCGGGCATCTCGAGGGACGACCAGGTCGCGGCCTGGCGCACCGTCACGGACGAGGTGCACCGCCAGGGCAGCTTCATCTTCTGCCAGATCGCGGCCAACACCGAGAGGGACGGCGCCGGGCCCACGGGCCCGCGGCCCATGACGACGGAGGAGATCGGGCTGGCCGTGGCGGAGTTCGCGGCGGCCGCGAAGAACGCCGTGGCCGCGGGCTTCGACGGCGTCGAGATCCACGCCTGCAACGGCTACCTCGCGGACCGCTTCCTCCAGGACGTCACCAACCAGCGCGCCGACGCGTACGGCGGCTCCGTGGAGAACCGGTCGCGGTTCGTCGACGAGATCATGGAGGCCGTGGTCGAGGCCGTCGGGGACACCGTTCCCGTCGGGATCCGGCTGAGCCCTTGGAACACCTTCCAGGGCGTGGGGATGGCGGACCCGGTCCCGCAGTTCAGCGACATCATCCGCAAGGCAAGGCGTCGGGGTCTGGCCTACCTTCACGTGGTAGAGTCGAGGATCTCTGGCTCCGAGGACGCCGAAAACGCCATCGGGGGGCTGGATTTCGCCTACGAGATCTGGGACCGGCCGATCCTGGTTGCAGGCGGTTACCAAGCGGCGAACGCGCAGAAGCTGGTGGACGAAGAATACCCGAATAAGGACATCGTGGTCGTCTTTGGGCGGTATTTCATCTCCAACCCCGACCTGGTGTACAGGATTCGGGAGGGGCTGGAACTCAATGCGTACGATCGCAGCACGTTCTACACCAATTTGGCACCGGGCTACGTGGATTACCAATTCAGCGAAAAGTATCTCGCCAGCACGAATCTCCAGGCTGCAGTGGCCTAGCTTTGGATGCGTGCATCGGCGACGACTGGCATTAGAGATAACAGCTGTTATTGAAATGATGAGAGCGACATAGAGAGATAGATCAAAGCAGGTAGAGCGTGTAATGATTCAATTGACGAGGGATTGATTGATCAATTTACTTTAAGCTTTAAGCATTCCGCCCTTAACCTACAGTACAAGTACAGTTAGCGGTTGGCTCCGCCCAGCGCTGACTGACAGTGCTTCTTATCGATGTTATCCAGCACCTGATAAGGGATAAGGCCGCTCCACTCAGTGGACTTAATAAAATTTGCTGGGCAATGGGTTTTTCACGCCCTTCTCAACCTTCCATATTGTTTACAAGCTTCCAATGCTTCTCCTAAGACATGCGACGGCACGCATGCATCAGGCTGGCTATGGTGCTGATGAGTAATTGACCTTACTATATCATATGAGCAGGTTGGTAACTCAGCTAGCCATGCATGTGTTGCAACTGCTGCAGCTAGGCGCATGGCTGGACCTACCCGACGGCCCTTCACTGCAGCAGTTGCATAAAACATCACGTAAGTTTGGATCTCTCCATCACCATCTCCCTCGCCCATCCCATATGATGAAAATTTAGCTTCAGAGGCTGTTTATGATCACTTATGATTAAACATCAACTTGTTCTATCTTTGTTCTGATATTGGGCACCCCATTGCCCATTGATACACGCTACCGAGTGTTCCTTCTGAGTCGCAAACATTTTGGCTAATAGCTTCTCAACAGACATGAAACCATCAATCCGACCTTCATTGATGCAGTAGTAAACAGGCTGATGGTCGTCATATTACTTACTACTTACTCTATGCTTAAAAATAGTCATGGTTGCATCGCCCCATGTTCGCTGATGGACCAAAGGCTTCGAGTAGGGTAGGTAAGTAGCCTACTCATAAGCACTGCCAAGGCTTACGTCGCCTTGTCATTGCAAGTGAAATGATGCCAGTAAATTTCTCAGACTAGATAGCTGTTATAAATCAAAGTGAACATTTCATTGCAGTCGTCAGCTTTTGCTTATTGCCAACACCGTGTGACACTCCCGCTTTTGCTACTTGACGTAAAGAAACGAGGTACCTTGGGCATTGAACCGACCTGTCTCTGCGTAGGCTCAATTGAAAGCGCTCTGAATTGGCACTCAGTGCAGAACAGTGGCGCATTAACCATCACGTTCATCTCATACAGGATGTCAATATAGGCTATTACCTAGTACCTGCATCCCAGCTGATGTTAGCTTGACAGGGTACTTCCCCGTCCATGTTTCGCCGGGTGGAGATGTCCTTACTCACGTTCAGGGGTATCACGTGACTGGCTTGACGACATCACTTTGACCACAATTCTCGTCTTCCGCAATTGTCAGTCTCACTTTGCTGTATATATAACTGCTGAATGGCCAGTTTAATTCAGATAACCAGTCGGGTAAAAGCTAGACACGGTAAGGTATGGTGGTTGTGCACTAACACGAATGATACCAGCCAGAGAAAGGGGGACAGGCAGGGTTGAAGGGCGAGAGCTTACGCATGCGGTTGATTAGTTAATCGGTTATATGCTGCACAAGCGGTAAGTACTGTGTGCATTATCGACTTGAGTAAGTTCAAATGCTTGCTACGGGGGACGCCAACGAAGTGATTCAACAACTCGAATCTCGTAGTTCGGGTTTCGATTGAGGATTTTAGATACGGAACGCCTTGCAAGTGTGGCGAGACATGTAGGGAAGCATCACTAGATTCATAAAGGAACAATAATAAATACTGTTGGTTGGGTATTCTTCGCAGTAGTTGGTGAATCTGGTACACACGCGAAGTGCAAGTGAGATGCAGTGATGGTTGGTGTAGTACTCACAATCATCAAGATGAAGTCAGGGTTTGGAGGAACGCGTGTGGTATGGAGCGTTGGTCACGGAATTTACACGTTGACTGGCACTCCATGGCCTGTTCGGAGGGAGGGGATGTGTAGCAAGTATCGTGGCCCGAAGGTGTGTGGTGGGCAAGCTTGCTTACCCATTGTCCCACCCAGCTCCAGCTCCAGGCCCAACAGCTGGGCATAGTGAACAATGTTAGAAGGCTAGGTACATAAGGCCTAATTACAGCTCAATCTTTCACCAGCAAGCAGTCCTCCGCCGTCCAACGACACACCATCCTGGTCAGATGGTTCAGTTGGATGAACAACCAACACCACTAACTCCGCAGAAAAGAAAGCCACCACGTTCGAATCCCACCCAAAGCAACAATTCGATAAAAAAACAGGACTTGCTACCAGGCCCGAGATGGAAAATCGGTAAAAAACTAAATACCCGGAAGACGCATCATAGTAAGAGATTAGTGGCTCTGAAGATGGACAGTCTACGAAGCGAGCTGGACCAGCTCGTGGAGAAGGGGGCGCAACAGCCTGGGTGCTGGTGTTGGGCCTAGAGGACTACGGTGCTAAGCGCCGGGGTTTCTCTTTTTGCTGGTTTCTTTTATTGGCAGTTCCTGGTTTTCCTTCTTTTGGGGATAGCAGCACATACATATGTAGATCACTGTGATATTTTCTCAAGCGTGTTTACTATTAGACTATCTTACCTAACTCATCTGACTGAGACAACTGCGCATTCTCAACTACATAATATTATTACAGTTGCTTACCTACTGGCAGCTCAATATCGATAATCCACGGTGGTTGCTCCGTTATATTGCCAGCCGACCCTGTACGGCTGTAGTGGTAGGAAGCATTTACGAAGAGCGTCTTTTCGCCAGAAACCACTCGATGAGCATCGGTGAGGCAGTGGCTCGTGTGGACGAAGCCTTGGTCCACGTACGCCTGCATCTTCTGGCGCTTGGCCTGGGCCGTCGCGGTGTCGTCGAGATCTGTCACAACCAGATTCGGCAAGTGCTCAATCACTACGCTCCGGTCGGTGTCGATATCGGTGTGGGAGAACTGGCTCTGGCTGCGCGGCGCCCGCCACGCCCCCACGATGGCGCCCCAGCCCGAGTGGATGTGACCGAAGCAGTGAAGCAGCGGCCTCGCCCGCGCCACCGCCGAGAACAGCTCCGGGTCGCCGGCCGGCCCGTCGATGCTGGTGTTGTCGAGGACCCCGAGCGGCGGGCCGTGCGTGATGACGACGTCGACGTCCTCGGCCATCTCGAAGCCATGCTTGACGTGGGCTGGATACTGGAACGCCCGGCCGGACCACTTCGCCGGGGTATAGGGGCTCGCGTAGACGCGCAGGATCGTGCCGTTCTCCAAGTTGAAGACGTAGTTGCCCTCGTCGAGGTAATGAAATCCCTCGTGCTGGAGCTCCCTGAAGAGCTGTCGGGCCGCCCCATTCGGCCCCATGATCTTATCCACCTGTTGCGGATCGCGGGACTTCGCCATAGACGCCGCTTTGAGCTGGTCGAAGTTATCGTCCAGCAGCAGCTCATGGTTGCCGGCGATGACCAGTTTCAAAGGGGCGTCGATCTTGCGAAGCATCTCCACCGTCTCCTGGAGCTTTCCGAGTTCGGACCGGTCGGTCAGATCTCCGCAATGTATCGCCACATCTGCCTTGTATGCGTCCTTCACTTTGAATATCCGGCCGTGGGTGTCGGCAGTGATGAAAAATCTTGTTGCGCGGGGCATGGTGGGCGATCCGCGTGGCGTGTTGGTGTGCGATTGGGTGATGACAATGTTTTGAAAACGAGAATTGTAGTCAGACTAGCAACGCTCCGGCGCTTCGCACCTCCGCTCTACCAGTAAATCTTAGCGAGACGAAGGAAAGAAGGAAGAGACGCTTTCCATTTAGACGAACAAACAGAAGAAATACTACCCTTTATACAACATCGGAAACCTAGAAATTCCGCTCGGAGATAACGACCTTTTATATCCAGTCTAATCGGGCATAACGGAATTTAGGGGTCACGTGCTAGTTTTTTCGGGCGATTTCTCTACTATTACTTTAGATACGACGGCTTGGTTGTCTGTCGTACTAAAGTAGAATGGAGTAATTATATTCATGCTTCGTTCCAAATTGAAGACCGAAAAGAAGCTTATGTATACCCAGCACATTTCCTTTCTTCTTTTTGTACAATGGCATTGATTCAGTTACCCATGAGAAAGGACGACTAACAACGCGTTTGTTACGGCCCAGATGGAAATCATCCCTTGACCAACAAGGTCGTAGCTTGTTACATCCCAGGCAGAAATCATACCTTGACAAACAAGGGCATTATGACATGGATCAAGATGTGTAGCAGCGCAGGTCGATTGTCTGGGTACAGGAAGGGTTTATTTTGATCCGTCTCTAAGTGGCGATGGACAGCGCAAACCAGCAGATTTAGTACAATGAAATTGAGACCTTCCAATAGAATCTGTTGAGTGTCTGCAGGCTGTGAAGCTAAAGGGGCATCAATATTACGTCAGCATATACCGGCGTGGACGCGGCTCGCTTCCCAGAGTATGGCATGGGCCGTTATAGTATATAGCAGATTACAGGACTTAACAGTTTCTGTAAAATCGAGAATATCCAGGGAATACTATGATATGCACCCTCTTATCCAGCTTAAAGTAAATGAAGGGTGTGTGCGATCGATTTCGAGGTCCTCTCCTTTCAGTTCCACGGCGACGGGCAGAAAGCTTTGAGGAAGGCCAAATAGCTCATTCTTTTTTTTCTTTTTGAAGTAGATCTAGTACAGATCCTGCCATATGGAGCTGGGGATATTCCCCCCTTGACCTCCATATGGAGGGCGGCTCAAGAAATAGCGAAGCGCTGGGCACAGAGACAAGTCTACATCGTCATCGCACTACCCCCCGCTCAATGCACATACATTTTATGCCAACCGCACCTGCTTTCACCCACAACAGGGAATGCATTGCCGTCGAACATGATAATCTCTCCTTGAACACTGAATGGCTCCGTACGAGGACGTTGACAAACCCCATAGGCTGAGATGCCAACCATTACCATATGCTTCTCAGGATTGGGACTTATGCCATTTCCCACCCACTCGTATACGCCCTGCTCCCACCAGAGGCCACAGTGATTGCCGTCGGAGTCGTAGATGCGCCGGACACTCTGGGGCCCTGGGGTGTACACTTGGATCCTGGCGCTCAGGAACTCCTTTTTAGCCGCAACTTTGAACGCAGACAGAAGAACGACCGGCACCCTCATCTGCAGAACAGTGGCCGCGGCCGAAGGATCTCTTATTATATCCGCTCCGTAATCTGATGGCTTAAACCAGAGCCAATGCTTTTTGGTGTTGGGGTCCTGCCATAGCATGGGTGCTTGTGGTGCTTCTTGCACCTCTTTTCCCTTGCCCTTCCTTGTATTATTATCCGTCGAAGCGGTGTCTTATACACTCTCCCCAAGATATGGCAATACGGATACCGTCTCTAGCCCTTTGTCCGTACTAGGATCGAGAGCACAGTGGGAGGGGTCGTGTAAGTCACCCGGATGTGTATCGTCATCCGTCGCCATACCTTTGTTTCCCTCATCTCTGGAATTAAAAGCCTCCAAAATACAGTCAAACTCAGCAAAGCCATCCGGCGATATCACCAAATCGCCCACTTACAACCCCCTGACAAGATGAACCGGCCGCTCCGTCGAATCAGTCGCCTAATCGAAGAGCCAATATTCTACAAGCCCATCCCACTCGGTCCACGACCAGCTAGGAAATATCCAATCAGTGGGTAGAACAACGTGAGAGGAAGACCGTGTGCGCTAAAGGGTGGTGGCACAAAAGGCATGGTTGGTTTAAAATGCAAACATCTGCGAGCTTTAATTTATGCTACTGAATGGTTCTGGCACAATGGTCGTGCGGACCAGGATGGTTGTTTTCGTCACCCAGCATCCGTTCTGCACATTACTTACTTACTTGGTGGGAATCGGAGAGACCTGATAGTGCCTCATGGTACTCGCCAAGTACGTCAAAATTAAGAGCAGGACGCGACAGTACCTACTTAATTATCAAGCATGAAACCCCAAAATCGCACTCGGTTCTCACACATGCCACGTTGATGTAGAATTGGCGGGGGATCTTTCTCGGGTCCTTCACAAAAAGGCTTCGATATACTTCTGACGCTAGACGCGGAAACACTCAAAACAAGCCCTCATCCTCTGTGGTCTTGCCCCGATTGCTTGCAAAGGGTCAGCGACCTTAGACTCTATCATGATCTCGCCACCCTTGAACTCTCCCAGACAAACTTCGGCAAGCGTCGACAAGATGCCCGTCAGGGCGAGGGAATCTACACCGATCTGGTTCAAGGTTGCTTGATGTGTGATACGAGAGGGGTTGATACTAGTGGTTTCCACCAGAAGCTAGCCCAGATAGCCTCTCTACGAGCTTCGCCGCAGTAATTGCGAGCAGCGCTTAGCTTGTAATCTGACAACCACCGACAAGCTGCAGTTCCGAAGCCAGTTCCGAAGCCAGTTCCGTCGATGCCAGGGAGTCAAGACCGAGCTCCGATATGATGGCATCGTGAGCCAGCATCGCATCTGAGGCGCCTGCATATGCTCTGGAAGCTGCAAGGCCTCCTTTTCACCCAAACTTGAAGGCGGTGTCAGAGTTCCCGGGATGGTCGTTGGCGTAGTCGCCGCAGTGGGGCATCTTGCTCGCTATCCTTCTCGAGACAACAAGGCTCAAAGACTGTATGGTTTCACAGCAATTGGTATATGTACGTATATCAATGCGTTATCTCTTAAGCCGTAGCGTCACTGTCATCTGCGACTCGTCAGAAAGCTCCGCCGCCTCCAGCATGGCCCCTTCAAAGGCGTGGCACACCATGGCCTTGAGCTTTGCCCGCGTGCAAGTGACCGAAAACTCGACGCCGGCTTCTGGGCTTCTACTGTTGTTGTTGCTGCTGCTGCTATCCCCTTCCGACACCAGGGAGATCTTCGGGCGGCTGATTCTGCTACCCTCGTCGCTCAGTACCATGTCACCGGAGGAATTGGTTACGCCGTCGAGGTTGTTCGCAGCACCATCGAGCTCTAGCCAGTCCAGGCATGACATGAACTGCCTCGTCTGCTCGTCGTGCTCCCGGGTGTAGTCCTGGTCCCGTGATGAGGGGAAAGAAGACTCTGGGAAGCGCCCTTCGAGCTCGTTTGTTCGCTGCAAGGCGCTTCGCCTTGGCTGCTCCATCTCTTCAAGTTGGTGTTGCTCGATCACCTGGTCTTCGTAGCCAGACATGAGAGCGACTCTAGAGGATAGCAGAGACGAGGGCAAAGCGTAGTCGCTGATATGGTGCACTGGATCCGTGTGGCTTAAGCTCTGATGGAAGTTGGGCGCATCGAGATGGTTGGAACCAATGTGCGGGGGGTGGTTCCCATTTGTCAGCGACAGCATCGCCGGCGGACAATCCCTTGGTAGCGTAGAGTTCGAGGACGACTGTATCCTCTTGTTGTGATGGCGTCTCTGGCGGCGCGCGAGCAGGGCGTATCTGTTCTTGAGGGACAGAGGCGACCTAGACTTGTGGTAGGTGTCGGCCATAAGCTTCCAGTTGTGGCCATGTACGGTGACGAGGTCCAGAAGGGTCTTGTCCTCGTCAGTAGACCACGGTCCATGGTCCAGAAGGGGATTCACATGATCGTTCCAGCGTTTGGCACATTGTTCGCCATTGCGGGTAGCGACATGCGCGGCCACACTGGTCCAACGTGTGCCATGCTTGGCTATGGCTGCCCTCAGTCGCTCGTCCTCGGCGGCCGACCAGGTGCCCGTATTGGCAGTCCGGGCAAGTGACGCCTGCGCTGGATCAGACCCATCTGAGGTGGAAAAGTAAGAGGCCGGTTGTTGCTCCATCAGCGTATATAGGCTTGCGAACTGAGAGTCAACTCCTGATAACAGTGCGAGACTAGGGGGTGACGGGTGACGGGTGACGGAATTACAGAAGCGGGAATATTGAGGGAGGAAGGGAACACCAGGTGCGGCCTTTGGGATAACCTGCTTACTGGCTGCATGTCATCGACCGGGATCCAGGAGTTGACTCCGGTGGGGCCACGGGAAGCGACAGGGGTAAGAGGTTGACTCCGGACTCCGGAGGAATTCCAAAAGGCACTGATGTCTATGTCAGCTCACTCAGTAGCGCAACGACCTTCGACGCTCCACAAGGAGTGAGAAATGAGAATACAATCCAAACTGCTCCAGTTTGACTCCTTGTCGATTTGTAATTGACAAGCTCGCTCGTATTTGTCCTCGGATTTGACATTACGACATTACCCCTTGATTGACTTACTACATAGTGTTAAGCAACAACTTCGCAATAGAAAATAGAAAATGACAAGCTCTTGTTTCCATTGTTCTGATAAGCATCGACATGGCTCTTTTGCCTACTTCCACTTCAGTACACACTATTATTGGCAATGCAGTCTTTCCGTCAGTACCGCCGCATACGCGCCGCCGTAGAGCATGATCTCGCTCAGATCAAAGTCGGTTCAGACACAGCCGTCAACCCGGCTTCTCTCAATCTGAACGACCCAGCGTCAACAGCGGTTAACAGCAATGACACCAGGATCTCTTCTTATAAGGACCAGGTGAGCGAGAAGAAGTCTATCGAGCCTCTATTACCAGGCGTCACGGCAACACGACCGGCCGAAGACAATGGCTCCGTGACGTACACGGTGGGCTGGAAAGACAACGACCCGCTCAACCCGCAGAACTGGACCCTGTTCAGAAAGTGGGAGGTCACCTTCGCCGTCTGCCTACTGACCCTGGCCATCACTCTGGTTTCGTCCATCGACGCGCCCGTCTCGCTCGAGTTCAACGAGCACTACGGCGTGGACGCCATCGCCGGCTCCATGACCACGGGCATGTACCTGATCGGCAGCGGCGTCGGCGCCCTCTTTGCCGGCACTGTCTCCGAGACCTTCGGCCGTAACGTCGTGTACATGACCACCTTTATCGTCTTCATGCTGTTCGTCATGGCCAAGGCGCTGGCCCCCAACTATGGCGGCGCCATCGTCTTCCGCTTCCTGACGGGCTTCTTCGGTTCCACGCCCCTGACGGCCGCCGGCGGCACCATGGCCGACGTCTGGGGCCCGCTGCAGATGGTCTACGCCATTCCCGTCGGCGCCATGACCTCGTACGCCGGGCCTCTGATCGGCCCTATTGTCGGCGCCTACCTGCCGCTCCTGGGTTTCCGCTGGGCCGACTGGATCGCCCTGATCTTCGCGGGCGCCATCTTGATATACGTGTTCCTGTTACAGCCCGAGACGTACCGGCCCGTGCTGTTGGAGTGGCGGGCCCAGCGCATCCGTGAGTTAACTAACGACGACCGGTACCAGATCGGGGATCACGCCACGACGCATACCCTGGGCCGGAGACTGCTGGTCAACATATACCGCCCCTTTTTGATGGTCTACACGGAGCCCATCATCCTTATCTTTACCTTCTACCTGACCGTTGTTTACTTTGTCTTGTTTACCTTCCTCAACGGCTACCCCTTCATCTTCCAGCAGACCTACGGCATCTCGCAGTCCCTCACGTTTATCCTTTGGGCCGCGCTCTTGATGGGCGATTTGCTAGCTTTACCGCTCATCCCGCTCATCTACGGCTGGTCGAAGAAGGCCGCGGCCGAAGGGATACTCACTCCGGAAATATGCCTATGGTATGGGATGCTGGGTGGATCCATTTCCCTTCCGGTATCGCTTTGGTGGATGGCCTGGACGTGCTACGTAAGTTTTGCTACTACTATTCCCCAAAGAGAATCATCTCCCCATCTGACAACAACCTCCTTCTTTATTTCTAGCCATCCGTGAATATCTGGGTTCCCATCGTTGGGTCAGTTTTCTTCGGATATGGTCTGGTTACCATCTTCACCATGACCTTCCTCTACACTGTGTTCGTCTATCAGATGCACACCGCCTCCGCCTTGGCCTTCATGACGAGCGTGCGATACATCATCGCCGGCGCGCTCATTCCGGCCTCAGTCCCCATGTACGAGGAGCTTGGGCCGCATAAAGCTCTTACGATTCCCGCTGCTCTTGCGACCATCATGGCCCCAGTGCCGTTCGTCTTGTACAAGTACGGCGCCAAGATTCGGGGTATGAGTAAGATTGCGCCACACTGAGGAATGGTAGTTAATAGACTAGAGTACACCAGCCCTTGGGTTCAAGTTATTAAAGTGAATTTCATGTCTTCAGGTTTTAGCATCAACATAAGTAGTACAAACGTCGGGCTCAAAAGTTTGTACCTGAATCACGGCATATTATACGGATAGAGAGGAGCTCCCTTCAAAAGAGATATGGGGTGGAAACAAGGTCGACTATTTGTATTTGTCATAGATTGGATAGTCGGGTGGCCATAGCACTGAAAGCTCATGTGAAGGTAGTGTGAGACTCGATAATGGGCGATTAAAGGGGTACGTAGCTTGTTCATAATGCCTAATAGCACAGCGAGTTTCCAACAGGGTCGGTAACGACCTGAGAATCCTCAGTGTTGTATGCTTTTGCCCTTTTGACTACTTTATGCTACTGTCATTGCTCGCTTGAAGACTTTCAAGTCTCATCCGGTCGATCTTTTTGCCACAGAGATATAAAGCAGAGCATATGTCGTTTTTCGATTGTTCTCATCCTGATTCTTCGCTTTAGAGCTTAATAGCAGGTTCAATACATTATATGATATGTGGAAAGAGAGGAGTCATTCATGTCCCACATAACCAGGCCGAACGCCGCTCTACAGCGCTGTCCTAGGCTATGATGTTGAGTAAGAACCTTCACAAAGTTGCCGGGTCTGTACGCAGCGACGAGGACGCGATGGGTGCGGCCTGTTAAGGCGATTGTGCTATGGACGAGGGCGGTGACGTCTGAGCTATCCTGCTCGACAACAGACACATCGTGAGCGGGTCGATTTCGTATTATCGCCTGAATCGAATCCATCTCGGGCAATATTGATGTCTTCCTGAGGCTCTTTCGTGTAGTTATAGCCCTTGATATCGGCTGGGACGGAAGCGGCGGAGACCTCGGTAAGACCCGTGAATAGATCAACTGGTAATCACAGCTAGTTCAGGCAATAATTAACTTGGAACAAAGTTGATATCAAGGGGTCTCTTGTAGATATCTAATAATATCCTTCAACTCCTCCCCATCTCTACAACTTTCAGGTTTTCTGCCCGCTTACGACCAGTCCGACACCTTTGACTGGAAGTTTAAGGTTCTCGGGCGCCGCGATAGAATCATTTGTCTTAACACGGACTGGTCGTGGGACGGAGAGCCTTGCCCCTGGTCGAGACGAAGAGCGACATGATACTCCAGCTGCTTGATCTGGTCCTGCATGACCTGACTCCGGAATTCAAATGCATGAAGCATGAAGGTAATGCCAATAACTCTCGTTGTGACACAATAGAATAGGTGCGGTGGCCCCAGCCTGGTGAGCCATCGGGATGTTCACTGGGACCAGTAGTCCCATTACGACGAGGTCGCGGCGGTCTTCCTCGAGCTTCCAGGTCTCAGAAGAGGTGGAGGCGGCGGCGGTGGCTGCTGGTTCAGCACCACCCCCATCATAGTCGTGGTGGACGGTGGCACCAATGTACACGCATTTAGTGGTGAGTACTGTATAATCCTATCATAAGTATAAATAATAGAAAGTAAACTAATATATCACTCTTAAATGAAAGATAAAGAAGGAAAAGAAAAGAGAACAGGAAAATGGCATTATGAGAGGAGGGAGGCAGAGAGGCTCAGTCCCAGTCCTGCAGACCACCCTTGTAATGCGGGCGGTGCCAGGTGCTACTGGTGACAGCCATACATTGGGTGTATGCTTACTTGCATGCACTGCCCGCTGTCGAGACTGGGCACTGGTGCTTCTTCAGTCTGCCTGAAAGCCTGACGGCTGGCACAGCCTCTATACCCTGCACTACCTCAATTCAACTCGGTCGTTCTTATCAACAGTGCATCCGTCTTTCCTTCTTTCCGCGCTTGATATATGCCCCGAAATTGATTCTCTAGCACCGGAGATCACGATGGCGTCAGAAAGCCTAGAACGGACAGAGTCATGCGAACTGCAAAAAGCCCACCAAGCACTACCAACACATCAGAATCAGTCCTCGACTTCATCAGCCCCGGTCCAACGACCAATTGCCAGTGGTGGCCCTGCCCCCACCAGTGTCGCCACCCAGTCAACCAGGTTCACAACAGTATGGGGTGCTCTCAGAAAATCTTGTGGCGTCAATGGCAAGATGATTCTGGGAACGGCTACGATAATGGCTCTCCTCATCACCGCTATATCCATGTGGCCCAGTATCTCGGCAGCCACCGATGGACGCAAGGCCGAACTGATTGCCGAGTGGACCGCTCGAAAAGACTTCTTCGAGGCATGTGAGGCTGTGAGTGCACGCGTCTACTAATCACCACTATCAACCCCCAGCTGTTCAGGTATCTGACTCGTCGTGAAGCATGACTGGATGATGGCTGCCTGCGGAAAGGCCAAAGGAATGCAGCTAGAAGCGCCCCCTAATTTTGACAGAACTGTCTGGAAGAGGTTTTTCGAAACGGAGTATCGAAAGATGTACGATGGGCGAAACAGCCTGTGGACTCTAACAAACAACGGAGGAACCCCGTCGTACCTTCTTCTGGCGATTCCGTTCTCTGCGTGCCTGTTGGTGCTACTCAGGCAAAGACTACGCAAGGCTGCTTTAGCCATCTCCTCATGGTTCTGGACCTCACTTGACAAACCCAAACATTCGGACGGCTCTCATGGAGACCTCGAAGAAAGTACCCGCAGTTCAAGCTCAGCAGCTTACAGGAGTCCTCATACCAGCTCACACAAAAAGGAGATTTCCTCCCATGGTAGTAAAGGGCCCGTGGTTGTTACTCACCATGCGAGAGGATACGATTCAAACGCTCCCCGTCCGACATACTCCGGTTCGTCATACCCCGGCAATTCATCCTCGAAACGGCGCTAGTAGCCAGAGATGTAAAAGATTCGTCACTAAATCACTCACGTCAACACTTGCGATGCCCCGATCAAGACCAAAGAGTCATAATCTGACGCTGCTGACCACAACGGCGCTTCCACGATGTGAACGGCAGGGGGTGGCAGCAGGTCGGGTAATAAAGCATAATCGGCTCGCAATAACTTAATAATAAATGATATATCCTTCATTTGAGCGGCGCTAGTGTAACGTACTGTATGTATACTCATTTGGGGTATTCTGTCCTTCTTCGTCTCGGGAGAAGGCGAGATCCCAGCATGTACGGACAGAGTTCGAATTACAGATCCCGAGATTTTGAAATCTCCGGGTCCCTAGAAACTAAAGTTTTACAAGAGAACGTCGGGGCATCATCATAGGGGGTCTGATAATATTCCATCGCGGCTTGGACATTGCCAACACCGAAACGCTCCCGATTCGATAGTAGAGCAAGTATATACAGGTCGTTATTGGCAGTATGTTACAGTCTAGCAGGTCGGATGCAAAGGAAGATAGAATACAGGTCGTAGCGGAATAGTTATTGTCAGCGAGCAGGGGTCTCGCCCACTCCGAGGATGAAGACGCGACCGTAGTAACGGGAGTTGTCCTTGTTCGGCTAGATGAGTTCATGGCGCTCCTGGACCTTGGAATTCATAACTTGGTTGCTTATGTGGATGCCAGGAACGGGCGAGTCGGCAGGTTTGTTGTCCAGGTCATTGAAGACGGCGGCCCGGGTAATACAGCAGGCGTATCACAGCTGAAAAACGGGCTTCAGACCAACTATGTTGACGCGGGCGTGGTCGGCAAGGTTGGTCTTGTTCTACAAAAGGGATCGTCTTCTCGCGGTACCGGATGTAGATGCGCGATGGAAACCACCTTGTGTATTCTCCACGAACGAGGAAAGTCCAGGTCCCATTCCGAATCAGCTACTCGTTTGACGACTGTAAATGGTCCAACCCTCTGTTGAGACCATTTAGACGGTCTCCACCCGGAACATTTTGGTGATCATGTCTTGGTCAGGTGCAATTTGGGCTGAGGGGAACTGGTGGTGGGAAGTTTGGGTTTGCCAGCTATCCGCCGCCAATCCGATTACCCCTATGTTATTCAATTATTCCATTGTCAGTTGTTCCATACACGATTAGGCGAAAGCCGGATACTTATGCCACTGGCATCAGAACTGACTCCAGCTATTCTCCCTGCATTTTATGTAAATGTAGATGCGGTCTTCAGACATACGCAATTGTTGCCAATGCGCAATTCAATAGGGACCAAGTTAGAATGGACGAAAAATATTGTTCGAGTTGGATTTCACATTTTTGAAGGTAGGGTAGATACTGATGTAGTATGTTACAATAGTTTTGACACTGCTCTGCCAGCTCTATAGTCTCAAGTGCTTTATACATATGATACACGTTCGACAGTTGTTCAACAAATCGACTGGCACCCAGCCCAATTCTGCTGGCAGGATGCTTCTGATGATAAACACAGAAGCCCCTGAAGAGCCCTCCGTACCAGACCATAGATACGCCCAAATAGCCAAAGCTTAGCGTCGGGGCATGCCGCGGATTCTCTTGGTGTACTTCCACAAGCTCTTGTACTTGGGCTTCTGGCGCTTGGCCTCCCAGCCACGGGCCTTGCGGTCGGGCTTGAGCGAGTGCACTCTGGCGTGCTTGAACTCGACGTCGGCGCCGGGGAGGTTCCAGCGCGCCATGACGTCGGCGGTACCCTCGTCCCAGACGGAACGGAAGATGTTGAAACCGACGGGGCTGAGGGTGAACTTGTCCTTGAAACTCTTCATGCTGAATCCGTCGCGGCCGCTGTACAGCTCCTTCAGCTTGGCCAAGTCGAGAGTCTGGCCGGGCTTCTGCTCCAGAATCCAGATAGACATACGATGGTAGGGGGCTCCCTTCTGGGCGAAAGCGGGCAGCCAAGGAACAACCAGCTGGGTGTCCTTGTTGACCTTGCTCAGGGGAAGGGAAGTGTTGTTGGGGGAGATGGGCACATTAGCGGCCAGGTAGTGGCAGCGACGCTCGAAACTATCCGTTTCCGCGTTGGGCACATCGGAATCCATGACCACGACCGACACCAGGCGCTCGCCAGGGTTGAAGACCTGGACCTTCAGGGCCGGAGGCTTCTCGCTGATACGGCTGTCAATAATCTCACCAGGAGTGGTCTTGCGTTGACGGAAGAACATCTGCACGTCGACAGTCGGCTCGAACTTGGGCAGCACATCGGGTACGATGTTGAGCTGTTCGATACGCTGGGTGATCATGCGGAAGGGGTATCCCCTCCACTTGGTCTCGGCAAGATGGCGGTAGATAGGCTTGTCCATGTCACCTAGAAGGATGTTAGTCAAGCAACGCAGAAGCCAACTACTCGCAGGATGACGTACCAAGTCCATCTTCGAACCTCCGCTTGACAATTGGGTCGTTGATATCTACAAGGATCTTGAGTTCATGGACCCATTTCTTCATACTCTGAAGCCGCATGTTCTTCTTCACCTCTCCTCCGGGAACCTGGTCGGCGGGAGTATCTTCCAACCTCTTGACCCTGGCAATCTCGCTCGAAAGGGCCTGTAGTTTCTCCTTGCGGTCTTCCTGTAAAACCCTGCGGGCCTCCTGAAAGCATTGGTAGGGCATCTGCTCAAAAGGGACGTTCTCCGAGGTCTGCATGGCGACACGACGACGCCTGGACCCCACTGGCGGTGTTCCCTTCTTGAAGAGACGGATCTCTTCCCAGTACTGTGTGGCCGTGTCTGGGGTCAGTGTCCTCTGGGACAAAGGCGCTTCTTTCGTGGCATCGGCGGCGGTTGAGCTCGGCGGCGGCACCTTGGATGTAGGTGGTGGCGTACTTGTCGTCGTCGTCGTCGTCGTAGTAGTAGTAGTAGCTTCATCTCTGCGGAGGGCACTTTGAGAAAAAGTGCGAGTGAAGCTGAGAGCTACCCGGTCCTGTCGCATAGACCGGGCAATGGGTCTTGCGACCCTCTGGCAAGTGGACATGATTGCCTGGTTGGATGCTTTACTGGAGGGGGGGCAATGAGGACTTTCGGAGCTCTAGCTGAGTGTTCGTCGCTGTCGAAACTTTTTGGGTGAGTTGCGCGACACAACTGACAGCAATTGGAGGGGGGTCCACTTAATTTTACCTAGCCCGCCATCCGGGCCGCTGAGCAGCTGCAAAGCGTCAATCGAGAGAACGTCCATTTTTCCCCCAAAAGTGAAAGTGAAGCTCAACTCAATTGTCGCTGAACGAACCCGGTATTCTCGCGCCACCCATACGCCATACGTCAATTGAGCCAGCGCATCTATACGAGCCGGCAGTCATGGCGGCTAAAGGTGCACGAGGTCTCACTGAGGCCTTGCGGTCTCTGACCCTCTCTACACAGGCATGCGGCCAAGTCTCTTCGGTACGTGCAGATCCTTGATATGCCACTCTCTCAAAGCTGCGAGACTGATCATGCAATCCACAGAGGCTGCCCTCGACGTTTACTCGCTCAATGGCGACCGAGGCTACCCTGCCCAGAACCACGAGCAACCTCATAACTACCTCCATGACCACACCGTGGCGACCGTCCCCCGCCGTCCCCGTGACCGTCTACGACTTCCAAACCTACGAGCCCCAGCGTCTGGAGGAGTGGTCCTCGAAACATCTGCACCTCCCTCTGCGCCGGGACATTCTGCACTTGGCCGTCATCTTTGAGGGAGACAACACACGACAGGGTTCCGCCAACTCGAAGACGCGGTACGACGTCCACGGCTCGCACCGTAAGCTATACCGCCAGAAGGGTCTGGGCCGGGCCCGCGTGGGCTCCAAGCAGTCGCCGCTGCGCCGCGGCGGTGGCAAGACGTTCGGCCCCAAGCCGCGCGACTTCGGCACGGGCATGAACCGCAAGGTGTACGACCTGGCATGGCGGACGGCGCTGAGCTACCGGTACCGGCGGGGCGAGCTGGTGGTGTGCGAGGACGGCATGGAGCTGGCGCTGCCGCGCGAGATCACCGACATGGTGGCGCAGGGCCAGCTGCGCGACCCGGCCCTCGTCGACGGCTTCAAGGCCAAGTGGGCGCGCCAGGTCCTCGACGGCCACGAGTGGGGCCGCGAGCACGGCCGCAGCACCTTCATCACCACCGAGTGGCGCGAGAACCTCTTCGAAGCCATGGACCTCGTCCCCAACTACGGCATGGCCCTCGACGTCGAGGACGTCGACGTCAAGGACCTGCTCACCACGGGCCGTCTCGTTGTCGAGCGCGAGGCCCTCGCCGAGATGATCAAGAGGCACCAGAGCGACCTGTGCAGCAAGGTCTTCATCAACGGTGTCAGGCCCAGCTCGCCTGAGACGGGAAAGATTATCGTCCAGTAAGATAGATTTGGCTGTGGATACAAAATAAAAACATGTACTACTATTGTAAATGAGATCTTCATAAAAAGGGGCTTTAGTATGGCAGCTCAAAACGCCGTCTCGTTCGTGTCATAGTATGTAGAGCAAGACCATGCATGTTTGAGCCAAGTCGATTGACCATTCCTATGAGGTATGGATTGGAAAAGCAGACGCATCTGATATGCTCCAGCAACAGAAGGTAATATGTACTCCGAATACAGCACATGAGCGCTATCAATCATGGCAAATACACAAGACCAAATGGACAATAATAGGCAGATGCCACCTCATATGTTCATGTTTGAATACAAACACAGCCAAAGCCCTAAATTGTAGTTCGGATGTCCGCGCTTTGGTTGGGGCCTTTCGGATGGCATTTGATTTACGGTAAACTGATTTGACTGGCAAATTATGTATCAGAGCATCTTCCAACTTGCTGCAGCTGGCCAGACATATCCGGGGGCATAACTGCTGTAAGGAATTTGCAAAGGTTTTTGAGGATGTCGTCCAGTTTGCCCCCTGATGCTGATCCCCCATGCTTGAATCAGGGGTAAACGTGATGGTCCTAAATTTGATAAAGGGTTACCTCACAACTGACCTCGTTATTAGGAGTTAGTACATAGCCAGCTACAACCTAGCCAAGTTACTGGGCTTTCCAACACAATTTATTTTCCATGAGAAGTATTCATAAACCTGATATCCAAGTCGGGGTTGGCCAACTGACTACAAACACAGGGAAAGCAAATGCTCTAAGGATGAGTGAATTTTCTCGTTATTTTACTGATTTGTCCACTGGTTTTATGGTACAAAAGAGGTTTAATAGCCTCTCTGGACCTGACCCATCATCTAGTCGACACAGATGGGGGCAGTCCTCTACGACTTCTATGCAAACAAAGAACGCCGTTTCCACATGCTATATCAGAACTCTCTCCTTCTGCTTATCGAAGAAGCCCTAGGTATTCTTCCATCCTACATTCCCCCCCCCTACATCGTTTTTATGTTGCTCATCTGCATGGAGACCTGAGGGGAAAAGAATGGGGTTCCCACGTCAGCCGCTCGGTGTCTCTCTTCCCAATCGAAACCTCAACCCCCGCGTTAACTTAGTTGCCCCGAATGCGATCACCACCACCACGCTCCAGCACGTTGAGCTTGCGGGCCGTGGCGATCTGCGTGCGCGTGTTCTGGCCGCGCACGGGGAGACCCATGGCGTGGCGACGGCCGCGGTAGGAGCCCATGTCGCGCAGGCGCTTGATGTTGTCCTGGACGATGCGGCGGGCGTCGTTGTCGATAGTCATGGTAGACAGCTCGGCCGTCAGCGACGTCACCGTCTTGACCGGCAGGGTGCCCAGGCGCGCCAGCGGGTGGATGGTGTACTTCGCCATGATGCGCGCCGAGGTCTGGGGCCCGAGGGCGTAGAAGGACTCGAGGGTTTTCTAGACGGAAGAGACGGGCAATCAATATTTTTGAACGGTTTCTCTCTCTCTCTCTCGGGTGAGCCATGGTTTCCCATGGCCGCCGAGTTCGGGCAGTCGAGTGGGAATTATCGCCCTGGGGGGTGGTGTCGGCGTACCTTGACCAGCTTTTGCGGGTGGAAGTTGATTCCCAGAACGAACACCTGGAGGATTGTTAGCAAAATCGTGTATGTATGTTATAGCAGTTATAGTATATAGTTACCATCTTGAATCAATAGTCGCACCTGCTACAGGCGCAATTGCAATGTCTATTGGTTGGTATGATGCTTGATGCCGATACTGGACCTGCCTACGCCAATATGGACCTTCAATTGATTCAATGTTCAAAAAGTCCAGTGCACGTGCCACCCAGATTTATGCAGTTCGGCAGCTGTTCCTCCATCCAGAAAGCTCTCCAAGATGGACTCGGACTGCATGCACCGCATAGTCGGTCGAGCTAGCACCTAGGTACTCTATCGATAGCGATAAGACAGCCGCCCCTCTCGTTTACTATGTCTCATTGTACTACCTACTGTATTCACTGTTCACCCGCCCTTGGCTTTTGCCCCCCGGGCCAATTGAGAGAGCCTGTTAGGGGTCCAAGGTCCAGCTTCGATGGGGTCTTGAAACGTAGCTTCAATTGCCATACCAGTTCGCCGATTCCCTCCTCCTTCCCTCTTTCTTCTTTCTTTATTCCACCCCCATTGATCTCTGGAAAGATCACACACCCCATCTCGACGACTTTCACTTCACCCAATTGAACATATCCTTGGACAATTTCGCCCATCATGTTCAACCTGCGCCGAGTCGCTGTTAGCGCCCTGCTCCTTGTTGGAGTCAGCATGGTCTTCTTTGCGTCGACCGCTGAGGCTGCCAAGGGCCCCAAGATCACCCACAAGGTCTACTTCGACATCACCCACGGTGATGAGCCCCTGGGCCGCGTCGTCATGGGTCTTTACGGAAAGACTGTCCCCAAGACTACTGAGAACTTCCGCGCTCTTGCCACCGGCGAGAAGGGCTTCGGCTACGAGGGCTCCACCTTCCACCGTGTTATCAAGCAGTTCATGATCCAGGGTGGTGATTTCACCAAGGGCGACGGTACCGGTGGAAAGTCCAGTAAGTAATGATGATTGGTGATCCGACCCCGCGCTTCGCGGACATCCTGATGGCTAACAATCCTCCTTGCGATTAGTCTACGGCGAGAAGTTCCCCGACGAGAACTTCAAGCTCAAGCACACCAAGCCCGGTATGCTGTCCATGGCCAACGCTGGTCAGGACACCAACGGCTCGCAGTTCTTCATCACCACCGTCATTACCTCGTAAGTTGCCACGAAGCAAAACCCTTCCCCACAAGGGATGACCAGACCCAGGAGCTAACAAGCAATTACCAGGTGGCTCGATGGCCGTCACGTCGTCTTCGGCGAGATCCTCGAGGGCATGGACATCATCACCAAGGTCGAGAACGTCAAGACCGCCGGCGGCGACAAGCCTGAGAAGACTGTCAAGATCGCCAAGAGCGGAGAGCTGGAGGTGCCCGCAGAAGGTATCCACATGGAACTATAAACAAGCCCCCTTTGGCAGCCCCCCCATCGTCTTGCCCTCCTAAGAGAGAGAAAAACGGATTTGGCCTCTTATTTTCCCCTTTTAAGAGACGGACTCGCACTCTCTCCCTTGGTTTCGCCCAGCGCCCTCGCCTCGCCCGCTCTCCCCATGTCGTAACTGAGCTGATCCGGCCCGCTCCCCTTTCTTCTAGACGAGACTTACGGTAACTCTGAGTGGGCGGGTGGCTACTCGAACGAACAAGAAGCGAACCCTTTGCAGTCGCAGGCCACCCCATCCTACGGACTCTCGACCTTCCAGAAGAGCGCCTTCTTCGCCGTCTTCGTCGCTGCCTTTGTCATCTACCTGCGCGTAACCAGGCCCAAGACCGACGTTGGGTACGAAAAGACCATGGCTTAAATAGTTAGTTGCGAATGTCGCACCAAAAGTTAAATACAAATGGATTCATCCATGACTTGAAATCTTGCTATTCTGTAAAAGCGGTTGTCGATTACCTATTAGACTATTGTTGTGGAGCTCTCATCCCCAGGGACTGGAAAGGTAAACTTCGCCTATAATTGGGCGGAAACGATGCTCCATAAAATTTTCAAAAAAGCCTAGAATATCTATCTCTCTTATGCGCTGGACAAGCTACAACCAAAGCGAATAATCATACAACAAATCCCAGCCCCCAACACGATGAAGGTCTTAAGTCTGAACTTCCTAACTTGCGCCGTCAAGGCCTGCAAGTCGACGTCAGCTTCCTACCCGTTGCATCCCAAGGATGCCGAGCTCGTGGAGGACGACCTCGCGGTCAACCCAGAGCTGCTCCTCAACATAATGCCCCGCATTGATTGGCCTGCGCTGTCGACCACGGCGACTGAGGTAGGTTATGTGCAATGTTCATTTTCACTTACATTGATTCGGTATCCTATTTTCCTGTAGGGTACTCCGATACGGTTTATGTACTGTTGGGCACCTTCCCAGATGGCAGTGGCAAGAAAGTTCTTGCATGGAATGAATGGATGGGTGCTGGCTCATACTGAAGACCTCTGCTTTCACTCTACCGTCTCGATCTATCATGCCCAAAATGTTCTCCTTTTTTTACATGCATATCTGAACTATATGCTACCAAAGCCCTGCTCCTATCCCAACTCTCACACCTCTCATGATTCCCCAGCAGCCCCACGCTCATCCACGTCCCCCCTCTTCGTTCCTTGTCAACTGTCGCTAACCGTCTTCACCCACACGCACAGCTGGGCTTCCCCTCGCTGCCCGCCCAGCCCCCGACCAAGGAGGAGCTCGAGGCCGACGGCAAGATGCTGCGGGACCTGCACCACCTGCTCATGGAGACGCAGATGATGGAGGGCAAGCTCGTCTGCGGCAACTGCGGCCACGAGTACGCCGTCCGCGAGGGCATCGCCAACTTCTTGCTGCCCGCCCATCTGGTCTAAAGGTCTAGACTAGCTAGGGAGGGAAAGGAAGGACGAGAAAGATCCAACAGAAGAAGACCTAGATATCTCGTATCTGTAAAGCCTGCCACTCATGGGATGATGGATGAGAACCGAGACCCGTGTCTTCGCTCGCCATGGTGTAGTGATTCTGGGTTTGCTCGTTTGGCATCATTCGGTTAAGGTATAGCGTCAGGGTCGGGGGACTGTTACCGGGAATCATATCGAAACGGCAACGGGCTTGAATGAGTGGCCTCCTAAACCCACTTGGACTGCGGAGAGACTGATGGCATCTTCCCCCTGGACTGAGGAAGTTTCGCCCCTGTCAGGTAGAGCGCAAATGGGGCAGATACGACCGGAAAAGGAGAGCATGAATATTCATATTAGACATGGCTAGAAAAACAGGCGTTCCAGGTGTCCTTCAGTTCATTATTGTCGTACCATAAATCGAAAAGCATGCCGACACACACGCGCGTTGAAGAAGTTCAAGATCCTACTTTGCTCGCATTTAACGTATAATCTCGATGACATTTCCGCCGCCCATAACAAAATAGTACACGTTGAACTTTGTATAAAAATAATTTCCTTTCACGCCGCAACTCGCACTCTAAACATGTAGCTTTCATTGTCTCCTGCTACTTACGGAGACCTGAGCTTTCTTCTTCTGGACCTCTGATCATACAGTGTGTCGCCTCTCGGACATAAATATCAGCACAACCATCCCCTACCCATCGAAAGGGACTTTCCTTAATACAACCCCGTTCTCATTGGTCAGCTTACTGCTGCTTCTTCTGAGCCGAAGGTCCCATGTCCTTGTCAAAGGCAGCGTACGACACCTCCAAGCTAGAAAGAGCCGAAATGCCAGCGCCCAGGATAGACATGAGCACAATCACAGCAATCAGGCCCATGAAGATACCTGTGGTTCACCAAGGTTAGCGACTATGATTTGTTGGTTGTGCATAACCAATCGTAACATCGTCAACCGATACGAGGGATATTTATTTACTTACCAGGTGTGAAGAACTGGTACTTCTCGAACAGCGGCCGCTTGTCGGTCTCGTTGGCCCTCCGGTAGACGCCGTTGCCCAGATCCCGCTTAAGCTCGACCCGCGCGGCATCGACGAACTCGGCCTCGTAGCCCTTGGCATCCGCCTTCTCCTCGGCTGCCTGGGGCACGCCGGCGTACACGACGGTGAAGGAGCCCGCGGCCTCGTACTGGGCGAGCACGACGGCCAGGTCGTCGTCGTTCTCCTTCAGGGTCTCCTCGCTGGAGGAGGAGGGGATCGTCTCGAGCGTGACCTCGTCCACGGACACCTTCTTGCTGCTGCCGCCGCACGACGCCTTGATCAGCTGCGAGAGCGCCTTGACGTCCAGCGCGCCCGCGACCTCGGCCACGGACACGCTCGAGGCGACCTGCGAGCTCTTCAGGGTGTGCTGCAGGCGCGGGGCCGACGCCGGCGAGCGCAGGTGCGAGGCGTGCAGGTTCGGCTGCGTCACGATGAGGTAGCGGTCCGTCGGGCAGGTCGAGAGGATGTCGGTAGCCAGCTTGGTGACGGAGGCGCTGCTCTGGATCTGGGCCTGGTTTTGGGTTGCCGAGTCGGAGAGTCTGTTTTGTACGGATCGTTAGTTACATGATGATATGCCAATGCGACCGGGGTGTGCATGTGTATATACACATTGCTAAAGCGGCCAGGGTATTTGATGATGGTGATGACGACGACGATGACAGTGAGGGATAACAACGTACTTTGATGTCGAGAACAGTAGGAAAGGCGAGGTGTTGGAGAATGCTTGCGCCTCAGCGCAGCACATTGCAGCAACGGCTGCGGCGGAGGAGAAACGCATCGTGTATTTTTTTTATATAAGGGGGTCGTGGTTGGGCGTCTTTTAAAATAGTGTACGCGTGTTGATGTGATGGGGGAGAGCGATTAGATTCGATTCGAGACAGCTTCACTTTCCCGGCGGCCGTTGTTTAAGCTCCAAGAGCAAGAGAGTCGATTGATTGACGTCCACCACATGCTACATACAACTGCTGCCAGTGCTCAGTGCTCAGTGCTCAGTGCTCAGTGCTGCTGCTACCTGCTTGCTTGCCTGCGGTTGCGTCTGTGCGGTAAGTTCCGCTTGGCCCCCCAACCACGGCCAATCTGCAAGGCTAGGCATATCAGGTCCCCTGTAAAGTTAGTTGATTTTAGCGGCTTTCGGCGGGCAGAAAGTCTAGAATTTTAGTGAGAGGCGTCTCTTGAGAAAGCAGCAACTCAAGTCGATATACCACGAACGACCAAAAGGACTTCAAGAATACTCGCTTTGCGTAGTGCATATCAATCCCCTACTTCCTAGTCAAGCTATTGGGGCTGCCCGTATATTTTGCCAGCCTATCGAGCTCTGTCGGAAAGCACCGCTTTCGCTCAAACACCGCCACTATGTTTGCGCGCCCGCGCCCCAAGAAGAACCTCCTTCATGCACCGTCCAAGAAGCGCAAGAACGCCCATTCGATCGAGGTTATCAACTACGACCCCGAGGCCCGCTCCGATTACCTGACCGGCTTCCACAAGCGCAAGCTGCAGCGAGTGAAGGTTGCGCAAGACCAAGCGGCCAAGCAAGCTCGGCAAGAGAAGATTGATGCCAGAAGAGAGGTAAGACACTGCTCTCTCTCTCTTTTTCTCTTCTTTTTCACTTTAGGGGTTTTGCGGAATAAAACTGACATTTAATAGCACCGAGAGAGTCGCAGACAAGAGGTTGCAAACCATGTCAAGACAGTCGAGGCGCTTTTACAGACTGCCGACCGAGCAGGTGGTGTAGATTCAGACGACGAGGCAGAGGGTGACGAGAGCAAGAACGAGGAATGGGAGGGTCTGCCCGACGCTCCTCCTGTGGCTTTGGAGCCGGTCGACCACGAAGAGGAGTTCATTGACGAAGACAAGTACACGTCCGTCACAGTGGAATCCGTCAGCGTTTCGAGAGACGGGCTCTACCGGCCGGAAGAAGAGCAGGCCGCGGTAGCGGAAGAAGAGCGCAAAGCCAACGAAGCAAGGCGGGCAGCCCAGGGTAAGGTGGAGCGGCCCAAGAAGACGAAAAAGCCAAAGTTCAGGTACGAGAGCAAGATGGACCGGGCATCAAATGACCGGAAACTCAAGGCGAAAAAGCGGATCAAGGCGAATGAAAGGAAAGAATAGTAGACGGGCGGACTTGGTTATTCACGAAATAGAGACACTGAAAGGCGTTAAGGGGGTCATTGTGTGTTTGTGTTTTGGTATAAGTGATCCTGTGATCAGTCCTGAAATGATGTGGCCTATCGGCTACTACATTCTCCTCTAGAACAAAAGACAGAACCCGTGTCGAGCCGCTGACCGACGGCCTGGCGAAGAAACCATCGTAGGCCAGCGATGAAATAATGCAATGTTTGCTCGGGGTAGACGAAAGCCTTCCACACCATGTATCCTCCGAAATCAACAACAAGCATTCACCCCTTCTCCTATCGCAGTGCTCCAATACAACCAAGCCGGAATCTTGACTCGACCAAGAATTTGTCAGACCGGAATCGTGACGGGGGTTGCCATAGCTTAGATGTTGGCGACCTCGTCCTGCAGGTCCTGGAACTCCTTGTTGAGCTTGGAGTGCTTCTGGGCCATCTCCTCGTACTTGGACTCCCACTGGTCGCGCTCCTGCTCGAGAGCCTGCACCTTGCGTTCAAAGTGGCCGGCTTTTACGTCAGTCTGGCGGAGCCTGTTTCGAAAGCTCCATTAGTAACCATTCTCCCAAGACTGAAGCGGTGGGTTGTTGGGGCGGGTTGGCTGTGCTTACTTCTCGTTTGCCTCACGAAGGGTCTTATCTGCTTCCTCGGCTTCCTCCTCGAGCAACTGCAGTCTGCGCTGCAGGGTTTCGTTCTGCGTACCATGTGTCTGGCCCTCATCGGCGGACTTCTTGAGGTCCTTGACCGTAGTGTCGAGCTTCTCGACCTCGGACTCGAGGAGACCGTTCTTGTGGGAGAGAGAGGTGATCTCCTGCTCCTTGGCGAGGCTCTCCTGCTCCAGAGCCTTGATCTTGGTTTGCAACTCGTCGACCTTGGCGGCAGCTTCGTCGGCCTCCAGGCGGAGCGAGTTCATTTTCTACATCACGTCATCGCATGTTAGCCACAACTCCGACATGTCAAGAAGTAGATGCTGTAGAGATGGATGAGTCGCTGCATCGGTTGCGCGTGTCATTGTCCAAAGACCGGTGCAGGCTGCAACCTGGCGGCCTGCGCATTGGCATTTGGCTTCTGACGACGCCGATGCTGATGGTGGGGTAAAATGGGGAACAGGCGAGAAAGGGAGAAGGTGTCTGGGTAGCTAACCTCCTTGATGCGATCCATGATGTCGGTTTGTTGTTTGTTTGTTCTTGAATTCGGGGAATAGAAGCGAGGCTCGAATGCTACAAGTCAAAAAAAGGGTGACAGAAATGAGAGAAGAGTTTGGGCTGGATGAAGTTGTTGAATGCTTAGTAGGGTGGTTGTGGGGAGAGAAGGGGAGAAGCGGTCGATAAATCAGTCAAATAACTGGATGGATTGACACTGTCCGCTGGAAGAAAGGGAGACAGGGAGAGGAGGTGCTGGCCCGGCTTTGGGGGTCGTGCCTTTCTCTCGTTTCCCTTTTCCCTTGTTAGCCTGTAGGCACCGTAAGCACCGTATGTACCGTAACCAGCCTTAGCCAGGTGCCTGAAAGCAGTCCGGTTTGGTTTTTGGTCGGGTCAATCTCTCACTCTGTCACTATCTGCTTTGCTCTCTGGACACCCTGGAGCTTCCATGCTTGATCCTTGGTCTGCTCCTGGCGCATGCCTGTGTGTTGGCGTGGTGCCCGCCGCGTGGGACAGAAGAAATACGTGGTACGCTATGGAACTTGCTTCACTCTACGGGAAATGATGCCAGTACCAGACAATTAAGCCAGACTATTGACCGTCGACCGAGGCAAGTCCAACAGCATCGAGGTAACCCATAATCTACAATTGATATACTAAAACATCACAATAACAGACCTCCAATTCGCCTGTTTAAAGCCTGCATTGAGTTATGGTATCGTGTCAGCGGCCTGGTGGTTTGAACAAACAGTATGAGAAGTACCTAACCTAGAGTATTGAAGCCAGCAACAGCACCCCTCCTTTCAAATTTAGGGGTTCGTTGCTCTATTGATTGCAGCTGTTGGCTGTGGTGGAGGGGCCAAGGGGGGAAGGAAAGGAAACCACAGTCCAAGGTCAAAGTCGAGCTGTGATTGGCTGTAGAAGACCTGGTTGGAGCATCAAGTACAAGGGTACTCGTAAACTACTAGCGCGCTATTGCTGAGGTTCCATTTGGTGTCCAGAAGAACGTCTTAGCCAAAAAGAGACTGGTGACGACTGGAGAGCAAGAGAGAGAACACTTGGCGCACATGCACGCAAGCACGCAAGCAAGCAGCAAGCCATCCTGCCATCGGCATTCCGTTGCCCTGTGAACGAACCCCAAATATTCCGCGTCCCGATCACCCAACTAACCTCAAGAAATCGGCAATTAAACATTCGGTTGCATGTGTGCACGAGAACAGAGACCCGGACGAACCACCTACGCGACCTCAACATAGTCACCCACGGTAACGCGACACTTTTATCGATTTCGCCACCACCACCTCCATCATCGACCATCAACAAACCACCCGTGCGCGTCAGGTTGTTGGATTTGGATATCTACCATAATGCTGATGTAACCTACCTTGCACTTTTGAGGACTTTCTGAGGGAATCGAAATTTCATTTCGCGGCAAAGCCTAGGCACCTAGGCAACTTTTTGATCATTAAAAATACGTATCTTCCGTCTCGAAACATGTTGGTTGCACGCGACCAAGAGAACCTGGTCGCCCATCACCACAATGGGGCTGCACTCAAGCAGCAACAGGCCAACCGGCCTGCTGGCTCCCGTTACCCCAAGACGCCCGTCAAGATCCCACTGAACGACGAGAACGCCAGCCATGTCCTCGGAGGTGCTAAGAGCATCTTGGGAAATGGCAACCGTACAAAGGGCAACGAGAATGTCATGGGCACCTCCAAAGGCCTGAAGGGCGTAGATCGATCGAACTTCGTCACGCCTTGTGGTACGTCATCCTCCACCTCATCGACGTCTTGCTATGTTGGAAGCTAACTCGTGTTGATATAGAACCGCGTGCCCGTCTTGCTCTCGGGAATAAGACAACTAACGCAAAGGCCAAGGGGCCTCAAGCCGCGAATGTCAAGACTGTGATCCAGGATATCGAGAAGTCACAAGTCAAGGCACCTGGTACCATTCGACCAAAGCAGAAGCAGCCGCAGAGCGAAATCCAGAAGCTCCAGGTGCACGCAGAAGTGGAAGATAACTTGAGTGATGAGGAGCCTGAATACTGCCCTCCGAAGCCCAAGGATCTACCCTACGAATCGGATGTTTTCCCGGATGGTGGATTGAGCTTCGAGGCTCTGAAGCCCGAGAATCTGTTCAAGGGCCACTATCAGTACTACTACAACCCCGTTGATAACGAAGGCAGGTCTAAAGCAGACAAGGAGCTGGAGGAGAGAAACCGGAAAGCCTTGGAAGAGGGCGAACGAAAGATCATGGAGGCCATGGAGGATGTCGACTTTTCCGTTGGAGATGTCCCGGAGACCAAGGATTACTTCAAGAAGAAGCAGGCCACTTCAATCCCGACAGCAAGCAAGGCTAGGCCGGACAGTCAGACATCGTTGGTCCGCAGGCCGCTGTCGTCGCTTGCATCCAAGAATGCCGCCAACGCCCTTTCCATGGATGACAAGACCAACTCCATGCAACGCAAAGCAAGCCGCGCCATTCCTTTGGCTGCACCCAAGAAGGCGACAAACTCATTCATCCCGTCTCTACGAACAGCCAGGCATCCTCTCATGACGTATCGGCCTACTGTGACCAAGAAGACATCAATGGAGATCCGACACATCGAAGCAAACTCACGCACAACGATTGGCTACAACAAGGGCCGCGCAACTGCATCGGCGCTTGCTCAACAAACAACCAGGCCTCTGGTCAAAAAGGCACCGGTTCCCCAGTACAAGCCCAAGGCGGCTGGATTCGCTCGTTCTGAGACGATCACTTCCAACGACTCGAACAGGACTATCACCCCATCCCGGTTTGCCCGCAGCAAGGAGGCTTTGGCTGCCGCTGAAGACCAGGAGTGGAAGGAACGCGTCCCCTTCTTGTCCATCTTCAGCCCCGAGGACGAGGATGAGCTCGACGGAGTCGGTGGTGGACTTCCCGGTGCGTTGGAAGATGACGACGAGTTCGAGATGCAGCTGCCTGAGTAAAATGGGGGGAGGGGAAACTGTATTTGAATGTGTTTACGGGGCGTTTTGACTGTACCGGTATTCATCTAGATCGGGTGCGGCGTTTCATTGTTGGGCTTTTTTTACTTGTACGACTGACAGCATTACTGTCGCTTCCGAACGACGACACAGCCCATTGGGCACGGGGACAAGGCAAACGCGCCATATGAGAGAGTGGTGCATCTGGACGGGCAGTCCGCCCCAGACAATACCATATACGATGTTTCATTATGTATTTATAAAGAGTTGGGTTACATCAATTCAATCGAGGTTGACCTACTGGTACTATGCCGTGGCTTTCCCTAGGCGAAGTTACTTATACCTACTGAAGCTCCACTTTCAAATATCATGGCGTCACAGTGACTTCAATATCCCGATCAAGACCGCAACGTAGCAGACACTGATTCCATTGGAATAATATATATAAGCTATATATATCCCATACAGTGAGCCAGTATCTTTGGAGACAGTTCCACATCCCAGAACCCTTTACCGTCTTCATATACTACTCATCCCACAATCACGTCTGTTCAGAATCCAGCTCTTGAGAAACCAACGATACGCAATGTCTCTTACTACAGCAGCTGCCCGTTCCGGTGTTCGAGTCATACGAGGCCGAACCGCCGGTCTCGGCTGCTGTCAGGTGCCGTCTCTCCGGAGACATTACGCGGATAAGGATTATCATGGTGAAAAGCCCATCGATACCGTACCGAAGGCGGCTATGAAGCGGAGGGGCGGGCCGAGCGGCATGACGAATATGTAAGTACCTAGTGAGATTCATTGTGTTTTGTTATAGTATACCGCGGGGGACTAGGAGGAGGCTACTCGCCACTGCTGTTGCCCTGGGTGGTGGTGATTATGGCACTTCTTCGTTCTTTTGCACTTCATATACCTCCCATTGAGTCCTGTGAGAGGCAGATGGTTGGGAGGGCGTAATACCCGGCTGTCCCGATCGTAATACGACACAGTCAAAAGTAAATGGCAGACTTAGGCTAATGTGTCTAAACAGGAGCATGATTGTCGGCGGTGGTGCCATAGCAGCTCTTGCGGGCTGGGCTTTCTGGATGATGACGGGAAACCCGCCGTCATCGAAAGTGACACCAGCAAATGCTCGCAAATGATCAGAGGAGAGATATGAGGTAGAATGGGCAAGTCTTAACGCCTGCTGAGTTGGTTAATATCACGCAATGGATGATGGGTGGCAAGGAAAAGCCATAGGTTCGTGAGGGCTGGGATGTGTATAAGATGGTTGGGATCTCGTCACAGAGACGGCGCTGGTACAGCGCTGGTCGTTTCACGTGCTGAGATTGGATTTACTGTTGAGATGAACGCAGTTCCTCAGCTCATCATGGCTCATCATGGCTCATCATGATGGTGTCTAGTTGTTTTGTGTCATCAATGGTTATTTTCATGGCCATACCCTTTTTATACATCTATTAAACAGCGATCTGGGAAAACACGCCTTCGCAGATGAGCAAATAAAGAAACATGATCTGAAGCCTCAAGTTAGTGATACGCATAATAAGCTAGTATAACGTTGCTGTAATGCCATCTTAATCACACCGTACTTACTTGACTACTATTCCTTTCCTCGTTCTATATTACAAGCATACACAAAACGTATCAATTGGAAAATCCGTGGTCATAGGTACTCAGTTGTGTTTCTGTGGTATCTTGCCTATATCTTGCTGTTTATGATGTTGTACAGCCAATATGGAGTAACTCGTATATAGAAATAGGCTGATCCGATCGATACCATTAAGGGGTGCTACATTGATACTGCAGTATGTAGGGGCAACTTGGTATTGCATTGATGATACATAAGCCAGTCAATCAAACATGCATATTTGTTGCAATGGCAACCCACACGGTAAGTCCTTTTCAACTGAATGCAGTGCAGTGCAGTGTTTGTCCGAGTGTAGTTATGTGCGCGTACAGCAGAATTCCTCATCCGCCCATCAACTACAAAGAAAATGATTGCAATCGGATTTTTCTTTGTTTATAAGCCTCGACCACTGGGGGGTTTAGATGTCGAGTGCAGGGTTCTGAATGGATGGATGACACACAAATAAGCGATGCATCTCGGCATTGGGCATTGAAGGCCTCAGCTTGGCCAGAGAATGACGCGACCATGCAGATTAATGTTATTCCTTCCCCCTATTTTGGTCGGCTGTAATGGATATCTGAACAATCATATCGAATCAAATCGCTGAAGAGCCCAATACAGATTGTGGCAGAAGTGCATGCCTGGGGGGCTTGGTACTTGGCTTGGGTTCTGGCTTGGGGGGTGTTGCCCAGTGAATATCCAAAGTTAGAAGTTAGAGCTGTGGCTGGGGATGCATTGGCCAAGTCGTCGATAGGCCTTGCTCCTTTCATGTGCCTTTTCGACTGGCAGACTTGTACCTTTCCCCTGCTTTCCCATACATTTTCTTGCGCAGCGGTACCTCCTTTCGACGCCGATCAAGCACCACCCAATACGCACCCAAGCACCCAATATGATAGCTGGCACTGCTGCTTCAGTGTCCAGGATCTCCAGCGTACCCACTGGCCCAGATTAATTTGGCTTTCGGCTCCATCACCGTTCTTTGAGAGGTTGTGTCAATTCAATCTTCGATCTTCGACTTCCGACCTCTTTGAAGTTTGAACCCCCCCAAGAATCCCCTTGGTATACCCTGGAACTCGACAATCATACGGGGGCATTCGCCAGCTTTCTCCCACGCGACAACCATTCACCAGTCATTTTCTCTTTATTCTCACCTTGTGTTGCGGTTCTGGGGCCAACTGTACCACTTCTTGTCGACTGGCACCTTTGGCTTTTGGGGGGCTCCACACGTCACCTTTGCATCTCATTTCTGTCGCGTGGACGGACCGTAGAAGACAATCTCGCGTCTTCTCATACAACCTTTCTTACCGCCTCCCCCACGACCAATCCAGAAAAATTTCAATCGCGATCCTATCCCAGCTTACCTCCTCGATGAAGGGCGTCATCTAGGTTTGCTCTCTCTGTGAGTGATGATGAAGGCTGGTGGATTGAGGAAGTAGAGACACAGACAGACCGTACAACCACCATTTTCGCGAAAATCGAAGAATATGCCTCCAAGCGCATCCGGCACTGGTTTTGCCCAGTTTTTCCCGGCCGCCCCTCGCGCTGCCAGAGAAAAGGCCACAGAACGGGAGCGAGCAAAGTCCAGGGCGTCTTCAGATGCTACCGACCGCGATCCTAGAATGTCTTCTTCGATATCCTCTTCACTCGGTCCTCGCGATGGCCCTGCCAAGTCCGACCTGTCCATATCTGATGCCGCGCATCCACCCATCCCGACTGATGATACCGAGTCTGCACAAGGAGATATCCTCAACGGTGTTGGCTCCGCCAGCTCCCATGCCAGCACAACATCTTCAGTTTTCAGCGCCAACAACCAATCCGCTTCGATGAACAATTTCTCGTCGCGGGCTTCCAACAGCAATCTCACCCCTCTCACCAATGCTGGCTCGTCCCCATCCTCCTCACATATCCCGCCCTCCAGCCAGTTTAACCTGCACCGCAATAAGCCGCAAAGCACATCTGGCGCTTCTCAGCTAGCAGAAGTCACCAGAACCCAAGATGGCACGAGCGCCTCTCAGATCACGACGTCCACACTGTCATCGTCGTCGCACCGAAATGGCCTTATTGATCGCATCCCGGCACGCGAACCGGCTCGCCAGATCAAGGGAACCAAACGCACCTACGATCCGTTGACCGATAAATTGTTGTCTTCGACCGACAGGAAATCCAAAAAGCCCGTTTACAAAGATATCGGTTCGGTATGTAAACCACACTACATATATACATGTCAATAAGTGTCTGGAGGGGGAGCGTCATCTGACTTGTGTGAAATGAGATCAAAAAAATAAGATTCCTGGCTAATTCGAATTGTGCTGAATAGGAAGATGACGCTCCCCCGGCAGACCCCAGACTCGCCAAAGGCAGTTGGCTCGACTATATCAACGTCGATTTCCACCTTGCCAAGGCTAGATTGCGCCAGACGCCGTACAACGTGAAGACGTATCCGTATGACCCTGCCACATCGATCGGGCCCGGCCCTCCGACGCAAATCGTAGTCAGTGGCTTCGACCCCTTGGTCACCTTTTCCAAAATCGCCCAAGGTTTCAGCACCTATGGCGACATAGCCGAAAGTAGCAACAAGATGCATCCAGAGACGGGCGCCTATCTGGGCTTCGCTACATTCCGCTACCGAGACTCCAAACCGGGGCGACGACCAGCAGCCATTTCTGCCGTTGACGCCGCCAGGAGAGCCGTCAAAACCATGAATGGGCGTAGAATCGAGTCCAACCAGATTAAAGTTGAATTCGATCGCGACGGCAAGAAGAGCCGTCTCATGCTCGAGAATGTCCTGAAAAGAGGCAGAGAGGAGGAGCAACAACGCTCCGCCGCGATGCGCTCCCAGCGTGGCACTCCCGTCCCTCAATCTGCGGCGCCGGCGGCGCCTCGGCCAAGGGGCAGCATCGACGGACTTGCGCGACCTCCACCAACAGCGCCGAGGGGTCCAGCTGCGTTTCGACAGCCTTCGGTATCAACGCCTGAGCCTCACTCCTCGTTCGCGATGCCCGACAAACCCAAGTCGTCTGTGATCGAGTTACAACCTATATCCGAGAAGCTGCGAACTGAACCCTTTGTCTTCGTTTCTGGAGCCAATGTTCCGGTGATGGCTGCTACAATCGCACACATGAAGAAGCGTCTCAAGTCTTACGTCCTCGAAGACATTCGAGCCGACCGAACTGGATATTACATCGTCTTCCCCAATAATACAAGAGGTCGGGAGGAGGCGTATAGGTGTTACAGGTCCGCGAACGGAAGCGCCTTCTTCAACTACACAATGGTCATGGAACTGGTCAACGGTACTCTGCCAACCACAAACACCTCGACAGCTACCCATACGCGTCAAAGGAGCGAACCCGAGCGAAAGCATGCGCCCGAACCCCGAATTCGATCCGAGCGAGATATACGGCGGCGAGATGAGGAGGCTGTTCTGAAGGAAGAGAAAGAACAACGAGCCAAGGACTTCGATCCTGTTGGCGAAGCTATTGATATTGTGCGCCGTGAGATGACAGACCACCTGATCAGACATATCCGTACCAAGGTCGCCGCTCCGACGCTGAACACATTCCTTGATCCTGCCAACCACGCTGCTAAGCGTCGCAAGCTCAACCTCCAAGACCCCCACGAGCTTATGGGCCCATCCGTAACAATAGTCGACGAAGACGAGCCGACCCCTGTTAGCACACCCAACTCCCGGGCGGACCCCATAGAAAGACGAACGGCTCGATTGGACGTTACCGCCCTTCCTCGCATCCGGAAATCCAAGAAGGCGGCGCGGCGAAACGACGGCTTTGCTGATCCGTTCGGTCGCAAACGAGCAGCCCCTGTACGCAATGCCTTCCGTGGGCTACACCATCGCCTTGCGCCCGATAGTGACGATGAAGCATCAGAAAATGAGGCGGAGACTAGGGATTCTATGGCGCGTGATACAGAAGAGCCTGAGTCCCGCCCTCGCAGCCGCATGAGCACCGACGAAGATGGATTCGACGATTCAATGACGGAAGCCAGCTTTGCGCTTAACGACGGCCCTATTCGAACCAAGAAGAGGAAACTAGATCTTCAGGTCGAAGCTGCTATCAAGAGGCAGAAGAAGACGGACGAAGAACTGTTTGGCGTCACTATCGGGACTCTCGAAACGGATTTCCCGGCTTCGGACGATGTTACAGATGTGGTTATTCCCGACGCCGACGCCGAAAGGGAGAAAACACCCAGCTCTGCCCTGCCGCCATCGAAAGAAGGTGCTAAGGGAAAGAAGAAGCCGGCTGCCTCGAAGACGAAAAAGAAGACCAAGAAACAACTTTTCGAGGAGCGCGAGGCTCTGAAGAAGCAACAACAAGCGGAAGCGTATGTCGAAGAAGCGCTCGAGCAGGCGGAGAAGGAGGAAACCGTGGAACCCGACGAAGTCCCAGAGAAGGTGGCCCTCAAGTCAGCTTTGAAGGAAAGTACTGAGCCTGTTGTTAGAGATGAACGTTTCTCTGACGCCATTGTTCCGGCAATGGCGCTTCCCGCCAAATTCAAGCTCGATATTCAAGCAATGATGGAATTGCACATGGAATCGAAGGATTGGCCGGAGCTTGCGAAGCTCAAGAAGAAGTTCACCGTTGGCGACATTGGCAACCCGCGACTCTGGATCTGGAAGCACAACCGGGTACGGGAATTGAACGCACCCAGTCAAAAGCAGAATGACCCGCTGGTCATTGAGGGCTACTACGTGCCAAATTCGACTGGAAGTGCCCGTACTGAGGGTGTCAAGAAGATACTCAACTCGGAGAAGTCGAAGTATCTCCCGCATCACCTCAAGATCCAGAAGCAGAGGGAGGAACGCCAAGCACGTGCCGAAAGGAATGGCAAAGACCCGGTGGCTTCGGCCGCTGAGGCGGCTAGACTTGCAGCTGAGAAACTTTTGGCTAAGGGCAACTCGCGAGCGAACCGTGTGAACAACCGTCGGTTCGTGGCCGATCTCAATGACCAGAAACGGTCTCTGGGTCAAGACTCGGACGTGTTGCGATTCAACCAGCTTAAGAAGCGGAAAAAGCCAGTCAGGTTCGCTCGGTCTGCCATTCACAACTGGGGTCTTTATACCATGGAGAACATCAACAAGGACGATATGATTATCGAGTATGTGGGTGAGGAGGTCCGTCAACAGGTTGCAGAGCTTCGTGAGAATCGTTACCTCAAGAGTGGTATCGGCAGTAGTTACCTGTTCCGCATTGACGACAACACCGTCATCGATGCAACGAAGAAGGGTGGCATTGCCCGATTCATCAACCACAGCTGCATGCCGAATTGCACAGCCAAGATCATCAAGGTGGAGGGAACCAAGCGAATTGTCATCTATGCCCTGCGTGACATCGCTCAGAGTAAGTCCAAACGACGCCACTGGATCATTTGCCTACAGTATACTAACATTACGTTACAGACGAGGAGTTGACCTACGACTACAAGTTCGAACGAGAGATTGGCAGTCTGGACCGTATCCCCTGTCTCTGCGGCACTGCAGCTTGCAAGGGATTCCTTAACTAAGCCTCCTCCGCTTCGACGTTGCCACACCACACTAGATCAACCCGCTCCTTTCCAACCTCCCCAATCTTCCCCCTTATCCATGTGTCTTATGCGTTCCTTTTTGCCTTGCCTGACAGCGCCTTGGCCGAGATGGGCATATTGTTTTGCATGGAGTACGGTCTGTGCGAGTTTGTTTCCCAAATTTGGTATATATGCATACAAGGCTGGTTTTGCTTTAACACCATCATCCTGTTTGCCTATGTTTGCAGCCAAGAATCGCCAAATGCCGGTTCTATCGGGAAAACAAAAGAAGTCTGTGTACAATACGTTTTTTTTTCCTTTCTTTTCTATTTCCGGTTCTTGGTCTCGAGTTCGGGCTGAGATGTTTTGTATTGCCGGCTCCGAGAAGCGAAGCGTTGATGAAAGCAGAATAAGGGAAACGGCGTTCAGGGGAACGCATACACAGGGCCAACCGCATTGCTGCGGTGCCTCGGAACTATCGACTTTACCCGTTGCTGAAGCCACGCGAAAGACGGCTTGCAACCAAAGCAATGGGGCTTGGGCGGGATACCAATCAACCAGGACGCGATGGGGTCTGTTAGAAAGAGTGATGAGTGGGAGCCTCGCACCGGATCAGGCCGACCGTCATCGCCACCATCGATCGGCCCACGGGTTTTGCATCAGAGACCGAGCTTCAGGACCCAAGTCTTCTTCGGCGGAGGAATGAATAGATAATTTGCCTCCTCGTCCTCTCAACAAGAGGGGGTGACTGGAGAAGGGGGGAACAAGGAGACATCGATGGGTTACCGCTCTGCATCGTGGGAAAGAAACTCCTCCGGGTTCATCCCAAGACACACAAAACGGCTTATTTGCTGTTGGGGAAGGGCGAAAAGGGGAAGAGGGGTGGTGAGAGAGGAGAGAGAGAGAGTTAAAAGGGGAAGAAGAGCTTCGGCAACACTCTTTGTACATAGCAAAAGTCCGAAGCGACATTCCATCCGATTTGGTCACACATTGCCTCTCCTCTCCAACCCAATCCCCCCAAAGAGACGGGGGGCGAGAGAGAGAGAGCAAATGGCGCACCTAGGATATAATATCACGATGTCTATATGCGTACGCGCAACACCAACACCAATTACCGCTCTGTTTTTAACACACAGCAAATGAACTATCGAGTATCCCGATAGCATAGATAATACTCTTGAAGAAAAAGGCTTTCTTTATTATTCATCACGCGACCATTTCCATATAGACAGTATAGATGACGATCAGTAGTCAATAATTGAAATTCCAGGGCCTGATGGGCTTTTTTTTCTCTAAACCCTCATACCCAAAAACGCCTTTACAATGCTGATTCTTCTTCTTGCATGCTAAAACAAAGTGCATTTCGAGAGAAAACTGACAAATGTTTTTTGGCCCCAAGCAAAAACCCCTGAAACGCCTTGAACCCCAAATCCCAGAAATCTGTATGTGCAAATAATGGCTTCCTACTACGCTATGGTACGAGGCTTAAGTCGTCACCTCCGGTAGTTTCTCAATCACATATTTACCCCTGGCCACGGACATGATGGGGACACCGGGAATACCTGCAAAATGGAGATTAGTTTAGTTTCTTATCACCCTCCCCCGAGGAAGATCCGACCCTGCTTGCAGAGAGAGAGAGAGAGAGAGAGAGAGCACTGGCAATACTTACGTCGTACGCGGTTCTTCAGATCTTTATCGTTGGTGGCGATGATGTAGATGCGGTGCTTCATGACGGTATTGACGATGCAGTCGTCGGCGTAGATGCCCTTGTGGTCGCACGTCAGGCGCTCCCAGCGGGGGTCGCGGGCGATGCGCAGGGCGAGGCGGTACTTGGGGCCCAGGCGCTCGAGCTCGCCCATGACGCAGTCGCTGATGATGGGGTTGGCCTTGGCCAGGAGGACGTCCATCATGGACTCAACTATATTGTTTCTCCCGTGTCAGCAATTCCGTCGCATGGTTCTGGTCCAGTTTGTCTTCAGAAGGGGAACGGCTCGCTCGGCGTATATAACGTACGGAGAGGAAGTTTGCGCTGGATGGTATGCGACAAAAACTAGAAGACAAGTCGATCGGTCAGCAGGGCGCAATTTCGAGCGGAGGAAACATCGTGGACAGTGGGAGGAAGTCGGTTCGTACGTTTGTATCCCTAATAGACAAAATTCGTGGTCAGCAAGATTATTTCGGTGGCGGCGCATGCATCGTCGTCGGTTCGAGCCAAGAGAGAGGATCAGCAGCACTTACACAAGGACATTATAGGGAGGCACCAGGGCGGAGTTGGCCTGGAAGAACATGGACGAGGGCATCTGGGGCACCTCGCGGACGAGCTCCGTCTTGGCCTTGGACTTGGGGTTCTGGGGGTTCTTCTCCTCGCCCTTGGCCGCGTTCTCGCGGCGGCGGGCGTCCTGCTTGCCGATGACGCGCTTGACGGCGGCGAACTTGCGGACTTTCTTGGCGACACCCATGATGGCGGTTGCTGAGCGATCGAGATTGAAAAACGGTAGAGAGTTGTCGTCGTGTCGTATGCGATTCGTGGTATGGTCAAAATGCGCTTGGCAGCAAAGCAATCACTATACAGATACAGGACCTTTACGCAGATTCCAGGCCCCTCCGGCAGAATTCTGCAGCTCAGAAAGTTGAAAGTCGAGCTGGAAATTTTGACCGCCTGGAACTTTAGTGGCTCCGGGATCCGAAAAGGTTGGCCTAAAGTCCAAAAGTCCAAAAGTCCGAAAAAGCAAAAAGGCGCGCGCTGCTGCGGGACCCATAGCTTATTAGTTTATTAGTCGCCCCCATTGAATGCAGGACCCCCAAAAATGCAATATGGGGTTTCTAGAATGCGACGTCACTGGACTAGACGACTAGACGACTAGACGACTAGACGGACATGCATGAACTCTGAACTGGATGGATGATGGGTGTTTTGCAGACGGTCGCAGGGAGCAACCAAGAAGAGAGTTCAATCAACAACAACAACAAGGGACGAGTCAGATGTTTCTAGAACCGAGACTTTTTTGGAAATATGAAGTCTGAGTAAGTACTTAAGAGTAGGAATGTTCCATGCATCATCGCATCATTCATCTTTATATGACGATGGACGATTGATGTACTTGCATACATCTGGATGAGCCGATATTGAAATGAGGGTGACAGTAAACACGGGCCCTGTGGTGGTCAATTGCCTTGTACCCAAGAATAGTATCGCTAGTATTGCCCCGGGATTTTGTTGGATTTCTAGATTACTGGATTTCTGGCTTCTGCGCTGCTGCCGCTGTGCAGCCTTTCACAGCATAAACTGCCACCTGCCAACGAGGTCGCCAACCGGTGGCTGATTGCAGAGTGCAGAGTGCAGAGTGCAGAGCGCGGCGCAGGCGCAGCGGCAGGGCAGGTAGAGAGAGAGAGAGAGACAGATCCAATTGAGTAATAAAGGCGCGGTTCAGCAGGATGAAATTAGCCTGGCGCCTTGGAAGCGAGAAGCGAAGTCAGTCAGTCAGTCCAATCACCAAACAAATAGAAAAGGTCCCTTCTTCTTACTGGACATCAGCGCTGGGACCTGCTGGGGCCGACAGAGACTACAGAGACTACGGGGGAAGACTACGCCGAACTGAGACTTTTCATAGGCGGTCCACTCCCTTTTTTCCTCTGATTTGGGCTTAATGCATCGTATCCCCCTCGACAAGCTGGATAAGCCTCCCATCTCGTTTACCCACCCTCTCCCACTCAGGGTCAGTCCACTTCACAGTCCACAGTCGTCCACAGTTTAATACCCATACGAACCTCCCTTTCTCCCACTTACAGAGAGGGAAACACCCACCCCATTCACTCACACACAGACACATTGTCGTCGGCGGGCGGAAAAGCACTTCTACCCAGACAAAACACCATGCGACGTCGTTGAGATACATCGACATCGATACTACATGTACTAACCACTACATAGCCCATTAGCATGCAACCATAATAATCCCATTCTTTCATCCTTCCCCCGGTTTCCCTCCATCCGCCACGCTCGCTCTCTTTGATACTGCTTCTTTAGCCGGTACATCCCACTGAAACACTACGATCCGACGACCCAACTCGACTGCTCCTCATTCGTTGTCGCATCCCGTGTCGCGCCTCCCGTTTGAACGTGCCGCTGAGAAAAAGAAAAGGCCACTACGCAAATCGAAGCCTACACCCGGTCACGGGAACAAAACACCGTGTTCGATCTTCCTGATCTTCCTTGGCCGATTCCCACCACACACACAGTCGTCTTTGTCTGCACTTCCCAGACACTCTGTAACGCGCCATATCCATTTCGTCTCGAAAGCATTACTCGCCGTACATTGTCGCAATCATGGCCAGGTTACGCCCCTCCGTGAAGCGGGCAATGCTCCTGTCCGCCTTCGCTCTCTTCGCTGCTACCGTCGTCGCTCAACCACAGCCACAACAACCCACGACCGACGCCAACAACGCCCCGGCCTCAACAACAACCGCCGCCACTTCCGACGCGAAACCCACGACTGAAGCCAAGACGGATGCCACCACCAAGGCCACCACCGACCTGCCTGCTCTGACCACCGAAAAGAAGACGACGGCAACCACTTCGCCGACGACGGCTGATAACAAGCCCAAACTCTCGACGACTTCGCCCAAGAACATGCCTAGTCTCCCTACCCTGCCGGGGTCTTACAGCTACCCGCCGCCGGCTGTCCCGGACACGCGCAATGCGCCCTTCATGCGCCAGTCGACGCTACCCCAAGGCACCTTCTTCATCATAGTGGGTTCGATTTTGGCTGCCATTGGCGTTGCTGTCCTGGTCTGGCGTGCCGTGGTTGCCTGCCTGCTGCACCGATCCGTCAAGCGCGCCGCGCTGGCACAGCACTTGGCCAACGACAAGGCCGGCATTCCCGGTGGCAGCGGTGGCGGCGCTGCCGGTAGCACTGCTCCGTTCTACAAGTACACGGACCAGAACTCGGCCGGCTCCCTGGGCGCCATCAATGCTACGGCCGGCCGCGGGGTGCGTAGGACCACGCGCGGCCCCGTGCCCTCGTCCACGCCCAGCCAGACGAACCTGTTCTTCTCCCCGACGGCGCCCGGCGGCACCCAGGCCGGCAACCGCTCCTCCACCTTCCTGCCTTCGGGCTTCTACGCCGCTGGCCAGGGAGCCCCCCAGCAGAACTCGCGCCAGTCCATCCACAACTCGATCAGCATGTCGGACCTCCGGCCAGACTCGCGTGGCCTCGCGCGTCCGGAATCTCGGGGCCTGGGCCGTCAATCCGATTCGCCTGGTCTCGTGCCGCGTCCCGACCAGCGCCGTAACATCAGCACCAGCTCGGTCAACTTGGCGCGGCCTCAAAGTCAACGGGCCCCCAGCATGTTTCTCGACGACCTGCTGGATGACACGCCCGGCCAGTTCCCACCGTCACACAACCAGACATGGGATCCGTCGAGGGACCGGTTCTAAGCGCCTGTGTCGGGGTGGGATGGGATGCGATGGGAGTTTTGGTTATATTATTACTATTTAATTAATGTATTAGGTCCGACGGGTGGGTGCTGTTGTGGTGGGTTCCTCTTTTTGAGTTCCACGATGCATGCTTGTCCGGGTCCGAACGCATAAACAGGGATAAAAAAGGAGTATGCATCATGCTTTTTCCCAAGAGAGGGGGAGTTTGGTTCTTGGTCTGACTTATAGATTTCTGTAATGGCCTGATCACTCACTACTACTACTACTGTTGTTTGTTGCCATTGGTGATACCTCGAAAGAGAGAGAATTGGGGGGCATCATGAAATGGAGTTTTCGGCCTGGGTGGTTGGATTATGCTCATCGCATATTCTGTTAGTCGTCGTCTTTCTACAGTGAATACTACTTTTTCTATTTTTATTTGATTGTATTTTCTGGTTTGATATCTCGACCCTGGTGATGGCCATGTCAGTTCCACCATCTCTACTAGTAATCGTATGGATGGAGATTTAGACTGGCGACGAAGAGAAGAGAAGACCCCTGGAACAACGACCGAATTATTCGAAAGAGTCAACAGCGGTTGAAAGCCAATCCGAAAGCCAGGAATAGGGGAAGGATGGCATTCATTTTGCACGGCGTCGCAGTCAACGTAAGTGTTGGCAGTGTGAACTGGTCTTTATGCAATTTAGGCGAGAGAAAGTACATAAGTGAGTATAGATGTAAATATAGTAGAAGAGAAATAGAGGAAATAGGAGAGAGGGCAGGTAAGATAATAAAGAAAGAAAAAGAGAAAGGGCTTAGTTGCTAGCGAAAAGAAAAAAAGGCGAAAAAAGAAAAGTGACTGCAGAGGGAGTTGAACCCTCTTGCCTAACAATAGATATATTAAGGATAGATATATTAAGGATATATATATAACGCTAGGCTATCCCGACCCGGTCAAGGGAGAAATGCTTTATTTGGGTATTTATGGCCTGTTCGCCCATTCTGCCGAGGGTACAAGGTTGGAGGGTATCGTGGTCGAGTGAGAGTCAGATGGTGAGGCGGGCTATCTGTGGATGGTGGGCTGTGGCGTGAGAAAAGAGAGAGAGAGAGAGGGATAGACGCAGTATAGATTGGGTTTGGGGTGTTATCTCCTATTATCCGCGATATATATATATGCGCTCCTTCTCTCTACCATACCAAACCTCTTTGTGTGTGGTATCAAGCCCCCTTTTTCCCACCAACTCGATTTCTCATCACCACCTCCCTCCCTGGGCTAGACAGCTAGACGAAACCGAATGGACATCGCCCTTCACGGTGGCCAAAGTTTACAGGCCTATTATACACGTCTTTATAATCCGAGTTGATAACTCTTTCCTTGACCCGAATACGGTATACGCAAGAGAGTGCACCTGGAAACTGCTGTACGTATCTTGAGCGTGGACATATGCAACTACCTACATCATATCTACCCACCCCCCAAAAAACCGTCCCCTATCCGCCCATGAGCCCGTCTCAAAAGACTGCGCCTCCTTTCTTGCCAGAGATGTACGCAGTCATCTCAGCGTGGTGTACGCGCGTCATCTTCACAGATACGAGTTTTCCAACATTTGGCCACTGCATCTGACGGACGCTAGGAGGCACGACTGTCACACATATCCAGCTGGTATGCACGTAAGAAGAAGTTGTGTTATGTGTCAGTCTGTACGCAGACGTTTGTCTCATTTCTCTTGTAGGTACGCAATCTTTATCTTCAAAGACTCCCAAGGTTTGTAGTAGAGGTATAAATTATAATCGTTTCTCCTTTCTTCTTCTTCTCGGCCAGCTTAAGCGTCCATCGTGAAGACCTGACGACCTCCCGTTACTTCTAAATATGCGTTAGGTATATGTATAATATGTATATAATACTCCCAAACTCCACGATAAATGTTGGTATTGTAAGTAGGTAGTGAATGATGATCCGAAATTAGAGAAGCTTTTTTCTTTTTGTTGGCGGCGCTTCCTGCTCGCCCCCAGCTCAGATCGTCAAATATTAAACTTTAAACCTTCTCCTCTCTGCCATTCCAGCAGAAGCAGTGAGGGTTGGGTGAGTTTTTGATCTTGCAATATTAACGACTCATCGCGCAAGCCGTCAGTAGTGAAGTCATTCCTTCACTCCGCCGGCCGATCCTCCACCGCCACCGCCGTCGGCAACCCCTCCCGAGCCCCCGCGATATCCTCGAACCGGATCCCGCTGCGATCGCACATGCTGCGGAAGATGCCGTCCTCGCGGCGCCAGAGCGCGAGCGGCGTGTCGAGCTCCGCGATGCGGCCCGCGTCCATGACGCAGATGCGGTCGTAGCCGATAATGGTCCTCAACCGATGCGCGATGCACAGCAGCGTGCACCCCCGGAACCCGTTGGCGATGGTCCCCTGGATCTTGTCGTCTGTCTCCATGTCCACCGACGACGTCGCCTCGTCGCAGACGATGATGCGCGCGCCCCGCACCAGCGCCCGCGCCAGCGCCATGAGCTGCCGCTGGCCCAGCGAGAAGTTGAGGCCGTCCTCCTCGACCACCGTGTCGAGGTTGATGCGCGACGACGGGTCCCGGCCACCCGCGTTCGCGTTGGGGCCGGTGCTGTCCTCGAGCCGCGCGTCCGGCGGCACCAGGTCGGCCTGGCGCAGCGCCGACCAGAGCTCGAGGTCCGTGTGCTCGCTGAAGGGGTCCAGGTTGCCGCGCACGGTGCCGCGGAACAGCGTCGGGTCCTGCGGGATGATGGCGAGGCGCGAGCGGAGGTCGTGCAGGCCCAGTGTCGAGATGTCGAGGCCGTCGATGGTGATGTGGCCGCCCGACAGCTCGACGAGCCGGAACAGCGTCGACATGATGGACGACTTGCCGGCGCCCGTGCGGCCCACGATGCCGACGCGCTCCCCGCCCATGACGTGCATGTTCATGCCCTTGAGGACGAGCGGCAGGTTGGCGCGGTAGCGCATCTCGACGTTGTCGAAGACGATCTCGCCCTTTTCGGGCCACGACGGCCGCACCTCGACCGTGTGCTCGGGCGCCTCCTCCTCGAGCTGGTTGCCGTAGTACTGCAGGCGCTCCACCGCGTTCATGCCGTTCTCCACCTCGGCCAGCTGCCGCACGGTGAACTGCAGCATCTGCACGATGGAGAGGATGTAGGACAGGACCAGCCCACCGATGGAGGGGTTGACCGAGAACCGGGCCGTCACGACCAGGATGCCTGTGGTGAACACCAGCAGGTTGCCGATCGTGTCCAGGCGCATCGACAGCCACCGCTGGTTCGAAAAGGTGAGGTAGTAGGCCGCGTTCATCTCGTCAATCGAGTCGCGCAGCTCCGTCACGAACTTGTCTTTCAATGCATACGCCCGGATGCTCGCCACACCCGACAGGCCCTCGCCGAACTTGGCGAAAACGACAGAACGGAGTACGGATTCGAAACGCTTGACCTCGCGGGCCGAAGACCGGTAATACGAGGCGGCAAGGACGAAAATAACCGCCAACGGCACCAATGCGATAACAAAGTAGTAGAAATACGCAATGATCAAGGCAAACACCGAGATGATCGTCACCAGCGTCAAAAAGTACATCCTCATGGCATCCGTCAGGTTGTTGTCCATCACATCGACATCTCTCGAGAACCGATTCGTGATGCGGCCCAGCGGAGTCGTGTCAAAGAAGGACATAGGGGCACGGAGAGTCCGGAACACGGCCTGTCGGAGAAGGTTCTTACTGGCGGTAGTTCCGAATATGGTCAGCTCGATCGAAAACGCAAACATCAAGATAGCCTGCAGAGTGCCAAGAGCAGCATAGATGCCGATGTAAACGCCACTGGAGAGCCCGAACTTATCAGAGGTCCAGTACGACAGCCACAAACTGGTCGCGATGTTGGCACCCTGAGATGTGATGAGGGTCAGGAAAACGAGAGGAGCGAGGAAGATGGAGCCAGCGGCTCGCACGTAGTCGCCATAGACAGACCAGGGAACGCTGGCCACCGCTCGTTCCTCGGCCTGCATCAAGCCGGGGGCGCGTTTCTTCTTCTTCTTGTCCTTGGTCTCGGCGGTCTTCTCTTCAATCACCGCCTCCTCGTCCTCCTTCTTCTCCTCTACCGCCGTCGTCTCCAGTAGTTGTGCGAAGCTGGGGTTGTTGGCCATTAGGTTGTCAAAGGTGTCAACAGCCTGGATTTTGCCGCCTTCCATCCAAATGATGCGATCGCAGCGGTTGAGGACCCAAAGCTGATGTGTGGCAAGGATTCGGCACTTGTCCTTCAGGAGACCGAGAATAGCGTTATCGAAGATGTGGCGACCGACATGCGCATCGACTGCACTGAGCGGGTCGTCCATGATGACGATATCAGCGTCGTAGTAGATGGCGCGTGCAATGTTGAGGCGCTGTTTCTGTCCACCAGAGATGGTGATACCCCTTTCGCCGATTTCTGTAGCGTCGCCGTTGGGAAGCATGTCCAGGTCAGGTTGGAGCGCACAACTATTTCAAGTGTTGGTTAGTACTTGGAAAGCCATTTAAGGGGAGATGTCGAGCCTGCAGCAGTGATAGACTTACGCTTCGATCACATCATTATACCAATGGCGGTCCATATCTTTGCCGAACAAGATATTTTGCCGAAGTGTCGCGTTCTGAATCCAGGCATACTGAGGGCAGAAAGCCCTGTTAGCTCCGAGGACCACCTCTCCGGACGTTTTGCGCATGTCACCAGCCAACGCCGATAGTAGAGATGTCTTGCCGCTTCCCACGCCACCGATAACCGCAATGAGCTCGTTCCGTCCGACTTCGAAGTTGAGGTCCTGGATCTTGAACGGCTCCCGTTCCTCCACGAGGGTGCTGGTATCGTCCGAAGTCGGCGGCGGCGGCGCAGCCTTCTTTTCTTTCTTTGTCGCATTCGCCTTGGCCTTGTCCGGGTCCTGCGTCGTGGTCCGCTCCCAGGTGAAGCTGGCGTCGTTGACCTGCACCGCGACGTCGAGGTCCGACTTGACGACGGCCTCGTCCTCCTGCTCCTCGCTCAGGAGGAACTGCTCGCAGCGCTGGAGGGACTGCCACGCGTCGACGACCTGCCCGATGACCAGGGGCAGCAGGTTGAGCGGCATGCGCAGGCCGTTGAAGAGCGCGAGCGACGAGAAGATCTGGGCTGGCGGGAGGGTCGGATGCGTGCGCGAGTAGACGATAAAGGACAGCATAGAGGCGTAGATGGGCAGCGACATGCTGACCGCGTTGATGGCGTTGCGGATGGCCAGGAGAATCTGGATGGCGTGGATTTCCCGGTCGCGGATCTTCGTGAGCCGCTCCAGGAATGCGGATTCCCAGCCAAAGTATTTGACGAAGCGGACGGAAGATAGGATTTCCTGTGTGAGACCCACACGCTCATCTGTAATCTTGTTGATGACTCCTCTCCGTCTGAAGAGACTGCGGATGGCTCTCGTCAATACAGGCACACCAATTACCAGCAGGGCGAATCCAGCCAAGGCACTGTAGGTCAAGTTGATGAGCAACACCACGAGTGTGATGATGCAGGTGATAGGGGCAGTCCAGATCATGTGGAATAGAGCCGAGGCCTGGTCGACACGGTAGGTATCAACACTCATAAGGTTGACGATTTTTCCGTTATTCCACCCGGTACCATCGTTTACCGGCGGCCCCTTGCCCTTCTTTTCCTTCTTTTTCTTGTCCTTCTTCTCATCCTTCTTTTCCTGGTCATCACCGGCCTTTTCTCCCAGAGTCTCTTCGGATGGGTTCTTTTTCGCCTTTTCTCCGCCGGCTCTCGCGCGCCCGGAGATCACCATGGACTTCTCGAAAATCGTTCCGATCAGGACACCTCGAACTTGGCCACCAATCATCATGCCATGGTAGATGAAATGATTCACGCCCATGCTCTGAAGGAGCTGCATGATGGTAATTCCGATGACAAGCCCCACGCCGGCGCCAATGTGTGGCGGTGGCTCGCCTCGCTGAGAAGCAACATAGGCGTCTTGGGCAAACTGGATCAGGTAGCGCAGCGTAAAGGGGGACATGACCTGGAAGATGGATGAGCAGAACTGGCAGAACCCGCCCAACCAGAACTCGAAGAAGAAGGTCTCGTGAAGCGCCCATACTAACGGGTTCTTCTCCTTCTTCTCGACCCTCCGGTTGAACGAGTCCTCAAACCTGGCCGTGAGCGTCTTGGCAGACCTGTCGGGGTTAACGGTCCAGATATCATTGGGCTCCAGCTGCCGCTTATAGCCAACCTATTTGCGCGTTAGCAGTTCATCTTCTGTGCCGGGTTGTCAGAACAAGCTCCCCACTTACATTCATTAAGGGCGCCATCCACTGGAACGTCAAGCGACTGAACCACCCGGCGTGGTATTCCCTCGAGACCTGGCGCTCCTTGGGGACGGGCGGTATGGAGCCCCATCGTAGCGGGTTGGGCTGCTTATACCACTTTTTCGACTTTTGCGGGACCGAGGCCCTGGAGGTGGTCCGGGTCAGACTGCTGAAATCGGTGGCTTGGCTCTGGGTACGCTTCATCTCTTCGCGGTCCTGCCGGGTCTGGATAGGCTCCTGCTGGTGCCGGCGGATCTCGTCCTCCTTTTCGTCGGCGCCATTGTCGTCGGGGGTGATCGGGGCGGCTTCCTCTGCGTTGAGGGGCGCGCTGGCTTCGGCCAGGGGGTCCAGTGCCGGCTTGGTCTCCTTGTCGATCGGGTCGTCGGGCATATTTGACGAGGGAGCGGAGCGGACTGGCTTCGGGGCGCAACACTCAACTCGGGCCAAGAGTTGAAGTATTGAGTGATCCGAATGTCGCTATATTATCCCAACGGGGGAGTTCTTCTCGTTTTGCGCCGCGCGAAACGGAAGATGGTTGTCGCAAACCAGGGAATAAGGTATATAGCCCGAACGGTTCCTCAATGTCTCATTCCAGAGGTTCGGTAATAAAAAGAAAAGCGAGACAGGCAGCACGAAGAAGAATGCAGGCTCGGAGCTTGGCTGCGCGCAGGGACAATTTGGAGGAATAAGACAACAGTAAGGTTATTAAAGGCGAACTAGTGGTCCCTCGGTCCCTCGGCGGCTCCCAAGCGCATTCCACGGGCACGGAGTCGGGACGAGTTTTGGGACTAATACGGTGATGAGTCGGTTCTAATCACAAGGGCTTATTCAGACGACGACGGGATGCCTGCCTATGTATTCCTGGGGTGACACGACTTTTCGGTGGGATGTTAGCGAAGAAGTGTGGCGACAGAGCAGGTAGCAGGGCGGGATGGGAGCAAAAATGTAAAAGCAACAATGGAGAGGGAAATCGGAATAATTTGAAGCGAGAAGGAGAGAGAGAGAGGCGGCAAAGGCAATGTCGCGGTGCGGTAGCCACTTCAAGTAATGGAAATCGGCGGCAGCTTCCCAGATAAGAATTAAGACGGAGCGGATATGTAATCCGATCAGAATGAACATGAATGAAAGCGAACAAGTACCTAACCACATACCACACCTACCCATTGTCAGTCATCCAGTCACCCTTGATGATGCCTCGACTCTCGGGCCCCGCACTCTCCACATACTACTAGTCCATCCTGGATGATATATTAGGTGCGTTTGGTGCTGTAGATGTTCTGCTGATGGAACGAATGGGAGCCGTCGAAGTGGACGCCGACGCCCGATGTGGCAAGTGGTAAACAAGGGATGACTATTACGACCAAGCTATGTGGTCGAAACGAAGGATGCAGTTGTACATTACGGACACGGAACCCCGATGCCTGTGCAGTAGTAGATTGATTAAGCTGGAGCCGAAGCCGAAGCCCAATTGACGATCTCTTTTTCTTCTTCTTTTTCCATTCCGTACTAGAAACTAGAAAAAAGAAGGATAAAAGCATTGGATATCCACCATGAAACCGTTGGTCCCTGCTTGCTACACTGCATACCGAATACAATTGTGGCCTGTATGTAGCTACCCTACCCCGATGGTATATTCCTACGTAACGTCTAACGTCTTGCTGCTGAGCCTGCACCGCACCTTGAAATACACCGATGATGACGTGAAGAGTGTGATACTCATCGCAACAATGAAGTGATGGATTACAACATGGATGAGCTAGTTCCAGAGCTACTGTAGCTAAAAGCCAAGCTCTCGTTTTTGGCTTACCAAGACTGTTTGCTTATTCCGTCTGATGGGATGATGGGACGACAATTCCTAGTTACTTACTACTAGTTCACGGGGTTCGGGCTTTGAATTGCTAGTCAACACCGACGAGACGGACTCTACTCCTTAGACGAGGCTTGCTTGCTTGCTTCGGCTGCCTGAATCCTTCTCGCATACCAAAACCGCCCGTTTTGCTTCATAAGCTGAAGAAGACTAACGAGAAAAAAAGTCGGTCAACGTACATAGTGGACTATTCCTTTGCATCTACCCACTGTGGTTTATAAGCCGGGAACCCGCGGTCTGGAAGGGTGGACCGTACGGACTCTCGGTCCTGGTCCGACATGAAGAAGATGCACCAGTAGGAGTGGAACAGCCTCAAAGGCATAGTCAGCCTCAACCCAGATACGGCGCACTTTGTTGCTCATGTTTTGCCGACACTACATTCCTGAATCTCCCCAAACGTGAGTCAGGTGGGAATCTGCAGTCCTGCAGTCCTGCAGTCCTGCAGTCCAGTCTTGTTGAAATGCTGAACGCGCGGTCGGTCGTGAAAGAAAAAGCCCATTTGCCCATCCATCCCCTGTCCCCCTCCCCTGCTCTGCTCTGCTCGGTCTGGCAACAAAAACAATCCTGGCTCGGACTTTAAAAAACTAACTCCAGGCACGGACCGAAACTCTACCTGTGGGAATCGCAAACCACAAAAAATCCTTACTTGGCATCGAAACTCTCAACAAGCGTACCCGCGTTGCTTGGCTTTTTTACCCGAACCGAATAGATTGGCTCCCCTCGGGATCGACAACACTTGCTATGGGGGGGAAGAAACCCTCGAGAAAGGAGATCGACGGGAGAAAGAAACGTCTTTCAAATTAGTGCATACAGGCTTATCTTACCACATACTACATAACTTATTGCCAAACCACCTTCAATGTTTTCTTCCCCTTTTTATGCTGGCTGGCCCACGTTTTGTACCTTGGTGGTGGCGGTCCGTCCGGGGTTTGCGTAGCAAAAGACGGTTCTTGCCGATGGATGCCGCCGTTAATATCTTGCCTTGGGCTGGGATCTGGGTTGAGCAGAATGATCCATTGAGGTCGGGTTTCTTTCCCACGTTGCAGTGAATCAACTCCGCTTGAGCGAAACAGACGAAATAAAACCCAGACTGCCCTCGTCATGTGTGAAATTGTTGCCATTAAAAAAAACGTGCACAATTCTAACCCCTACTCCTGTTCGCATAGATGGATGGACAGTAGCAACCTCCAACATCCAACCGCCGAGCCGAGCCGAGCCGGTCAAAAACATTGGGATCCAAATACGGGCAAGCCGGACTGAGCACAGTGATTCTTATTGCATTTCCAGACTGATTGCCAAATACGGAAAGGAAGCCTTATTAGGCTGGGGAGTGAGTTCTTACCATAAACGAGGGGTTTCACAGCTCTAAGCAACATACCTACACCCATCGACTGAGGCTCCCAATGCTATGATATATACAGCTCTGACTAGTTGGCGATCTGGACTTCAATTCAAGATGAACTGATGCAAGTAGCATGCAACACTGGAATCACTATAGCTATGTAGAAAGTCCCACTAAAGGCCCAACATCATTCCGTGCTCGTACCTCCAGTTCATGATCGGGATTGCAAACAATGACGGCCGAACGGAGGACGGTGAAAAACTAAGACAGTTCCTACATACAGTAATCCCACAGCTGGCGTTCGGTTGCTAGCTCACTCTCATAGTCCCCATATCGCTTGAAAACCACATCGACAATCCTCAACCATCGCCGATGAAGCTTCGTGATGAAATGGGCTTTGGTATAATCCCAGTATTCCGGATACCATCCCGAGTTTTCCCAATCAACGATCCCAGAAAGCCTGCCGTTACGCACCAAGACATTCCGCATGTTCAAGTCCGAGTGCGTAAAGACAATCTTATGGCCGCTGCAGTGAGATACATCTGGCAAGGCGGGTGTCTGGAGAGTCTTGTTGAACTGCTCCTCGTTGATGAATGGCCCGACGAAATCTCCTCGATTCTCGTCGTAATCCAAACACATGTTGACTCGGTGATCATAACATGCCTCATCAACTGCATTGCTGATGGCATATTTGGTTGTGGCGTCCTTTGGTATCGCTCGTAGCTGTCCAATGTAGTTCTGCAAGTCGTAGACTAACAAACGTTCCTCATCTTCACTAAGCGTATCGATGCACGACCCCAAACGAACGCCAGAAACTCGGGAGGTCAGGAGGTAAGACTTGTCCGAGTCTGATGCAAGATCTAATGGGCGAGGAACTGGCATACGGGTATGCTGTCTCATGAGGCCCAACGCACCATACTCGTTGGCCAAGCCTTCGTGCCATGTCAAGCTCGCCGTCTTGAGATACATACCGAACGGAAGTTGTTGGACTTTCAAGCTGCATGATGACCCGTACACCTTCGCCCCGATGAACCCCAAACAGCGATAGACTAGGATGCGGAAAGAGGCTGGTGTTAAGCGCCAAGTTGAGATGAGAGTGTTCGCGAAAAGCTCAGGGAAGAAGTGCCACAGCGAAGAATCCGGCAATTTAGTGGCTGGTTGTAGCTTTTTGCCAGCAATCTCTCGAGCAACACAACTCCATCGAAAAGGATTAGCAAATCGTGATATAAGCTGTAACGAAGAAATGTCTAGAGTCACTATGCCGGAAGCCGAGTGGTCTGCAAAACAGCCTCTCCGAAGCTCAGGCGTCTTGTCATGAATGGAAGGCCATGGCGGACCTCCAATGCGGAGTGCAGCAACATAGTACTGGTTTTGTGTAAGCGAGAGTGCATTTTCAATAGGAAGGTATGCATGCTCCAGAATAGGGCGACGAGAAACTTACAACCCCTTCTTCAAATGTGAATTGATAGAATCCTTGCGATAACGCCGTTGCAGCAGATTTGCGGACAAGCCAATATCTCCGGTACGCATTGTGAGATTCTCCATAAAGTACCCACTGCTGTAGTTCAGGGCCAACAAAAGCTTTTAGAATATTGTGTAAAGGCTAAGAGGATCTCTATGATCTCTATTAGCTAAAATTAGATGGTAGAGGAGGCGGCGAAAAGAAGATATAGTTACTTTTTGGATTAGCTTCATAATCGGGAGTATGGGAGCGACAACTAGCGGATCAAAGAGGGAGTTTGTCAAGCTGGTGATACAACACTTGCCCCCGTCTCTCTTCCAGATATCGGCGGCGACGACTCTATCAGGCTGCTGGTGGAAAGGAACCTCGTGAGTAACTTCTTTCATCAGTGTAGGCTCCCAGACAATGGCCATTTCTAAAACTTACCAGCAGCGATCAATTGTTTCCAATCCGACAGTAAAGGCGTCAGATCAAGGCCGCCGCCTTTTGTGGCGGGGCAGGTTTGTAGTGCATAGCGAGCGGCATGTTCAGAGTCTATCGAGTCTTCGAGGAAGCTTTCTAGTAATTCCTTATCTGGATACCGCAGATCAGTATTTTGAATGTTTGCAAGGACTCGGTCAAAGTCGGTCGCGCTGTTCTCCATGTTATCAACTTTCGCACATTGATACACAGAGCGAAACAGTGGTGATGTGTCGGTGAATTGTTTAGACTGCAGCTCCAATTGAAAGTCGAATGTTGAAGGTCGGACTTACCCTACTGCCGGACTCTGTCTCGCGCCACAGTGGGAGGGAGAATAACCGCACCCCTCTTTCTAAAGAGTAACGCAGCACGGAGTGAGTTCTTACTATGGGCGAGGGGTTTCACAGCTCCAAGCAACATACCTACACCCATCGGCTGAGACTCCCAACGCTGTTATATATACAGCTTTGACAGCTATATCTTCCACATACGACCACATCCTGCTGAATACTAGGGATCCCGTCCGCTCTCCCATATATAAGCAGCAGAGAGCTATCTTGTCTATGGGAGAGCGGACGCGCCACCTTTTGGCGGGGGTTGGCGCACGGGCCTCCGACCACCAAGACGGAGCCCGGACGGTGTCGAGGGGCTTCCGGCCCCCAACACCTACCGTTTTTTTCTCCCGGCCGCCTCTTGTACCTCTCGCTCTCCGCCTTGCCCGTGTCGCCCTCCCCCGGTGTGTGGCCCGCTCTGCCCGGGCGTGCACGTAGCAATGTCCCCTGCCGCTGCCTGGCCGCCCAGTGGGATGGGCCAGCCCATCCCTGGAGCGTTCCTGGGTTGCGAGCTCCTTTGCTCGCGCCCGGCAGGCCCCATCTTCTTGGTGCGAAGCGCCCGTTATTACGCTACGCTCTGCTGCCCGAATTGATCTGGCTCTCTTCTTTCGCTCTCCTTCACTTATGCGCCTTTCTCGGCCCTTCTTACCACTCCGATAGTTTTCAATTACCCATCACTTTTCGGACGTCGTCTCACCTCCCTCCCGTTTGCGCTCGCCTCTTGTGCTACGATGGACCAGGCCGTTTTGCAATGCGTGAAAGATGCTTTCGACGACGACGAAGAGCTGGACGAGGAAGCGCGCCGCGAGTGGGAGGAGATTTGTGCACAGAAGCCGCTCACGGCTAAGTCAGAGGTGGTCACCTCCACTGACAGGGAACGCGCGAGAGCCTGGGCTCGATGGGAAGCGTAGGTAAATCCCTCTGTACGGTTTTTGCAGTTACTAACAGCGCGTTGAAGTTACTGCGAGAAGATCCGTCTCAAACCTGGTAGGCCATGGGTTGCCTTGGTGGAAAACCAGCGGATCAGAAATGCACCAGCCGATCAAATCTTTACTCGCTTCCTCGAAACAATAGCTAAGGATTCGGCAATGAAGAGGCTGACTCTCGGCCCGGAAGAGTTCGTGGAAGAGCCCAGGATTCACTCCGCTAGAACAATCAGCGGCCTGTGGAAGACGTTGCGCGGAGTGGCGAAGTTCATGGTGTTTGATCCGCTCGTGAAACAGTTCCCTGATCGCCGCTACCTGTATACGATCACTGGAAAGTCTGGCGAGCGTACTGATACGCCTACTTGGAAGATTACCAAGGTACGCGGCTGTCCACGCCGGCAAGCCCTCTTGATTGCTGACTTTGCTCTGCTCTCAGTGGATCTCCGATACGTTGCCCGAGCTAGGAAACCTAACGCGGGAGCAGACGTTTGTGAAAAAGGAGATGACCGCCGAGGACGTTATCCTGCATCTGCATACTCTCTGGTATCGCGCTTCCGATATCCCTTGCAGCCCAAGTGACCGCGTGGCCTATCACACGGCTGTACTCGTCCTCGCGTGTGGCGGCTTTCGCAGTGGGACCACGCTTCAAATGCCCTATCGAGATGTCGAGTTTGTACTCGTGCGTGATCCTCAAGACCGCTCGCAAGCGAAGCTTGTCGCGTATATCACTATCAACCAGAATAAGCAGGCGACCAATATTATCCGTAAGGACCAGAAACATATGTAGGCGGTCCGCTGCGTCCCAGTCTCTTGTTCCTAAGCTAACAACCTTTTCCCCAGGCTCACGTTCGCGGTGACTATTGTACCGAGTAGGATGCTCTGCCTTGCTCGGTTACTCTTTGCACGGGCTCTTTCAGATAAGGCGTTCGAAGACGAGTTTGATTCTCTGGAGCAGTTGCTATCTCAGGCGAAGTTCGAACACGTAGAAAAGATTCACCTGCCCTGGAAAGCGTCACACCAGGGGGGGGCGCTGCATCATCCCGCTAGCTTATCATCAATTCTGGACTATCTGGAAGCGCACTGTCTTGGTCACTGGAGCACGAGATGCCCACCAGCGACCATACTCACTGCGCGTCGGCGCAGGGGGGAGATTGGATAAAGGACAGTGTAAGCTTCAACGCTTCCCTCTGGGCTGGCCTATTGGTTCAATGGTGTTCGCTCCGTTCTCCTTCGTCTGCTAACTATCATGACAGTGGATGGAACTCTTACCTCCGCTATGCGAAACTACCTGCTTTCGCATTCTACGAGGGTGTTCGAGCAGAGCTACCAACCACGGCACTTCCGGGATGATGTGACTCGCCTCTGTTTCGGAGAACAGGTAGGGGACCACGCGGCTCTGTTTAAGGTGATACAGAACTCTTCCCTGGAAAGAGACCCGAATGCACCGCTGGATGCCACGGTTGAAGACTACGACGCATTCGAGAAGCGCCGAGACCTCACTGCGCTCCGCAAGCTCCATTCCAAGGCAGGACAAGGCCCTGGTGGGTGGGATAGCGACGAGGCCAGATCGATTGCGTCCAAGATCCAGTGGGTTCGAGCGAAACTCGCTTCTTTGGTCGTTGAGCAGCGCAGGCAGGAGTATTTCCATGAGGCGGATCGGTTACGCGCCCAGGGTCTATCTACCGCTGCCTTGGTGCAACCCCAGCAGTGCTCTGGTAGATCGAGCTCTATGCGGGGCGGCACTGCAGCTGAGGAGATTGGGAAACTCTTCGAACTATCTCTTCAGGTGGAGAATCTGGAAGAAAAGGATTGGCGTAGCTCCGTCTCGTTAACCGAGGTCCTCGATCTGTACCTTGGCGGCCGTGGGAGAGACGTGGAACTGCTCCTAGCAGAGGCTCGGCCTGCTAGAGCAGCCGAAGAAAGCACAGTAGCGAAAGCGCCTCTCGCAAAGGACTGCAGATGCCTCCTGTGCAACGGGTGGTTCTTTTCGCGGTACACCCTTAGCAGACACAACACGAACATTCATTATCGCAAAGGAAAGTCCGGAAACCAGTTCACCTCACGCTTCCGTTGCCCGGAGTGTCGATCTATGGCACGGAAAGACGTTTGGATTGAGAATGTCATGCATTGGAGCAACCATACAGAATCATTTCACGGCACGAAGTGCTCCCCCATCCCGCCTGCTGGCGCTAGCGACGAGAATAGGGCCTGGCTGGCGAAGTGCGCGCCTGGCACTGAAAACAGCCCCCCGGGTCGTGGGGGCATGAAACTCGGTAATGGCATGTGCTATATCTGTCTCAACGAGTTCTCGCAGGCAGGCGGCTTCTATAATCACTGGGCCAAACATAAGGCGGTGCTTTTCCAGAAGTCTTTCCCCTGTCCTGAGTGCCTCCGTGAAAAGAATCAGGCAGTTCTTATAGACGGGGCCGAAGCTTGGTACAACCATCTGGTCGAAGTGCACGAGGGCGGCGGCCCCTTCGGTCGACTTCAGCATCCCGAATGCGTCCCGAAGAAAAGATCTCGCGCGGAGCAGGAGCGTTCGGCTCTGGCCCAGAAACTTCAACAACAGCGCGGCAGGCGGCGAACGCGGCCTTCAGCGTTACAACGCGGCCGTGAAGTGACGTCCGATGAATGTTTGGGAAAGGAGGAAATCGTCGGTGATATGGCTCTAATTGACCCTCGGCTGCACCCCGAGCACTCTGCTCAGAGGTAGTTCCGAGGGACGAGCGAGCCTATCGCGAGCCCTCGGCTGCGCTCCTACTACCGAGTCCGATAGCAAAGAAGCAAATATTTCTAACACCTTCATCCAGTTGAGAATGACGGTGCAGTTGATCCGATAGCCTGGGAAGTCGTAGGCTAGGATAAGTCTGGTTGTACAACGGGCAGGACGTATAGTGGGGTGTATCTACACCGGTACCCATCAGGTTTAACGTGGGATTATACAGAGCTGATATGGCCAGGAACCCAAGATACAAGAAAAGACGGTTACGTCTTCTTGCATAGAAATACTGAGGGCAAATGGAGAGAATGGTTAGATAACTTGCTGTTCTTTAGTACAGACTTGATGAAGCGGCAAGTAGAAGAGGATTGGTGGGTGGCCAAGGTAAGAAGCTGCTGATAATTCCAATACAGCTTGCTAGTGTTGCCAGAACTGCCTGTCGGTGGGGTGGCTAACAGTGCTTGAACCCGCTGTTGGCCGTCACCCGGCCCACATCTGCCGTGTACATCTGTGCTGCTTGTCTCCAAGCTACGCCAACCGAGTGCACCTTGCCCAATGACGCTTGAGCAGATCGCGGTTCCTGGCATGTCCTCATCTGGGCAGTCAGAAACGAGGGATGGGTCAGGGTGGAGGAAACGGAGAGCCAGTAAGCCGCCTCTGGAAATGGCTGAAATGAAACGTAGTAAAATTACGAAAGAGGAGGGCCCCAAGGCTTCGAACCTAGCGCGAACCTTCCGATTACACGCGCTCAATTGCCGGGCCAGTTTCGTGTTGTTTACCAACGCTGTCTTGATGGGGAGGACGTTGTTTGCGCGCCAGGGGTGCATTCAAGTTGATCTGCGCCGACACTGTGCCCGGCTTGGAATGTCTCCATGTCGCTAGTAGTACCACTAGCATTCTGGTTTCGATTCCGCGAGCGACAAGTGCTGCTACAGTAGACCCGCACATACCCACGTGTATCTCAAGACCACGGCTGGTACTGCAACAGTTCATGACAGTCTATGAGGATGGACACGTTTACGCTATGCGCGGATGTCTCACGCCGTCTACTGACAGAAAGTGCATGCGATGCACTACATAGAAGGTCTTGTAGCCGCTTATCAGCTGCTTGACCGTCATTGAGCCTCACAGCGCATGACAAGCACCATACTATCAGCAACCAGAGAATCGTCCACGTTGTAATTAGATCAACCATGAGAGTCTCTCAGGCTGCCTCCGCTGGAAATGTGGCATTTCCCGTGAAACTGCGTGACTGGTGTCAGCCTTGGTTATTTAAAAAAATACGAGGAGGCTCAGGGCGGCTGGTGCTTACACTGTCGATCACGGGCTGACGTCCCGAACTGTGCAGAGCCTTGAACAAAAAGCACCCTGGCCGACCCCTCAGAGAGGTTCGCAGACCACCCCTCCTGCCTTTCTGCAACCCAGCGTGGCGATCTGTAGATGCAGATGCCGGTCCGCGACCGCTTCCTTCGCATGTCACCATTTAAACCGCCGCCGCGCTATGCCCGAGCCCAAGTCCGTTCCCGCCTGCGACTTCACCGTCGGCTGGGTCTGCGCCCTCCCCGTCGAGCTGGCGGCGGCCGCCGAGATGATGGACCAGGAACTCGCCGACCTCCCCTCCCGACCGACCGATTCGAACCTCTACTCCTTCGGCCGCATCGGCGTCCATAACGTCGTGGCGGCCTGTCTGCCGGCCGGCCAGATGGGCACCAACTCGGCCGCCGCGGTCGCCAGCCAGATGCAGCAGAGTTTCCCTTCGCTGCGCTTCGGCGTCCTCGTCGGCATCGGTGGCGGCGTCCCGCGTCTCGACGACGAGATCGATATCCGGCTCGGTGACGTCGTCATCAGCCAACCGACCGGGCAATACGGTGGAGTCGTCCAATATGATTTCGGGAAGACGGGGGCCGACGGTCGCATCACGCGCACGGGCAGTCTCAATGCACCGCCCACGATTCTTCTACACGCTCTGGCTAAGCTCCGCGCTAATGATCTGCGGGGCAAGACCCAAGTCCTTCCGTATCTCTCCAAGCTTACATGTCGACCGAACTTCGCGTCGCCGGGCCCTGGTCAAGATACCCTGTACAATGCATCGTCGGCTCATGTGGCTGGGGCAACCTGTGCAAAGTGCCGCCCGGACGATGTGCTCGATAGGGAGGCCCGCGCGACGGCCGATCCGGTCCTCTTCTTCGGTACGATCGCGTCCGGCAACCAAGTGATGAAGGACGGGCCGACACGCGACAGGTACAGTCGGGAGCTGGGAGGGGCCCTGTGCTTCGAGATGGAGGCCGCCGGGCTGATGAACAGCTTCCCCTGCCTGGTGGTACGCGGGATCTGCGACTACGCGGACGCGCACAAGAACAAGCGGTGGCAGCCATACGCAGCAGCAACGGCGGCAGCCTATGCCAAAGAGCTGCTGTCTACTATTCCACCGCTAGCACCAGGCGATTTGAATGGCCCTGAGAACTGTAAGCTAGAGACACAAGACGCGGAAAGCCATAGTTAATGAAGAGTCTAATACTTCTCAGCTCGTCGGAAACCACATTTTCTTGTCCCGTTCAGCAAGAACGAACACTTTGTAGGCCGGGAAGACATCCTGAGCCAGCTTCTGGAAAGGCTGCCTCCTAGTGCGCAGCCAAACGCGTGCCAGCGGACGGTGGTCGAGGGCCTGGGCGGCATCGGAAAGACGCAGGTGGCGATCGAGGCGGCGTACCGTGTCCGTCAGGCGCATGCCGACTGCTCCGTCTTCTGGGTGCCGGCGGTGGACATGACCATGTTCGAGAACGCCTACCGAGAGATCGGCCGAGCTCTGGAGGTGAAAGGAATAGAAGACGATAAAGCGGACGTGAAGGCGCTCGCGAAGGCGGCTCTGGGTCGAGAGGAGGAAGGGCCATGGCTCCTCATTATCGACAACGCCGATGATACACTGCTGCTGACTCAGGGGCAACTGGTGTCTCACCTGCCCTTCAGCCGGGTGGGATCGATCCTCTTCACGACCCGGAACCACCAAGTGGCGGCCAGCTTCGAGGCTCGGCAGGGTACATTCGGGCTGGATCAACTAAGCGATCCCGAGTCCGTGCAGTTACTGCATCAGGGCCTCCAGCCGAACCAGATAGGCGACCCCCAAAGGACGACCGAGCTGCTGAACTACCTCGGCTATCTGCCTTTGGCGATCAGGCAGGCTTCGGCCTATATGGCGCGTCAAATGAACGTGACAGTTGCAAAGTATTTAGAATACTGCACATCCAGCGACCAGACGATGATCAAGATGCTGAGCAAGGACTTCGACGACCAAGATCGATATCAAGCGATCCGGAACCCAGTAGCTACCACATGGCTCATTTCCTTTGAGCAAATCTCACGGGACGATGCGCTCGCGGCGGACTGTCTTCGGTGTATTTGCTACTTTGAGGAAAAGGATATCCCTGTAACTTTGTTGCCTACCGGAGCGGACGAGCTAGAGCGGGACGAGGCAATCAGCACTTTAAGGGCGTATGCATTTATTTTAGATCGTGGCACGCCCGATCGGTTTGATGCCCACCGGCTTGTGCGTCTTGTCATGCGAAACTGGGTCCAAACACAGGGAGAGCAGGGCCAGCAAGTTACGGACCTAATATGGCAGCTTTCTGGGGAATTCCCATGGCCGACGCACAAAAACCGAGACATGTGGACATGGTATTTACCTCATGCGCAATCGGTATTAGGGTTTAGGGTCGAATGCAGCGAAAGGGAGATGTTAGGATCGTTACAGCATAACGTTGCAGAATGTTACGACTTGCTTGGAAAATACTCGGAGGCGGAACAGATACATCGGGAGACACTAGTGCTGAGGGAGACGGTGCTAGGCCGCGAGCATCCCTCCACACTCGGCAGCATGAACAACCTGGCACTCGTGCTTAAGAACCAGGGGAAGTACGCGGAGGCGGAGGAGATGCATCGGGAAGAACTACGGCTGTGTGAGACGGTGCTAGGCCGCGAGCATCCCTCCACACTCTCTAGCATGAACAACCTGGCTAATGTGCTCGACAGCCAGGGGAAGTACTCGGAGGCGGAGGAAATGCATCGGGAAGAACTACGGCTATATGAGACGGTACTGGGCGGCGAGCATCCCTCCACACTCGATAGCATGAACAACCTGGCCAACGTGCTCGACAGCCAGGGGAAGTACTTGGAGGCGGAGGAAATGCATCGGCAGACACTGGCGCTGAGGGAGACGGTGCTAGGCCGCGAGCATCCCGACACACTCAAGAGCATGAACAACCTGGCCCTCGTGCTCGACAGCCAGGGGAAGTACTCGGAGGCGGAGGAAATGCATCGGCAGACACTGGCGCTAAAGGAAACGGTGCTGGACCGCGAGCATCCCTCCACACTCGACAGCATGAACAACCTGGCCAACGTGCTCGACAGCCAGGGGAAGTACTCGGAGGCGGAGGAAATGCATCGGCAGACACTGGCGCTGAGGGAGACGGTGCTAGGCCGCGAGCATCCCTCCACACTCGACAGCATGAACAACCTGGCCAATGTGCTCGACAGCCAGGGGAAGTACGCGGAGGCGGAGGAGATGCATCGGGCGACACTGGCGCTGAGGGAGACGGTACTGGGCCGAGAGCATCCCTCCACACTCGACAGCATGAACAACCTGGCCAACGTGCTCGACAGCCAGGGGAAGTACTCGGAGGCAGAGGAAATGCATCGGGAAGAACTACGGCTATGTGAGACGGTGCTAGGCCGCGAGCATCCCTCCACACTCTCTAGCATGAACAACCTGGCTAATGTGCTCGACAACCAGGGGAAGTACGCGGAGGCGGAGAATATGCATCGGCAGACACTGGCGCTGAGGGAGACGGTGCTAGGCCGCGAGCATCCCTCCACACTCGACAGCATGAACAACCTGGCCAATGTGCTCGACAACCAGGGGAAGTACGCGGAGGCGGAGAATATGCATCGGCAGACACTGGCGCTGAGGGAGACGGTGCTAGGCCGCGAGCATCCCTCCACAATCGCAAGTATAAATGCCCTTGCGAATGTGCTTACTAACCAAGGAAAACCCGAAGAGGAAGCACAGCAGCAGGGCCAAGTACTTGACAGTTATAACCATACATTAAGAGAGGAGCATCCTCGCACACCCGTCAGCATGGACATCCTGGCAGAAGTATTTAGCAACCTACGAATCCATAGCGAAGTCGATGTAGAAAATTAAGACATACCCTTCGAAGGGATTCAAATGCGGCTAACTAATCGACAATGGTATATTGCTTTACCCCTAGCTTTGGACAGTAGCTAGAAACAATCGAGCATCCGGCAATCGTCGTCTTAGTGGAATGAACACTGCATTAAGCAGCAAAGTAGTTTCTCCATCAGACCCACGTCATGGAGTATCAAGAGGGTAACCTAGTACATAGTGGCTGTTGAAGTACTATGACCCCCGCTTGAATTATATGACACCGATTGTTGCTGGTTTGGGTGGTGAGCACGGGAGCGACGGATAATGTTTTGGGATAGATCTTTCTCGGAATTCTGATTGAGAGGGTCTAACCTACACAGCGCGAACAGCTTGGCTTAACATGAATCAACTTCGATCCGAAGGCCTTGACTTACTCCAACGGACCACGCTCCCCGACGAATGCGTTGGCTCAGGTCTGCCGTGCCTTCGTACGTCTATGGCTGGTTTGGGTCGCGCCGTGCGTGCCGCAGACGTACCAAGGAGGCAAGGCGCGCAGGGTGCCGCCCACCAGCTCTGGCAGTAACGCAGTGGGGGTGGGGTATTCGAGGCGAAGGGCAGCCACTCATCCGAAAGAGCGGCCACCCGATAGAACACGCTACGCGACGCGACCGGCCGCGACTTTCAGCTCGTCTAGCTTCCCATCTCGAGTCATGGCGGTTCCATTCGATCAACAGCCAGCTGGACCCAAGCTGCTGCCTCCGTTCCCACTGTGTAGGAAAGTACTTCTGCTGCACGTCCAACGATCCTTTCCGCTTCGTACGTGGCGCGAGAAGGGCTTCCCTGGTGGGCACCTCTTCGTTCCACTTCCCGCGGAAGCCAGTGTGCTCCAGCTGTCGCCGCTCGTCGTAGCCCCAGCCTCGCCGCTTCTCTGCTCGCCGCTTGCCTGCTCTAACAACGGCTACCGTCACTCGACAAGATTGCGCCTACGAGACCCTCCTCCGCTGTATCGCTTTCGCGCTGTGACCGCCATCCTCCAGTCAGCCTGAATCCTTACCCGGATGCCCGGCGTAGCGACGATGTTCCTCGCTGTTTCCGTCTCCGCTGCTTCGATCCCTGTCGCACACCGGCGAAAAAGGAGTCTCCCCTGTGCGACGATCCACTCCTATGACCAAAAGTGTACGGCCCGGTAGCACCAGGCCATCAGGCGGTACACCTTGATTGCGAAGTGCTGCGCAGCGGGTCCGGCCGAGCGGTGTCTGCTCGGGACACCTACAACCATCACGGCCAGACCAAAGCACCAATCATAGACGTCGACCACTGTTCAAGATAGGCGGGCGGTGGCGGCTCCTGGGTTGACGACGACTGGTGCGCCGAATTGTCGTCCCTTGTACGGTCGCGAGCACACTGGCCAACGCCTGCGATTCGACCGCGTTCCGATACTATACGTATCTGTATGGCCTTCCTGCCGCCATACGCGCTTTGCAGCTCGACGCGGTCCACGAGTACTTCAGCCCGCGCCATGACGCGACCGCAGGACGTGTACTCTTGGAAGAGAGATGCCGAAAAGTGAGCATGGCACGGAACAGAGTTGGCAATCGTCAAGAGGCCAGGCTGTATGAAGGTAGGTCCGGTCAACAGGAACACGCGCAAGCCATCTATGCATCTTGAGATCTACAGAGGGCAAGGCTATATTACCGAGTATTTGGAGCGTAAGTACCGTCGTTCTCGTGCCTTTATCAAGCCTACTCTACTTCCAGGGAAATGGAGCCTGTGAGATCGAAGTCGACCTATGCCTACACCGAGCTATTGACGCTATGCAGAGTAGCCATTGTGTGTCAGTTCTCCGAGAGTAGATTCGTCCACAGTGGCCGTCGCTCCCATGGCCGCTCAAGCTAGTGTTCGTTTCCCCTATACACTATACCAGTAGCAGTTCGCGTTATCAATATTAATTCAAGCGAGCGCAGCAGCACTAACGCAGTCGCCCTTCACGGACTGGCTCACGGGCTGGCCGTTCTTACGAGATACCAATATATATTTGATAGTCTACATTGCTGCGTACATTAAGGCGAATTGCGCTATGGCAACGATTGCCTATTGTTAGAATGTTTTCGGACACCGCTTACGGCCAGAGAACGTGCGATTTTAATAAGATGTAATTACCCCCCAACCCTCCCCCAACCTTTCTAGTTACTCATTAGCTTTACCCGACTCGCTACGCATCCCTATATTACTGAGTACTCTCGCTAGGTTATTTATGCTTGCGATTGTGGAGGGATGCTCGCGGCCCCGAATCTTCTCACATAGCCGTAGTTCTTCCCGATGTAACTTCTCAGCCTCCTCGTACTGTCCTATATTCGCAAGCACCAGTGCCAGGTTATACATACTGTCGAGTGTGGAGGGATGCTCGCGGCCTAGCACCGTTTCCCTTAGCGCCAGTGTCTGCCGATGCATATTCTCTGCCTCCGAGTACTTCCCCTGGCTGCCGAGTACACTGGCTAGGTTGTTCATGCTAGAGAGTGTGGAGGGATGCTCGCGGCCCAGTACCGTCTCATATAGCCGTAGTTCTTCCCGATGCATTTCCTCCGCCTCCGAGTACTTCCCCTGGCTGTCGAGCACGTTGGCCAGGTTGTTCATGCTGTCGAGTGTGGAGGGATGCTCTCGGCCCAGTACCGTCTCCCTCAGCGCCAGTGTCGCCCGATGCATCTCCTCCGCCTCCGCGTACTTCCCCTGGCTGTCGAGCACATTGGCCAGGTTGTTCATGCTGTCGAGTGTGGAGGGATGCTCGCGGCCTAGCACCGTCTCCCTCAGCGCTAGTGTCTGCCGATGCATATTCTCCGCCTCCGCGTACTTCCCCTGATTGTCGAGCATATTTGCCAGGTTGTTTATGCTCTTGAGTGTGGAGGGATGCTCTCGGCCCAGTACCGTCTCCCTTAGCGCCAGTGTCGCCCGATGCATCTCCTCCGCCTCCGCGTACTTCCCCTGGCTGTCGAGCACGTTCCCTATATTCATCATGCTCGTGAGTGTGTCGGGATGCTCGCGGCCCAGCACCGTCTCCCTCAGCGCCAGTGTCTGTCGATGCATCTCCTCCGCCTTCACGTACTTCCCCTGCCGCCGAAGTGATTCACCTAGACTGTCCATGCTCTTAAATGTGTCAGGATGCCCATGGCCTAGAACCTTCTCCCTCAGCTGCAGTGCTGGTCGGTGTAATCGTTCTGCTTCTGTATACTTTCCGAGTAGCCAATAGCATTCTGCGGTATTGAAAAGGATTCTCGCCTGTACTTCATCATCTGTACATTCCTCCCGAAGCTCCAAGGTAGCCAGTGCGTGAGGAAGGTATCCCATCCAAACATCCCTATTCTCGTGTTTTGGAAAGGGGAAACCTGAATCAAGTAGTCGCATCACGTACGTTACTCGCTCTTTTTGTTCTCCCTGCCCCTTGATCCAGTTCCGCATAGCAAGCCGCACGAGTCGGTGGATGTCGAAGGAGCCGGTTGTTCCTCTCTCGATAACGAAGGCGTATCCCTTTAGCGCCCCGAAAGCTTCATCCTTTTCTATCTCGTTCTCTTCGGAAAGTAGCGATACTGGGATGTCTTTCTCTGCTAAGTAGCAAATGAACTTTAGGTATTCTGCAGCAAGTGGCCATTTTTCAGCCATGTGGTCGAAGGTAATGATCCAGGTTGTTGCGATAGGGTTAGCGATTTCTGGGTAGCGATTACGGTCTTCGAAATCCGCACTTAGTAGCGCTGTTTGTGTTTTGTTTGACGATAGACAGTACCGTAGGTACTTCGCCGTTGAAATTCCTGTCCTGGTCATATATGCCACCGCTTGCTTGATAGCCAGAGGAAGATAGGCTAGGAAACCGATCAGTTGTTCTACGCTAACTGTATCAATCTGGCCCGCCCTGAGATTCTCCTGCAGCATCTCCTTGGCCTCGATCTTGGTCAATCCCTCTACGGAAATGATACCCCGTAGCGGTACATCAAGTTTTGTAGAAACAGTGTGATGGCGGGTGGTGAACAGCATCGAACCTTTCCGGCTGAAAGGCAAAGCGTCGTGGAGGGAAGCACCGTCGCGCTTATCGAAAAAAAGATCCGGGTCGTCAGCATTGTCGATGATCATCAACCAGCTCCCGGCACTTTCTTTGCTAAGGGCTGTTTTAACCAAGGCCTTAGTATTCGCCTTATCGTCGTCGATCCCCTGTATGCCAAGCGCTTGCCCAATCTCCCGGTAGGCATTCTCAAACGTGGCCATGTTGATGACGGGCACCCAGAAGACGGAGCACTCGGGGTGTAGCTCCCGGACGCGGTAGGCGGCATGGAGGGCAATCTGGGTCTTGCCAACCCCACCAAGGCCTTCGATAACCGTCCTTTGGCAGTTGTCCTTCTGTGCCGAAGGGGTGATCTTCTCTAGGAGCTGTGCCAGAATGGATTCTCTGCCGACAAAGTCTTCGTTCCGTCCGAAGGGGACTAGAAAGTGCGTTTTCTGGCTTACTATGCATGGTTGTTAAAAACTAGGCAGCAGGGGGGGGGGTTGCTCACTTTCAAGTTCCGTCTCTACAAGACGAGGCGAAGCCCGCTGTCCAGTCTTCCTGACCTCCTCTCTGAGTCGACGTAAAGCGTTGTGCTTTCCCTCGCCGTAGATCATCGGCATGTGAACGCCCAAAATCCCGAGGAGCGAGTACGCTATGTCCTCTTCCCTCTTCGTGCTGCGTGTGTTGGACCACGACATACGCTCCGTCTCGCTGAACTCCGAGAGAGGCGTTCCTTGGAGGGCAGCACTTGGAATCCTTGTGGTCTCGCGAAGAAGACCCTCGAGTGACCTCTTGTCGCCAAGTCGCTGGCCTTCTCTGGAGAAGAACTCGACGGACGAAGGAGCGAGAAGTTCCTGGAGTGTCCATCCCCTCGTCATCCAACGGCATCCTCTGAAATAATTTGCCCACTCCGGTGTCGCTGCCCCTATTGTGGGTTCGTCGCCTTTGCTTGACACGTCAGACAGATAGACGTAGCACTTGCTGGCTTGTTGGTACCAGCGGAACATGGAATTGATCGCCTCTTGCAACTCAGCACTACTGGACTTATCAATACAGCAAGTGTCGACCCAGAAGTGGTCGAGCCCGGCGAGCGCAGCCTGTGCACTACAGAATTTGAGTTTCCTATAGCCGTTCTTGTGCCGTCCTGTGCCTTCTTTCACATCCTCGAACGTCACCTCTTGGTCGTCGGGACCCCACGTATGCGACAGAATCGCGTACGGTGGGACATCATTGACCAAATCCTTGGTCAGACAGTAGCTTCCATCAGACTGACGCTGTAAAAGGCGCATATCAGCGTTTGAGTTGAGGCATACTTTAGGCACGTAAGTGAGGAGAGTCAGCTGCGAATGATGGAGGGCGCAGGCATCGAGGTCGGAATCTGAGAGGGCAATGCTTCGCCACCTGGCTCGTGCTCAGCGAAGTCAATCGGCTGACTCGGCTTCTGCCTAAAATAGAGCAATGCGGTGGCCAATGGTGTTCGATATACAGCAGTCTTCTTGTGCGACAAGCTTCTACATATCACTCTGCGGAGTGCAGCTCATTCTCAGAGCAGCCCGTCGCGTCCACCCCAAACGACCCACATGCTTTTCCTCGCTGCTCCAATTGCCGCTGCAATGTATGCAACGTCAGTGCAACTCAGGCCGATGAGTGTTGCTTGCAAGCAATGCAGAGAAGGTTTAGTAGCTTTGAAATGCCACATTAAAGAAATGCAACTGCCCTAAGTGCGACATACCTGGCTGGAAGCAAATACCCGCACTATAAGACTGAGAAGAGGACGTTGAGCAAATACGCGGGGATACGTTCCATTTATAACAGTGGTAGTGGTCTCCTACGGATGATATATAGAACTCCTATTTGACCAAATCGCCAACAAAGCACCCAGATCCTTCGGAAACGGCTGCAAACATCGTGTCGCGGCCAACTTCCCAGATATGGCCGTCAACGTCTTCTCCTCGAAACCGTTTTCTTGTCTCGTCCCAAGACATCCATATTGCCATGTAATCACCATTGGGACGAACCTGAAATGACACCTCTGACTCGGATGTGTGGAAATGCTTCCCGTCAATAATTTCGCCATTGAAATTCTTCCACTGGCCAGGTTTGCCACACCGGCGAGGGACCGGCTTGTATTCCTGGGACTGCCGCTTAACTTCTCCGACGGAGAAGTCGAATCTCGCGGACACCCCTCGCTTGCCGGGAGCAGCTGGCGACCTGACCTTTCTCCTTTTCTTACGCCTTTGCGCTTGGCTCGGAGTTTCCAAGGTGTGTGCAGCTCTCTTTCTGAGCTCATTAGGCTCTTCCTGGCAGCTAATCGTCTTACGTCCAAGGTGACCTAAGGCAGGTTGCTCTCCGCAGGGTGAAGATACGATTACCTCTGGAGTCACATCATCTTTCTGTGCTACCTCCGAGGGAGTCTGTGTATCATTGTCATCGATGAGGTCCAAGGGCCGGTTGTCGATGTGTGTGAAGTCGATAGACCAGTTGTCAGGGTAGAAAGATGCCCCGTAGAAGTCAAAAGGTGAACCAATAAAACTAGAAGGTGATGCCTCCATGTTGAAACGCCAACCGCCGAGACTCATGATGTCTTGGGGCCAGCCAGTGAAGCCAAATGATTCATCGGACCAATCAGCGAAGTCGAATGATGCGTTGGGCCGGCAATTCAAGTCGAAGGACGATTCATTGATGGCAGAAATCCATTCAGTCGTGTGTGTGGTGCTGGTGGGAAAGTGCATATGACTGCTGTCTTCGGGAGTGTAGGCTGGGATGACCTCATCATCATGCCGGAGCATAAACTCGAGGGCGGACTTCTCGTCGTCGTTGAGAGATCCATAGGACCAGTCTATCGGTCTTGTAGGGGTGGAATCCATAGTTCTTACTAATTTGAAGAAATTGATACTGGGAAAGAAGTAGAGACGGAGTGTGAGATAGAAGGAGAAATGGAAGGAGGAGCCTGAGTAAATATACTTGTAGCCCCTATCCAGGTGTTCTTTCGAGCCCATTGTTCATTAAATGCTACCCTAGAGAGCCACCACAATGGCAGCCGGCTACCTCACAAGTCAAAGCCACGCACTTCTGCTCGTAGCCAACTTGAACACCAAGATAACTAAAGTTCAGGGGAGACTCGTGATCGTCGGTGTCATTCAAGCCCGCCTCGTCTGAAGACCAAAGCCAACGAAGCTGATGAAAGGGGTGAGCGGCCGCTCTTCATAGACCGCCACATTCAGGGGCTAACCGCCGTGGCAGCAACAGCATACCAATCAGCGTCTCTGAAATCTATCGAAGCCCTCTTGGGGCTCGCCCATCATCGTCTCCCCAGCACGGCCATCACGGCCAGCATAGCCTGTCTCAGTTAGGATCCAGGCGCAGCCTCCTATACTCACCAATGAGTAACGTCTGTACCCCTCAAAGGCCGTGTTGGCGGGCGGGCCTGAGACTGCCCATCCCATCACAGCCAGTCTCATCTGGGGTTCGGATGTCAGTATTATATATAGTCACCAATAAGTAGCCTCTGCCCACCACTTAGGCCGTACTGATGGGCATGCCTGAAACCGCCCACCCTACCACAGCCCGTCGCAACGGTGTAAAGAAGATGTTCTTCTCATGACTAGCGACCACATCGTCCAGTAGGATGACGCTGTTGCATTATTGTACATGGAGCCTCAAACGAATGAAAGTAGCACTGGCCGCCGAGGCCTTAGGCTGGGCCAGTTCGATGCATCCGGAAAAGGGGTTATCCGTCAGCCTGAGAGCTATTTCGACTTGTGGGAGCTAAGCATATTCGGTGCTTCTTCTCTTGTGCAGAGATCAACATCCAATCGTTAGACCTCAACCCAAGTTTCTGTTGTAGACCTGTAACATGGTGCTCACTTCCATCTCTGTACCCCCTTGTTCCTATTCCAGCGGATCTTGTTCCCCAACTGAAGGCGCTTCCAGCTGATGGATGATTTGTCGTCGAGAAGATGACCACAGACCACAGCCTCACACCCCTGAAATTTAGAGGACTGGTGCCTACCGCAACGTACAGCTCGATCCTCTATAAGTACGTCGGCCTGATATCTTCCCCTCCTTGCGTTCTTCTATCTTCATCAATCCAACTTGACCCTCTCGTCCCAGCAAACCCTGTCGAACTTCCAATCGGTATAGTCTTCGAAGATACCGCCTGCCCTACTACCATACCTCAGATAGTATGGACATGGACGACAGCATGCGAACCCCCTCTTCACCTGGAGAAAGAAGCAAGGAGCATCGAAATCTGAATCTCGACGGCAAGTCATACAGACGTTCCTGTCGACCGATAAAACAAACGCCAAAGCTTAAGGCCGCCGGATCTTGGAAGGAACTCTTGTCACAAGCACGTCCCTCCAGCCAAAGGCGATATAAGCGTCGGAAAGCACGTCCCAAGAACACTAGTCAGTCGAATCGATGAAGAAAACGTCGCAAAAGCTGATATTTTGACAGAACGAAGCTCTGGTTCGCAGGAAACATACCAATCAAATGCAGAGCCCAAGGCGAATAGATTCTTGGACGAGGAAGGATATTTGATAATACCTTCCCTTGAAGAGTTTTGTAACATGTCTCGATCAGACCTAGATGAGCTCAACATCGCTTGGCCTAGGAGTTCAAGAGAATGAGCTTGAAGGTGGTGGTAAGGATGGAACCATTGTTCAGCATATGTATCATAGGAAACACTGTTAAATCCAACATCACTTGTCCCATAACTCCATCACCGGGATTTCAGTTGACGTAGAGAGACTATTTTACCTTTGTTCTTGATTAATGTTCTTGGTATACAGTATGATATCGTGTTCTGTGCGTGTTCGGGTGCTAGGTACGGTTGGTAGATGATGCCATGGCCGTTGACTAATACCATCTCTAAAATAGCCTAACGGTCAATTCTTGAATGTTCCATGTGACATTACCTGTGCCAAGTGTATCAAACGAAAGAGCTTATCAAGTCCTTATATTAAAGTACGATCCTCCACCCACCGTACAAGGACGTGGCATAGTCAGCGTTCCAAATTGCCGGGACCAATCAGGTTCAGAAGTGAAGCCTCGCTGACACCTTGCTGTCACCCTTGCTGGCACGGTGGACAGCTTCTATCCGCTGAGAATGGGAAAGCGCAGTAGGACGCTGCCATTTAGTCCACCAAGGCCCGCCTTGGGCGGGTCTTAGTTAAGCCAATCGGGATACTAGCACGCGGACTAGCCATCGGTCCAGGCTAACCACTTCTGTTAGCTCAGTTATTCACAAACCATTGACTTTTGACCTCGGGTAGTTACTGGACCACGGTCGACAGATACTTGTAACGGTGCTGTAAACAGGGGACGATGGCAGGTATCTCTGCTACGGCTTCCGCTTAAATGAGCCTCAACGCACTATGGACTATGGTGGTGCACAGGGCTGATTTCTTTATTTCCCATAGTAGCTAGAAGTGACTAAAGAAACGAAGGTTTGGATGCTTAAAGGCGATAAAGAAAACACATACATAATCATGCGGCCAAGCCGCTTAGCCCCTGAGTGCAGTGCTCTAACGACTCGGCTGGATTCTCAAGAGCCTATTCCCCTCGGTCTTGCCAAATGTTTCCACCACAAGCTTCCTTGCGTCGTTCATAGTCTCCACACCGTCTAGGTCCTTGAATTCTACCAGAGAATTGGGAAAGCACACTTCAAGAAGCAGGGTTCTTTCACCATTGCGCAGTACCATCTCCCAACTTTTAAAAGTTTTGATGCCAAAAGTTGTGGCTGCCTTAGGAACAACGGCATCCATACGTATATCGTAGCATGACTTGGATGCTGCGAAGGTGGGGAGATTGATGGTTAGGTTTTTAGTTGCCGCCGGCTGGCCTCTAATTTGGGCGAAAGAGACGAAGACTGGTTTCCACGTAACGTCGAACGTGAGCATACCTTCTCCCTCGACCGGCTTGTCGATCTTGGCGAGCGGGTAGGAGAAGTCCTGCGGAAGCACGCAAGACAATCTAGCATCGTGGAAGCTCAGCTCTCCTCCCGTAAAGTGCGTGGTAGCGGTGGGGATTCGTATTGCCTCGTACGGCCCAACCTCCGAAATCACAGTGAGCGCGGAAGCTACTGCGGGGGATGATAGTCTTCCGGTTGTGGGGCTCTCCTGGGTTACCACCGTCTGGCACGAAGGGGAGGCATTCCGTCTTTGGCGCTTGGGCGGAGGAAGTCCCCCTTCATCCTTGACAGCCTCATTTTGGAGACTCGCCTGAGCTGCTGCAGCATGACTGTTAGGCACAAATAGATTCTCTTGCAGTCGGGACTTGCGCTTCGGGCTGATGACCGCCCAGCCATGGGACATGCGGGTGATATCAGAAGGCTTGATACTCGGGCCTCTGACAGAATGCACTGCCTTTCCAGTCTTGTCATTGACAAATGGGAGTCTGTTGGGGTGTTGCTGAAAGTCAAGAGCCTGGCGGTCGTGACCACCTGCCCCGCTGTCCTGGGAATCACCGGAAGTGCTCTGTGCCGGCTTTCCAGACATATTCTTCCAATCTTCATGACATTTTGTGAAAGATTGGTACACGCCTAGAAGTCGCTGCCGTGCGGCTATTATCTGATATGCCTTGGCGGGGGGCGTGTCAATGGAAGAGGCTGAGCTTGAGGGGTCAATGAGAGATAGACCAGGGGCGAAAGAAGTTTGCAGCCGAGGCAGATCGCGCAGAGTTGCTCTGCCGGGTCTGGTGAGTGCACGAGTCATATGGTTGCTGCACAAGTTGTTCATGAGCATATTCTTCGCGTCTCTCGTAACCAGTTCGTCACCGACAAAGATAGGAAGCTTGGCTCTAGTTTGATTGTTGGAAGAGTTCCGCGGCCTGACGGGCTCAGGGATATAGCTCGCCGTTGTCTCCCCCCCAGGGCCAGCTGTCTTGTCGATGTGAGGAACCTTGTGGCTCTTCGACAGCAGCATGTTGGGGACCTGAATATGGGGACCAGTTGACCGAAGGGGCAAGGTGTGCTTAGAGGGGCGATATATAGTACGAGCTGCTAAAGGCGAAGCTCGATCTGTTGGAAAGTGAGATAAGCGGCAAAGGCTTGCTTTGCTCGACTATGGGCTGTCGAGTAGAGAGGTTACAAGTGTAGCCACTGAAGGGAGCACAAAAGCAGGGTAGATGGAGCAGAAGAGTTCGACTGAGGTGTATTGATGAAGAGACAAGTCAGTGAGGCAAGAAGGGGTGGGAAGCTCTATTTATATTGGTCTGTCCCTACCGAGTTTGTGTCTGGTCCTGTCCGCCTTTCGAACAATCCGCGGTCTTGATGATCGGCGACCTCAAGGCATAGCCCCTATCGAAGTTCGGCTACGAGAGAGCCATCGCTTAGGTTTCTGTACGGATGAACCTGGTCATATCAACTGACAGTGGCCGTGGCCTGAGCCGAACCTGAAATGGCTAAGGATTTCAGGACTTTGGTGAAGAACCCATTAAGATGTAAACATAACGCTGTTACACTATCACTATGTTAATCTGAGTCCCCTTTGTCTACTACATCATGACTGCTTCACTCGGTCTGTCGTCAATATTAGTTGTACTTACCATATAGGGAACTCGAGGTCTAGCTGCCGACTGAGTGACTAGCCTCATGGTATGTTCCCATCTATACGTAAATCTAACTAAAACAATGGCCTAGGCCGAGGGACTTCGTGAAATAATACAGTGTGTTTATAAAATAGCTCATGTGCCCGTCATAGGGGTTGAAGAATGTCAGAATAGGCACTGATACATAGCCCAGGTCCGTAACGGGGGGGGCGCCGCCTCCTGGTTCAAGAATTTGAGGCTTACAGTAATTAGAAGGATAAAATGCGTGAAGACACCACTGTGGCAATAGTATGGCAGAACCAGTATCAAGGTCTGCAGTCGTGTCGTGCCATGATGCTGGCAGCGGCTCGGCACAGACAGCCTGCAGGATAAAGGCGAAAACCAGCGCGACGGCAGGGCGATGGAGCTTGGTGGCACCGTTGTGACCTTGCGTATGCCCCCGTTTTAGCTCGTTCGGTATCCTCGTCGTCACCAGCTACTTTTTCCGGTACAAGCAACCTAGATGTTCCATATTGCGTTATCCTGTGCTGTACTCCTGATACATAGAATTGTAGATATATAATTTATAATGTAGAGTTGCTGATGGTATAGCTGCTCAAGTGACACTAGGAGACGGGAATTGACGCTGAATGTACAGTTGGTTCATGGCACTAAAATGCATGCTCCGCTTGTACCGTTTGCTACGTAGAGTCCTAATTCACAACGAAGTTAAAATCATCCAGCGGCGTGCTCTCTTTTTATTCCATCTGTCAAGAGCCCCAAGACTCTTCGAGCGCACAGCCCGTTGCTCTATTTACAACCCACAAGAACATTCACTGACGTCGCTCCCGTGTCTAGTTGGGGTATAACCCATGGCTGTAACTTAAATATCCCTTCATGTTTCCATTCTTCTCTTGCTTCCTCGTGTCCATAGAACTGAATTAACTGCTCCAGTATGCACCCTTTATTGCTGAAGTGCTCGTGTTGGTGCTCACCAAATTTTGCCTGGTATAATGACTCTAACTCATTTGCGACTTGTCGAACCGACATCTTCGTGAACTGTTTATCAAGCCAATAGCAAATACCTTGGCATTGTAATTGATCGATGAGGTATTGGCAGCCAAGGTCTCCGAGCTTCGTCGTATCAGCTTTGCAAAGCTTCAACTCGGAGTTGTAAAAGGTGGGTTTTCCTAAGCGAGTTATCAGATAAAAAATATCGAGATGAGGAGATGCTTTCATACCTTCGATGTGAACTTGTGGGAGAGCAAGATATATGTGACTTGGGCGTGGGACCAACGTTGGGATCAGATAGTCGAAGAGGCGAAAACACGATGTTTCGTCTATTTCGCCAAGCCATTCAATCGTAAAGTGGATATTGTTGTCGTTCCATTTTGGGCTTGAATATTTCGGGGCTTTTCTGGAGCCGTATACTTCCGGATTAAACGGCAAGTATAGCAATGTTTGTCTCAATGTCGGCGCCCATGTCCTGAACTGCCTGTTTACCTGTTCTAATTTTGTCCTATATTCCACTGTACGAGTCTGGACTTGGAGGAAAGTGGAAGTGTCTCCTGTTGTAGACATGTCAAGGAAGACAATATTGTCTCCCACCACAAAATCGAGAATTAATAATTTGATTTCATGTGGTAGTTTGTCGAAATAAGAAAACAATAACGCTGTTATTTCTTTTTCTAAAAACCAAGTTAGTAATTCGCTTTACCCCTTTTTCGATAATTGACGACGGTATACCTTTGTTAGATGCTGTTGCGGGTTGTCCGCGCAACTCGAGAATGCACTGTGGTGGCACCTCCATACGTCTAGCGACTCGCTTTTGGTAAACCATTGCGTATGGATAATGTTCACTAAAGAAAAAGGAGCGATTAGGAGATAAGCTGATTATTAGCAGAACAGGGAAACGAAGCAGGATAAAGAGGGTGTGCGATGGCAGACTACCAGAAGCAGCAAAAGCTGAATTAATTCAACTATATACTATAAGCGTTAGGGAAGAAGGAACTCGAAAGTATTACACGTCGGAACAGATACACTTTAAATAGAATAGGTGCACAGAGCACCCTCATCCCCCACACCCCTTACTCTAACGTTAAGGTTAAGGAAACATGAAAGAGCTTCCCACCATGAGTGGACCAGAGCCCGCAAAAATTTGGGGTCACCGGCACAGGGGTGTTGTAAAAGCTAGTGGCACCTCAGCGTCCGATTGCGCGTATCGCCGTATGGCAGCATAAGCCGACCAGTACGAGGCGCCGGAGACTTCCCTCAAGGATGCCCGGTTCATGTTTAATAACTCCCATAAATACAACACGTATCCCCGAGTTGTCGCACTTGGAGCTTTGGAAGGGAACCCGTGTGCTTTGCGAGCGAAACGAGCTTTCATCGCAGTTAGACCTGTGCGGCTTGTCGCCATTTCGCCCTTGTTCGCTTTCATCGCCCTGATTGTCTGCGATGTGACCGATGAAACTAATCTCTCCGATGGCTCCGTTATATACGGATGTGTCTGTAAGCTCTACTTCGGCATTCGCTAGAACTTGGTTAATTAGAGAGCCCGCAATATAAGCCGGCTTGCCCCGGCTGTGATATGCACCTAATACTTTCGGGATCTGAGCTAAAACAGCTACATTAATCTCAACTCTTCGAGCGACTGGAGCGGTAAGAGACGCTCTCGGATTAGCTCGCGCTGCAATTGACTAAGTATAAAGGTCTTGCAGGCCGCGCGGCGACCTTGATTTGGGAAGAACAGGTTTCGATTACAACCAATATTAAGTCCCACGCTTGGCCTGATGTGCTATAACAAAGGGGGAAAACGGTAAGGGGGGTAGGTAAGACGGAATTGATAATTGAAAAGCTGAGTGAGTCACTGGGTAAGGCGCGCAGCAATAGCTTCAAATCTAGAATTTGAAGTTTTGGGGCCTGGGGCCAAGAGCAACCGGGTCGCTATTTGAACGGATGTCACGAAACCCCATTGGTAAGGCTGGTAGTGCACCTCCAGGCGGCCCGGTGTGGGGGTTTGCCGCTAATATGTAACATGCTGACGTTAGGTAGCAAATAAAATATTGACCAAGCTTCCCACCTTCTACCTCTCACCATCTTTCGTAACCCAGGCCGATCACACACAGCCCACTTCGAATAATCGAACTCCGAACCTGCCAACGACTAAAAGGATGGCATCTGCTGCAGCAGCCTGCAGCATTACCATGGATGATATTCTGGTACTTGTCAAGGTCTAGGAATGCTTTGGCACGAAGCCACAGGTACGTCGGATCTTGTGGATTGACATCACAACATAGACCTAAGCTGGACCAGATCGACTTCCTTGACTCACCTTTTTGCTTAACCCACCCTATGCGCGGGATTCGATTGGGCGGCGCCCTTGTCGGTCTGCCGGACGGCGAGAGGGCAGGTTGTCACTTATAAACTCGAGATAGACACTACCGGCGGGTCCAGCCACTACGCCTCGGCCATGTCCTGGCCATGGCCATGACAATTATTCGATCTGCATTGGCAGCATTCAGCTTCATATGCCCAACGGCGCACCGCTCTTCTTGGATTACGAAGAAGCAATCAATGAAGGAGCACGGAGGGGACACCTCTGATACAAGCCAGGAACCTTACGCGCTCTACATGACAGGAAAGACGATAGATCGACCACTACCGCCTGGTTCCCGGCGGACCTAAGTGTGGTACGGGCCTATTGGCTCGGGCGAAAGGCTGGCGGAGGACGCATCCGAGGGGGACAAGCTGCGACACCAATACCATCTCTTTGGTCTCAATATAGAGGCGGCCTGGAAGAAAACCGCATCGTCATGAGCGTCATCTGGGCTGCGTACCAATACGGGGTGTGCACAAAAACAAGGAGTGACAGCCTTACGCCGCCCCTTGGGCAGTTTCGGCCTTGCCTCTATTAACGGTCGCAGCAAGATGGAAGGCAGGAAAGTTCTTCAAGTCGGTTTCTGTGATAGTTTGGTCGAAGCGAAAGACCTCAGTGAACACTGGCTGAAGCATGCGAGGAAATTCGTCATCAATAAATGGAGAAAGAGAAGAGGGGAGAAGATACGGAGGCGGCAGCTGCGCTATAAGCAGCAATTTGAGGGCAATATGTAAAGGCTATTAAGATAGCTATCTCCAGTCGATGAACGGCAAGCTATTTCACTCCCATGCGTCCTTGGTACCAGCTCGTTTACTTTGGAGCGACCGTTCAGGGGCTCGTAAGGTTTATTGTATTTTAACGATGTTTAGCTAGAGTCGGGGCATATGCTTAAACCGTAATGTATGTACAGCACCGTGACGAGTGCGCCACCATACCACCGTTTTCTGTACCACAGTTCTGCAAGACGGGATGCTTCTTGTACGTCTGCCTGTCGTCTCTTCCTCTGCTTGATGCATCCTCCGGCAGCAGCTCAGGCGTGTGTTTTGCGACCACAAAGCTGAAGAGGATTCAATCCTGCAGCACAGAGTACTCCGCACACGGAACTCCAACGAACTCATCGATAGCCTACAATGGACGTGAAACCAGCTCCAACTGTGTGTTCATTCAAAGTGACTGGCCTAGGCTCGGAGCGATAGTTGGACATGAGCCTGCTCAGCCTCCCAGAAATACCTCTGACCTGCTCTGGCAAACGTAAGGAGGAGCAGGTCCTTCTTGCGTCTGGGCTGGGTACCCCTTTGGCCTAGGGCATGCGAAGCCAACGGCAATAGTGAGTAAATTTCGGTCTAGTAGGTGACAGGTGAATGTTATATTGAGAAACAGAGGGAGCAGTCCTGGTTGGGGAGAAGCCAAATGCTAGAAGGTCATTATGTCAATTTGTATGCTCTTAAGATCCTGTTAGCATTTGTGCGTCGTCCTCGCGAATCTTTTGAGTAAGCTATATGTACTAAAGCTAGGCAGCTACGACCTGTGATTTGGCTCCTTTTTCATTTTCCTAATGTACCAGAACTGGTATATACACAAGGCAACCGCCATGGAGGATAGATCTAATACAGTTATAGCTAAAGCGATCTTTCCCACCAAGGGCCACCGCCCATGCTGAGCCGTGTAAATATTAATAACGATAGTGAACAGACAGCTCATCGAGTTGAGAAGCCCGGGCCTATTCCACATGAGCTAATGTTCTGTCAAGAGATCTAGGAAACCGACGCACAGAATGAGATGGCTGAGTAGCCAATCATAGTTTCCTCTAAATTTGTACCAGAGCCACATGGTCCCCGCGCCACCGATCATAAAACAGACCACCGAAACGGGGATAAGCGACCTTTCCAAGGTAATAAGATGTGCCAAAGGCATAGTTTCCACGGTTTTCAGCGCCTGTGACTGGCGTAGAAAAGAAAAGGTCCCGGGAAGAATAACGAAGCCTGCTAAAAGAAGCCAACTGAAAATCGCCGCAAGCAGATTGAACCTGTTCCCGATTTCTCTCGATGCAAGCACCATCGCATGATATGACGAGGTCATGATGACTGCATTCAGGGATGCAAGGGCAAGGGCAAGGGCATAAACATGTCTGATGTGTCTGCCAACTGGGAAGGGGTATTGCATTGACCGACACTCTATACATATGCGTGGGTTTCATTTCAGCCCACCGAGTCTTGATTTAGATGCCTCGTATCCTGCTCATGCCGGGGATGGCCTTCGGCACGGCCGGTCTCCAATAGAACCTGGGAGACGTAACCACGGCGGCTGCCGGATTTGAACACCCGAAAAAGGTCTAAAAATAGCAACCTCGGCGGCATACGGTTGAACCCCACCCTCCGGTGCTGGCATGCGCGCGGTAGCTCGAAGTGACATGGCTACTTAATCTAGGCACCCGGGAAACCTCTCGTAGTTCTCGAAAGATTAGAAAGAGAAATGGCTAGCCCACCAAAGGATTGCCCAAAGGGTGAGCTGTTCTACGTCTGTAATATCAACCAGTTCCGTGGTTGCTGTCCGTGGGATCCATGCAGCGACGTAGCTGGTTGTACCAAACAGCCTTCGCCGCATGAAATCTCCCTCACTTCGTCTATCTCGTCTATCTCATCAGTTCCTACATCAGTTCCTACATCAGTTCCTACATCAGCGACAGTGTCTCCAATTTCTGCATCGGGAAAAGAATCCCCAACGCCCACTACCACCCTGCCAAGCCCGTCAGCTGGACTGAATGCAGATCTTTCCCCAAACAACCAACCCCAAGAACATACAAACCATCGAACAACAATATTCGTTGGCGTGGGTGTTGGAACAGGGATGCTTCTTCTTCTTCTTTTGAGTTCTTTCGCGGTATGGTTCTGGATGAGACGGCGACAGCACGTCGACGATACCACCTTTGAGATGTGTACGAACGATGCTGACGAAGGTGAGATGACATCTCCAAATGCTGGGTACCAAGCTTACCAAACAGTGCATCCAGCATCGCGTCAGGCACAGCAGCCTGCGCGAACAGATCATATCGCGCATCCTACAAATAATGCTTCGTTGGTTGAGTTGCCAGCGGATGCAATCGCCCCTGGCACTTACAATCCCTGCACCATCCGCTTCCCACCAGCGGATTAAAGGACGAATGCTCCCAATGGCGACTGCGTCACGAGCTGGTCTCACTTCTAGTACCTAAGTATGTCATAGAAGCATAGGGTAGATGAATTGATTCGTACTGGAACCATCTTCTCAGGCTTGCCCAAGCTGTGATTGGGGTTCCCATGAAGGAAAACGTGATTGTGGTTGAGATGGTGTGTAGCTGCAAACCACCGTCCGCGACGACCTTGGTGCTAGTATTTGGTGTGATTGGCGCTGCTGGTGGACCTGCACTAAGGTAGCTGGCAAGGGCGAGCCAAACTGTCGGGTCCTCATGCACCTTTAATTTACGTAAAGATTACTGGTAGCCGGCTACGCTGCGCCATTGGAAATGACGAGATACCAGGATCCGGTCGCTGACTCTTCCTGGTAACGTTGTGTCCACGCGGCAGTCTACCAGTCACTACCTGCTCTACGTGACTGGTAGCGATGGGCTCCACCACGCAGTTCCCAGTAGCCCCGGCTTCTGCTCTAGGGTTACTAGTCAACACCCCGCCTTCGCTACTGGTCTCTCCAAGGCCAGGGCGCTTACGGGTACCAGTAACTTCGCCCTGCGCGTTCTCGGCCATTGGGAGACGCACACAAGCAGACGCTGCCTCCCGGATCTACTCGGAGACCCTGGTCAGTAGCGCCCCACCACGCTACCAGGATCCAGTGGCTTTATGTCCCCTTTGTGCTTGTACGAGCAAGGGCAGTCACGCGTTTGCGATGGACATAGGCAAAGCATAGGGAATTTAATTGGGCCTACATACTCCATCCAGCTGTTTGCTACCACATGTTGCCTTGCATCCACCATCACACATCCCCCTTCGGCTTCTTGCTGTCCTCCCCACTGGCGTCGTCCGACCTGTCACGCTTCAACGATGGCGGACCCGAGGTCGTTGCTTGGCCATCGCTATCCGGAATTCGGGGGCAACCGACGACCGCACGCTTGGAGATGACTTTGTACAGCGTCACGAATTCCCTGGTCGTCAGACCGGTTACGAGAGAATCCCCTAGGCTTTGGTCATTCTTATCAAACGTGTCCTTCTCCAACATTAACTTTTCCCAGCATACTAAGAGATGGACAAGGCGTCTCCTGATGTTTTCGTAGCAAGATTTGTTCGACATCAGGTATGTTTTTAGCTCGGCCTGTGCTGATCCGTCGTCTTGCTCCTTTTCTGCCTTAAGTATGGCCGTCTCCTCGTCGAAAACAAATGATGGGTAAGGAGGGTCTAAGATGATGCGAAGACAATCAGTAGGACGACTTCTCAGCCGCATGTTGTCTAGCACTACTGATGAGATGGCTGCGATTTGTTCTGCCATGTTGGAAATGTAAGGGTCAGATGGCAGTTGTTGTTCAAGATACTACAGGAAGGAATGGCGGCGCTCAAGTCACACAGCCAGTAGTGAACAGCCGCGAATTCTGCCACTTTATAGAACCATCACGCTTATTCTAACACACATACGACGATCGGCGGCAAAAAGATCGTATACCTAGGACAGCGTCTTAGATTAGCCATGTTTAGAACAGAGTTGTTCCAAATGTGACAATGTGACAATGTGACAACAGAACTGCAAGACGTTGAAGAGACACGTGCTCCCAAAGTTGAACCGTTCAACCGAAGACCTTCTCCAGGTAGCATTGCCGATCTTCCCACAGCCTCGAAGTCCCCCATCAGGGCTCTCTCCTGGCAAGCAGAACCGCGTCGAGGACTGTTGACCCCTTCATTGACTGAACAAGCGCAGGTTTTCACGGCCCACCGCCTGGTTGGCTACTCGTAAGGTTTGCGTACATCACAAGGGCAGTAATAGAGAAGTGGAGAAGAGTGGTAGCCGGAGAAGTGCATCGGACCCGACAGTCTGGTACGCCCTTGCCGCGCTAGCTCGGTGCTACGCACAAGCAATCACACGCTTATGCGGTGCCTAGAAAGCTCCACGGTTCATGTATACCAGCTTTCAGTAGAAGGGTTGCATTGCATACATTATTACCTATTCGTCTTCTACTTTTCGCTAACACTCACGTCGTATGGGCCCGTATGCCTCGGAGCGTGCTCACCACACACCATGCATTCTAGGACAGTCAACGACCGCACGCGCCGGAAGATAACTCGGTACAGCAATACACAGTTTCTAGGTGTCATGCCATCATGAAATCCCTCACCCTCTTCCCACTCGTAAGAAATTGCCTTTTCTGCCATTACGTCTTCCCAGCACACTACAAGGCAGAGAAGCCGGTTCCTGATATCTTCATAGTTGGTTTGGGAACCTGAAAGAACTGCTCCTTTGAAAGCTGGAGTCACCTATTCTTTCGGAATACCACTCTCTTCGTCGAAAAGAAAGGTACCATGAGGCGGGCTCCGGAGAATACCGGCGCAGGCCCAATAATCAAACCTTTGCTGCATTTTGTTGAATATCGTGGATGAAGCTACGCGAATGTCTTTGAGGGTCACCATACTAGAAATCTCGAAAGGCAGCTGGTAATCGAATTATAGCACGGGATATAGAGAACATAGGTAGAAAGTGGTGCACAACCACCACCGCCGGTGGTGGAATTGCCATTTATCGAGCAAGATGTAACTCGGAGTACGTACGAAAATCGTGCGTTTACCATCGAAGTCGAGAATAAGCACCGGCGGCAAGAAGCCGCCGTGATCATGGACGTGCCTCGAATTAGCCACGCTGATTCTAGACAGCAAGATCCATTCCGCATATGAATGCAGACTACCATGACTCCAAGAAGTAGCGACGTGCTTTCGAAGTCTGCTATTCTATTCAGACCCCCAAAACAATGTCCACCATGGCCTCCCAACCCCCATGTCCCCGGTTAGTAATGTTTCTTGGCAAACAGAAACAAGCTGACCGAGATGCTAGTTGCACCGCCCTGTTCGCTCCCTTCGTTGGTACAGGACAGGCACAGGTATTCACGGCCCACCCCGACTGCTCGGTTTCTAGCAGCCGCCCTTCCGTCATAAATATCGCGAACAGAGCGGCGCTACGTCGAGCGCGAAGGCGCGACTCAACGAGGTTCTCCAAGCGCCGTAGAACATACATCAATGGAAGCCATAAGCTGTCGAAAGATTGCGACGCTCAGGTGTTCACGTTGGTTAAGAAGAACAACAGATTTTGGGTCTATAACTCGGCGCCTCAAGATGCCGCCTGGCCCCCAAGTTACGCGGAAATTGTACGACTCCAGTCCCTGGTCATGAAGAAATCAACATTGACACACATGTAGTTGCGAGCGTATCCTGTGCCAGTGGTACACACAGCGGCGGACTTCGAGATAAGTAGAAATGGCGTTGAAGATGAATAGGCACAGGAATGGACGTGTCACATATGAGTAGTACTGCGTAGAATAGATGCCAAGTTTCATATGCTACTTGATGAATTGCATGGTACCATTCCCAAGTCTCTCAGTTGATGCTTCGTTGTCAACTAGCCCCAGTGCTATGAATGCTTAGTCGGAAGTATAGGTGGAAGTATGCTCGTTCTCATGAACTGGAGTGTTATACTAGGGCGAACTCGTAAATAGGAGGCAGAACCACAGGGCTACAGTAGACTCACGCGAATGCTGTCTGCCAGCAGCTCCTGGATTTTCTCCAGCTTGCATTGTATCTGGCGGCACTCCTCGAGGAGGAGGGAGACACGAGCGAAATGCTCCGCGGTATGTTGAGCGCGCTCAATGTCCAGAGGTCTCAGGTATGGCCGGAAGCGCCGCGATGGCCTATGGCGAGGGGCGGTGACTCGAAGGGGCGGAAGACGGCTGGTGTTCATGGTGTCAAGATTGCGGTGGCGATCACTCCTTGAATTAAATAGACAAACCGTGCCTATGATGTATTGATAAAACAGTATACGAGAAGTGGGACGGGCAAGAGAGCATAACCTGGAGAGGACAGAGGTTGGGAAGTGGTATTTGTAATTGCAAGAACAGATCAGACCACCGTACTCAACACTAACACATTCATACAATTTGTTCCCAGCAAGCCGAAGACAGACACACCCTCCCCCCTCGCCCTCGCCTCCTACTGTAAAGACAATTCCCAAAGGCCTAGATACGCATAGTACACGACTGCACTGTCTGAATGATTGTCAGGGTCGTGATGACAGATATAGCAGCTATGTTGGTGCTGATCCTTGTCCCACGGCTCACCTCAAACAGGGAGGCGGCGCCCTTGGCCTCGGGGGCGGTACTCGTCGCCGAAGTACGAGTTGCATCGTTTCTTGTACCGGGTGTGCTAGTTGTTTGGTCTGTGTGAAGGATCATACTACTGCTATCGGCCCGCGTCGACGTAGTGCCGGTGTCGGTACCTGTCGTAGCAGTACCGGTACTGGTGCTAAGCGTTCCACTGATCGCCTTCACAGAAGAAGGAACAGTCGAGCTCACTACTTCACTAGCGGGGGTCGGAATTTGGGTTGTACTTACTACCACCTGCATGCTTCTCGTTGCAGCCGCTGGAGGGGACTTGCCAGTCAGCTGTGAGCTAAGCATCGTTGAGCTAGGCTGGTCGGCTCTCAAACTGGTCGATTGGACTGTGCGACCGAATGCGTGGCTTGTCGAAGTCGTCCTGAGTGTTTTTGCTAGAGTCGTTGTGAATATACTGGACGAGCTCGTAGCCGTAACAATGCTGGTGGTGGTCTGCACTGCATTGACCACACAACCAACGGTCCCTGGCAGCTGCAAATCCATAGCCGGGTCATTAAGCCCCCTGGATACGTTGGCCAAGAAGCAAAGCGGGGTTTTCCCAGAGCATTGCCTTCATGAGATTAGCGACATCACACAGCACGAACTGATGGAGGGGTGGGGCGCAGGGACAAACAAACCATGTGACGGATGCTTCCCCATTGGGCACGCCGGGGGGCACGACGAAGCTCATGGAGTGTTGACCCGAACAGTCGATTGGCGGAAACGAGTACGACAATTGGAGGAAGTCCGGGTTCGAGAACGACATCAGGGAAACGCAACGCTCGCCGTTGCTCCTATCACGTTGCATTAGTGCGAGACGACGAAAGGGATCGGAACGCCACCAACACCGCAGCTACAGTAGAGATGCCGGCCTCCAACGCCATCGGGGGTTCCGAGAGGCACACACTTGGTGATACCGCCGGTATTTCGGCCCAGACAGACATTGCTACGAGTAAGGTTTTTTTCATCATTGTATTTACCGAGGCGCAAGTTGTGAAGAGCGAATGGCATTCCTGGATCCAATCAAGCGCTTATATACCAGCAAGCGATGTGCTATTTTCCAAAATAAGACTCTAGCACGAAGCGCCCGCGTAACCTGCTGACTGGGCTTATAAGAATATACGGAGAGCATGTTCCCTTCCTCGCCATCAAACCCACTTCAGAACCCTGATCCAACATGATGAACAGGCAAGGACGCAATAGCACTACCATGGATTTCTCTGCTTTCTCCGAACTCGATCTCCCATCCTTCCAAAACAATCCTGACATGGACTACTTCGATCTCTTCGGAAATTACGGCAACCAGCACATGCTCAACCCAGATACCTTCGACAGCTTTCATCCCAATTCCACTGCTGAGGCTACGACAGCCAGCCTTGACAGGTTCGTTGCGCAGAGCTAGCTAAGTGGTATTAAAATTAACAGCCAGAGAAGAAAGTTAGACAACATCGATGCTCGCCTTAGCCGAATAGAAGAGGGGATGACGACCAAGGACCAGCTTGACCAAGTTGCTACAAGAGTCGATTACGGATTTGAGTGTCTAACTAATTCCGCGAGCGAAGTCATGCAGTCCATCGGCAAGCTTCGGGAGGGTCTACGCTATTACACTATGATGTTCTTGAAAAGTATAGGGGTCTCGGATGGTGGGGAGGAGTCGAACTCGGGCGTGGCGGCAGGAACTGGTTGAGTCTAATTCAAGGATATGTGCTCAGATGGCATGGACCTTATTCTATTTCAAAGTAGATATAACGTAATGAAAGCCCAAACCCAAGAACATGACCGAGCCCTATCTTTGTTCTTGTTTGCGCCGCTTCCGACACTCTGATTTATAACCATGTCTGTCAGTAGGAATGAGAAAAGCCTCCCACCTATCCCCACCACCCCAAAAATGGCTGTGGCGTGCAATACTCCTCATCGTCTACTTAGGTCGCCTGAGGACCAGTTGAGATATCTTCGAAAAGAAAACCAGCAACTATGTCGACAGTTAGATGCCATTCAGAGTAAATGCGAAACAAAAGATCGCCACATTAAGCGCCTTGAGGCGGATATCGCACGCTACAGGGATCAGTGTGACAAGCAAAACAAGGCTGTTGAACACATAGCCGACACGATTGCTCTTGCTTTCCGGGATTACCAGGAGATCGCGGGAGGGCAGCCTCCGAACGAGGTAGCGCAGCAGCCAAATACAGTTGGCGAGATACCCATTACGTACGCCGATGTGATAAGCGCCTGGAGCGACTCGTCTCTAGAATAGAACCTAAGCTCCATGGTCTTAATTGGAGGTCATGTTTAGGATGCTTAAATATATACGTAATCTGCCTCTTCTCATTCTTGAGTACCTGCGTTTCCAGCTCATGCCCCTACTCTCGCAACAACTCTTGAACACCCTAGTATCATATATATTCTCCAAGACCACAAGAAAGGCGAAATCGTCCCGAAACAATGGGGCCCATCAAATTCGGTATTGCTGTTATTTGTGCTTATGTGGTTTCTCAGTCGTAAGTGTAGGCGGAAAGCTAGCAATCGTTGAGTGGAGGTAACTAATGCCGTCAAGTATTGATCGGAAGATTGAGGAAACCCAACGAAAGAAAAGTCATGGCAAACCGCGGCGCCGGAATTCACACCACTACGAGAGCGGACACAGCTCGACTACTACACGCACTACGCGCTCAAGGGTTGATTGAACGGCCAGTTGCCTCACCAGTGCAAGGAGAAGAACCCGGTGGCAAGGGTAGAGGAGACTCTATAGTTAGCATAGTGTTTCATTAGTACGAACAGCGTAGAGCAATTGCCTCTGAATTCGTGTTCTCAGTGGTCTAGCTCGAACCCCGATCGAGATATACATGTGATAATCATGGGTACTGGCCTGCCCACAGAGTAATGCCGGTAGCCTGATGACACCGCAACACTGGGCGCGGGGCTCGAAATAGGAAGCGATTGGTGTTGATGTTCCGTCCTAGAAGCCCGAAAATTCGGCGGTTAAGTCAAAGGCGGAGTATCCGAGTATCTAAATTCGGAACCCGAGCCGCCTGGACCCCTGGCTCAAATTGAACATCCGGGGGGTGATGATATAACTGAGTCCCATACCTGTCCGTCGGCCTTTCCAACGGCTCAGGACAACCTATTCGCCCTACCCTTGAAGATGGCTTCAATCATCTGCAGTGCCATCGATTTCGAATATTTGGGACTGGCGGGCATGAATGTCTCGCTTCTATGCAGCTGCACCACGACAGCGAATCAAGAATCGTTCGAGGCATCCACTGATACCGATGGTCGAATCACGAAGTGGAAGCCTTTAGTCGCCGCCGGGATTGATACACACGATACCGAGGTCATTGTCAATACTTCTCAGTACTCAGTAGTCCACTTTACCTTTGCGACGGGTACATTCTTCGGACAGAACAGCACCCCATGGACTACTGTTCGAGCCCATCTTGATTCGGTCAAAGCTATTCATTCAGTTACTTTACAATTTGGCCCCTATAACACGACGTACAGTTTGAAATGCGTTACTATACCCGTGTCCTGCTTCGGCAAAGATTTCTGGGAACAACCGCCGAGAACACACTGCGCTTCTACGCTTTATCCGCCGCAGACAGCATTACCGACGGCTAAATTACGAGGATCCAGGTCGGACTCTACTATGGAAGAGCCAAGTGACTTGGTATTTCCTGTCTTAGGTATATTACCGAAAAAGAGGAAGGTGGAGTGCGAGCATCGTGACGAGCCTTCACGAAAGAAGCGACTCATCAAGTGGGATAGCTAGGCCAGTTGTTTTATCGCTTTCTACTGTACTGCAGGTTATTTCACAGAAAAGTTGCCCTAGTTAATTAGTCTATGTCGAATCAACATTTCCTATTTCATCACCTAATCATGCGCATAAATCACGAAGGAAAGCCGCCAGCCAGGCTTATTAGAAACGCTTCAAGCCTAACAAGTACTATGACAAACGTGTGTATGTAATGTGTCTTATTCAACGAGCTATAACCTAAATGTCATTACTCGAAAGAGACATTATGCTATCCGCCTTTTAACTATCTTGAACGGTTTTCTCAATTCGTGTACCTGAACTCCATTGCGTTTCTTCGCCTGCTTGCGGGGTGGTGGACGAGGTTTACGTTGAGTTAGGTTTTGCATCTTTTCATCCTGATCAAATGATAGCGGCTCTATGTCACTATCACTGCTGCTCGACGAATCATCCGGAACGTACGAGGCGGTCGCAGAATCATCGCTTGACACGGGTGATACGGTGCTATCCACATAAGGGAGAAGTGTGTACGGTTCGGTAGAAAGTGGAAGTGGATCCATCTCCGTGATCTTGACACGATAGCTAAGGGGATAACAAAGAAGGGTAACCATTTTGGACTCGCCCTGGAGTTCAATGGGAATAGATGACCAGCGCGACATGAATGCCGGTGTAGCGTCAACGCTGATGCGATACTTGTGATTTGGAGTGAGATCAACCGCAAGCGCTGTGTTCCTCGTATCTTCTGGCGACCTGGGACACCAGATTGTGATGGGGTCGTAAGAGGTTTCGGCCTCGTACGAAAGCGGGGACCCCTTGACTTCAAGCTTTACCTGGAGTCCAAGGAGTGGTTGGTAGTGCTCGTTGAGGACTTGGAATCTTATTGGTGCCATTGTGTCTGTCTTGTAGTTTGGCCTGGATGAAACGGTAAAACGATGAGGTATTGCTGAGAAATTGTAGGGCCAAAGAAGCACACATCATTGAACCTATCTTAAAAACCCTTAGTGTCGGACAGGAGGTGTAATAAGCACTCTATCGTCTATAAATGGTTTATCTTTAACCATGTGTTTGTTTGAAACTTCCGCGCGCTTTTGTTTGGCACAGATCTGAGCGCTTGGTAAGTGCCAGAATAAACCTTTTCACATTCATCCATATCTTTGTCCTACTTTCTTGCGATACAAAAAGACAGTGTTTCCTGTAACCATGTTTCTCTACTTGATAAATGTGAGCTTGACAAGAGAACAGAAGAATCCAAACCCTTCACAATGAAAGCAACCCTTATATCAACTGCTTCTCTGATGTACTGGGGCTCGTCTCTCGTGTTAGCACAAGGCGATAATAATGTTGCTTTATGCGTATCCAGCCCTGCAATTCCTCTTGAAGCTGGAATCTCCACGGTTGCTGCACAGTTAGACAACCATTCTTATCAAACGACAAAAGCTGACTTGAATCTAGCATTAGTCACCCTTTCCAAGAGAGCTGCAGCGCCACTCTCGAGTTCGCAGATATCCAATTTCTCCCAATCGTCTACTCGTACGAGACAGCCAGCTGTCCAGGACTGCAGCTTTTGACTCTGGTTACACCCCAAGATGCACCCAACGGAGCCGCCTTGATCACTTGGTCTGTCGTTCTCCCAGCTCTGTCCCAATGCCCACTAACATGATACAGGAGGTGCGCCAAGGCTGGGGTCATGGGCTGCAATCAAGTCATGATTTATAATGGGCGTAGTGACCTAAATTTAGCTACATCGAAGAATGGCACTGTAAGGTGCATGGCCAAGCCTGTCGGCCCTAGTACCTCCACATTATCAGTCCAATCAGCTCAAATAACAGCGTCGCCCGCAGCTTCTTTCAGCACTAAGTATTAGTATAACTACTAGTTAAACATAACATCTATTAAGAAAGCAATTCTAGGAGTGAGAGTATCGTCTTTTTCGAGTTGTGTAGTAAAGGAAGCAGGGCACGGTGAACAGCCGTCCCATTAGATACCCCTCCCCACGTGTGTAGCCCTTGTACATATCATACGCATGCTTCTCAAAAGCACTGATAACATCAATGAGAGATTGTTCATCGACGGAAATCGAACCAAACAGTGAGTGATATTGCCTAAATACACCCTCGACTTGTAACGATTCTTACTAATACATCATCAGCAACTTGGAAGCGTAGAGGGAGCTTGCTTGCCGATTGTGCGATACTTGACCAAATGTCGTCAAACTATCGGCCGCAGAAGCATTAGGGCATGACCTATCCAGTTTTGGGGCTGAGCCGAATGAGCCAGACTCAGAGAAAGTGAGTCGCTGAATGAAAGGTCTGCTGCCCTTAATGAAGCGCAACATGCAGCACGAGATCACCTTTGTCTTTGTAAACTCATCAGGTGCTGAAGCTGGATCCATAATCTACACAGGTACTAACACCATTCTAGGCCTCAAACGCGGCGAGTTCAGAGTCTATGGATTCCTTAGTCAAACCAACAAAGAGTTTTTATCGGTTGACAAGAGTGATGCACCAATCTGTGCTCTTACGGACTTGACCAATGACCCTTGTCACACTATCAAAGCAGCTTGTGGTTCAGGCTGCCAACGTCCAGAATGCAATGTGGTCTTGACCCAACTCGGACCAAGGGGAGGATGGATTGGACATGCCAGGAGTTTCCTTCTTTTGATCTGCCGGGGTCGCAGGGCGTGTATGATTGAGTAATAGCACTAGCTCGATTTATTCGATAGGAATAAGATATATTTCATGCCATTGATTACTGCGCTGTACAAATCCTCATATACGTAAAGTTCTGCTTTGAGAGCTCAGTAGCCCCAAATATCTATATTCCATAAGATTCTGCTTCCAACTCATTGTCGGGCTGTGAGGCTGGCCGTATTGGAACCACTGGCGACGGTAGAGCGAGAGGAGATGGTTCAAGGTATGTCCACGATACCATCGGGGGTGCAGATTGCGTACAGCGGCAATGCAAGAGAAGCTTGGGTAGGCATAGCGAGGATTGAGCCTGCCTTTCTGAGTCTCGGTAGGTATAAGCAGACATGAGCGCTTGAATTCCTGTCGGCTTGGGGAAGTATCGAGTTGTGTAACTGCAACAAAACTCGTCCATGTATAACGCAATGGAGTGATACCCTGAGATGGCTAAAGCGAGCTCTAAGCAGCATACGGTGCTCCATTCGTTCATCCCAGCGGTTATAAACGAGATGCGAGCGCGCGCATCACCTGCTGTGAAGCCGTGCTCTGAAAAGTCTTCGCAGAACTCCCACCGAGGGATACCATCCACATCGGTTACGCCTTGATATCGGGTTGTGATAACGTTGCATTGATGGGTGTATTCGACCATAATGTGAACGCCCTCAATACCAATACGCTCACTAGTAAGAACTTGACATGATATAGAAGACATGATGGCCAGATATGGAAATGACTTGGTATATGTGCTTTCGGATGGAATGGGGGATGTTGAGATTAATGTGGGATAATAAGGCGTTTAGTGAATCCAACACGAGTCCGTGGAAATCCTGGCCCAAATAATATAGTACAATCGTCTACCGTATTTCAAGTCGTGATTGAACCCATGCCAAGGCGGCCGGCACGCCGGTACTAGAATTAACAACAACGATTCGAGTGATCAAGTCCGGACCGCCCGCCCCACCGACCGGAAAACATGCGCGCGGCAGCCCGAAATAGCATTAAACATGAGTCGAGTAGCAAGCGTTCCAGCCCCCCCCCCCTCTTTCTTTGCTTGTTTTCTACCAACTCAAACGTAGAAGGAGAGTACGAAGATAGAGTCGAAGGGAACAGAACTTTTTTCATCAAGTACACATGGGCGTAGGCTACTCTGCTACAATCAAGTTTCGAACAGGTAGGAGTGTAATCAATAGTCAAGCTGTGAAAGCGGAAATAGAACGTGCACTGCCAGAATTCATTCATCTCTTAAGTCCATCTAACACTCTGAGCATATCCGTAAACGCCGTAGTATCCTTATTAATGGCATCTGATCCCTTCTCAACTTCCGGGCGACAGTGAAGTAATTGGTCGTGTACTAAGCTGCCGAGTCTGTAAGGACACCTGCTTATACTGTGTGGGCCACTACTGAAGCCATCAACTTGGACATCGATGACAGAGTCCAAAGACATAGCTTCTAATATCAGATCCCGCTGGAACGGCTGGCCCTTCCGGCAACGATTCCATAGGTCTGTTGGGCAAAGCTCAGTCTCGGTAAACTGAGTTTCATCCCCCCGATAGAGGAAGCATGCGCTCCTGAGTCTGCATTTCATGAGTAGATCCATAAGCCCCGGCCCTGGGGGGATGCGACATAATACTCTCACGCTGCATTCGTGAGGAAACGTAGATGGCTTGGTACCGAGTTCGATGTAAAACAGATAGCATATGAGCTCGACAGATAAAAGCTGAAGTGACATATTGTCGAGTGTATGTCGATCGGCGCGTACAAGAATGTCCGTGTTTGAAGAGTTTGAACATATTTCTGTAAAGTCGTCAAGGCTAGTAATCTGTTAGATACTTCTTTGCACGCGGGAAATGATACCAACGTCTCTATATGCGCAACGCAATTCGAGAAAGCCCCCCTCTTCGTCTGGAAAACGAAGTTGATGCTGCTGGAGTTTCCCACCGTGTTCAGGTCCCACGCCAACCCTTTCCCGAACGTAGCTAAACCTGCCTTCGAAACCTTCGCGGACTTAAGATGTCTAACGTGATATTTGCAGTCTGAGAGAGTCCAACTCTCCATGAAGACAGTAAGCGCGAAGTAGATGCCTATGCAAATCAGTTATCGCACTCATGCATGGGCTACATCAACGAACCGGTTTCCGACGCCACGACACCATCAAAGTAGTCCCTTAGGCCTAGAGAGGAGATGTTCAGTTCTTTCCTCAGACAGTTGAGGAAATTCCATATATCGTCAGGACTTGTTCCACCGACGTAGAAGAGCCTCTCACCAGCAGTTGGAGGTTTGAGTGTTAACACGTCAGTGTTTTCACGCCGGCAAATAGGGCAAGTCTGTACCTTGAAGTTCCAGGTACCTACATTGTGTCCCCAGGTTGCCACGCACAGTTGGCAAAGTCCATGGCCACATTCAAGCGGATACTTGAAATGCCGTATGAGGCAAATGCTACAAGTTTTAAGAGACAGCCTCGATGTCAAGCAACTTGCTCGGAGCAATGTGATATGCGCACTCACAGGAGACGGGTAACGCGTGGCGGCCAAGTCAACAAATCGTTCCCGCACTAACTTGCCAAATTGACTGAAAGGAATGGTTTCTTCCAGTTTAGCGACGACGTCCCGGTACCGCTCGGCAAAAATAACATCGGGGCGAAAGCCTGGATCGCATTAGCTGGGTCATGAACGGTGGAGGTTGCACGGCTTACGGTGGACCTCGGCCCGATAAGCATCGACAAGCAAAGCTGAGGCAGTGAGGCCGACCGCGTCTAGACTTGTTAATTCCGATTCTCGAAGATGAAGACCTAAGTATTGGTGCATCTGTGGGTTCACTGGATGATCCATGCTTGCTGCGTGGTAGATGTTAAACGGCACGAATCTGTGGCTTGCGTAGTGACTGATGGCGGCCTTCATGAAGTGCTGTAAGTGCGGGGCTGGAAAGTCCAGCCCATCTTGACGTCGATGCGACGCCGCCGCGCGGAACGCATCGAAGACAAAATCCCGGATAGATATACGTTGCATGCCTAGTGGCATACACTTGATTTCGAAGCATTGACGAACAGCAGTGTCGGTTCGCGCACGAGTATATGGTATCGTGGGCTCTGATACGCTGAGCTTCTTCAAGAGATTGGCAGACGTATACAGATATAGTTCCTTCGACTCGGGCAACCGCTTTTGGTTGCCGAAAATCAAAATTACAGTAACCAGAGTGGTCGGTGCCTGTCTCATGGACATTGATGTCCATAGGACGAGGAAGTCTATAACACCAGGCAAGCCACCAAGGTCCGGAACGAAAAGCAGCACAGAAGATGCAAATGGCAGGAGCACACTGCAGTAGAGTGAGAAAGCTATATGTGATATATCGGGTGTTCGATGCCTTAGCTCATGTGCGACGTAGTGCCATGGTGCCGGGTCCGCCTTCATCCGACGAAGTTGATGCGCGTTGTGCATCTCGCAGTCCAATAGCGCATCGGTGGTGAACGGCAACGCTGTAAGTCTAACAGACGTGCTACCATCTCCGTATCGGAGAGAGAAATTCTCGTAGAGGAATCGCCTCTTTTGTGCGCCTCCGATGGCAACAATGATGCCTGGCGATTTCTTCTGAGACCGATACAAGTACCTGTACGGACCGGTAGACTCGATGAGGAAGGGTCCACCAAGGCCCGGTGCACCAGATTTGAGCTCGAGCCAAGTTTGACAGGCCATTCCGAATAAGGGGGCAAGGGTAAGGTGAAAACCCAAGGAGTGCATGCGGGCTCTGCCAGCATAAATGATGGATGGCCAAATAAGCGCCGATCCCTAAAATAAAGCACAATGTGGGGGTGCTCAAAACGAACGAACTATGATATCTTATGACCCTCAGATGCCTGTGCTAAATGTGACGTCTGCAAGATTCTCATCTTCCTCTTCTGGCCGTTTCTTTCCTTCTTCGAAATATGGAAAGCGATTGCGTGGGCATAGTCCAAGTGCCCGTCTCGTTGCTCACGTTTAATCCCACGCCTGAGTTTCCTGAGGCCTCCATACAGCAATACCATAGTCAAGAACAGCTTCTTAGATTAGATTGGGGTGCCATTCTGAAGCTTGCCGACACGTTCCGCGCGGGTCACTGTTCTCCAGCCAAACCAGACCATCACATGCGAGGTATTGTCACCCCAGAGCTTTTGAATGTCATTCTCCTGTCTCTAGGGCTGTCGCAGGACGAGTTGATCCATAAGTCCGTCAAAGAGCAATACCCCTTTGTCTCGGGGAACTTCCGAATCTGGTGCATCCAAGGTCTGCGGCGGGCTCTTGCTGCAAAGAAAGTTTTTCAGGAGAAGGCTTGTTGGGTAGTGAGGCTGTTCTGTAAGCCCGCAGGTAAGAGAAGTGCCTGGACGGTAGGGCTGCAGGCTGCAGGCTGAACAATTGCTAGGGCCCGATCGAGACATATTCATCCGCAACGAAAGCGAGGCGTTTCTCCAAGAGGTCTCGTTCTCAGATGGCGCCATCTACCGCAAGGTCAGATACTACGCCGGTAAAAAGGACTACGCACAATGTTATAAATGGGTTCGGCGGCTTTCTACTTGCAAACGGAAAAACCTTTTGCAACTTTTTAGACAACCTCTGCAGGACGAGCAGAAAAAGCAGAAAAAGCAATCGATAGTCAAGGCTTTCGACCTCTTGCTTCCATTCACCGGGCTCTGGGATGGCTTGGAACTTGGAAATATCCACAAGCACCTCTCATTGCATTGCGACGAGCAGTTCATTCACAAACTCCATGACATCTATCATGCGTGGGAACACATCTTCAAAGGCCTCGAGGCTATACGTGGGTTGTTAGACATCCAAAGTACGCGTATTCTACAGTTCAAAACCCCCTCTGTGAGTCGAAACGACAGAGAGCTTATCAGTAAAGCTATGTCTGATGGCCAGCTTTTCCCACTCATCACAAAAGCTCAACATCGCGAAAGACTTTTGCACAATATTCTCTCACTTACTATCGTGATTCCCAGCATCAAAACATTGCATGAGGACATGAAGTACTTCTCCATCGGTGCAAAGATTATACAGGAGCACGTGGGGGATAATCATGTATCGAGCCGCAGTGGACCACGACTCACTCTCATGCGAAGTGTTCTCCGTGATTGGCGCCAGACTGCTGGCAAGGTCGAGGATGGTGAAGGTCACTACTACCTAACCGAGGGCCCAATGACCGAGCAACTCGCTTACAAGCAGCTATTTCTGTCAGCATTACGTCACTTTCCGAGACTCAGCAACGAATCGCCCCTGCAGGACAAGCGCGGTGAAGCAATGTACGCAAAGCTCGGCAAGGAGCAACTCAAGCGATTTTGCGATGGCGCTAGACAGTTGGGTTTTTGTAATTCAAAGCTTGACCAACCCGCTCAAGTCGGTGTTGTTCCTGACGAGGAAGACCTGTTTTATGGAGGGCGTGAAGATTGGCGTGGGGGGAAGCCGTCGATTTCTGCTTTTCAGGAACTTCGACAATCTTCCTTCTTGCCTAGGCTTTATGAATGTCGGTCCAAGTCCACCACACCCCATGCTTTATTTATTCAAAACGATTTTATGAACTCATTCTTTGGCACGTGCGATATCACACCGAAGCAAGTGTCTACGGATATCGATATGCCCACGGTAGTGGAACTCTCGACTTTCGATGCACAGACTCCGCCACCAATGGACCTTGATATGGCCGAAGTTCAAGGCGACAAATTAGCTGAGATAAGACACGCCAAAAGTGACCAGCATCCGCCTAACAGGTTTCCTTACTCCACTTTTGACCCAGCAATACCCTCTAGTAAGCTGCTGAAGATGGACTTCCCGAAAGTACCACAAGCGCGAGCTGGCGTCACCAAAAAGCAACAGAAGATGAACTCTAGCCGAAGAGTGTCCACTGTTCTTTCCGGAAAGCAACGAACGCTAAAGCTGCCTGAGATCGTTCGTGAGCAGACATCGATCATGGACCCCGGCCTAGTTAAGTCATTTAAGTTACCAAATCGACAGGCCGCTAGGCCAACTCCACGGAAACCGGAGTCCAGCATTGATACGACAGCGAAAACGGACCACCCGCAAGCTGCCCCAGAATCCTCCAACATTATAAACAATGGCCTGAGTGTATCACACGATTTGCCAAGTCGAGAGATTGCTAGGCCAACTCCGCAGGAACCAAAGCGGTTACTGGCTCCACAGCAACCACAACGCAGGCCCAATCCTTCACTGCAAGCTGAAGATTCACAAATTACGCTCAAACCAGGGACCAAGCGGCGACAAGACAGTGTTAACTCTCACAAGGTAGGGATACGGCCCGCTGAACTGGATCGCCGTTCGCGTCAAAAACGTATGAGGCTAAATACGTCAAGTAATAAAACGATACACCAAGACGGACAAGATACTAGAAAACATGAAGTCACCGGAGCCCAGGACGACAGTCTCATAGAGGACATGAGTCATTTGCCATCGAGAGAAGCCGTGCGCCCCGTGCCTGCGCGACGAATACCACGAATCTCAGGTCACACGGGAACCCCAGTCGCCAACATGCATCCAGGAAGTATCTCGTTGCACCCTGGCGCAACTTCTGGAGACCCCTCGGGGAGGGTCAGTGGTGACGAGCCAACAGCAGTAGTCAGCTCTGTTACCGGGCAGGACGGAGGAACTACCGAGCCCCAAGGGAACGGTCCATCTCAAAACAGGAGCCGTTCACCATCAAGAGACGCCATGCACACTGAGGATGATAACCCGCAGCCTGCACATCGTCCTTCCGCGGAGGAGCTCACAACATCCGTTTCAAATCGCAGAGCAGGTGGTTTCTTCGGTGACTATGCACTCAACCAACCAAGTATCACACTTTCCAGTAGAAATCAAGGAGCGGAAATAAACGAGTCGGGAACAACAGCCACGCTCCAGGTGCAGTCTGAATACGACCTGTTCTTGGAAGGTAGCCCCACGAATGATCAGGATGAGCCCACCGAGTCTATATCACCTATCAGCGACGAGTCGGAGCTTTAATAAGTAACTTCTAAAGAAGATATACTTAATCATAATTATCTTCAATATTATATATACCTCGTAGAAGTAAAGATAACAAAGTAAGCCCTTTCTCTTTGTCCGTTTAATAGTTACGCAGAAGACTGTCTTAGTTTAATACTCTATTAACTTAACGTTAGTTATCGAGCGGGATAAAGGCTGCATAATACATAAGAGATTAGGTGATCCGAACTAAAATAGTATAATACGAATTTAATACTACATCATAGCTATTATAACCTGATCGTCTTGATCCCTGATAGTGACGTACCATCCCCAAAAATGTCGTGTGCTAAAGCTAAAAGAGAATGTCTCTTCTCGCTTGATAAGAGAACTCGCTGCCTGGCACCCCTTTTCTGGGAACTCTTGAACCCATAAATGGCTGCAGCAGACGTTTTATCCTGATCAGGATCTCTACGTATAAGGCTAGAAGGGTATATGTAGTTTGCCGAAGGTCCTGGTCTGCTCTCGAGGGGGCTGCTCTCTGGCTCTCCAAGGGGGAATGGCATCGGCGTTTCTGGTGCGAGGCTCTGGCCGGCGAGCGCTGGAGAGGTGGAGGGTGGCGAGCCTTTTGAAGAAGTTCTCGAATGGACTGATGGAGGGCTTGTAAAGTCGAGTGCCAAAAGATCACCTAGGCTGCTCGGCGTATCCGATCTCGATGTGGTAGATCTGTCTGGACTGGATTGATCGGTGGCTGAGTCCGTCCTCTCATGCGGGTTATCAGTCCAACCTTCAAGCTTGAAGTCGTCGGGTCCGCAGGTATAATGGGCATCCCACGTAGTTTGATCAAGAAGTATTCCAGGTCGAGATTCATAGGTGCTAACCTGGCCATTGGCTCGAATAACAGCCGCGACTTCGTACCCGTAGTACTTGTGACCCGTATTTGCCTTTTTGAAAATACCCCTTCGGGTATTCGCGATGCCGCGAGCCCGGTTTTTATTGGGTCTTGAGCGGCGAACCATTTTGTAGACAAAGTGAATGATGAACAAGCGTTTAACAAAATGTCACGTTGATATATGAACAAGGAAGAGTTGAGGGTCCTAAATTCAAAACTGTCGCATCATGGCGATCTTTGTGAATATAAACGGACGAAAACGCCGTCAAGCGTCCCCGGACTAGTCCATTTGCAAGCGCGCCGGATGGTCTAAAAGCGGACATGCGGTCGCAAGCGCCGGACTGTCTATTTCTAGGACTGCCAATGGTGTTGCCTCCGTGCCGTGCCCGCCCCACTTGTTGCCGTCAGGGCGCTTATCATAAGGCCGGTTCGGTCGGCCTCGCGGTATCTTAAGAATGGAAGACCCGACATCCAACTCCCAAGGTCTGAGCCTGTGACATGCCCGACCCAGCCCGTATTCTTGTGGTAAATCGTACAGCAATGGATAGCACCCAGTGGTATGCGGTTGCTCTTGGTGCGATTTTCTTCGTGTTGGTGGTCTCCAGACTGGAGAAGCTCGGCACCTCGTACGCCGGTTCTAGACTGCATATCCTTTTGCTCCGTCATCTTCAGCATCGTTATCTTCCCCAAAACTGGCTAGGTATAACTCGTCTTGAGGCAATCTTGTTGTCCGTTTACTTATCAGGCAACTTTCTGGCATTGTTATTATTCTACGGAGACATCCGAGACATCGAAAAGAGAGCAGCCATCCTAGCACTCACAAATCTCAGTCCACTGTTTTTCAGCGGCCAGACACATTTGATTGCTGATTGGCTTGGGCTATCCATGCCACTGTATCAGATCATGCACCGCTGCTTCGGTGGAACGGCCGCATTTCATGCGATCTTACATTCTATACTCACTCTTACTCTCCGCCCTCGCGCCGGCCGTATTCTTACTTCTGGTGCTTCCGTTCGTCCCCAAATCACCCCAAAGCCATTATTCATTCACTAAAGTTTTAGCAGGCAGGGGTGTGTGTGGCCCTTCTCTTCAGCCTGCCTGTGACCAAGTACCTCCTGATGAGGTTGGGAATTCGCACATCCAAGGGGACCCAACCCGTACTGCTACCTCGGATGCACACGATCATCGCACTAGGTGCTTTATCCAGTGCATTATGGCATGTCACCTTGCTTCCCCAGACCTCGCCAGCGACCAAAGGAAGTGTCCTATTCACTTGCAGCCTGTGGGCCATCTTGACCTTGGCCCGAGTTTTCAGGATCATGCATCTTGGGACATCTGCCAGGGTAGCTGCGCAGTCACAAAACGGAGACATGGTGCAGATTCAGGTTGATATCAAGCGCCGCATCCTTATCACGCCCGGGTCTTACTTCTATCTCTTCTGCTGGGGCACCCTCTGTGTCCATGACATATCTCAAGGTAAGCCTTTGATGGCTATACCAGCAGGCGACGATGTCGATGCGGCACTGAACGGCGCTCTGTCCTTAACTTTTATTGTACCGATCGGATCGAGCCCACGCTTGGTCAAACAGTTACGCAAAGGAAAGCGCTTGATTCTTGATGGCCCGTACGGTCAACCTCCGCCCCTGGGGTCCTTCGAAAATGTTATTCTGGCGGCTCAGGGCCCTGGTATCCTTACGGCCCTACCCATGGCTATGTTCATCGCCGCACGCAAGAGATGCGACAGCCTTAGTCAGTCTCGTCTGCTTCAGTTACAGGGAGGATCGAACATGCAAACCTCAGCAGATCCAGGATCAGAGACCAGACGGATGGATGAAATGCCTAGGCGGCTTTTTCGTGACCTCACGCGAAAAATCGACATCTACTGGATTCTGGATTCTAACTCCGATGAGAACTGGCTTGCAGCACAGATATCACGGTTGCAGATGCTGGATGCGGACAGAGTGAGTTCAAGTAAACCCCTCCTACAAATTGATGCTGATTGGAAGGCTCTCCTCTTTCTTTGGTGCTTTTACCCAAGCGCGAGAACCGCTGAAGTGCCGTTCCCTACCACGGACCACTTCCGGTGTTCTTACCCGTCGGATCCGCACCAGTTCAACGAACTGTTCCTGGAAGAAAAGGTGGAAGAAGAAGCCATGACAGCTGGCGATACGATTCTTATTGGTAAGAGCCCCATTGTACTACAATATTTTAGCTGACATGACTAGCCTGTGGCTCGACTGAGTTCACAGACGTTGCCCGAAAAAGTGTGCTGCGAGTATGGCAGAAGGGCTATCCCGTCCGGTTTGCCCGACTTCCACTGTAAAGTTAGTCTCGACGGAAATAGATGAGACCCAAATTAAGAGCAGGTCTCAAATAAGGTTTTCTGTATTATCAAATGCTAGTTTTAAGCAAGCGCAGACTGGAGCACAAGGAGGCCAAAGATAGACTTGCTTCAAACGAATACTGTCCACATTAATCTTTATGCACATATAATCTTTGGGTTTCCCGACAAGTCCTACTGTAATAACTTACTCCAAACCAAACATCGACGAATCTATATTCTTCTTTCACAGTTACTATCTATATCACTATAATGGCAGACCAAGAAATGAAAGATACAGCTGCTACCACCCCCGAAGCTGCCGCTGCTGAAGCCGCCGCCAAGGAAGCTGCCGCCGCTGAAGCTGCCGCCAAGGAAGCTGCCGCCAAGGAAGCTGCCGCCAAGGACGCTGCCGATCAGAAGAAGAAACGTATTAAACTAGAGGATGACGACGAAAACTTTGACCCTCTTCCTGAGACATCAAATAACCGTGGACTTTCGGAAGAAACTGACGGCTGGGAGTTTGGGGGGGACACGCTGAGGTTGCATGACGAACTCCCATATAACACACCAAAGGAAAAAACGGAGAATTACAATCACATAAAACTGACCCGCGATCCCGACACTGGTTCAGATCAGGGAATGAAGCCGATAAGAGGTAAAATTCTTGGCGTACTGAAGTTTCGAGGACTTTTGTTCGTGGCCCTCCCATCGCTAGAATCGGGAACAAAGAAACTAGCACGAGGTTGCCTCGTACATGGTGCAGACTACCCATTTGAGAAGGAAGCATTCCTCGCTGTGCACCCATTACCAATGTCTTCGAAAACCGTCACTGCACTACGGGGCACTGACTGGAAAAAGTTTCAACCTATTGCAACCGGAACCGACGGTAAAACCTGGTATATACTGGGCCGTCCGGAAAACGCGACGGAAAATGGCCTCTTTTCTCGATCGACCTTAGACACTGCATTTGGTCGAAATGCCACAGATATGATCATCAACGTGCAACGCAAAAGGGTTGGCCAGGCACTATCGACGCGGTCTCAAAGACTAAAAGTCGTGGAAGGAGGCGCGGAGTACGTCAAGGACGCGTTTGGCAAGTACGATTTAGGCATTCCAAACGATCTTCTCATGGTCTAGTTAACCCGTCGTGGGGTAGATGGAAGGGAGCGAGGGTTCGTGTCAACTTAACAGATCGCTCATGATTTAATATATTATATTGGTACTACTTCTCAAACTGTAGCGAACCCCAGCCGTGATAAGGTACAGTATTGATTCGATTGGACTACGTAAGAACTAGTTACAAATGCGTAGCTTCAACTGTGCTCCCGAGGGTCCCACTGCAGCCGATGCCAACGTCACTCTAGCGTGTCTAGCCCCACGAGCAGGCTGGTACGCTGCTAACTATAGCCGGCAGCCCGCAGAGCCCTTACGCGAGAAAGCCGAAATAATAACACTGCATGATTCAGGCCATTAGTGGGGCTTAACGCCTCTAATGATTATTCTCGGTACACATCCGGCGTCGTCTCCCACTCCGACCATTCAGCATGGAATTGGCCGAGAAGTCACGGCACAAGGCAATCAACAGCACGGAGCTGATAGGGAACAACCACGCCCTAGAAGACGATTTGAAATTCGGAGTACTACCAAACTATTCCATGAAGCTTATTCATAACGTCCGTGGGCCCGAACGTACAATCCAACTTAACAACAAACGCAAGTCGTTCTGGCTGAGTGATCTCTTGAAGATGCACCGTCTCTAAATACTCTGAGGTGGACAAGTCTAGGTATGGCAGCCTGAAAATAGATCCTCCATAACTCAACTCCCGATATACCGCCCCTGGCGCCATACGGTCACATTCTTCCGTCCAGGCCAGCGTGACGCGGTGCCAACCCTCCTGGCCCTGATCTTGTCCTTGGTCGCGCCATTGCGTAGGGCACATATCGATGATCGGGAGCCTTCCGGTGGTCACAGTCTGAGCCCAGACGAGTTCGATCCCGTTTTCGTTGGGCATATCGGTTCGCCTCCATAGTACTTGAGGGAGGAGCGGCTCTTTATACGCGACACTATGAGGGAGAGGAATCACATTGTTCTCGGTCCAGCCTACGTTCTCCTTGGCTTGCCGAGAGGCGCGTGACGGGCCCCAGATGACATCGCCTTCCCTTGTAACTAGAAAGTGTGCCCTTTCGTTGGCCTGCCGTCTCGTGTTGAACTCGCGGTCGACCCCGTACCGTACTCTAACCGCCAGCCACACCCGTAGCGTTGAGCGCCGCTTGCACCGGAGGGGGTCGCGAAGCCTGGCGAGCCATGCGTCCAGATCGCTGCCTACCAATAGAACTTTATGACCCTGCGAAACCATTTGATTGATCCAGTGGGAATGCTCAGGTATATCTCGCTGTAACTGGACGAACCTGGCTTTGATACCGGCCCAATCGGGCTTGTCAAAAAGACCGACAACAGCTAGAAGCACGGCCGCGTCCGAGCCGGACAAGTGCGCCAGTATGCCTCTCAGAACGGGGTAGCACCGTACACAGACATCTTCGAGCATGCTCCGCTTCTCCATATCATTTGAGTGGGCCATTTCGGGAGGATGGGTAGCCATGCTGATAGTCACTTCAGTTGCAGCCTGCAACCCGCACAGCAACTGCCAAAAGCCTGACACTAAGTACCGTCCTCCGCGTTCAATGTCCGAAAATAACCAGCGTATGCTAGGTGCAGTACCTAAGTTAGCCAGGTACTTTATTACAGCGGCCCGTAGCGGCGGCTACAATTAAGCTTACGTACTGTGGAGCAGGCGTGCAAATGCACGCCTGCCGTAGGTGGACTAGCGTAGGTGGACTAGCGTGCACGAGGCCCTTTAGTAAGCGATTGGCGATTCCTTCTCTTGCAACAACGACAATACTGACCCCTCCACGCCCTCCACGCCCTCCACGCCCTCCAGGTGAAGCGCTGGGAGAACCACCCACAATGGAGCCTACGGATACTGAGGGATCACCGTTCCTCGATGCGAACAGAAGGAGTCAAGTGATAGAATTCGTGCGATCCCTCCAAGCCTGTCACGACGAAGAGGAGAGATACAGCTTGTGTCTGGATAAGCGCGATCAATTGCTCAGAGACAAAGACGTCCTGGAAATCGAAATCTCAATCTACGAACCGACATTTTCCAGCTCGAGTACGTATAATACCGATAAGAACACCGATGTAATATGGCAAGACTTTACGCAAACCGCGAACAAGGGATCGAAGAGCCGAGAAAGGCTAGAAAACAGGCTACGAAGTGCAGCACAACATTGGGGGAATGATTTGGTTCAACACCTGGCCGTTGGGCAGCGAGGGATAAGTTTTGCCATCAAATTCGCCTCGGTGGCAAGACAGCACCGGGACTGGCAGAAAGAAGCATTGCCCAGGTTGCAGCAACTTGTCTTTCGACGTCTCCAGATATCCACGTTTCGGCGCAGCTACCCTTTCTCCATCGAACCGATCGATTTGGATAATGCGAGTGCATGGAAAAAGCAAGGCCCCTTCGTTAAGACGAAGGACCCCGATAAGCTGGAGCTTCCCTTCCGGGAAGTGAGTGCGGAAGAACTTCCAGTTGGTTACACCTTTGATCCTTATGGACTCATTGTCCCGGGAGACGCAGCCGTGCACCAGCCCATCCATTCTCGACATAGCATCCAATTTCTTTGCACGGCAAGCAGCCGCCCGAGCGGGGAGGCTACCCAGACCACGAAGGCGGGCGATACGGGCTCTCCGAGCAACACGCGCGGAAGCACCACAGATCATACGAACACAGACTGCAGTAGTATCGGAAGCGGCACCGGCCCAGACACTCGGGAAGGCACCGCCGAGACGACCCTGACCACAGAAAGTGGAGGAGAAACGAGCGGCGATGAGGCGGACGGTCAAGACCCAAATCGAAGTGGACTCACAGGCGCTTTGGGAACCAGTTCCGCCCCAGACCGTGTCACGCCACGGAAAAGTCTTCGCGACCGAACCGGACACAGCCAACCACACGCGCCCGAGACGAGGTCTTCCTTGTCCTCTACGGGAAGTAAGAGTGGCCTCAGAACGCCGCGGAAGAAGAGAGCTGCTTCTATCCTGACGAAGCACGAGATAGACACAGGACGACTGGAAACATTGGCCAACAGATTGTCCGCATTGGCAGGAAGCAGTACGTCGGCACTGTTGGGGAGTTCGGTGATTCCTTTGAAGCGACGGCGCGCCACTTCGCCGTCGCCAGCTATTCTGCAGCTCAACGTGCCGAGAGGACACCCGACCGTGGGTGCGGTGCATGGCGGCTATGATCCTGGCGCGCGTCCTGTGTGCGACTGGCAGCTCGATGAGGCGTATCGTGCTCAAGCCATCACGGAAATACGCCAAGATGCCCAGAAAGACTCGAGCAGCCGGGGCTCTCAAACTGCCAGATGCCTGCTTCCAATTCTGCAAAACTGCAAGCACCCTACTACCGACGACAAGCCGGCGACAGGCGACAAGGACGCGATGCCTGAGTTATATCTCTTGGATGGACACCAGGCCAAGACGCTTCTTGACAAGATCACTCCCGATATACCAATCATCACGGAGCGGCAGCAGCCCTTTCAGTGGGACGATCCAGCCAGGCCCATTCCCGAGTTTTTCGATTGGATGGAGGACCACGGCCGTATGGTGTCAGTACAGATACCCTCGCTACAAGCCAACGAAAGCTCGTGCGAGCCACGGAGTATACGGCAGGTTTACGAGCGATTTCTCTCCCCGGAAAGATCGGACGATCCGTGGAACGTTCTCGATTGCAGTTGTCCCGTGCCTTCTACACTGCCCGACTTCTTAACGGGGCGGAATTGCCAGCTACTGGCCCAAATACGCAGAGCAGTATTAGACACAAACGGAAACAGCGCCGGAAGGACGGTAGCAACTAGAGAAGAATGGGCAGAATGGAGAGACATCGAACGCTGGGCGCTCTTATCCGAGGGGGGACATTGCACAGCTGCCCATATGGATAGTCATGGTCTCGCTACCTGGATAACGATCCAAGAAGGCCATTTCGGTTTTGCATGGATGTCGCGCCCGACTACCAAGCAGCGTCAGGACTGGATGGACGACACCGAGTATTACGATCAGGAACAAAAATGGCGCTACTGGGTGCTCCAGCCCGGGCAGACCGTCTTCTTCCCTTCTGGTACGATCCACAGCGTATTCCGGATTCGGCAAACACAGACACTCGGGCTCGGGGGTCATATACTTCAATGGTCCGGCCTTAAGCAATGGATCGATGTGGTCCGCAAGCAGGCCGAGGCTCCGAACAGTACGAACGAGGATATGACGGATGCCTGCAAGTGGTTTCCGGTGATCGAGGATCTTGTTCGAAATCGATTGGAACGCGCCGACGCCCTGTATTAGCTTAACGCATGGGAGTGATTTGTTGATTGAGAAACAAAACGGTATTTTGTCAAGATGATTTACGAATGAGAATCACGACCCACTTTGGCAGGTGCAAGTAAACCCAGATAATTACGCATATCGCACATATTACCTTGCACATAAAGAATCATTCTGCAGTATGTACATCCTCAACTTCGAGCTTCACTAGGAAGGTCGGCGATGAAATTGATTAACTGGAGGAACCTGCCTTTTTCAAGGGGAGTCTCGATCGCACAGCTTGAGCCAGCCCGTTGATAAGCATCTCTGATCCTATACATATGCTCCCCGTGAACCTGGTGCAAGGCGAGAAGCACCATGTTTACGTACACTAGTCTCACCTTTCTTTTCCGGTAGGCTGTGCGATGCCGCCCATTTCCGGCCCTGTCCCCTTCGGCTGCAGGTGACCGTTGGATTTCTTGATATGGGAGCTACGCACCAGGCCACGCCTTTCCTGTCGGTGCCGTGCTATGGAGAAGATATGCCAACCCGCTCGAACAGTATTGCGAGTTCGATACAGCCCCTGCTCCTCATGGCTTTGAGGAGGCAGCAAATTTGAGCGATACCAGACCCTTTTCCCACCCAGCTCACCAATCGCTTTCTCAGAGAATTGGATGACGATAAAGGAATATGCAGATTGAGTTCTATGAGTTTCGGGACCATGTCTTCCTCCATGGGCTGTGCGACCTTGATATGCCCAACTCTGCTCATGTGTAAGAGCGTGACCAGGAAGGACGAGATCATTTATGTCGGTACAATAACTATTCCCTCGTTTGTATACTGCCCGTCCAGAAAGTCTAGAAGAAATATTAAGGAGACTTTCGAGGACCGCTCTAAGTCAATCCTCGGAGCACATCCTGCGGTCTTTGAGGCATTTTCGTGCGTTGATGGTAGAATATCATAGGCTTAATGATACGCCAGCTCTGCCACTGGTTGCACGGTTTCCGTAAAACCCTAAATCCAATCGCCCCGTTCATTCCCAGTCAAAATCACAATCCTCTTCTGAACAATCTCCTGGGGGTGAAAACATGTTGGTGTTAATATGCCGTTCTCTTTCGTCGGGCATGTGCTTTAGTTTCTGGGTGAGTCTTTCGTACCTCATCTGGCAAGCTATGTCTTCGAATTAGCTGATGAAGCTAAATCTAGGTCTTTTTCCTTACCTTTATCTGACCGGCGGGGAAATTACCAGCCACCAAGTCCCATCCCTGGAGTTCAGGGACTAATCTCAGCAATGTCTCGTCTTCCTCTGGAGTCCAAAGTCCGGCGACCTTTGTCCCCGCTGGCCTTTTCTGGAGGTGGTTCCATTTAGAAGCGCACTCTGTGGTGAGTATTAGCTTAATCCACGGCACGCAGGGTCGACCATCTTACCTATTGACGTTCGGCCGCCGCCGATTGCTTTGCTTACTTCCTTCCAATGCTTGCAATGCTCCTCCACTGCGATTGACAGCTGTTGAAGCTCCTTGTTCTCCCATTTTCGATATGGGATTGTTTTTCGTGATGCTTGCCCAATTTGTGCGAGCAAACGATCCCAGCGACTGCGACACGAACTTATAGATCGCGGCACTGTCCGTGACCCGAAAGCTTTCGAAATCTCGATAAATTTAATGCGGTCAGGACCATACTTTCCGCACTCATTGTGTAGTAGTTGGTCCTCCTCTTCAGTCCATGGAATTCTGCTCATCTCTCTGGGCGTTAGGAAAGCAGCTTTAATGAACAGCGTCAGGAGAGAAATGCGCGAAAGGGGAGGCCATGCTGCTTATTAAAACCCCCTTAGAAGCATCCTGGCGCTAAGCGAGCCTTAATATCATCGAGTGGGGGCAGGTATTGCGAGTCTCAGTTGGAAGGTCCAAGCCATGTAGTAAGAGCCCAAAAATAGCACCATTAAATACAAAGACCGGCGATGAACGGTGATGTTCCCCAAGTGTTACGTATCTACCTGAGCCTAGATCCAGGGGTGCTCAATGGCACCGAATAGGAAAGAGGATGGACAGGACTGGGGGTTGTCGGATTCAACGGCCTGATCATCCACCTTGAACTAGTTGCTTTTTCACCCATTAAGTAAAAGAAAATCACACGCAATCGGGTAATGCAACACTCGCGTACGCGCAGTAGTCATTGCTCCTGGCCAATATTTACAACGTCGTTATAGGTTCACACCCACAAGAAACACTTTTCGGGGCGGCCCCCGGGGGCGTTCTCGCTTTCCTGCAGTTGCCAACTGAGCTAGCCATGAACGTTCTCAGTTTATTGATTTACCTGGGTCAGCACTAATCGGGGGTATTGAGACCCTCCTTTAAACATACACCCTTGGGGAGATGAAGTACTACCTGCTGGTTGCATGCATAGGAGCTCTGGACTCGAGTCACCAGTGAAACAGGGGCATTGAGTACTATAGCCATACGCCTTCAAGTGAAGCATCCTTTTTCAAGCACTGAAAAATGGCCTTCAGCCTGAAGCTAGTGCACCCTGGCAGGGATATAATGCAAAAAATGGCTGAGACGCAATAGAACACTCCTCCCTCCCTCAGAAGATTGTAACTTTTACTCACTGACCTTACTGACTTCCACACGCTAATTAAGCCTAATAGTATGTACGGCTCCGTTCAGTCGAGGTCTAAGAAGAAAAAGGGGGCTGCACCAGGAGTCCCAAAGAGACCGGCGGGCTTTACTTTTAAGAAACCGCAGCTTAGGAAAACTGTAATTCCTTCTGGGTGTCAAGTAAAGCCAAATGAAAAATAGAAGGTGGTCTAGGGGTGGTTGGGTTCAAGGGCTTGTGTACTTTCCAATAGATGATGTGTAACATTTCCTTAACAATTATTTGGTCTTCCAGGCAATATGCGACGGCGTGATTATGATATATGATCGGGAACTGGTGTAGTTTCCTTAGGAGAGCATGTCACATTTTCCCATAGTGGCATAGCCACAGGTGTATGACTTAAACAGGTCAGCAATGGAATCCAAGATGTTGATGCCCCCCGACGGCAGCGACCTGCTAATTTGGATCTGGGGGTGCTACATTGACTCGCAAATTGACAACAAATATGGGGAAGCGGAAACCATACAATTATGTATCCCGGCAGTGGAAGTGACTGCTACAAGTACACACCTATATAGATACTCTTCGGGTGGCGTCATATAATGCCTGACAGGCTGGCAGCCAGTGAAGATAAGGGGACGGATGCTGGACACAAGCCCCAGTATGTTTCTATCTGTCGCTGTCATAGGTGCCCTCTCACCACGATGCGCCCCCGGTGCACATTATGCTGTTTCTAGACAAATGCCGGCGAAACATCACATCGACCGCAGGTGGACTCTGGAACTACTAGTATAAATTGAAGATTTTCCCCCTTCGCGTCGAAGTGTCTCGTTCGACCGTGGGTAATTCGTATCTCTCAAAAAGGGGGTGGACCTGTAGAATTGTAGGCGTACCTTCACCTTTAAGAGCCGAAGGTATTTTCGGGAGGAATGAGCGTGTTCAACGTATTCATCTAGCAATGGCATTGTCGATAGAGCACTGTGGACAAGCGAGAAAATAATTGGTAGTCCCTTGGCTACCGGAGCGCCGATGGATCGTCCTTATGGAGAACATTGGCAATTAAGTACCAGTGACTACCCGTAGTAGTGTATTCAGCATGTAGAGCGAAGGACTCTGACCTGAGAAGGTAGCCATCAAAGCTGATCATACAGCGAGCATGCCACTGTCGCTACTAATGCATCTGTGATAATCGGTTGGCTATCAGCTAGTCACTAGGGAAGGACTAGGGACACGCCGTAGTAATTTGAAGCCACGACACCGCATAGAGGTAGCTTACAGATTCATGCAGAAGGGAATAATAAGCGGAACTACCAAGTCCTACAGGGCTTAGGTACATAGCAAGCCCCATCTTCTGCGATTCTCAATAATATGGAACACAAGCCTAGAACGTCCAACCACCCGGTCCTCTTGCAACTACATATCTTTGGACACATTCGTGATACAAAAAGATACATTCATTGGCTGGATTGCAGCCCAATATCATTATGGACATCATCTTCATTCCGCCCCTCCTGAGGAACATCAAACGCGACCGGGAGAGAGGCGAGTGACCTGATATGCTGATCAAGCTGCCCTAGAAATTCCGGGTACCTGGCTATGTTGGCCGCCCTGAACTTTTCCAATAGGGGACGCTTTGTCGGGGGGCATAGGGATAAGGGATACACCTCAATGAGCCTGAGAATTTTGGTGAGTCTAGTTGATAACAGGAGGTACTTAGGGAGAACGAACATCTTAGCTGTGGTATAGTCGAAGTTAAATACTTCTATCTCATGGAAACCAATCGTGATGGCCGCCCGCATAGCTTGACGTATCAGATATCGAAGGTGATCATTCTTGTTGAACCAGTAAAGTTGATCATTACCTGGTTCTCGGACAACTTCTGGGTTGCTCTTCATAGTGGATAATAATTGATTGGTTCCATCGGCCTGGTATAGACACCAGAAGTCGATCCAGTGAACTTGTTGCAACGTGTGGCCAATAGTCATACAGCACGGTACCGGTTTTAATTCAGCTGTAATCCGTTCTCCAACTGCTGTATCAGTACAGTTTACTACCAAATCCCGCAGCTGTCTGTTGTTGAAAGAAGGACCAAGGATCTGGATGTATCTAGGTTTTGTCAGCACGGTCCACAATACTCACAAGCTCACTTACATGAGAACAAACCCATTAGCTTCATAATTCCAAGCCTGCACGATCCATGTGGATGACAATGGGTTGGGGGTAGAAGTATAGGTCTTGGAAACAGAAGTGGCAGCCTCATCAAATAAGTATTGTAGATACGCCGGAGGGTCCGCCCACCGCGCTCGTGCCGGCTCCGACTCCGACTTAGGGCTGTATAACCTCGGCGTTTCCGTAAGTATTCTTTGAGGTGGTCCATTGATGGAGACTAAAGAAAAAATGTCACACCAGAGAGTACATGATTGCTGTGGAGCTTGGTAAGACATGCTGTCGAAAGCTGGGACGAACTCTGAGGGACAACGGAGTCTGGCCTTGGGATTCTTGGCTGGGCGGCGACGGTCATATATAGACATTAGTTGGGTCCTGAATGTGACCATAATCATCTTGTGTAGGAAAGTATAGTGCAAGGTACTGCCAAGGGAAAAGTCATACCACATGAAGGGCCTAGAGGGACGCGGTATGCATGTAAGCGGTAGGAGGAGTTTTCCCCGAGTGTATGTCCTTGCTCCACGGCCAATATATGCGGCGAAAGCTATGACGTCTATGGAAAGAGCAGATGTATATCCTTGGGCTTGTAAGTATTCGGATCATTGTAACGCTACTGAGATACCTGAGATCAGCACTTTAGCCAGGGATAGGGCCATGCAGCAAGCCACAGCTCCTAAAACGATCCGGAAGTGACCTCACAGGGTGCCGATTGGGTAGGAGAGCGTGTTCGTATCTGCGAAATCTAATTACTGGCCAGAATCCGATAAAATCGGCAAACGAGTTACTACTCTGTTGGACTTATACCTTGTCGCCAGAGTTGAACACTTCTGGCAGCAATCGGGTAGTCTCGTTCGGCCTCGTCTCTGGTGCCCCCATCTCTATCCTAGCCACGCCCCGATACATTTCCATGATCTTGCCAACGGGTGCCCAACATCCGCAAAGTTTGTCCATAGTAGAATCAATCAACATCAAATCTTTAATAGCCAGGCCAACCGTATTTCTTGGTATATATGAGACCGTGAAATACAAGCAGAGTGACAAAGTAACGATCCATACTAATTTCCGAAGAGATTGAACAACAATGAGTTGCATGCTCGAATGAAGATAATTTCCCCTTGCCTGAGGCCAGACAGGCAACGGTGGAAGCTTCTCAGGAGTAGGCCGTTTAGGAGTGGGCTCCGCAGAAGCAGACTGGTTTGTTGCGTGTTGGTTCGCAGTGGGGGCTTCTTCATCGTAGAAACTGCCAAATTAGTCGTTATCTTAAATTTTGCGTCGATGTACTCACTATGAGCGATTGAAAATAGTCTTGATTATGAACCTGGCCTCGTTGCCTGTTAGTTCTCCAGACACCCGTGTTAATCTGATACGTATCGTGCGATGAAGCTACACTAGACCCAACTAGTCACCCGGTTTGACTGAGTAACTAAGTAGGCAAGAAGACGTCTGGTCAGTATGATCCCAATAAGGCTCTTAGAGGTGGTTCTTTATGAAAACCTAGGCGTCCTTGTCGTATCCTATCTCGAGGTCGTTTCTCAATCTGGCAAATTGTTGTAGGAAATGCCTACGCAGTATGGAATTAGGTAGTAGAGGTCCGAAAGCGGAGGGAACTTTAGCCTACTCTAGAAAGCTCATTGGTTCCCGCACAAAATACAGCCAGTACACACCGCTTTCCACTTTCAATGTGTGTCCTACTTGGAAACGACTCATCAGCATCATAACGTACATCACAATTACTTCTAAATCTTCCTTCAACCCACTACAATTCAACTGCTAGCACCATGTCAGATCAAGATGACTTGACACCTCGTGTGTTTCTTATACGCCATGGTAATTGTTGTTTTTGACCTTCAGTAATCGCTTGCTAACACGCTTTGGAATAGGAGAGACGGAATGGGCAAAGTCTGGTCGCTTCACTGGTACTACAGACATCGAGCTCAACCGGAAGGGCGCCGCGCAGGTCTCCCTTACAGCAGCGACTCTCGTGGGCGCTGGAAAGCTCCTTGATCCATCCCGCCTCGTGCATATATTTGTCAGCCCGAGGAGCAGGGCAAAGCAGACATTTGGTCTTTTGCTGCCGTGTTCGTCGGACCTCGTCGAAGCTGAGAAGGTTACTTTCACCGAGGACATAGCAGAATGGGACTATGGCGAGTATGAAGGACTCAAAGCTGAGCAGATCAGAGCATTAAGGAAGACGAGGGGAATGGACCTGGAGATGGAGTGGGATATTTGGAGAGATGGATGTGAGGGTGGAGAGTATGTTCCGTTTTCATTATCCGTCTTCTTGGTTAGTTATGGTTGATACTTTATTACTTACAGATTTCTCGAAGATGCGGGCAACAGGTCACTAAGCGGCTAGACGGGCTTATCTCGCAAATCCGAAAAATGCAGCGGCCATACATGAATGGAGAAAAGCCTGCTGATGTACTGCTCGTATGCTTCCTCTCCTATTTCCCCTACCTTCTCCTTCCATATCATCTTTCTTGGCACGCTGTCTCTTTCAACTGATGTATAAGAACCAGGTTGCCCACGGCCTTATCCTGCGCTGCTTTTTTAAGCGCTGGCTCGGTTTCTCTCTCGATTTCAGTCTTCCGATAATGTTGGGTCCCGGGGCGGTTGCGGTTCTCAGGTATGATTTTCCCAGCCAAAATGAGACATGACATTGACGTTAAATACGCGCCCCAAAGTTATAAAAATAACGATGCCGATGCACCGGCCTTCCACATTGGTATGGCTCTGCCCTCGAAGGAGGGTGATGCGTAGCTTAACAAGGATATGAGAGCACTCTTCCGCTTCTTTCGATCTAGCTCGTTTTCGGGCAACAGGATACATTTTTCCCTTCAAATTTTGGTTTGCTAGTGAACTGTCTTTTGATAAAGAAATAGAACACTAAATTAGCAACAGACACTACGTGTATTTTACCAACAGATAATCGTTTCTAACAATTGGCCGATACAGCCAGCAATTTACATTTAAAAATACTGATGCGCCAACTGTTTTGTTAATCTATTATTGTAGGAAAGTGTCTAATACAAACAGAATATATACCAATGCTTTGCATCTTTCGTTCTAAAATCGCCGAAGCTTTCTTTGCCCTACTCTCTGGATCCGAGACAGTGAATGCAAGTTCAACCCACTGTGCGCATAGTTGTCCACGGGGTCAAATCAGCGGAACAAAACTCTTCGAACGCCCAAGCTATATCCTCGTTGTAGTCCGTTCGACACTGCAAGGCCTTAGTACTTACAGCGACGCTGTCCCTGCTTGTGTTGAGACACTGCCTCAACATATAGGACGTCCCAAGGATTGACATCGTCTCCATATCCGCACTCTCGGCTATGATTTGCAGTAGCTGAGCCCCATCCAGGCCGCTGATACAGTATCTATCAACAAAGAGCTTCAGAACCATATGGTTGTTGGTAACGATGGCCGTTGTAAGCGGGGTATGTCCGTTTTTCGACAATTGGTTTATCTTAGCACCATGTTCAAGTAAGATATTCGCGCACTCGACGTTCGGCATGCCGGCCACTGTGTGCAGCGCCGTTCGACCCTCTGGATTGCACGCATCAATATCGGCGCCGTAGTGGAGAAGCAAACGCACCATACCAGTCAGGCCTCCAAAAGTGGCCGACGTGAGTGGGCTGCTACGATATAGGCCTTCCGGCATCTTGGGGTTAGGGTTTCCGCCAGCCGCGAGAATTATTTGGAGGGCTTTCTCATCATGGCTGTCGACTGCATGCAATACAGTGGTTCGACCCCTTTTATCCATCGTGTTTGGGTTGGAGCCGCGGTTGATCAAGAGTGACATGTCGTTCAGCTGAGCCCGGGCTGTAGCCCAGTCGAGTGCGGTACGGCCCAAAGCGTCTTTGGCATACACCGCACTCGGGTTTTCCGCCAGCTCTTCCTCGAGCTGTTTGGGGGATAAGCCAAGGATTATCATGTGGAGAGAGGTAAATTGCTGGTCTTCGACCCAGTTCCTGTTCTGATTCTCCGTAATACATCGGAGCGCCTCTATCTCCTTTTCGCTGCATTTCTTACGCAATCTGAAATCCCATACATGCTCATATGAACTGTCGTGATAGATTAGTGATTGAAATTGGCTTATATTATCTTAACACTTACTCTTCATCGACGTGTGCGGACTGGCTGAGCAGAAACTGTACAGTTTCGTATTGGTGCATCCCTCCATAAAGCGACCACTAAACAATATTTCCAGTGAGACGTATTCTGTTAAGGGGGGGGGGGGGGGGGGGGGGGGGGGGGGGTGGTCAAACCTACTCTTATCAAACCAAACCCTCGAGAATCGCTCACGTCCCTTGGAGATGCAAGCCCTCGATCAAATAGGTACTTGAGACCGTTGGTGTTTCCATTCATCGCGAATTTAATAGACAATGCCGTATCCGGAACCCTTATGGAAAGCTGTAATTGGAGTCCCGGGCTGGGGATGTTATAACTTTGCCATGCTGAGTCGTCGATATTTTTCAAAAGATAATCAGAGGAAGTAAACAGAGGCACAGAGTCGTCAATGAAAGCCACCGGCAACATCTTGGACTTTTGGATCATACTTTTCCGTGCGGAAGTACTCCCGGGTGCTTTGGATATTACCGTTGGGAACGATAGGGGTGCGCTTGGGGGTGTTAGCTGGCTTGGTTCTGAAGAATTGGCATGTGTTGGGCTGCAAGGAGATTTCGGCTTCGCCGCCAAGCCACTTTGACTATATCCATATTCTGTTTATTATATCAGTATATGAGGTAATCATCCAAATACAGCATAAAGACATACCATCTCTATCGTTTCCGCGCTTCCGCTTCCTGACGTGACTTGGAGTGCTGTCTGAGATTTTTCCAAGCCACAAACTTTCCAAATCTGGTGTCATATCGCGGTTTGCAACAAGATATTGTTGGCTGTGGTATGCCCATTCAAGGATCCTGTTTATTGTTTGAAGATCGACATTTTCATGATGTAGAATCGCGTTGATTAATGCGACAAGACCGCTCTCAGCCGGCTTCAAGACCTTATCAGCAGGTTCAATGTTGAGATATGATGTCGACAACTCGTTGGCGCAGGAAATAGTAGATGCGCCGTTTCCCACGTTTGGTGGCAATGCTTCGCGCATGTATGATTCTCGAAGTGACGCAGCGCTCGAAATTGGGTCGAAGTTGATGCCATATTCTCCATCTCCATATCCATAATCCAGGAACTTCTCACTGTAGCGAATCGCGGCCGGGGTGGAAGCAGAAAGTGAAAAACCCTGGTCATCACTATAGTCGCTCCCCATGTCCATAATATCATCTTCAGTGACATGAGGGATAAGAGTTGCTCTCGTACGCTCATGTAGTGTTAAGTTATGCGCTGATGACGAGGCCACTAATCTTGGTGATGGTGAAGCACACGTCCTTGGGGCCTCAGAAGGGGATTCACATCGTGATGAAACTGACGGTGTCCATGAGGGTTGTGACGGTGTCTCCATACATGGGGACTGTGATGCTTGCGAAAAATGTGAGGGCGCCGTCGATGCCAACATAGCTGTCAGCGCCGGATTAACTTGCACAGGAACCTGTGCAGGCAGGCTGTGGTGTACCATCGACAGGTCATCGGTAGGCAGAAGCTTGCAGCTTTCACCTGTGGCAAGGTTTTCTGGCTTGCAGCTGTCACTTATAACATCTCTGCACCCAGTCTGGTCGGCGCCTGGACTGTGTATCATCGTTAATAGCTGTACACTGGAGCTTCCTTCCATGTCCTTCACATCAGCTGTATCAACATTTTCGGGTCTAGCCATCCCTACTAGTAGTGGGGAAGCTTCTGATATGCTTCTTCGTGGCTCAATACTAGTGACGACTCCATGCTGCGGTGTTTTGAGTTTCTGTTGGAGGGGCGGTAATATAATGCCTTCAAGGAATTCCTTGTACTTCAGAGTCTCTAGCTTATCGGCTAAGGGTGAGCCTCGAGCTTGGAGTCTAGCTATTCTGCCTTGTTCATTGTCAATTAATTGTAAACATAGATGTAAAGATGTAGCCACTTACCAATAAGCTCTTCGGCGTCCAACGCTAGGTTGAGGTTGTCTCTAATGTGTTTGCGTAATATCTGTTCGTCGAACTTCCAGCCGAGATCATGTCCACCATCAATTCTTTCAACGAATCCTTGAATATCTTGGAGAATCTTCTCAGCGAACCCAAGGACGTAGACTCCGCAGCCGGAACTATTCTGTTGTTGGGGAACTTCAACTTGTTTTTGCTGCACCGTCCATCCATCTCCAAGGACTTTGAGGTGCTCTGTCCAGTTTCTGAAGGAGTTGCTATGCATTGATGGGCCTAAAGAATCGAGAAAACAGACAGCCCGTTCATGTTGGTTGGTAGCGGGAAAATATCGCTTGTACATGAATAGGAGGTACCAGTGAGAGTTCTCGTTGATGGGCATCAGAACAAACTCCGATTCCAGGGGACAATTGCCATGCTCGAACCGCCACTTGATATTGGGATTGAACCGCTCAAGGAAATGACTGTTGATGAAACAGACGTCATGGTGTTTGGTGAGGAGGCGCATATACCCGTTGATTATCGTATCGTTGAGCCAACCCTTTTCGTCAAGCCGATGTATAGAAGATGGTAAGTCACTCAGCCAGGCCGGCTTTAGTGTTGATGGAGCCACTAGAAGTGGAGAAGACGGGCAGAAGTTATTGTTGATTGTCTCGACTGTTAGGGATTTATCGTTCTCGAGGGTCTTCATCTGGGAAAGTGAAACAGATGATAAAGGCGGTCCTGCTGAGCACGAGTATGGAACTGCAGCTGGATTAATCGTGCACAAGTTTCCATCCTGACGTGAAGAGTCCTCAGGTTCTTCAGGAAGACTACTGGCGCAGTATGCTGACAAAGGCCGGGGGATTGACGTTGATCTCGGGGGTGTAAACAGCGGTGAAGATGGTGAAAGTAGCGACGCAATCGTTATCGCGGGATTGCGGGCGGCCGGGGTGTCATGATTACCTATGCACACGCCATCATAGTCATTGTTCTGGGAAGCTGACGCTGTCGAGTTGGGTTCTAGATAGGGTGGCGGAGGCGAACTAGATATGGCTGTGGCGGTGTTGGCTTCGGAGGGAATTTCGGTATTTGAAAGTGAAGATGGCAATGATTGTGAGGTAGAAGGAGGCGGTGATGTCGATAGCCTGAGTGAATGAACTACGTTATGTCCAGTTGATTGAGCCGAGGATGTCGCAGTTGGTCCGTTCGCCGGAGAATACATGTACTCCCTTCCATTGTCAACTAGCTGCGGAGCGGGTGATAATGGTGATGGTTGCGATGATGGCGTCACTAGTAGGCATGATGAAGATCGCTGGGAGATGGTCGTAATCCGTTCTCGGACGTTAGTTGTCGAGGTATTGGTGTTATCGTGGGTCAGTATTGGCGAGATCGGTTCGATGGACTTGACGATAGTCTGTGCTTTCGATGACAACGTCGGTATAAGTGTTGACCCATCGTAGTGATTTGAAGTTTGAGAAGACGGCAGGGGCGAAGGTGTAAGTTCCTTTGCGAACTTATTTCGAACAATAAGGCCGTAGCGGTCCGTACCACAACCATGGGGTAGAGCTGAAGGGTTCTCGATTTGCCCATCGTAATGAATGGCAAATTTCAAAACCCAATCTGTAATTGTATTCACGCAGTTCTCAACTTCTCTCGACCGTTTGTGTTTGTGTGATTTCTGGTCGATCGATATATTAAATAGCACAACGGCCTCCTGCCAATTATGACGGGCTGCGATTCGGCGGAGTTGATCCAAATATGATCTGCCTTTTGAGGAAAAGTCGTAATGTTGGACGATCTCTGAGCCCCAACGCCGGGTGATGGTGACAAGGCTGGCAAGGCGTTTTCGGTGTTCCTGGATTTTAAACCTCTTACCGCAGTGGTGACCCTCTAAATCGAATACAAGCGCGTAACAGGCATATATCAAGTTACGCTTGCTGTCTTCTCCTACCAAATTTGCAACTGTTTGTTCATAGTGTTGCCTCTTTTTCTTTGGGCTGAGCGTCTTTCCCGTTGCGTAGCAATCCCGAACTTTCTCAGCGTCTTCCGTGGGAAGGATAGAAAGGATCGTTTCAAGGTTGGCCTCTATCTCTGCAGCCATTTTCGGCGGCGCAGAGTCAGTCTCACAAAAACCTAATCGAATGATATATGTCGTGACGACTCGAAGTGTTAGGAAGGATATTCGAAGGGGAAGAAATAATTAGGTACTGCGAAAGGCAGGTCTACCCTTCGTAAGCACAAGGTACTTGCTTGAGCAATGTTGGAAAAGTAACGGATGGGTGAACTAAATAGCATTGTCGACGTAGCTAAGACCAAAATACACCCATCCATTACTTTTGAATGGAACATCAATAAAGTACCTCGTGCCGCTCCAATTTTTGAGCGGGGAAGGACACAATGCTGCTTCATTGGCCAGGCTGGTTTTAGGTGAGCTGAAGTAAGCCGAAACAGTGAGACAATGGCGTGCTGGCAAATCGTCAACCATGATGATCTGCAGTGCCCCTCGTTTCTGTTAATGTAGTTTGATACATCATTTATGACACGTAGTTTATAACGAAACGCACCGCCACGCCCAATTACAAAATTCCCACCCCCTGTAGGGATTGTACACTGGTTGTCCTTCCTAATGACGAGGTAGCTATTTTACTATGCTGCTCGGCATTCTCTGCTATCCGTGGTTAAGGGTTAGGCTTTGCGAGCGAAGAGGCGCTGCTACCACTCAAAGTATTTAGCCGCCATGATCCAGAAACCGTTTCTTATCTTACAGTATGTATATTCTCAGCTTCCTCTATACATTACTAAAGGTCACTGAGCGTGAACTGGTATAAGTAAGATGGCGCATTCCCATTCACTTGCATTATGTAAGTCGACCAAGATGGATGGTTTGGCCATAAAGAAGCGAAGAGATACAACAAATGTTTACACTACCACATAAATTCCTGAGCAGCACGCGAAATGATAGAAGAAATTCTCACACAAGACAGCGTGCACTGGTTCGCTTAGCCCCCAGGACAGGGGGGGAAGTCACATAAGTATGTTCGTATGCGAGCTATTCCAGCGGAATGCATGCATTTGCTCATATGAAAATTGGCTAATAGCTCCCTGTAAGCAGTACTGCTGTCCCTATTGTTTGATGTCTGGGGAAAAATCAATACATTTACTCAGATATGGGAATTTTCAACATGATCACATCCTTATGCAAGCCATCACATCCCAGAATATGCTACAATTGAATACCCTCATCTATAGCAATGCTGATAGGTCCTTGATTCAAGAAGATCCTCGATGGAATGCAGTTGAATCAATCTCTATGTGGTTGGCGGTTTATGATGCTTCCCCTAAGTATCTACACCAGAACTAACCTTTCTCAGTCCCTTACAAACACTATGGTTACAAAACATAACTAGGATGCTCTATCCTGCCCCTGAAGAGCATCACAGCGACCAGTCCCAAAGTACCATGACTTGCAGATCAATTTCCTGCAGCAGTCTTGAGAGGGAGAACTTGATAACCAATCATATACCTATATATAAAGGGGCCCGGTACAAGACCCAAAGGCGCAAGCTGTAGCCGGCGATTGGTGTTGCTGTAAAGTATTTCGGACGGCAATGGCTGTTCCTTGAGCTCAGCAATCTGATTCTTCAAGGCAGCGATATCATGCTCCAAGAAAACGCTATACTCTTCCGCTGAGTCATCGAAAGGATACTGACACTGAACGGCTATCTTGAAGGTTGAGTAATCAAGTCCGGAGTCAACCATCTGACGTCTTGTTTCCTAGAAGGGCCATTTCGAAATGAACACCGCCAAGTCTATCCCAACCCATGCACAGGAGGAGGGGGAGGGGCGACTTTCCCCTGTACACTTTGCATCCTGGCGAACCCCAACTACTTACAGGGGCGGCATCTTTGCTTATATTCCACTTTCCCCGGTGTTAGTGCAGCGCGCCTCGACCGCACACAGAGCTGGTTGGCATACGAGCTAGCTCTTCTCGGATAAGAAGTTATCCATCTCTTGCTTTTATCTCCCCCTGATCAGGTCACCAACGACAGGAGCTCTAGGATCAATGGTTCTGTCACGTCGTGCAACCTAACATAAGCCCCAGTCATTCCCATGACGGCATGCCGTGGAGTATCTCTGCATATAAACCAGCTCCCTTAGCTGCAACCATCACCATGCTTTCGTTCTTGGAGGTCTGACACACTATCGGGAGATGTGTGGCGGATGTAGTTCCCCAACCAATACATATTGGTTGAACTGAGGATGTTTCTTTTCCCAGCATGCTTTCCGGGACCAAGCAAGCCGTATCGCATTTTTCGGGTGGTGACCTAGGGCACCTTCATCCCACCACTGCAAGTTTACATATGCCAACTGACCGGTAATGATAATCTGAATGAACCAATCACCACTAAACTCGAGGCTCACTACGCAAACCACTACACCAACACACTATTAATCTTCACTATGTGCTATCGAATACTTTGGACAGTATCAAGTGGCTATGCTCGCAGTTGTTAGAAATCTATACGTGGCTTGCCTGTGGTAGAAGCTTTGGAGATATTGAGGGTGGCTTCGGGTGTTGATGGGGAAACTACCGTCTTATTTATAAGTCTCGATGTGTAAGATAGAAACGCACTCATCTGCTGGCCTGCCATGATGCTATTTTGTGATTATTTCGGCTGGAAGAGGTTCTGGGCTTGCAAGGATGTCTCGACTCCACCCCTGGCTGAGTTGCTCAGCTCAGTTGTAGTGTATGTATCAGTCTTGGCGCTATGCTTCGATGCCTTCCAAACATATATTCCTCCTCCTCCTCCCCCCGAGTAGTCTAATATTTGGACACCTCTTCCCCCACACCATTCACACTGCTTAGCTACTGGATCACAAGCCATTACTACCGTCGGACTCAACTTACCCGCAGCCCTCATGGCTATCCACGGCGGCCCCGGCTTCGATATGACCCAAGGGTTCGGCACAAATCCATATAGTAATGCTCCCGATCCTGGCAGAATCAAACCTCCCGAATGCTGTCAAAATATATTTTATGGGCATTCTCGCCTAACACGGCACATGAAGACTGAAAAGCATACCCGTAATTCACACCCAACTACGCGGAAAGCTGGTGCTCACTCCACCCCTGAGCTTCCTTATCTCAAGAGACAACGCGCACCAGTAGCATGCAGTACCTACTCCTAGAAAAGATTTCCCCAACTATAGAAATTTCCTACCACCCCCAAAAGTGCTTTGCAGACAGCATAAACGAAGATGCACCCGAAATGATGGCAGTGAAGAATGCAATAATTGCATCAATTTTGAACGAAACTGCGAATTCCCCGATCCTCGTGCATACCCGAGTGCGGCGACTTCTCGCCAGTCGTCTCTCACTGTCTGGTATGACATTTTCGTTTTGGTCTCCATCGACGGGTCCCGTCAATCAGTATCATCACTGAGAGAATCACCGTGGAGTTACACACCTACGTCTGAGCGGAACCGGGAGACAACGCCGTGGACTAGCTTTGAGGCGTATCGGCAATATGTACAGGATGAGGCTCTCGCTCCTCTCAGACCCAACGCTTCCAGCTCCCAGCCATATACGAACAAAGTCCAAGCTTGGAATTATGAGGCTACTGACTTCGTCATTATGTAAGTGAGTTCGTGCGTATCGTGGCCCGTACTTACATATCCAGATATGTCGAGTTCCTCGGTCCATCTATCGCGATCCGTAGAAAACCCCGAGAGGTGGTATCGGAATCCAATCCCCAAACAATACACCACTTGATCGAAACTAAACTTGCACCACAACCCTGCTATATCACGATCGGTAGGACGTTACCAAAGGCTCACTAGATTGACTACTTTTATCTCTACCAGGCCAATGGAACCACTCAGGCATGCACAACTCTATGTCAGAAACCAGTCATTGGCCTCGTGACACAACCAAGCGTTTGGATCAATGAAGATGAATACGGCCGATATGTATTGCGCCAGGCTAGTCAACCGGCGGCGATCGGTATGCATCAAAAAGAAATATTCAGCTATGACAGCACCCAGACAACACTGTATGCCTTCCCTACCTCGCGTCATACACTATGCTTACCAAAAGGCAGGCTCTTTGAGGTGTTTCCCCCGTCTAGACTCCTTCCAACAAGCCCGGGACTAGCAAAATGGTTCGCGTGCCAAAACTCGAACTTCCTACAGCGAGTTGGTCAGCAGATGGTGCAACTCGTCCATTTCCAGTAGCACAAACGTGATCTCAATAAATTGTAGTTGCCAGTCGTCCGTGGGGATTAGGCGTTCCAGATTGAAATCGATGCTGGGAATCGCAGAAAGTGGAGCTTTCTTGTGGTTGCGATGGAGCTCGTCCGTGTAGTTTAGGCCCTGAAGGACATGGTAGTTCCACGTATTCCGGCATAAATGCATGAATCCACAAAATGCACGCTGTACGTGGCCAATGGTATAAGCATATTGATCAGTAAGCTATTGTAAGACCAGAACATCATCAGGCAATCCTTCAGGATCCTTTACTGAAGCTCGGAGGAACACAAGATAATGCTAGCTTGAAATGTTATTAATGGAAATAATATGTACAAGTACCTCATCTCGATAGATGTATATCACCTCATATGTAAAGCTTACATGATGATGATGTCTTTATGGAAGCCATTGCAGCCAGGATTGAAGTTCCTCACATCCGGAACAGCATGCAGTGGGATGCGTACATTGGTTTACATGAAGATTCACTTAGACCTATCCGAGGCAAAAAGAACATCTGTAGAAATGGCCAGAAATAAATACGCCCAATTTTGACCCTCTTATGCAAGCGATTGGGATTACAACTGGCCTAGGAGACGGCGTCCAAGGTGATGTGCAACACTGATATGACCCATAAAGAATAGACCAACGGCTAAGCTAGTCGACATACCGCAGGCGACTCTTGGGATACATATATCTGACTATGGGATTGGCAAGGTATCTCACTTTGGGCTCCCTGACCGGCACCACAAGGGGCTGGCGTCTCCATCTGCCATATCATATTAAAGAACTATAATCATTCCACGCTCTTGAATCTACCCTGATCAGTGTGGGATAAACTTCGTCATGCAAGCCATTGCAGGAGAGGCTGCAGCTCAGCGAACCCCAAACTTCATGCAACGGTTCGCTGTGTACCCTTGACCATAAGAGACCAATACGATTAATGGTCCTATTATTGGCCTTAATAGGTCGGATGATGGCCATGGATCAATACATACCGTCCTTATGCAAGCCATTGGGGAATGCAGCCCGGGAGTCAACCCGTTCCCAGACCAAGGGTGAGGAATACTTCGCTTGAAAAGAGTTACATGGGGACTCGAACAAGTATAAGTCTCTCCCCATTTCTGCTCTCGGGAAGCGCTGGGCCATAGTCTGTTCAATTTCTCAGACATTCGCTGAATATTGTTCAAATCTGCATCGGCTCCCAGAAGATCAAGCATTCCTTATCAACACACACCCAGCAAGTATTACTTACCTCCAAATACCTCATCAGGTCATCACTAACCAAGAAATAAGATAGAAATTCTGCCCTCCGACCGATCCGTCTCACTTGCCAAACATCATGCCAGACAACAACGAAGATCATAAGACGGAGGAGAATCCAAAGGCAGAGAACCACGTGAATGGCGATGATAAGCCAAAAAAACCGCAGGAAAATCAAGGCACGACGGAAGACTTTGCGGTCGATGTAGACGAAGTCATGGACAAAGATCGTGGTCATACGGGTCCGTTGTAGCCACAAGTTGGCTTTAATCGATGGCAAGTTGGCTATGGGGGCAACCCAATCCTGTGTAGCAGTTGTATGGACAATTGCATCCTATTGACCCTGCAAGGCGTAGCGGCGAAACCTTTTTCCGTTGCAACCTACGAATGAGATAATTGCCGTTGCCTCATTAATGCCTAAATATTGCCTTACATTCTGAACTTCCACCTTAAAAGCCCGTGATCACCCGTTCTACAAATACCCAGAGCTTTAACTTTTTGTCTTCGTTACAACACGGTTTGGTAGCGGAAGTATGAAATCCTTCATTCCATCAGATGAGCTACTCGAACGTCTCCAGAAGATTGCTTTCTTCGACATCAGCCCAAATGCAATTCAGAAAGTGGAATTCGACGACCCAGAGAAACAGGAGTGGAACGACATATATCGAGTGACTTGGTCAGCAGAGTTCCAGGGTTTCGTTCAAGAGACCACCAGAAAGGCTATGGATGAAGCAGTACGAACCCATTCTTACCCCATTCTGCACTACTGACTTAGAAAGAAATCGCAGATTAAGGAAACAAGCCCGACTTCCATCGGGTGGGCTTCAAACACATATCAACTTCATAAAGGGGCTTTCACCTCGAAAAACAGAGTCACTCTCATTGTTCCACTCATAAAGCCCTCAGACGTATCTGCGCAAATCCTTTTCAAGGCGGAGAAGGACCCTGTGGTTTGGGAGCCTAAGCTATATCTACTTGACCGGGAAGATGGATTTCGCCTGATGAACGGTAGTCTTCTCTATATCGCGAGTGGTTCTTATGAAGAGAAAGAGATTAGAAAATAAAGCTACCACATATTGTCTATTGCAAATGAGATTCCACTCTCGTCTATATCGGCTGCGAAGTCCCACCTAAAACCATCATTCCCCTCTGGCACTAAAGACAGTGCTGAGGCATCATGGAACATGTTGGGAATTGGACCAAAATCTATATCAGAGCTGTGCGCAGGCTGTATTACAGGTACGAACGCCATGTTGTTGACATCCGTGATTAAGGCGCGGGTATTCGCAGAGACTGCCACGCCACTAACGTGCCCGCTGCTGGCTCGATAGATGTCGCTTTCTGCACCAGTTTGTCCTTGGAGGGTGGTAGGCGCCCGCGTGGTTGACTGGCTCGTATTCTCACCTCGCTTGCGTTTTTTGGAGCTGGGGTATATTGCTGTCTGCGCAGCAACGAACCAACATCGCGTTTCTTCGGTCCAGGTCAGAGAACCAAGACCCTGCGGTTGGAATTGTGTGAGCGGAATCATTTGGAATTGTCCGACGCCTATGCTGGGATCGTGGCCCGACAGCCTTTCAAGGCCCAAATCTTGACACAAATCCGTATAACTATCACAAGATATGAGCCATGTATCCAAAATGAGTGAATGATGGAGACTACTCACTTTCTGCCCAGGAGTCGGTGCAACACGGCAGCTGGATTGAATAAATGCAAACTCTCAGGGACGTGAATGTCCTTTGTGAAAATGCCATCGCAAACTTGTTTCACAATGATAGATGCGTCGACATCCGCCCACACTTTTGCAGCACTCCATCGAAAGCCGACCACTACCCTTATTAGCGCCATCTTATCTGCGAAATAGGTAGTACTAACCACTGTATGCAGAGTTAACGAGGAGACCCAGAGGTCCTACCACCTCGGCGGCGGCATTGACCAGCTTGTTGATCATCATCGCCGATCTCTCACTCCGCAGTCTTTCTTCTACATTGGGCGCTGCCTGATGTTCTTTCCTTTGCAGGACCCAAAGACATCGAACAAGGTGATCCAAGATCCAGTCTTCCATCATGGCCAGCTTTTTGCTTTCTGTTTTTATGCGCGAAATCGCGTGTATCGCTGTTTCCAGATTGTTTTGCCTGCTCGGGAGGCTGGGCCGGTCACCCGCAAGACCTTCACAGTAGTTGCGCCGAGCGAGTTTTATCATGCCCTTCTCGAACTTTTGAATTGCAGAGAAGGCAAAAGATGCAGAAGTATCACCTCTGAGATCGTTCACGATGACATATGGACGTTGCAAATCGTGCTGATCGCCGGCGTTGGTGGTGGTCGCGCATTCACTTTCGATCGATGCCGTATCATCTCGCAATGGCTCGTCTACAACAAAGGACTCGCCGACATCCTCCCCGGGAAGAATATATTCAATTTCATTTCGTCTCTGTCGACACTCCGAGTCAGAATTTGGACCAGGGTCTCTGCGTTGGTGCCTGTCTCATTCAGTAACGCCCTCTTTATTTTTATTCTTTTGGCCCAGTACTCACCCAGCATTAATCCATTCGCCCGATTCGAAATGTGCATTGTAGAATTTCCGAATGGTCTTTTCCTCGTTTTTTGGAGCCTCATCGCAGCACGGTCGACTCCATGAATCGCAGAGTGTAAGCTCGTCTCCTCGAACCTCTGGTACGCACGCAGGGCGTACGTGAATGACAACTATCACCCAGTGATGCTGTGACGGCAAGAGAAAGTAAAACCAGCTCTCCGGGGTTTCTATTATGACTGTTGTCACCTGTTTCTCTAACAAGAGAGTATGTGATACGGCCATTGTATTTGCTTGACTGGGCTTGCATTTGGGCATTCGAGGACAGAGAAAGAGAGAGAGGATGGCTATACCCGCATACCAACAATTGAATTCAGGAGACCCGGGTTGTCACTGACCCCTGTCGACTTTTTTCGAAAAAGGTTGACCAGGGCCAACCGTTTGGCCGCATTCTTCCATAAAGCAATTCGCCAACCACAGCAACCCGAGCCCACCTACATTGGACGACAGGGATCATCGTTCCTATCATCGAGCCGACACTATATGCAGCCACTCAGTCGATTCTCATTTCCATTTCCTGTTGGTGGATATTAGTACAGGATTCAGCAGGTGATAAATGGTGTCTCTGATCTTGATATAAGCCCCAGAGCCTTCCTGCGAGTCTGCAACGACGTACTGTGCTACTGGGTACCCTATTCGCCTGCCTACCCCCTTTCTTGGATCTCAACTATGGATGATGCGCTACGCAGCCCTGCTTTAGCACTTGGCCTCTTGCTGGCGGTCGTGCTTCTCCATGCTGGTTGCCTTCTTCGGCTTTGGTTGGCTCGTCGACATTCTCTCCAACCTCCCAAGGAGCACGGGGCGCAGCGCTTCCTTTTCATTATTGGTTGCGTCTTAAACCTGATCTACCTCGTTGCAGGCTGCCTCCTCTTTTGGCGGGCGGTCCAGAGCGACGTCGTATTGACCGGGCGGCTTTGGAAATGGGCTGTCTGCGCCATCCTGTTCGATGTAAGCGGCTCGATCCTTCCCTTTGAACAGGCTGACATTCACAGTCCGCATACGTTTTGCAGTTTCCGGCAAGTCCAGTAGTCTATCGATTCGTTCGCGCTCTCCACCGCAAGAGCCGACCCGACCTTTGGCTCATTATTTGCCCCGTCGGCCTAGAGCTCCTCTTCCTCATTCTGCCATTTCTTTTTGACCAAAGGGTCCATGTCGTTGCAACCGCTTGGCATGGTGTCTGGACAGGGTTATGGTCCTGGGACCGGGTACGACTCTTGGTCATCGCCCTCCAATTTATCGGCACTGTTGGACTCGGTCTGGAGTACCACTTCACATTCTTAATTGTACGTTTACTCACGCCTAGGAAGAAACGGTCTGACAATGTAGGCATTGATCGTATCTTTCTTACTTGTCTTCCTCCTCCAACGAACATCGGCGGTAAGCTTTCGGAACATCGGCTCCTCGTGGCAACTGAACCAAGGAGACAACGGCCCCAAACCTGCCGTCAAGCGTGTCCATCCATGGAAGAAGAAATGTATCGGCCTTATCGGCCCAGGAGGTTGTGGGAAGACAACTCTTCTAGATAATCACATTCAAAGTCCAACAGTATGTACAATGTCGTCCATTGTGGCCGTGACTAATGTGCTTTACAGTCTCCTGATGACCAAGGCACCATAGAAGACATGGTGCCTGTTACCTGTATGATAGATGGGACAACAGAGCAGATAGATGTTCTCGACACGGGAGACTGGAACATCTTTTGCATGGTAGATCAGTGGGTAAGAACGGCTGACATTTGCATCATACCGTTCTATGACGAAGTGTCCTTCAAAGCTATTCAGGACTCGGACATACCCCAAGGATCTGAGCAGAAGGTCATCATTTTGTTTGCGCTACGAAACAGCACGGCTAAGGAAACAAAGGTGGAAGATGAGACAGCATTGGAACTCGCACGGAAGTACGGTTTGGTGTATCAGCACGAGGTAGACGACCCTCTACTCACGCAAGCACTGGCGGTGTTGAACACCAAAATGGCGAATCAGCCTGGGCGATCAGTTTGAGGATGGGCACTTGAAGAAGTTGGCAGAAGAAACTGTGCGTATGAATATTAGAATGGAGACAACTATTCCGTTCCATGTCGTTGGACTCCTTGGTGAATCAACAGAGAATATACCCGCCTTGAAATTGCCCCTTATCAACTACCTGGATCTCGACTCGCTGTCTTTAGACAACCGACATGTGAAACGTATCTCATGTCGTCAACCAAACAGCGGGAGTGAGCTCTTCCAAAGGGCTGAGAACAGGAGGCGCCTCCCCCCTCCAATTAGAGAAACAGAAACCAACCGCTAGCTGTACGAAACGCGCCGACTTTGCCATGACCAAAAGGAGGTTGGCAAGTGATAAGTTGGGCGGCAGACAACCTGTGGTGGCTGTTGGGATCATTGATAACCCTTGTACTCTCGCCAGCACCCCCAGCATAAAAGTCACAGAGGGGTTTCGCCTATTAACTTACCTATCAAGTAGAAGCCCACGGTGTGGAGCAGAGCTCACACTTACTGCATGAAGTCAGCTCTGCGTCAGTGGGTGGTCGTTATGCACCCTTTCGTTAAAAGCTGTGGTTTCAGCAGGTACCAGTAACTCGGGAACTACAAGCCTCTTGTTGAGTCACTACGTGATCGTGGGAAAACTAACTGATATCTTGTGTCATGTGGAGTATGAACTGAACAAAAACTTATATGATGCCCCGTCTCGCCCGGCCTATTTGGCCTTCTCGCTCCACATCTTCCTGGTTGCCTCGAGCCAGATCCCACAGGCTTGGCGATCTTCTACAAATCCAAGCACTTTTCTCAATCCTTTCCCCCTTCACTCGCGGGATCTTCTTCATTTTTCGGTGTAGGATAGTTCAGTTGGCACCCGATAACAGTCTGATATTACTCGTTGCGGTCACGGCCTTGTACTACTAATATGGGCTGTCTATGTACCTCTTTGCAACCTAGGTGCTCTCGGGTGTTCCGCCCGCCCTCTTCCCTTCTCTTTCTACTAAGCCCTGTAGGCAAACCCTCAGCCGCAGTAGTGCCTTTGCCTCGTGGTTGCCTACTTAGCGAAGCCGCCCTAGGGGAGGCGAACCACATCGCCTGCAAGAGCCGCATCCAACTCCTCAAAGGGCTTCCTTCTCCCACTACCCCCGACCAGAGATTTCACTCCTTCTATGATTAGAATCATAAACCATCCCGTGGAAGCGTGACAGCACTACCGTGGTCAACCCTAGGAGCTTATATTATCTATCCCAATACCCAAGCCAATATGCCTGATCAAGAGAAGTTCCACAAGACGGCCAAGTTTCGTTGCCCTGTTCCTGGGTGCGATAAAATTATCAAGCCCGAGGAGAAACGACTTGAAAACCACATATCAGAGAACCATCCTGGGCTGCTACAAAATATCAGTATCTCCGAGCTATTGCGGAAATGGAGAGAGCTGTCCTCACCACCCTCCAAAACGTGCGACCCCCTGCCAACTGTTCCCGAACCGACCAGTACTGATCTCCTATTGTAGCCAGCGATCACCTCCTCATGACTCAAGGGTACAGGACGCCCAAACCCTAAAACAAGCCGCGACCAAGGAGCCATCTACGCGGCCTCTGATCCAGAAAGAGAAAGATGCATCTGGCAAGTCGGGTGGGAGAGACTCCAGCCCCGCTCTACGCTCAAGAGCTGTGAAACCTAGACATGATACCAACTTCAACAGACCGCTGCAGGTCGGGAAGCTATGGACTCCCCATGACCCAGCTCCTACCTCATCACGCACCCGTGGGAAAAAAAAGACCGACCCACAGCCTCCAGCTCGCTCGCAGCCTGCGCCTGCTCAAGATGACCTAGAGGTTTCTAACGAGAATGAGACTTACGTTCCACAGCTCAAGACCCGTCCCATCGATCACCTTCAGCTGGTAGCCGAAGTGAAAGGGATCTATGCTGGCTTGATTATGGTGGAATCCAAGTGCATCGAAGTGGACAATGCGCAACAGAGCCAGAGGGATGCCAAGCTGAATAACGAGCAGTGGCAGGCTCTTATCGCTTTGCACCGCACCTTACTTCATGAGCACCATGATTTCTTTTTGGCAACTCAGCATCCGACAGCGAGCTCATCGTTGAAAAGACTCGGGGCTAAATATTATATGCCAGGGAGGATGTGGAAGCACGGGATCCATGCCTTCCTTGAGTTGCTAAGGCATCGTTTGCCTGGCTCCCTGGAACATATGTTGACGTTTATTTACCTCGCATACTCGATGATGGCACTCCTCTATGAGACCGTCCCGGCTTTTGAAGCGATGTGGATGGAATGCCTGGGTGACCTGGGTCGGTACAGGATGGCGATCGAAGACGATGATATACGAGACCGAGAGGTCTGGACTTCTGTGTCACAACGTTGGTACGCGAAAGCCTCCGATGTCGTCCCACATACTGGTCGGTTATACCATCACCTCGCCATTCTAGCACGCCCGAACGCGCTCCAGCAGCTATTTTACTATTCAAAGGCCCTTTGCACTTCGGAACCCTTTGAAGCGACCTGGGAATCGATCATGACTCTCTTTGATCCATTGCTAGGTTCTGATAGCCAGCGCTCGCGTCTCCTGCCCATTGACTTCGATTTTGTTAAGGCTCAAGGTATTATGATCAGCGGCAAACATGGCGAGAAGTACCAGACGACAGTGGCAAGCTTCCTTGATAACCTTGATAACCACATCAGTAAAACGACTCGAAGATGGATGGAAAGCGGGTAAGTGACTTATACACTTCGAGTGCTGTGCAATGGTTGACAGTGAACAGTTACTATATTGGAATCTCCAATTGCTGCGCTTTGTTATATTGGGGCAGAGAGAGTAGCTTCATCTATCAGACAATTCGGCCCAAAAAGCCAGGCAATAAGGAGTCGGAGGTGGCCTACAAGACTAGATCCATTCCCGACCCGAACGACCATCAGAATGCAAAGGCCCTGGAGCAAGCTCGTTATCTTGTCGAAGGGACGTACAACACGGTTTTCTCCAGATTTGCCGATCCTAACATTTTGCCCTACCTTCATACTATACTCGTATTCCATCGCTACCTGATCCTCTACCCCGAGGCTATGGGTCTACTCGAGGCTACATTCCCTTGGAAAATGGTCGCAATGCTTCTGAACTGCCTTCTCCTTTCGTGCCGTGCGTACGAAAGGATCCAGAGCGGTGAGTTTCCGCGGCCAGACAAACAGTCACCCAGACCACTCCCGGAAGATTTCGCTCTCCGGGGTCTACTGTGGGCCGATAAGTACTTCCCGTCGGACTGGTTCTCCAACGACAAGATCGACGATGAGAAAAAGTACGATGAAGTCGCCTCGATGACGGATGAGCGGAAGGAAAGAATTCTTTGGTTGGGTGTTTCTATTGCGCAGCATGGACAATGGCTGCTCTACGACGAAAAGAGCCATAAATTCTCGGTTCCTCCCCGATTTGAACAAGATGTCGATATCAGCATGAGTGATGCCCCCGACGTAGCCAACGTCTCGGCTATATCACGAGCGTCCACGCCAACATTGCCTTCTGCCAGCGACGATGCCGACACGGATATGACTGATATCAACAATGATACCAAAGTGCCGCTTATGAGAAGATGACCTGCCCGTAGCAGTGATCATTTCAGGCCCCTGTCATACCTTTGTGGTATTTGTCGCACCGAGTGAGATTACTCTTACGGGCCCCGACCAGCCCGACCCCTTCTTGCCGATTGGCCAGTTGCGTGTCGAGTAGTAGCAACCACCTTGGCTAGTTCAAGTAGAAGCAACTACAATCGAGTTCCTTCTCAGTTCCACACAGTGCCGTCATGAATCTGACAGGTACCGGACCACGTAGCGGCCGGGTTGCGGGTGCACTCTACTCCCTGTCCCGTGTGGGTCGCACTCACTAGCGCCGATTCTCAACCTCCTTTCCTTGGCGAGCCATTCCCGGGAAGTACCTTGTCCAGCCGCTTCCAGGAGAGCTGGACTTGCTTTCCTCCTCCAGAGACCAGCAAAACGCCCATATGGCGTGTTGTACATATAACGATGCTTGCAATTCCATCTCACAACCCACTCAATGTAGCATCTAGTTCTCTGACTCTTCGGCAGCCTGCAATTTCCTCTGCTCATCATGTGCAACTACACTCAGGTGGCTCCGGCCCCAGCCATGGCTTGTGATATGACCTCGAGATAGGCTGAGACTGATCTTCCTTGGGTCGAGTACTCGTGCCGCCACTTCTGCTTTCGAGTGTATCGATGGTACTATCCCTACGAGCGTACACACCACGTGTCCGCCCATCATTACCACAGGCGAGTTGAGGTATGTGGCTGGCATGATAACCGGGTGGCGCTTCGACACAATGCTGACAACTTCCCAGGGGTGATGGATTATGCAGTCAGTGAACTGATGCGCGCGGTCTTACTCAACTAACAGTCTCCAGCCGATTATTGACCTCGCAAGCCCGCTCCATGGCACATGACCAGACGAACTGTCCGAGCTGGCCAATACGTTTAGTGCTGCTACGCGCACATTGTTCAGGTGGGAGCGGGGAACCACCACCCGTTTTGCATGTCATGATAACGCAGGTGGCTTTGCTTTGTGGCGAAGAATGGGTATAAGAAAGGCGCTGGCCGTGACGGTGCTTGTGTAAAGTAACCATCATAGATGACACTTTCTCATCCTTGTTGCAATATGAAGATTGAGGTCGAGCCACCCATCGTGTTGCAAGCTGGGGTGGCCATGAAGTGGCCACTAGTTGTCAGCACCGACGCACCTCAAGACATTTTTCACGCAGTGCTCGTGGATCCCTCCGGCAAAGTCCTCAACAGCCATTTTATGAGTGGGCCCGTCACCACACCCAAGATACGCACACCCAAAATACGCGATGCCGAATGTGATAACTCAACTGCTAAGCCGCCAACTTGTGTCGACTTCCACAACCTCATTATCTCTTGTCCTGGACAGTACAAAATCCGTGTCGATGTATATATGGTAGAACTCAGACAGGCCACGTACCAAAAATGCGTGGAGAGTCGCGAGTTCACTGTTCAAGAGCATCCAGTGGATAAGAGAAACTCGAGTAAGTCACGTCTTATGCCGGAATCCATTGCACGCGCTAACTCTATCAGCCTCTCAGGAGCAAGGGGTCCTAGAAGTTGGAGCAGCTGGCTGGGTTGCATAACGGGTGGGTTACATCGCCCGGGATGGGAAACAGAATGCATATAGGACTATGAAGCCTCTAAACACTCACGGGTATCTATCTCGACAGTATCTCTTCGTCGTTCTATTGTGATGTTCCCCTATCTGAGGCATAAAATTGACAGTTACCATGGGAAGAGGCTCTGCGCTCGACTTCAAGTTGATCAAGTCTGATACTACCTTTATTCAATGGAACTGTCCCCCTCGGTAGTTCTTTGGATGAAAACATGGCAAGATACACACCTGCCAGGCCTGTGTCGTCATAGAGCCAATGGGAAGGCTCGCACACCGTGGAAGAGTTGAGCCAGGCGCGTTCATTGAGCGATTCCTTATCGGGGACTTATTGATTACTTTCGGCCATTACTGGAGTATGCCAAGATGCACTTCTCATGGGATGATAGTAGGCCTGAATGTGTGTAACCCTAGTCAGTTGCACAGCTGTTTATCCATGGTAATCTCTAGCCGAAGGACAAGTCATATTACCTCGCATGGGCGCTCATCTCGCTTCCTCTGGGCGGATTGCATCTATCACTCTCTATAAGCGCTGGCGCGAACCTGAACCCCCTCCCCCGTATATACTCATGAGGGGCACATAATGCAGGTCTCACTCTTTCTTCTCTCTTGCTTGTTAGACATCTCACTTCTTGCTACCAATCATGTCCGTATCACGATTGGTTCCCAAGAATCCTCGACTTGACTTCTCCGACATGGGGGCTCGGGCTACTTCAACGCAGAAAATATACAAATGCAGCCGGTGCTCGCGTCTGTTCCGCCGTCCTGAGCACGAGAGACGACACAAGAGAACTCGTCAGTTATCCCAGCTCCCCGCTTGTCTGCGGAGTGCTAATCGACCTATAGACACCAAGGAAAAGCCGTTTGTTTGCCATTGCCGACGTCCATTTGCGCGAAAGGATGCATTAAACCGGCATAAACAAGTTGTGCACAAGGATTGTTCGAGCAAGTCACTGGACTGCAAATTCGACAGAGGCTACCTGACACCGAAAGTGAATAATATGTTTGCTTCAGTCGCTGAATCCTTGAGTGCGAATCCGTGGGAGTATTCCCCACAGCAGCCATTGGGCAGTAATGGCACGGATCCGAGGCTGGACGTCCCCTGGGATATTCGCGACCAACTCTATCAGCAGGAGTTCTTTGAGAACGGCAAGTGAGAAAATGGCTCGACTCGAATGGCACTTTTACTGATGAGTCCCAGGGCCTCAGTCAAATTTTGACGACGAGACTCATTTGTTTCAATCCATAGATGTTGATTCTCGTCCGGGTACTAACTATGGGACCTCTTATTATGGCACACCACAACATAAAGCGTTCTATGAACATCTTTATATCAAGCCGCCCCTTGGATTCGTATCTCCAACTCCTGCTCCGGCTCCCTTCGCGCTTCCCTGCGCTCCTCTCGGTGGCACCATGCCTCAAGTTGGCATCTTACCTAATGCCCAGAGTTCGCCAGCGCCTCAGTTTGCCTTCCAGGATACTAAACAACTCACCCATGTTGGGGGAAAACGTCTTTCCGAGCAATGCACACCTGGCAATGAGAAGATCTGGATTAACGAATTCGCTGCGAACTTCGGCTCGAAGACGATCAAAAAGATCAAAGAAGAGGAGGTTGATATGAAAATGTGGTCATATCACCAGGGAAACCCAACGGCTTCTCAAGAACAGATTGGAAACCGGTTTGGTGTACACCAGAGGTGAGAACAAATATCTATTTGAGAGTGGTCAACACATCTAACCTTGAACTAGTACCATTTCGCGCAGTTTGAAGCGCAAGCAGAGCGAAATTCAGCGAGACCAATAATACCTCTCCATGATTATGTAATATTATCGTATCATATCTTATTCTGAAGTATGTACAACCCAAAATGAGGACGTGGCGGTGTCAAGTCCACCTGCGCTCATTCTTTACCTTGATCCCATGGGTTTGCGATCTGCAATGTTTGCCTGTGCGATGATGATTTCCGAACTTGTGCGTTCCTCTACAGTTACAGTATGTACGGTTGTGACCGACAGGCTTGAAGCCCTGTCCTACCTTGCAGCATATCATGCCAGCTCCCCTGGTTCAATCTCGATACGTGCAGGTACTATCACATGCCCGCCCGGTTGTGGGTGCGTCCGTCCACATATCAGGGTTGAGGATTTCCTTATTAGAAAACCTAACGCTTCCATTAAAGCAGTCAGGTATGTGAGTAAAGGGCGCACGCTCAGGCAGCCTGCTGGCGCCATCGCAGCAAACAATCCGAAGCAAACATGGCTTTGCCAAACCCGAACTGGATCATGGCGCATGGAGGCTGCATATGACTACGTTGTACAAGGCCATGCTGTGTTTGCCCTAAGCGAGTACCACCGACCGACAAGGATGTGGTTTGTAACGTCGAAACCCCGATTGCGGTCCCGAGGAGCTCAAATAGGGGCCCTCCCCCACATCGCATCATTGACCTGCGCTCCAGCCAACTTTCAATTACCGATCGCCCCACAGTTGCGATGTCTGGAGATAACCATATCCCCGAACGTCAAAGCGGCTGGCAACCGTACGTCCACGATGAGTTTTCCATCCCTCATTTCGTCATGTCCTACTACCACCATTGTGAACCCTGGTTTGGAGGGTTTGATATACCAACGGTAAGACCTGAAACTTTGTTTGCCACTCCATGTCCTGACACCAATCTGACAGCCTGACCAATTCACCGACGCCAATCAACTAGTCCTCGCACAACAGTCTGCTGGCGGCCACGGTTATGCGGACCAGAGCTTCTTCTGGGGCTGCGCCCAGCCCAGCCAATATGGCGAGCCGGTACAGCCATTCGCACAACCCCAAACAGAAGTTGGTCTGAGATACATGGCTACTATCTATGATGGCCCGCCGCCAGAGATCCCAACTAGTTTAGAGGCCCCACCTGGCCATAAAACTGTTTCGGTGGAGAAGAATCAGAAAGAACGGGCCCGGCTCTCCACCGCTAAGTGCCGTGAAAGAGTCAAGGAGGAAAATAATGGGGTTTTGGCCAAAGAGGTTGAACTGCGCAGCGAAAATGAGAAATTGAAGGCTATCAAGTTAGACCTAGTGGAGGAGAAGCTGTTGCTGACACAGAAAATACTCACCCACAGTCAATGCGGCGACAACAATATCCAGAGCTTCATTCAGTTGAGAGCGTACAAAGCCGCTAATACCGCGGTAGATCGATGATTGGTAGTCTGATAGGCTCTTTGCGCGGGTGCAAAATTTGGTGTGCTGAGTCTGACGAGGGCATGGTACATAACAGAATGCATATCAAGACCTGGACTTGGGATTGAGCCGTGTTCCAGACATCCTTGTTAGGGCTCGAATTTTCCAAGTAGTCGGAATAGCGACATAGACTCACTTGATAGTATGTAGCGTAGGTAGACTGGCCTCCTATCGGTACATCGGCCCTGCAGTAGCTATCACGGCCACAGCTCATTGGGAACCACCTGCCGTTGACGCCGCATCTATATAGGGTACTGTAACTCCCGCTTCGCTTCGTTGGTTTCCCCCATCACTCGTTCAGTGCCAGTCGCATAGCTCGTTGTCTATCTCTACCAATATGAGCGACAATACACGGAAACCAGCATTCGACCGAGCTGCATGGGCTGCCGACCCCATGGCGTATCAGGAGCAATTGTCGAAGGATGGATCATTAAGAAGTGTCCAAGTGGCCCTTGTGGCCAAAGGGCTCTCGAAGGATATCCTTCCCCATGGCAACGAGAAAAAGCCTACTTTCACCCATGTTTCTATACCAAAAGATAGTGCAGATGCAGTCTGTAGGTGTATTGATTATCTCGGTCACGGCTACTCGCTAATGTACCAAGGTTCATATCTCAGCAAAGAAGATGCAACGCTAATGAAAAGGCACGAGGAAGGAGGTCGTTATAGAGTGTATTTTCCGAACGACAGTCCGTTCTCGCAAAACTTAGCTCTGTGCGTTGGGCGGGAGGGAAGGCATTGATTGAAACGTGAGGAATGGACTGGCTTATATTGACCACGAGTTCGTGTTCAAGATCTAGATGGCACACCATGTATCCACGTAGTTGCTGTTCTTGGTGCAAGTACCCCGGCAACGTATAGCGAGAAATTGGATGCTTCTTATGATCGTCAGACGCTACACATGGTTTGAAGTGTGGGGATTCGATGCGGCATTCTGACAGGGGTTTGGTGTGGAGGATCGACGGACTGATCGATAGTGACCGGACTAAGCCAACCTCGGCCTAGCGCATCGCGTCGCGGTCCGCGCGTGTCAGAACCCGATGGCAGGGTACTCAGCAGGTACGCAACGAAGGGGTAACCACCACTAGGGCATGATACTATCTCACCACAGCCAGCACTCTATCGTTGCCTCGACTTGTGTTCTTGTCCCAGGACACTATGCAGAGGACCATGCAAGGTCTGCTGGAGCCACACATCTCTTTCGGGGTGGAACGCCAGGCTGGTGTGTCACTGCGGTGCGCGCCTGTACCATGCGCTCCCTTGCGACGCGGACGGACACCAAGGGCAGCCCGTGGATGATGGTAGGCGACTGTCGGTGGCGCCGTACTTCTGATCCGAACGGATGCCTGACTTGCTCTCATGCGCTCACCCATCGCGTGGACGGCTCCCTGCTTTCGTTTTGGAACGCTACCACTTTGACGAGGGGATCACTCCCATGACACAAGGGCATATCAGTCTATGAGAGCAGTACCGGCACACGCGTGGCCATCATACTATGCCCGGAGTCTCGTGTTCGGCCGCCACACACCCAGGTACTTCCAAGTACATGAGAATCCTGCTATCAATTGGAGCAGAAGCGGCAGGACCAAGTAAGCGAAGGGCTTCGGTATCTGCCTCGTCTATATGAGTCGGACTTCCTGTCTCCCAGCTCTCCTTGTCCTCCCTTCGGAGCAAGTTCATCGGCTAAAAATGATCTGTACCTGATGCTGTTTGCGTAGCATGTCGTGCCTACCACTGCCTTGCCATAAGCAGCCACCTTCTTTTTGCTCGTATTCCATCTGGTTCCGCCCCTTCATCCCGTGGCCTCCTTCCATTGACACCGCCGCTTACCGCATCGTGGAACGCTAAAAACCCGTGGCATGGATGACAACACGCGGGGGCAGACTGGACCGCCCGTCAGTGCCCCTTCTCGAGATCCGGTTCACGGTCCCAATGCGCAACGCAGGTCGTATGGTACCGGCACAGGCAGATATTGGCCTGTGCCAATGTATACGAACCTACCAACAGGTCGAGGCACGGTAGGGGCGGCTGCATACAGTGGTTACTACCAGCAGTCGGCTGCAGCGTTCTCATCCGCGATGCCACACAACACAATGTCGTACCAGTCCGAGTGCGAGCAGGTGACACCACGAGCACAAAAATTTCGCGCCTATCCCTCTCCGATGTACAATGTTCCGCAAATGCGCATGCAGCACACTGTTTACAATGCGAGTCAGCAACCGCTGTCACGGCCACGTGCGACTCTACGAACAATACCGTCCGATGTGGCCGCGTCTTATTTCATGAGCGAACCAGCCGACACAGGTACGGCGCCTGCTCTCCCGGCTCAAGATGTTTCGGGCGCCGCAGAAGTCTATCAATCAGGCCCGGGGGAGAGCGCTGTGCTTCATGGCCAACGTAGCGTTGCATTAACGAGCGGAATGCCACATATATCTGAGACGCCAGGCATGGCTATGGGGGCAACAGAAATGGCCGCGGCTCACAAGTGGTACCAGACGATCATCAAGGATGTATTCACTAACATCCAGGAAGGGGCCTTGGTGTCGGCTGGTGAATCACTGCTGCGCGTTTCCGCCTGGCTGCTCACCAAAGTCACTGAATTAGGTATGTTACGGGAATCATTTGAGTCACAAGATGCACCTGCTAAACTCGATATTATTCTAGGTCTCGTAACCGACAATCCTGAACTCCACCAAGACCGCATCAAGCTTTGGCAGGATTTCAACCACGCATGGCTAGCTCTACTACTGAAGCAAAACGACATGATTGGCTCAGGGATAACACTACAGGAAGGCCAGACCCTGGTGAGCGAAGAGAGACTCAAGAAAATGGGCAATGAGATTGTACGGCTTTGTGATGGAATCGAAAGACACGGCCTTGTCGACTACGAGTACGGTGTGTGGGAAGAACCCATTATTGACAGTATGTCATCTGCAACTCACCCAGTGATTTGGGAGTCTTAGCTGATTTGGAAGTAGTTCTTACCGAATGTCTCGACCTCTACGAGAATGCGGACGGGTCTAGAGACACATCCCTTGCAAACCCTTCAACCTCGAAGTAGTCTCGTTCTGCGCGGTGGCTTCCGGGTGGCATGCTTGCCCCTGAATCTGATGGATGACTACGACACGGAGACTTGGGCAAAGGGTGAATGTCATCGTCATGTGACTCGGGAGGCTTCTATTTTCACCTTAGCAGTCCAGCCTAGGCCATCTGCGCGAGGTGCCGGATACACTCGGGAAGCAGGTGCGCGCACAGCAGAACTTGGATGCGAGATGTGCCACAGAAATATATATACCAATAGCATCCTCGCAGCAGACATGTCCCGCGATTGCTCATGCACTAGCCAGCTAGTCACCTTATTTCCATGATAACCTCCATTGGCTACATTCCTCGATGCACTGCTGCCGCCAGTGTCACAATATGATAAAAGCTCCATATCTTGTCAACCCCTCATGGTAACGTGCATGCCGCGGCTTTTGCGTGGCAGGTTTTTTGGACGCCGACAGGCCTTGTCCCTGCAATAAAACAAGAAGTGTCTCCGCGGTGCGTGGTTTGCATGTGGCAGAAGCTTTGGGGATATCGATGAGCGATCGTTCGTTGAGTATTCTATGGTGGATTTGGGTGTTGTTGGGGAAGCTACCGTCTTATGTATAAGTCTCGATGTGTAGATAGAAACGAATCCATCTGCTATTTGATCTCTGTTAAATTCAGAAATCGAACAATCATCGGACAAGACAATCGACACTTTCGCCATAGACGAATATGGCTCTGTCACCTTACTTATATTGGCCCCTGGCCATCTCCGGGTGGCTCTCCGTCCTGGCCGTGGCCACCGTGACCTGGCCGTACCTCCTAGGCGTCAGGCGTCTCACGGATGGATGGCCCCTGACGGCCGAGAAGGCGCTGGCTGCCTTTTTTTGCTTCCGCTACTGGCGGTTTTTGGTGCACTGCTGGTCCTACTGCTACCTGTATACGCCCTCCCCGATCCCCGATTCGCCCTCCTACACGGCGGCTAAGCACGTCACCGTGATTGTGCCCACCGTCGAGCCCGGCGACCCCACGTTCCGCCGCTGTCTGGACTCGATCTGTGCCAACGGGCCGTCCCTCATTCTCGTCGTTACCGTGGGCGCCGCGATGCACCAGATGGCCGAGGAAGCACTGGCCCCTATCCGCCGCGCCCACCCTTCCGTCGAAATCGAGGTGCACCATACCACGGCAGCCAACAAGCGGTTGCAGATCGACTCTGTCGTCGACAGGGTGTGCACTCCCATCACGTTCCTGGTCGACAACACAGCGATCCTGCCCTTGTCGGGCCACTTCTTCCACTGGGGCCTGGCCCCCTTCGAGGACCCAGTCGTGGCGCTCGTCGGCACGCGGAAGCGCGTCGAGCGCACCTCCCAGCCAACCTGGTGGGCCCAGTGCTGGAATTTCCTAGGCGCCATCTACCTGGAACGGCACAACTTCGAGGTCGCGGCTGCCAACGCCCTCGACGGCGGCGCCTTTATCATCAGCGGCCGCACCTGCGGCGTCCGCACCGCCATCCTCCTGGATAAAGACTTCCGGCGCGGCTACGGCGACGAGTATATCCGATTTCCCTTCGGCTTGTTGCCCGCCATTGGCCCTATTGTCACGGACGACGACAATTATATACACCGCTTTTGCGTCGAAAAGGGCTATGGCGTCAAATTCCAGTCTGATGTGGGAACGGAGACGGTCGCTGCTTCATCGTCGCCGCCCAACTGCGTCGTCGGCATCGCTAAGCTCGGTTATTATCCCCGCTTCCTGCAACAATGCATACGCTGGACGCGCACGAGTTTCCGCTCCAACCCGCGCTCACTGTTGAGCGCACGCGCATGGCGGCGACACCCGTGGAGCATGTACGGAGTGCAGCTGGCGACCATCACCAACTTCGCGGTGCTTGGCGACGGTCTGCAGATCCACCTCTATCTGCAAACGGCATGGTGGGCAGACCGGCAGGGGCAGGGGCAGTGGGGGCTGGTCTGTCTAGTAACCTGGATCCTGCTCACCAAGCTGGTCAAGCTAATCCCCTGGCTCTGGCGCTATCCGGCCGACATCGTCTTCCTCCCGGCCTACCTCGGCTTCGCATATTACCACTCGTGGATCAAGCTGCACGCCTTGCTCACATTTTGGAACCTGGAGTGGGCGGGGAGGGACCTTGAGAAGATCAACGATATGGCCCTTCAGTGAACATGGTTCTTGAGTTGTGCTTGTAGATGGGTCTCTTTCTTCTGTGCCCCGTGTTCCCTGCGTCCAAATATGTGGAGCATGGGGTATATATGCTGTTGCTGCATGACATGGCGCATCTTGAGGCCGGATTGCGTCGAAGAATCCCATCTAAGTGATAAATGGAAACTGAATGAGCAAAGGCGCGTCAACATCTGCCTCGTCTATTAGTTCTCGCCCGCCCCTATTGAGCGAGGAGATGTTTGATTTGAATAGAATATGTCTCGGGATTGCCATGTACTAGAGTTAGCTGGCTACCTCTTCATTTCTCGATGTGCCTGTGTGAGCTACACGCAATGCCACGGGCTTGGTATGTAGTTAACCCAAATGGTACCAATCATCACTGAGGGGAAAGTCATTGGAGAAGATTTGCGCAATTCAACTAGAACAGCTATCATTGCAAAATCCTCTTTTCGAGTCTTGAGCACTCGACACTCAAATTCCAGGTCGTAACGGTGGAAAGTCCTTGAAGGCTGCAAGGGCAAATTCTCTCTAGACGCAACCGGTTGCGAACTGTTATTGATGCATGCCTTGTTTTCCGGCCACTTCACGAGCTATTCTCATCTTAACAGGTGCCCAATGAGGGAGGAAGAAGTCACTTCGCACTCGCATCGTGGGGTCTCCTGCTATTGGCAACCTTGTGGTGGCCCCCTTGTCTCCAATTGAAAAGCAAAGCACGATGACTCGCCCATGATATACCTATTTATAACTATCCTTCTTCCAGAGATCTCAGTTATTTCTTCACTTCTCTTCGTTCATTCTCAATCTGTATCATAATCAGCAGTCAGAATCATGTCTCATGAACGAAGCACAACGCACCGGCGATGTGAGTTGAGCAACCATCATTCTGCACGCTGGACAACAACTAACCCAGAAGCAAACTTGGCATACAGAGTGTACCAGGTGTACGCTGGAAATATCAGCAAATCCTATCCGGCATTCCGCAGGAGTCTGGATAATCCACTTCCACAAACTCGTCGAAGAAAGGGTCCAAACGCGGATACAAGAACCGCTAGCTGTTCGTCCCAGGTCTGAACGATTCTCTCCCCTATAATATCCGCACCGGGCAGACAAAGGGGTTTGGTACCGTGGTATGGTTGGGTCATCCTGTGATTCAAATTGTGGCAGTTGGAGGGGCGGGTTGGATGATTGGGAGCGGAGAGGGTAGACTGTAGAGATGTCCGTTGCAGTCTGATATAAACCTCATTATGGTCGGAATGTTGAAATCAGATTGGATAGTAAGGTGCGATGATGCTAAAGTAATCTGTGTGGCGTATTATGTATCAGTCGTTGACATCTCATTCACGCGAGTATCGATAGTCGACTGAAGGTTTCGGCGACTCTTCACGGTCTCGGGATGCTCTCGGCCCAGCACCTTCTCCCCCAGCTCCAGCGTCTGCCGATGCATCTGCTCCGCCTCCTCGTACTTTCCCTGTTGACGGAGTACTTCTGCCAGGTTGTTCATGCTGGCGAGTGTGTCGGGATGCTCTCGGCCCAGCACCTTCTCCCTCAGCTCCAGTGTCTGCCGGTGCATCTGCTCCGCCCCCTCGTACTTCCCCTGCCTGTCGAGCACGTTGGCCAGGTTGTTCATGCTGCCGAGTGTGTCGGGATGCTCTCGGCCCAGCACCTTCTCCTTCAGCTCCAGTGTCTGCCGATGCATCTGCTCCGCCTCCACGTACTTCCCCTGGCTGCTGAGCACGTTCCCTGCATTCATCATGCTCGTGAGCGTGTCGGGATGCTCTCGGCCCAGCACCTTCTCCCTCAGCTCCAGTGTCTGCCGGTGCATCTGCTCCGCCCCCTCGTACTTCCCCTGCCTGTCGAGCACGAGTGCCAGGTTGTTCATGCTGGCGAGTGTGTCCGGATGCTCTCGGCCCAGCACCTTCTCCCCCAGCTCCAGCGTCTGCCGATGCATCTGCTCCGCCTCCTCGTACTTCCCTTGTTGACGGAGTACTTCTGCTAGGTTATTCATGCTGGCGAGTGTGGAGGGATGCTCTCGGCCCAGCACCTTCTCCTTCAGCGCCAGTGTCTGCCGATGCATCTGCTCCGCCCCCTCGTACTTCCCCTGCCTGTCGAGCACGAGTGCCAGGTTGTTCATGCTGCCGAGTGTGTCGGGATGCTCTCGGCCCAGCACCTTCTCCTTCAGCTCCAGTGTCTGCCGATGCATCTGCTCCGCCTCCACGTACTTCCCCTGGCTGCTGAGCACGTTCCCTGCATTCATCATGCTCGTGAGCGTGTCGGGATGCTCTCGGCCCAGCACCTTCTCCCTCAGCTCCAGTGTCTGCCGGTGCATCTGCTCCGCCCCCTCGTACTTCCCCTGCCTGTCGAGCACGAGTGCCAGGTTGTTCATGCTGGCGAGTGTGTCCGGATGCTCTCGGCCCAGCACCTTCTCCCCCAGCTCCAGCGTCTGCCGATGCATCTGCTCCGCCTCCTCGTACTTCCCTTGTTGACGGAGTACTTCTGCTAGGTTATTCATGCTGGCGAGTGTGGAGGGATGCTCTCGGCCCAGCACCTTCTCCTTCAGCGCCAGTGTCTGCCGATGCATCTGCTCCGCCCCCTCGTACTTCCCCTGCCTGTCGAGCACGAGTGCCAGGTTGTTCATGCTGCCGAGTGTGTCGGGATGCTCTCGGCCCAGCACCTTCTCCTTCAGCTCCAGTGTCTGCCGATGCATCTGCTCCGCCTCCTCGTACTTTCCCTGTTGACGGAGTACTTCTGCCAGGTTGTTCATGCTGGCGAGTGTGCGAGGATGCCCCTCTCCCAAGATACTTTTGTAACCCTCTAGTGCTTGTCGCTGCTTCAGTGCCGCATCCTTGTGATTTCCTTGATTGTTAAGTACGATTGCAAGAGCATTCATGCTGTCGAGTGTGGAGGGATGCTCTCGGCCCAGTACCTTCTCCTTCAACTCCAGTGTCTGTCGGTGCATCTGCTCCGCCCCCTCGTACTTCCCCTGCCTGTCGAGTACGTTGGCCAGGTTGCTCATGCTGGCGAGTGTGTCAGGATGCTCATGGCCCAGCACCTTCTCTGACACCTCCCGTGCTGGCCGATATAATCGCTCCGCCTCGCCATACTTCCCCAGTATGGAATGAGACTCTGCAGCATTGAACAGAAGTCTCCATTGCGCGTGTTGATCGGCACACTCCAATTGTAGTTCCAATGCTGCTTGTGTATGTGGGAGATACCCCAACCAAACGTCTCTGTTCTCGTGTTTTGGGAAGGGAAAAGCCGAAGCGAGCGATTTGAGCGATGTTGTGACTCGGTCTCTTTGCAGGCCCTGTGATTTGATCCAGGTCTGCATAGCAAGCCGCACGAGCCGGTGGATGTCGAACGAGTCCGACGCTTCTCGCTCGATAATAAAAGCGTATCCTTTTAGCACCCCGATGGCTTTGTCTTTCTCTATCCCGTCCTCTCCGGGAAGGAGCGATGTTGGGATATCTTTCTCGGCGAAGTAGCAAATCAACTTGAGGCACTCTGCTGCAAGCGGGCACTGACCAGCAACATGATTAAAAGAGATGATCCAGGTGATCGCGATCGGGTTAGCGATCTCTGGATAGCGACTGCGGTCTTGAAAGTCCGCACCTAGTAGCCCTGCTTGCGTCTTATTAGACCGGCAGTAGCTGAAGTACTTGGTCGTGTTGATCCCCGTCTGATCCATGTAAGACGAGGCTTGTTTGATGGCCAGAGGCAGGTACGCAAGGAAGTCGACCAGCTGTTCTGTGCTCGCCTCATCAGCCTGGCTTTCCTTGAGATGCCCACGTAGCATCTCTGTGGCCTCAGCCCTTGTCATCCCCTCCACAGCAAGCACACTCCTTGGCGGCACATCCAGTCGTGTAGACATCGCGTGATTGCGGGTAGTGAACAGTATGGAGCCTTTCCGGCTAAAAGGTAGAGCGCTGTGGATGGATGCACCATCGCGCTCATCAAAAAACAGCCCCGTGTCGTCAGCATTGTCGATGACCATTAGCCAGCTGCCGACACTTTCTCCGCTGAGAGCTGCCTTGACCAAGGCCTTAATGTCCGTCTTGTCGTCGTCGACCGCCCGAATGGCAAGCGCCTGCCCAATCTCTCGGTACGCATTCTCAAAGGTGGCCGAGTTGACGGCGGGAACCCAGAAGACAGAACAGTCGGAATAAAGATTGCGGACGCGGTAGGCGGCTTCGAGGGCGATCTGTGTCTTCCCGATCCCACCGAGTCCCTCGACGACTGTCCTCTGGCAGTCGTTCTTCTGTGCGGAAGGAGGAATCTTCTCCAGGAGCTGTGCCAGAATCGGTTCTCGGCCGACGAAGGCCTCGTTCTGTCCGAAGGGGACTAGAAAGTGAGGGCGTTGTTGCCCTATATACAATGAGCCGAATCCCATCTGAAGCCCGACTCTTACTTACTTTCGGCAGGCGGAGCAGAGGGCACGAATGGTGCGGCGGCTTTCTTGGCCGAAATCTGGGCCAGAACGGCCTTTGCATACGCGGCCGCCATTGCTGCAGCATACGGCTGCCACTCCTTGTTTTTGTGTACATCCCCGTAGTCGCACACACCCCGGATCACGCCTACGGGGATGCGATTCATCGTGCCAGCTGCCTCCATCTCGAGGCCAATCACATTGTACCTGTCTCGCAGCTCGTCCCGCTTGCGCGCGTTCTTCATTAGTTTGTCACCCGAGCCAATAGGCCCGTACCACACTCGGGTCCTCCGTGAGGCAGGCCGCAACGGACGGCCTACTAGCCTCTCTAGCCCATCGTCTCCTGGGGCGTAGAGCTTGTCGTTTTCCTGACCGGGATCAACAAAGGTCCCTGCTGCGTGCTCTCTTTCTTTCATTGCCTCATAGTTGTCCAAGAAGAGCGGCGCATCATTAGGCGCACGGAGCTTGATGCTGCCTATGGCAGATCGAATCACCGTCTCCGTCGCAGCCAGGACGTGACCAAAGCGCAGTGGCTGGAACCCGTCTTCTGTAGTTTCTTTCCCTAAGTCATAAGCGACCAGGCCTGCACTTTCGCCATCCGGGAGGGCGACGAGTACGTCGCCTAGTCGAATGTCACGCGGCGGCGTCCGCGACAGGCTCGGAAGACCTGCAGCGACGCCGACGAGAAGGCCAAACCAGAGATTAGGAAAGAACTTTTTGACCTGGCTTGCCAACGCCGCCGCCGAGCCGGTGCCGTACTCTTGACCGGCCGGCAGCGTTGCAACGACGATGTTATGACCAACGATGTCACCGGCATGGAACACGTAGTCGTCGCCGCGGCCCATGGGGAACCGGCCGCGGTGTTGGTGATCCATCATGTGTAAGGCTGCCTGTGCCTCAATCTCGAGGGGGGCGATCCATGCCACGGTGTAGACGTTTGGATCGAGTTCACCTATTCCGGCGGAGGAAACTTCAAAGTGACTTCTCGAAATTTTCATCCCCTGGTGGCCTCCTGGGCGCTCAGCAGTTTCCGTTCCAAAGCGTTTGGGTGCGTTCTGTTGTCCATTACCTGCATGTGCCTCGGCTGCGGCAATGTTTTTGATCCACCGACGAAGCTCCGCTGAAACAGCAATAAACCCAGCATCATCAGCCGCCGCGAACTTCGTCATATCCATGTGGTTTGCGCGGATGCTGATGGGAATGTATCCTGGTAGAATGGCTGAGTCCTGTGGCACGATCTGTGACGCGTCAGTCATGAAGTAGAGCACAGGTGGTCCCGCTCACCAGACCAACGCCTAGTACCGGCAGCTCCTCATAGAAACAAGTGATCTCCATTGGCTGGAGTCCCTCCTTGATTTGGGCCCGGACCATGGTATGAAAACTGTCCTGGATCCGCGCCAGCACCTCCGAGTCCCGCTCGAGGACGTCCACAATATTGGGGTTCGTCTGCTTGACCATGCCGAGGTGTCTGGCAAGCTGTTCTGCCCATCGCGCGAGGCCAGCACCATGGTGTGGGGTCCCGAGGAAGACGATTCCGCGTGTGGAGCGAAGTATATTTCGGAGGTGTGCGTCGGGTCGCTGTTTCGCAGTCACCAAAGCCTGCCAAACAATAAGTACTCTTCTGCTGCATCAAGGGAACACATACGTCTTCACAAACCAGGCCGCCAAGGCTATGGCACACGAATACGATCGGCCGTTCGTTCTGTTCGCATCAGCTACCTCTGTTCTACGTCGTGTTCTATTGCAGCCTGCCTACCGTGTCATCATCGTCCCGGTACGCGGCGAGAGACGATAGCAGGTTGCCTGCATGATTCGCGATCCGACTCTGCGAAACCATGCCTTTCCAGTCCGCCACACTGGCATCGTATCCAAAGGTGAGGACTCGTGCCGTCGGGAGCCTGGACGGGAGGAGGGTCTGGGGCCATGGCTCGGATTCGTTGTGGGCGGTCCAGGTCTTCTCGCGGTCGCCCGTCAGGCCGTGCACGAAGACAACACTGAAATGACTAGCAATTAGTCCACTGCCTGCGGGGATGGAAGGGCTTCTTGCTCAACGGTACAATCCGACGGGCAATGTAGGAGCTTGATGCCGGATGGGAACGCTCTGCTGGGCGTTGGCGTGGAGCTTGCGCTTGCGACTGAGGGTCCAGGTGGGCCATCGGGGGCCCCCGCCTTGTCGCCTTTGCGTCGTGAAAAGATTCGCCCCAGTTTTCGCTGCATCTTGCCCGGAAAGCGTAATGGATCGAGATATGTTCGCGCTAATCAACCTGCGTAGTGAAGGACAATGGATCTGTCATCTTGTAATTCCCAAGTGTTGAGTCCCTCTGAATGTCGACTATTGTCAGACAGACAGCCTGATGGCAGTTTCAGCGGCAGACCTGCACGTGACCACTTGTCGGCTACGAGCCTTGCACGACCCGGGCTACGACCTCCATAGCCATCAACTTATGAGAATGCCACACCCTAAGACGGGACTACGACTTCGATATGATGGTTCGTTGTGTCTGACCTTGCGTCGGACTATATTTGAATTACTATAGGGGTCGAGCGTGTCCAGTCCCATTTGTGCATGTAATGGATGCGTTTGGGAGTGAATTTCGACATGGCGGGCGCAGCGTGCTACAACAAGGTATCCTAGAGCCCGAAACGAGATAGCGATGTAAAAAAAGTCACCTTAGCGCAGCGGCTCAATCTACGATCGGACCCACGGCCTCCACCTAGCGCGTCTACGGCGCGTTTCCTACAGTGCCTGTCGTCTTTCGCACAACAGACAGTACCGCAGACGTTTGGCGTGTTGGTACCTCTCGGAGTGACACGATCGACCCCTACGGATCACCATGCAGGCTGCTAGATCACTGTCCTCCAGTAGCGCTGTGATCCTACGACGCGTCAAAAGGAGCGAGCAGTGGAGCGGCCAGGGACAACATGCAGGGTTGTCTGGCTGTCGACCGATCGACGGGTCGCTTATAGAGGTGAGCTGCACTCGGCGGAGTCCAAGCCGCCATTTGGAGCCTTGGATACCTATCGCATAAGCCTATTGTATTGCGCACGCCCCATTGGCTATGAATCGGTCTTTCTTTGGCAGGCAGAAGCAGAGAAGCAGCACAGCAGTGCGTGGGCGAGCACGGGCCATGTGACAGAGCACTGCCCCTCTCGCTGGCAGTGGTCTTACCAGATTCCCTCGTCAGTCCTTCGAGAATTGCGCCTTTCCCACCATTAGGCAGCCATTCTCCTGCTACCATGTCGGATGTGAACCCCAGACTTCGCCATGCGTCTTCTGCAGCGCCAATCCGATGGCAGCTTTTGCCTGACTCGGGATTTGGTCGACGCCATCCCGCCGTACGCCATCCTCTCGCATACGTGGGGTGACGATGACCAGGAGGTCACGTTCCAGGATATGAAAGAAGGCACCGGACGGCACAAAGACGGCTACCGCAAGGTTGAATTCTGTGGTGCACAGGCTGCCGCCGACGACCTCGACCACTTCTGGGTCGACACATGCTGCATCGACAAGGCCAACAACACGGAGCTCCAGGAGGCGATCAACTCGATGTTCCGGTGGTACCAGAATTCGGCGAAATGCTACGTATACCTCCCCGATGTCCTACGAATGGGCAGCGGTCCAGCCGAAGACTTGCCTCGGCCGACTTGGAAACTAGCCCTTCGGCGCAGCAGGTGGTTCACCCGGGGATGGACGCTGCAGGAACTTCTCGCCCCTTCGTCCGTCGAGTTCTTCTCCCAAGAAGGCCAGCGGCTTGGCGACAAGGGCTCACTGCAGAACCTCCTTCACGACATTACGAGGATTCCAATTAGTGCTCTCCAGGGAACGCCTCTCTCGGACTTCAGCGAAACGGAGCGCATGTCGTGGTCCGACACCCGCAAGACGAAGAAGGAAGAAGACATGGCGTACTCACTCCTTGGCCTTTTCGGCGTCCACATGTCGATGATCTACGGCGAGGGCAAGCAGAACGCTCTCCGTCGCCTCCGGGAGGAAATCGGGAAGGAATCTGGACTGCGGGGTCTGCCGCGTCCTCTCCACACGCAACCCGAAAGTGAGCAATCTCATCGGCCTTCCGTTGCTTGGTGACTAACTAGGTGCGCATAGCAAGCCAGAAATCGCATTTCCTAGTCCCCTTCGGACAGAACGAGGGCTTCGTCGGCCGAGAACCGATTCTGGCACAGCTCCTGGAGAAGATTCCTCCTTCCGCACAGAAGAACGACTGCCAGAGGACAGTCGTCGAGGGACTCGGTGGGATCGGGAAGACCCAGATTGCCCTCGAAGCCGCCTACCGCGTCCGCAATCTCTATTCCGACTGTTCTGTCTTCTGGGTTCCCGCCGTCAACTCGGCCACCTTTGAGAATGCGTACCGAGAGATTGGGCAGGCGCTTGCCATTCGGGCGGTCGACGACGACAAGACGGACATTAAGGCCTTGGTCAAGGCAGCTCTCAGCGGAGAAAGTGTCGGCAGCTGGCTAATGGTCATCGACAATGCTGACGACACGGGGCTGTTTTTTGATGAGCGCGATGGTGCATCCATCCACAGCGCTCTACCTTTTAGCCGGAAAGGCTCCATACTGTTCACTACCCGCAATCACGCGATGTCTACACGACTGGATGTGCCGCCAAGGAGTGTGCTTGCTGTGGAGGGGATGACAAGGGCTGAGGCCACAGAGATGCTACGTGGGCATCTCAAGGAAAGCCAGGCTGATGAGGCGAGCACAGAACAGCTGGTCGACTTCCTTGCGTACCTGCCTCTGGCCATCAAACAAGCCTCGTCTTACATGGATCAGACGGGGATCAACACGACCAAGTACTTCAGCTACTGCCGGTCTAATAAGACGCAAGCAGGGCTACTAGGTGCGGACTTTCAAGACCGCAGTCGCTATCCAGAGATCGCTAACCCGATCGCGATCACCTGGATCATCTCTTTTAATCATGTTGCTGGTCAGTGCCCGCTTGCAGCAGAGTGCCTCAAGTTGATTTGCTACTTCGCCGAGAAAGATATCCCAACATCGCTCCTTCCCGGAGAGGACGGGATAGAGAAAGACAAAGCCATCGGGGTGCTAAAAGGATACGCTTTTATTATCGAGCGAGAAGCGTCGGACTCGTTCGACATCCACCGGCTCGTGCGGCTCGCCATGCGGAACTGGATCAAATCACAGGGCCTGCAAAGAGACCGAGTCACAACATCGCTCAAATCGCTCGCTTCGGCTTTTCCCTTCCCAAAACACGAGAACAGAGACGTTTGGTTGGGGTATCTCCCACATACACAAGCAGCATTGGAACTACAATTGGAGTGTGCCGATCAACACGCGCAATGGAGACTTCTGTTCAATGCTGCAGAGTCTCATTCCATACTGGGGAAGTATGGCGAGGCGGAGCGATTATATCGGCCAGCACTGGAGGTGTCAGAGAATGTGCTGGGCCAAGAGAATCCCTACACACTCGCCAGCATGAACAATCTGGCCAATGTGCTCAATATGCAGGGGAAGTACGAGGATACGGAGCAGATGCATCGGCAGACACTGGAGCTGAAGGAGAAGGTGCTGGGCCGAGAGCATCCCTCCACACTCGACAGCATGAACAACCTGGCGCTCGTGCTCGACAGGCAGGGGAAGTACGAGGGGGCGGAGCAGATGCATCGGCAGACGCTGGAGCTAAGAAACAAAATGCTGGGCCGAGAGCATCCCTCCACACTCGGCAGCATGAACAATCTGGCCAATGTGCTCGACAGGCAGGGGAAGTACGAGGATACGGAGCAGATGCATCGGCAGACACTGGAGCTGAAGGAGAAGGTGCTGGGCCGAGAGCATCCCGACACACTCGGCAGCATGAACAACCTGGCGCTCGTGCTCGACAGGCAGGGGAAGTACGAGGGGGCGGAGCAGATGCACCGGCAGACACTGGAGCTGAGGGAGAAGGTGCTGGGCCGAGAGCATCCCGACACGCTCACGAGCATGATGAATGCAGGGAACGTGCTCAGCAGCCAGGGGAAGTACGTGGAGGCGGAGCAGATGCATCGGCAGACACTGGAGCTGAAGGAGAAGGTGCTGGGCCGAGAGCATCCCGACACACTCGCCAGCATGAACAACCTGGCGCTCGTGCTCGACAGGCAGGGGAAGTACGAGGGGGCGGAGCAGATGCACCGGCAGACACTGGAGCTGAGGGAGAAGGTGCTGGGCCGAGAGCATCCCGACACGCTCACGAGCATGATGAATGCAGGGAACGTGCTCAGCAGCCAGGGGAAGTACGTGGAGGCGGAGCAGATGCATCGGCAGACACTGGAGCTGAAGGAGAAGGTGCTGGGCCGAGAGCATCCCGACACACTCGGCAGCATGAACAACCTGGCGCTCGTGCTCGACAGGCAGGGGAAGTACGAGGGGGCGGAGCAGATGTACCGGCAGACACTGGAGCTGAGGGAGAAGGTGCTGGGCCGAGAGCATCCCGACACGCTCACGAGCATGATGAATGCAGGGAACGTGCTCAGCAGCCAGGGGAAGTACGTGGAGGCGGAGCAGATGCATCGGCAGACACTGGAGCTGAAGGAGAAGGTGCTGGGCCGAGAGCATCCCGACACACTCGGCAGCATGAACAACCTGGCAGTCGTACTCAACAAGCAGGGGAAGTACGAGGGGGCGGAGCAGATGCACCGGCAGACACTGGAGCTGAGGGAGAAGGTGCTGGGCCGAGAGCATCCCGACACGCTCACGAGCATGATGAATGCAGGGAACGTGCTCAGCAGCCAGGGGAAGTACGTGGAGGCGGAGCAGATGCATCGGCAGACACTGGAGCTGAAGGAGAAGGTGCTGGGCCGAGAGCATCCCGACACACTTGACAGCATGAACAACCTAGCAGAAGTACTCCGTCAACAGGGGAAGTACGAGGAGGCGGAGCAGATGCATCGGCAGACGCTGGAGCTAAGAAACAAAATGCTGGGCCGAGAGCATCCCGACACACTCACGAGCATGATGAATGTAGGGAACGTGCTCAACAGTCAGGGGAAGTACTCGGAGGCGGAGCAGATGCACCGGCAGACGCTGGAGCTGACGGAGAAGGTGCTAGGCCGAGAGCATCCCTCCACACTCGCCAGCATGAACAACCTGGCCAACGTGCTCAACATTCAGGGGAAGTACTCGGAGGCGGAGCAGATGCACCGGCAGACACTGGAGCTGAAGGAGAAGGTGCTGGGCCGAGAGCATCCCTCCACACTCGGCAGCATGAACAACCTGGCGCTCGTGCTCGACAGGCAGGGGAAGTACGAGGGGGCGGAGCAGATGCACCGGCAGACACTGGAGCTGAGGGAGAAGGTGCTGGGCCGAGAGCATCCCGACACGCTCACGAGCATGATGAATGCAGGGAACGTGCTCAGCAGCCAGGGGAAGTACGTGGAGGCGGAGCAGATGCATCGGCAGACACTGGAGCTGAAGGAGAAGGTGCTGGGCCGAGAGCATCCCGACACACTCGGCAGCATGAACAACCTGGCCAACGTGCTCAACATTCAGGGGAAGTACTCGGAGGCGGAGCAGATGCACCGGCAGACGCTGGAGCTGACGGAGAAGGTGCTAGGCCGAGAGCATCCCTCCACACTCGACAGCATGAATGCTCTTGCAATCGTACTTAACCATCAAGGAAATCACAAGGATGCGGCACTGAAGCAGCGACAAGCACTCGAGGGTTACAAAAGTGTCTTGGGAGAGGGGCATCCTCGCACACTCGACAGCATGAGCAACCTGGCGGTCGTGCTCACGAATCAGGGGAAGTACTCAGAGGCGGAGCAGATGCATCGGCAGACACTGGGGCTGAAGGAGACGGTGCTGGGCCGAGAGCATCCCGAGACCGTGAAGAGTCGGCGGAACCTCCAAGCCACTATCGAGGCTCAGGCAAATGGGTCTCTCGCATCAGATATATAATGGCAGTTTGTATAATCGGTTGAATATATCTTTTAACTGTATATACTATGCCTACCCATCCTACCAAGTTACGCAATCTACCTCCTACAAACATACCCACGATCGCGATTGTATCCGGTGGCATTTCCAATTGGTAAGAAACCAAATACAGATTCAAACGATTTGCAGACGGGCGGACTATGTAATTTTAGAGAATATCAAGCTAGCTATTGCAAACAAAAGGAAGACTTGATCTGCTAGTTTAAGTAAAAAGCTGGAATCTATTAATAATTATCACCTTGTTATATCGTCTATCTTTGCTGATCCTCCTGAAAATGGGGACGCGCCAACCTATTTATGTTGATTTGCATGCTCACCTGTAATACACAGTATCAAGGTAGCTGCTCAGCATTGAAGTGTCTCCTGGGTCTTGGATCAAAGTTACTAGATTACGCTTTCCAGCGACAGACAAACGCTGTTCCAAGAAATCATGGACCAGTTATTAGCTCCTTCGCCTTTCTACACTGCTACTCCTCAAATTCACGTAGTAGCCGCTCGCTGATCAACTTTACTACAACCCATCCATCTTCCTTGGATGAACGACCCTCCCAATGCAGCTTTACTGCTTCTTTACCCCGTCAGGGGATCCAATCGCAGGTCCCATCTGTCCACTCGAGAAATAAGGCGGCACGACGGCCGGAACTCCACCGTGTGAAAAGATAATCAATCAACCTCACCAATGAACACCAACAAAAGCCCAAGTCGTTGGCTGGGCTTACATATCTCTAGATTAGGAGAGTTCTAAAGTGTCTAGGATCGCGTGTGTTACGGAATGAGGATTATTGAATAAAACAATGGCGATCGCGAAGGGAGAGAAACGGATGCCGAAACAATTCAATGTAGGCTAGGACGTTCCCAGTAACGATTTACTGCATGGACCAATATGGCTTGAAATGCGATCAGAAGTGGGGGTCGGGTTTCGAGATGTGGTTTTTTATATCTTCAAAGTACCACGATTAGTGGAACCTCAACCGAGCTTGTGGGGGTGGAGATTTAACGGGCCTCTGTTGACATAACATCCTCCGGGACGAGGCATCGGGCAAGGCAAGCACCCAGGGCAGACTCGAAACTGTCCGGCTATAATTTCCCCGCATTTTATAAGTAGAACCCTAGGAAATTGAACCAGTCCAGATGAGAATGGACGCACACTCACCAGCGCTTCAGATAATACCAGTGGCTACAAACCCATTGCTGATGATCTAATACTAATTCAATAATTAATTGTAGGCTCTAACGCAGGAAAGCAGGGAGATCGAGTTCTGTATTTAAACTTCAGCAACCAATAAACATGATCATAAGTAATGTAAGGACGTCACCGGTCATGCTTGCTCGCGGCTCAGTGCTTCGCTTTCAGTCTTCTAGCTCAAGACGTATCCAGGGGCAGACAGTATCATCGTCTAGACGAACGTGAAGACGTCATACTCCACATCGATAAATGGTCGTAAGATATTGAGACCATACTGCGGTCGATGCCGGCCTTCCAACAAAAGGCACCGTCAAGCTCATCCGGCTACGAGCCAAGTACATATAGCGTTGCTAAGTTCCGACCACAGATCCAATCTATTCAAGCCTCGTCTCTGAGTGATGCTTCTGGGAGCAGTTATGACATACCCTGACGTAGGCAAAGACAACGAACCCTAAGCATGTATCAACCGAATGGTCTCTGCAACATATCGAGCAGGAAATTACTGGTCTATCTTGGCGATTTCCTAGGAAATCACCAAGACCTCACCTCACATGCGCCGAAGCGATGCACCAGTATCTTCAATAATCTCATAGGTAAAATCAATAAATCCTTGGCCTCACAAGACTTGGCCCAATTGGACTTACAAAAGACTTTGCTTCCGAGTTAATGTTCTATTGATCTTCCAGCCGGTCACCAGGACCTTAACGCCGAAGCCAAAAAGTAAACGTTAGACACATGTACTTATGTGTCAAATCCGATTCGCCCCACCAGTCAAGCATCATATGACGGCGTTCATTAATGGGCGCGTTCATGAGCGAATAGTGCTCTCCAAGGATGACATTGGATCCGCGCTCGTAGATTCTTGTTTCGCGTTTAAGGTCTTCACCGAACTCCGGAACAGTGTCCTTGTCGATGAAATGATCATAAACTCGGCCTGACGAACATGATGGTAGACTCCATTCCAATGAAGCCAATGGACTGCTTCATTCGAGAAGTTGCCACCAAGTTGTGCTTGTATTGGCAAACCACGCGGGTCGTCCTCTGTACAGGTTTCGCTAGTCCATTGAAAGTCACAGCAGTCAAGAATTTCATGGGAGAGGGTAGTGAATAAGGCTATGGACTAGATCAACAAACTAAGGGGCACGTAAATGGGATTCCCTAAATAAAATCCTTGTCCTTATTGCTTTCCGGACTCTTCTGTCGACCCGGCCTTCTTCCAGGAGAAGTAAGCAGACTCTGTGTGGGGTATAAATATCCTAGTAGTTGCCTTAGGCTTATATATCGGAATGCCAGAATTGCTGAGTTCTTGTTGGCGACAGACATCGCGGTAATTATAATCTGGATCGGGGGTAATATCGCCGAACCTAGTGCGCGTTTTAACAAAGTTTTGAAGTACAAGCCATTGGATAGGTGATAAGCCGGACGGCGGTTTATCCCCTGGGCTGGGATCTTCGTGACTCTGATAGTGTTGAACATCTGCTATAAGATACTCCCATATAAGGAGCAAGGCAAGAATGTCGCCTCTGATCTTTAAAAACCATTCCAAGGGGCTCTTAAGGGCCAAAACGTATGATCTGAAGGTCGATTCAGGCCCAAAGTCATATACCAGCCAGCCTGACGATTTATCTTCCCCAAGCTTGAGATTTTCATTGGGTGTGTTCTTAGAGACTAGGTGGTCGTAGACTAGCTCTGGTAAATCATGGCGTCTTTCAACTAATAGATCAAGTATCTTTTCGTATCTCTGTATTGGAAGGGTAGCTTTTGGTGTCATGTTAGCTGGAGTAGTATACTTGGGGTTTTTCTAGAAGTGTAGAGAAGTGTAGAGAACATTAGTAATGAGGTCCGAGTAAATGAGAATAAATTTATATGTAAGTGAAGCTTATTATAAGACTTAGCGATTGTTTAAAATAAGATTCATGAGGCTAGAATTAACCAAAATATCTTCAAGGCAACGAACGACCTCATTTTAAACCGTTCTTGAATTACAATCATTGCTGCCTTTTCCATTTCCCCTTTTCAGGACCTCGGCCTCAATTCGAACGCCGATATTTCCCAGCTTGGGATGCAGCTATATCGGCCGTGATGCAAGGAGTGAAAGGGATAAAGCTAAAACCTGGCCCATCTTGTGCGGCTGCATTCAATATGATAACCATTTTTGGCGTCGGCCCACCTTTCGTGAGCTCTAGCACAGCTCGTCCGGTAATTCTGGACGTCTGCTCGGGACGGAACCCACCCCGATCTTAGCAGTGGATCTAAAAGCGGGGAGGTTTGTTATGGATGTCGCAGCTGTTCGCTCATTTAGGCAGGCGTGCATCTGCACGCTTGCTCCACATATTTCAAATTTAGGCCGATACAGCAACAGATTCGAAATCGGCAGTCCACAATGACATGTCTGCAAATATACCCAACAAGGACGTGCCCACCAAGGGCGTATCTAACATTAACATATCAATAATTATACTACAAATCCACAATAACATGCTCGCAGTGGCAGCCACAACGACATGTCCACAAATAGAACCAACGAAGACGTACCCACAATAACATGCCCTTGAATGAGACCAACAAGAACATATCCAACAATGCAATCGCGACCTACCAACAAGGACCTGTCCATAATCAATGACACGCACCATGGCTTGTCTACAAATTGGAATCAACAGCCCGCCAACAACGGATGCCAATGCAAGAGGACGTTCAGCGCGACCAACCACTGGTAAACATGGAATGTTCGATCCCGCTGCATCAGAGCGACCGAGCCGCAAAGTATCTGCGAGACAGGAGTGCCTTTAGTTTAAATCAAATCCGTCCTCAGGGTCTAGAATCAGGTCTGAGGATCATCCGGGTCTTAATTTGGATTTTGACCCAAACCATCGGACTTGAGAACACCGTGACTTTGCATCTCGTGCTTGGAACAATTTAGAGGACTTTGAGGTAAATCCGGGACTCTTAGTAATACTTGGTAAAACCGCCGCCTTTCATGATAGCAACTTCTGATTCGAGCAGTCATCTAGGCCACATACCCCAAAATCCTTAGTTCATAGAATACCCATCTCCTATCTCAACCATGCAGGCTCGATACCCTTGTACTTTCTGATTGCCTTTTACGGGTTAGCATACCAGAAGCCAGAAGGGGACAGTGTTGGTCTTACCCCGTCCTCTGTTGGAGTTTGCAGCTGTAAATACAGTTGCATGTATGCATCCTGCCAATGCCGAGAGCCGAAACGGTGCTGCTCTAAGGAATACGATTCATCGGCGAGGCGGAGGGGTGATGGCGGAGGACTTGCTCCGCTCTTCTTTACTACTTGTTCGCATAGCTTCCCGTAAGTAGAATGCCAAAACCGAGAGCTGGCCCGGTAATGTTCTAGCAGGGACGACGGGTCATTTTGGACAAGCCGCAACTTGAATGGCCGCTTCCAACGAGGATCGGCGGACGAGGCTTCTTGAGACGAAACATTCCCTGGCAAGGGAGACGATGGAGGGGTAGGTGTAAGCTGGGAAGTCATGATTGCTTAGGCCAGAGCGAACATTTGCATTTTGAGACCGGCAGGCAGCCCGATTTTATACACCGGGGCCGCGCCTAGCGCCGCCATTTGTGGGTCACACGGAGCCGGACAGAAGCGATCACGTTGGGGTGAACACGGTTGGTATTATTAGCTACAACCCATCTCCTTCCTTATCCCTTCAACCCCGCTTCTCTACCTCTAGCATAGCTTGTGGTGTTTTCGGACTCTCCGGGGAAAACGAAGTGGCTCTCTACTTCGGCGTCAGTGTGCTCTGAAGCTTTATGAAATGTGATGCACACCTTTTGCATGTTGCTACCAGTTGCGGTATCCATGGCTTTGATGTGGTTTGAGAGGATTTGAATCTGACCAGCCAGCTCATAAACATCCGAGTAGGCTTGAGCGTAGGCCTGTTGCCAGTGTTGTGCCATTGCCTGGTAGTGTTTCACTTGGGCACGGAGGAACCCTATTGTCGCGGGTGTTGGAGGCAGATTGCTAGTTATTGGTGGTGAGGCTTCCATGGTGTGATCTTGCATTGGATTGTGCGTTTGCGTTGTGATTCAGGTTGTATGCGATGAGTTCCGGGCGGTCCGTAGCATTATATATACACGGGACGGGGGCCTGGGGGACATTCCGCGGAGAACCCCCCGACGTCGGCCTACCGGGATGAGAATGGGAGGACCGGGCCGGTTTAACCTTCCAGCACGGGGTCCTGGTGGCTTGGGCTCTCCCCTTGAAGCTTTGGTATACACAACAGCTGCAATAACGTAATAGACTGCTGCGTTCGTGCCCTGGTACAGAAGCAATGCCGGTACAGCAGCTGAGAGGAGCCCTACTACATGGAAAAGATCAAGTTGGTGGCAGCGAAGTCTGGCAGCTATGGGATGCGGCCATTCCCAGAGAAAAACCGCTAGTGCACTTAGGAAGTTGGCGGTTTGGAGAACAGGCACTGGTCTTACGAGGGGGTCCAGTGACTTCGTTGCAAAGTCCCAAAATATTTTGGGCCAAACATAGCCGTGCAGTGCTGCGGCAAGTTGGTAGCTCGCAGCACTCAGACTGAGCAGCCGCGCAAGAATGTGTAAAGTCATTGCACCAGCTGTCGACAAAAGGAAAGAGCATGTGGGTTGACTCGAAGACTTAAACAGGCATTCTCCCGTTCTAAATCAAGACTTGCATGGTCCTAAAACCCGAAATCGAGGCCTTGGTGATGGATTTAAATAGTCAGTGAAGGCCTACCCCCTGGCTTCTCTCGCTAAGAAGACAGAGCTTTCGATCATGGACAGCCCAACAGATAGAATGGTGCTGGACAGCGAGGATCCAATCGACGAGCTCGCGGATGCCTTGCACGAGCTGCAACTCGATCGCAGCTGTACCGAGTCCCCAAACAGAACCATGTCGCTAGCACAAACTATCGTGACAAGTGATACGATTGAATTCTTCACGATGCACTATGAGGCTGCACTTATTGACTGGATGAACTTGCTAGAAAAAACCACATTGCCCAGCGATATAAGTACGTCAGACGAAAGAGTGACTACTATATTCCAAACACTTGATGCACTTATATCGGGCACAGAAGGAAAACATCTGTCAAGACTAGCTCATGTCCAGTTGCTTCGCGTTTTTGACAGCCTGGAGGATCTTGTTGCTGCGGACCGCAGCTCCGGATCTGTTCGGGCAAGGCGTGGACTCACGAATCTTAGTATCGTGATCGATCTGTACCAGGATGCCCAGACTACCCGCGCTTCTAGGTGTCGACTACATGAGAAGAGACGTGCCATCAAGCGATACGCAGTGCTGGCGGGGCCGTCACCCATTATTCTTTTCCTTTACACCGATATAGCAGATAAGATAGTGTATGTACTGAGCATTCGTTCTCCTGCACCGCTAATGAGAAGAAAAGAAAGGACTTTGCCACTATTGACGAGAGCTCTTTGCGGCTGCTTGCTTTCTATATTCACCAAAATATGCCGCCAAAGCTTCTTCGCACTTGCATATTCCTCGCCGAAACGGCAGAATGGTCGTTACGACTAGGCCAGCCATATAATCTCTGCGAAATTAGGAACCGTATTGTAGAAATTTGCAGCACCGTGTAGCCTTACTTTTCCTACCTAATATCTCGATCTTCAGCATCATTCATTGTCCTCTTCAATCTGTGTACATGTGATTGCCTATGAAGAGTTGTGCTAGGTCTAATTTTGACCCTCGTCGCTGCGGTCTTTGGGCAGGTTTATTTTGAGTCATTGTGACAGTCCGACAGATACGGCGCTAGATCACCGCGGCGCTTAGAGGTCATCACATTGCATATGGAACACTTAGCCGGCCTATCTTCAACCTTGTCCGGCTCCGCTGCGCCCGGCCGCCAACTTGGGTTTCTGTGGGGTGCTACCTCGGTTACCCCACCCGGCTCCGGGCCACGGGCTATAAAGTGGACGACCTGATTCCGTGGTCGTTCACTGTAAGCCGTACACAGTGAACCGTATAGCTCCGATTGCATCTCAACCTGCACCTCTACATAGCAATTACAATGAAGTCGCAAAACTTACCGTCTTTCTCTGAAGTCTTCCTTACCCAGTACCTAAACGAATTCAAAACGAACACTCATGACCTCCCACCCATCCTGCCAACCATACAACATCAACAACCACTTGAAGAGTCACACGAGAGACTGCCTACGGCCAAATCTAGCATCTGCCAGTGTGCTGCGAAGGGCATGTCTTGGGATGTCAAACAATTCACAAACCCACGAGTTGGTGAAGATGGTGTGGTGCTTCTCACTGCACACTGGGAGAACACCGTCGTCCGGGTGGATGATCTCATCACAGGTTTTGATAGCTGCAAGAGTCTGATCATTGGCATGCTCGGAGAGAAAGAGTGGCAAAGGCAGCAACAATATCTTCGTATCAGGAAAGGCCCAAAACAGAACCGTTGCCAGAAGAAGCGAAAGGGTCTGAGAAGAGCAAGGGCCTAAAGTAAGGGTAGAAGGTTGCTTTCAGCCCGGCTAAGCTTTTATAATTGTTCATATAATGAGATCCTGTGGTATTTAAAGATTGAAGTGCTCTCTGGTTAAGCGATCATCATCTACCAATTGACACACCACTTCACCTGTTATAAAACTACTCTAAATTGAAGTTAACGAAACAAAGCTACGATGGGACTTCCTCAAATGGAAAAACACGAGCAGATCCTTCGGTTTCTAGCCGAATCACGTCCATCTCTACTACAGCAAGTCTTTGACCACATCGACGCTAAGAACTCACCGTACGAGGAGCTAAAGCTTAACGAAGACAAATCCTCCCTCTGGCTTGTGTATCACTTCGGACCTGCCTATGAGTACGCATCGTTTTGTTCCGCAATTGAACGACCCCTTGACGAATACCTAAAGATTAGAGGCCATATCCTTGCCTTGCTTTTCATGTGGGAACGCATTACAGACGATGCTTTCCACGCTTTTGAACACGGAAGGCCTCGGCCTGAGGACAAACTACCCTCCGGCTTGACACCTAAACAATGGCTTGTGGTTCGAAGATTTATCCTTACAAGAGCCAAGTTTGGCGGCATGATTCCTGACGTAGACGGAAAATATGACGAAGTCTGTGTTCCTAGCGAGTTCAGAAAAACGCTGGACAAGGCAGCAGCCGAGAAAGCGGCGGCTGAGGAAGCTAAGTCTACGGCAAAACCCGCTGCGCCTGGGCCGGTTATATTTGGAATTAATGCGAAGTCCGATAAGTCTATGTCGACTCAAAGCAACCCGTTTAGCAACCCGTTTAAAGTCAAAGCGAAAGATGAGTCTGTGTCGACCAATTTCAAACTCGGAACGACAACGAAGTCTGATGAGCCTAGGTCAACTGGGGACGGCAACAAGGGCAAGGAAGTTATTTGAGGAGTCTTATGTATATAGCCCTTCTCCGTTCTAGTTTCCGTGCGTTCACCAAGGGGTATATATAGAATATCGTGGTTGACACTACCCTGCATTCATGCTAGCCGTGAGTACCGCCATTTTCCTTTCACAGCGGGCACAATAGTGGCGGCGCAGCCCTACCCATCTAGTACACTTGACACATTCGTACGCGCAAGCTGGAGTTCTTGCGTAAAGGAGTCATTGACGGGCCCCTTGGTTCCCCGCTTTCTCTTCAGTGCCTGTCTGTTTGGGTTTATTGATGTGAGTGGCTTGCGGGTGGGAATTGCCGCCCTCTCAAAGTCGACAAGCGTGAAGCTCTGATGCTCAGAGTCATATAGTATGTTTCGTGCTTCTGCATCGCGGTGAAGTACGCCAAGGTGATGTAGCCTGGTGTAGATGTCCGTAATTTTGTGAAGAGCTGCGGGCCTCTTGATGCGTTCCGCGTACTCGAACAATGGCCTCCCCCCCCAGCTAAGAAGCAGAAAGTGAGTGAAGACACCACAGTCGTAGTAGTATGGCAGAACCAATTCTACCAATCCCAGACACACGGGCACACCCCGTCCCTGCATAGGCCGGATGTTGCTGTACACCTTTTCTTCATGACGCAAGCGAGGCAAGTCCGGTTTCTCCATGCCCTTCGCAACCAGAGTGTAGCCGTGGGAGGAAAGTCGTACCTTGAAAAGCGCCCCTAGCGCACCCGCCAGATACAGCGGAGCGCAGTCGGCGTCGGAGCCGCGGTCTTTGGCCAGTTGGTCGCGCGTCAGACGAAGAAACTCGGAGTGATCCATATGCTCGCGCCTGTGATCCTTGGCATTCGGGCATGTCGAGTCCAATGGCCCACCCATGGCTACTCCTAAGAGACACTGCGGGGTGCAAAATGGACGATCTTGTATCCTCTGCTTTTCGACTGGTTGTTTCTCCTGGTTTCCGCCATCTTGCTTCGCACTTGGCTTCTGCGTCCCCGCCGTTGCTGTGGATCTGGCCGGTCCGCTCTGTCGATTAGGGGTTGGAGAGGGCGCCCTCTCATCTTCGTCGTCACTCTGGTGCGGAAGAGCATCCTGCGGCCGTTTACAGCGAGACCGAGTCCTGATAGGCGACCGCACGAAGCCCTTCCAACGCTGCGGCTTATACGCGGACATGGGCCGCTCCTTGCGTATCGTCGCAGGGATGTCCCTCAGGACATCGTCGTACTCGACGGCCCAGGTACCAAGGTCTGCCGTCGCGTCGTGCCAGGAGGCCGGCGGCGGCTCGGCACAGACGGCCTGTAGGATAAAGGCGAAAACCTGCGCGACGGCAGTGCGGTGGAGCCTGGTGGCATCGTCGTCGACGACGTCGAGATTGGGTACCGCTACATGATAATAGACGGTGGCGGGGTCCTGCGGAATGAACAGGAAGACAAAGACTTCCCCTGTGCACACGTACCCGTACTGCACGCCCTTCCCAATCATATACGAGAACAATTGGGTCACGACGGCAGCAGCGAGGCTCCTCGCGGCAAACTCGAAGCTTTCGCCAGTTTGGTGGATGACATCTCGTTGCGGCTGGATCTCCGACCCGAGGCCGACCACGACTTCCTCCCGGGTGAGCTTGTGCGGCGGCTTGTACTCGATGGCGACGGCAGGCGCGTTCTGCCCGTGTTCATTCCGAGATATACAGAATTGGTCTGCTCGGTTGCCCTTCCCGCGGGCTCTGCGACGAGTCTTTGCTGGTGCGGCCGGCTGTGCGGCGGGGCTCTTGTCGCGGATGGAGATGCGCTCCATGGGCTCGGAGAGGGTGCCACTGCCTAGGTTCGTGTGGCTTTCGAAGGATATGTTCCCGTGCAGGCCGAATTCGGATCGCAACTGAGGATCATGATAGGCCTCGGTAAACAGCTTCCGAACCGCATTTTCCACCGTGTCGCGCTCAAAGTCTCGAAGCCCGACCTCGCTACTAATGGGGTTGAGCAGGGACCTGACATAGGCGAGCTGATTGGTGGTCGGAAAGCTAGGTTGGGAGTGAAAGGAGCGGCCGCTGGCAAGTCGTTCCCATATGCGTTCTTGTCTTGCTGAGAAGTCTTGCCATGGGATGATCCGCTGAGGGTATAATCGGCCGGTCGGATTGGTCGTCTCTCCTTGCGTAGTCAGCGAACGGTCGGTCACCACCTGAATGGCAAGGCTCAACGAGTGGCACGCCTCAAGGTATTGCGAAAGCGTTTGCGGTTGTGATTCCTTGGCGAGTTCCTCGGCTTCTTCGCGGCGGCGCTGTTCCTCTTCGCGGCGGCGCTGTTCCTCTTCGCGTCGGGATTTCTCATCCGAGGCACGGTTTTCAGCGTCCTTTAGCAAACGTCGTAGTCTCGCTATTTCGTCCGTCGAATCCATGGTGCATTGTGAGTTTCGGATTTCGAGATGTAAACAAAGGAAAAGGAACGGATGATGTTGACGGATTCGCTTCGCGAAGCTCCACTCTGTGCTAGTCTTCAAAAGTAGCTTGCAGCTCTCTAAGTGGCCCCAGCAACGGCCGCTGTGTTTTGAGTCTTTGCGACGCGACGCATGGACGGACTTTCGAGGGTTGCTGGTAAGCAGCGCGTCATGGTAATAAAGGCCTGGCTTGCATAGTGTATGTACCCCCCTCGCTGCTTTGCTAGATGTACCTTCAGCACTGCTTTCCCGACGAGCTCAATCCAGCTTTCCCATGATTACATGACCCGTGGGTCGTTCATTCTCGGCGTTGGTGGCCACTCCAGCTCTCCAGCCACAAGCATCGTTCACAGCTTCGGAACCAGGACCAATCGGTTAGGTCCACTTCTAGCCTCCAACATGAGCTCTAACTGACAATACTAACTAAACGTGGATGAACAAATGGCTTCGAGTTCAAGAGCCAGAAATGGCTCTTCCAGGTTTATCTAAGCCCACGAATTCACGCTGTACAGTTCGTTCTTTGTTACTCTTCTATTCCCCAGAAAATCCAATCAGCCCGCAATTGTCCAGCCCTGCCTCGGTATTAGTGGACCCACGGTAATAAGCTCCCTACTTCGCTCCATCGGCTGCCTCATGAGCACCAAACTCGCAACCCCGCTACACGCCTTCGCTCCACCAAAGGGTTGGCATGTCCAGCGCGCTTACTACGGTAAGAACACAGACACCCAAGGCTTGCTCATGCCAACCCCGCATAGTCTAAGAACTCCCGCAAGCCCCGTCGTAGCTGTCCTCACATCAAACCCGCTAGCATATGACGAGGAGGTCTTGCTCTAAGTGCCTTAGCTTGGTTAATTCAGAGGGTCGAGGCATTGACTTGGAGGTATGTGCCAAGTTCTACGTAGTTAGGACCCTAGTTTGAAGCGAAGAAATAGAGGGTTGCTGAAGAACACGGTTACCAGAGTCCGGTAAGACGTGAAGGAGAGAAGCAATAGAGGGTGTATGAATGCCATAAGGATCCACGCCATCCGGCGCCGGTGACGGCTGGTCTCAACCCCTAGTCATGCCCCACCGGCGTCCCAAGGTCGCCGTTATGGCACCACTAGCTACATCTGCTGAAGGGATGTCTTTGCCCTTGACTGCCTACACTTACTTCCAAGTATCCCGAGGATACCAAGCATCAGATACTGGCCTGCAGTGTCTGTACAGATTGGCCTTCGATTGCCGTTATGTGTCACCAATGGTGATTGATCAGAAGTGATTGGGTCGTGTTGTGACGGAGAAATACAATGCAGTTCTAAGATCGCTGTTCCTTGGCTATCCATCCCGTTTTGGCCAGCGGGCTAGCACACCTTTACCTATTTACCCATTTACCCAGCGCCGCGGCCAACAGCCAACAGCCAACAGCCATTTCGTACCACGGAGGAAAATGCTGCTTCATCGATTGCGCGCTTTAGGCATCGAACACACACAAACTGGAGTACTCTCAGTATTGACTTCTATCAACCTACTCAGGATGCTTCTCGGTATGCCGGACGAGCTGCTACTTTTGATTCTTAGGCTTGTTGATGAGGGTGAAAAGAGCGATGACATCTCGTCCTGCCGCTTTGTTTGTAAAAAGCTTGCACGGATTGCGGAACCCATTGTATTTTGGCGCATCGTTACGTACCCATCAGAAGGCGCTTGCTCGCGCTTGCTTCAAATGTCAGAATCCCCGCTACGCAGACATGTCACCAACCTCTTCTGGCTTTTCGAGGGATTCGACGCCAATCTCGCTGCATCCCCTGCATTGTTTAAGTCTTGGTTGCTTTCGCAAGACAGCGGAATCCCCCACAAAGCCGATAACAAGTCCTGGCTCAAAGACATATGGGCGGGCTATCGTGCAGGACACCAGCGGGAAGTGGATTTGGAGCAGAGTTTACAAGACACCTCAATTCTTGCCGCCGCCCTTGGTCGTTTCGACAGGCTACGATGTGTGCAAATTGCGAAAACATGGGATTCTGATGCCCATGATGATGTCTCACGCCCCCCCAGGCGTCATGCGAGGTCTCCAGTCGGGCATAGGATCTTTACCGCTCTGCTGACCGCTCTCGCGGCTTCTACAGTTACATTGGAGGAACTAGTGCTTGGTTTTTACCCTTATGGTTTTGTAAACGATCACGGTCCTGTGGGAATCATCCAGGGCCTTTCTCCAGCTTATGCCACGCTCTATCAAAGAGCCTTCCGCGGCTTGAAATGTCTCCAAATCACACTGCCTTGGTCCTGGGATGATCGCGTCGAAGCAATCAATTACGCAGGGCTGGCTACGCTCATAGGCTCCGCAAACGAACTAGAAGAGCTGCACATGGAAGCAGACGAGAACATCGAACTGTCGCGCCCTGAATTCTTCTTTCGATCGATTCACATATCCAAGCTGAAAGTATTGGCCCTAGCGAACATTCAATACAACAAAGCAAAGCATCTCCTGGACTTTGTCGAGAAGCACAGCGCAACTCTGAGAACGCTAGTACTCCACCTTGTTGCACTCAACGAGGGTTCCTGGATTCCAACACTCGACAGCATGCGAGATGTTTTGACACTCGACTCTTGTTCGGTTTGTGGGCTAGTCGATGATTCTGACAGCATTCAAGGTGTGCCTGATTGGGCTGTTCAAAACTTCCTCTTGCGGACGGGCAAGGTGGACAAAGCGAGTGAGCTTCCCCGGCCACTCTTGGACAGTGATGACAGTTACAGCACAACGTTAACTACGATCCTCCAGTCACTCGTTTCTACGTCTACAGGGTGACAATACATGTCCGAAACGGGGGATGGTGGAATGAAGAGAAAACTTTCTAACTGTCAGGGATGAGAACGTCCCCAGACATCGGGAATGTGTGGCAAATAGTAATTGAAAGTTATCTGGAGCTCTCTCAAAAAGTGTATTCTTCAGAACATGGCGGCGCAACTGGAAGAGTCCGTACTCATCCTGCGTCTCCATGCCAAACTTAGGAAAAGGCATCAGCCTTGATGTGTATGCCGTCAATATAGAGTGAGCTGCAGTTTCCCTGGTTTGCTAAAGCGTTCCAACATAAAGCTTTAGTCAGGGTCGCATGCTCATTAAAGTATGATTCATGCCATGTCCCGTGTGGCCACCCGAGTCCTCCGAGCTGCTGTTTGGATGTGGATTGACTAAGCAAATATCACAAAACTCGTTATCGACTACACCCTTTGCTATGACACGGGCCACGAGCGAGTGGAAACTGTGGTTATCTGGCAGTATGGCTTTGCCTACTTCCTGGGCTTTCTGTAGGGCGGGAAGAGCATCGTCATGCCTGCCCATGTCGAGATACAGGATAGCTAGGTGCATGGTATTGGAGAGGGCAGTGTAGCACCGCGGGCCGTACCAGCTCGACTGGTCAATCAGCTCCTGACGCTGCAGTATCCATTCCTCGGCCTTGTCAAAGATGCGAAGGTTTCGGTAGGACTGGGCAATGCCCTTGGCAAGATCCAGCGACATGAAGATCCCTACACTACCTAGTGGGCCGAGGCCATGCATTAGATCCTCCAAGGTGGGCAGGAGAGCCTCCAGCTTGGTGGCCTGCCCTGTTTGCACATAGAGCTCGCGTAGTTGGTTCCAGCAGCAAAAGTAGTGTCTGTCGGAATCCATTGTCCTTTTCCCATTCTGCGTCAGGTCCAACAAGATCTCCTCGGCCCGCCCGCGGGGTACAGGGGGGGCTTTAGTATCCGCCGTCCTTCTGGAGCTGGTATACAGATGGAGCAACTCATGCTTGAGCCCAGCAACATCCTTCTCGTATGCATCGCCCAATGACTCCACCAGCTTGATCTGCCGGTTGGACTCTGCTTCGGCCTCTTCATAGTTCCTCTGATCCACTGCCAAGTTGATGAGCCGGTTGGTGATGCCCCGCGTATACTCGTAAGCCTCCTCGGACGACGCCGGACTCACCGCGGCGAGCAAGCCCTCGCGCGCGTTGTAGAGCATGTGATAGGCTTCCCAGACGCGGCCGGCGGCGTTATATATCTGGCCCAGCCGGTCAAGGCTCAGCCACGTCTTGGTGTGAGTCACGCCCAGCTCGTTCCGGTGCTTGTTATAAGACATGTGGAGGCGCCCCGCTGCCTCGTCGTAGTCCTTGCTGGCCAGCGCGGCCGACACAAACTGGTCTAGCGCTTTCAGCGCGACTGCGTGCCACGGTTTCAGAAGGGCGTCCAGGCCGTCGAGCGCTTCCATGAAGATTGGTCTGGCGTCGAGATAGTTCCCTGTTTCGGCGAGCGTCATGGCATGGCGGAGACCTGCCTGGAAATCGTCCAGGCCTTTGCCCTGCCAAAACGCCATCCGCACAGAAATGTTGAAGGAATCCACTTCTGCAGCATCCGCTGGCCGCTGGTTGGATGGTATCTCCATCCGAGGTGACCCCGGAAGTGGACTATCGACCGTGCAGTAGGATAGCCCATCTGGGATACCTGAAGTTATGTATCAGCATGATCACACTGTTCAAAGTCACCTCAGCTCTTTGCAGCATACTTCCGGTAGACGATCGAGGATCGAGTTCATCATCAGGGCTGGGCTGCCTTGATGCTTCTCGCAGACGACGTTGTGTTTTGTCCGTTGGCACTGCTTGGCCTGCAAATTTGGACTTTTTTTGCTTCTTGTGCTTGATCAAACGGCTCTGTGCCTTTCGCTTGATGAAGCGCGTCACTGCTGGCGGCAGGTTTTTGGTGGAATTCCATTTCGCCAGCTTCCGCTTCCATTGCTGTTGGCTATGAGATGGTCAGTGGGCTCATTCAAATCCAAGATATTGCAATTGGTTGGCGCTTGCCTTGCGGAGAAATCGTGCTTTTCATATTTAGCCCATTTTGCCCGGTTGATGATGTGCTTCTTTGGCTTAGGGATAGGAGCCGGGGCCAGCGAGTGGGCTGCAGTGGATTTTTGCTTCATGGAGAATTCCAATCACGAAGAAGAAGAAGGTGCCTTAGACTGTGATACACGCTTTTGGTCAGTTCAAGTCGGAAGGGCAAGCACTATCGATTACAGAAGAAGGGGCTTCCATACTTGCAGATATACTGAAGTACATAATAATTCAAAGCGCCGTATTCTAGAATGCGGAGTATATGGTGATAGAATGATCAACAGAAAGAGAAGTTCAAGAGCTTTCATATCCAGGCTCAAATAATGTTCGTATTTGCAAAGGGTAGCGGGAAAGCCCTTCGAGATTCGTCTTCAGCCACAGAAGAGATAATCAGGGCGATTGAGACGCAGGGCAAACTTCTATTCGTGGAAATTGGAGAGGCAGCCTTCAAAGCGCCGACCGACCCTCCATTCCTCGATTTTGACCCAGCTGAACCTGTGCGGACTTTTTACAGATCGTAGAAATGCCTAGCCTCATGCATATTTATACTAAATATAACACAACAGGGCGCAGAATCTGCACGTCAACTGGAAAAAGGGTGGCCAGTGAATGGGTGGTCATAGTGCATATGCAGAATACCGGGATCATATTCTGGGACTGTGGGATTTAGCCACCCAACCATCCATCTTCCCCAACACACAGTTGCAGAGCTAAGCATTCACCGGAATATGCCTTACAGTTGAACTAACCCACACTGCCACAGCATTACGCCTCTTTGCACCGTTCATGTTGTTTTGCGACCTGGGCGACCTGGGCTAGACTATCTGCAGCAGACGTAGTTGGCTCAGCCTTTCTTATTCGCAGAGAATCGCTAGGCACCCCCCGATGCCTCGCCCAGCCCGCCCAACAACAGACTGGATGTCGACTACTTATGCAGGCTCCCGGGTCAGCCAGATGACCACCATTACGTTCTTATTGTCCATGGGGGCGTAGGAGGGGCACTAGCATTAACGACCACAAACCTCTACATATTTCATCAAATCGTTTCTAGGCGTGATTATACTTAATCTCTGCAGTATTAGTCTAATGTCACCAGTTTACAAGAGAACAAAAGCTAAAGTTCCGTTATTGTTCAACTTGTTCTGAGTACATTCATTGATTTACCTTTTTCCCCTATTGGTCTTCCGGTCTCGGCTAGGACGAACGCAGCTCCGTCGCTCAAATTGAGCTGCTCCGCGAAAACAAGAAAGCAACAAACAACAAACACGATGGATAGCAGCTGTTCATCGGTATCAAATGTGGAAGAGCACCTCCCGCAGTGGTTTCTAGATAACTGTATCGAAGCGGCGGAGGAGCTTCGTGAGCAGCAAGACCCTATCAGCATCGGCAACGATGCAACCGATGCCGATCTTGGACGAGACAGTCTTACCCAGAAAGGATTCGTCATCTCAAATTCCACATACAATGTGCTGGGAAATTTGGTGTCTGATGCCCCCAACGCCAGTTGCCGGGGATGGATCGACCCGGCCAAAGATACCAGGATGCAGTTCAGCGACCCCTTCGTATGGCTTCGATTCCCCAATGACAATCCCGGGAGCAACGCTTTCTTCGTCGCCCTACTGCGACATTTTGCTCGCAACGTCGGTGCGAACCTTGTGAGGCTTGCTAGAGAAGACCTCCGATACTTGGCTCGCCATTACGCCGCGCTGAAGACCCCCCAGAACCCAAGCAAACTGCCCGATCACTCACTCCATCGCTACTTTAGCGGCACTACAAAAGTGTACAAGTTCAAAAACGTCCTTCGCTCGGCAGTGTCCAAGTTCAATATGGAGTCATGCAGCTGTACCCCGGGAAGACCTCTCGTTATCCACCTTCCCCAGCTGGTGGGGAATCCGCAAAGCCCGGCAGTCACCAGCAAGATCCTGAAGCGAGTCTCCAAAGACGTACACAAGATCAATCGAGCCGGAGGCTGCATTCTTGTCGTTGCCACAAGTTCGGCAATGGCGTGTCACTGTCCTAATTGCAGCCTTGTACGAGGTATGCCTTCTTGGCCGCCGGGTCCACCGTTTTGCTTGATGAACACAACACTTGCATTCAACAACGTGCCGTATCGAGCTGTCTCCGTGTCACCTATCGCGACTGAAGCCCAGAGACTCTTGGTTGACCAGGCCAAGCGTACGTACTTCCGCGACTCCAACATATCTTCAATCAAGAGATTTATACTGTCAGAAATACCCCTTTCAGCCCCTATTCCTGTCAACCTGCTGCCATATACCAATTGGGACTTCTCAGGAGACAAGGTCAATGAAGTTTTGCAGCAGTCAGTCATCACTGAGGAGCGATGTGAAAGGATCGCCAAAGCAGTTGCCAATAAGCACAATACGGTTGACTATGAAACTGTTATCATAAATGAAGACTGCGATCTCAAAGTACAAGACATCTGGGCTCACGACAAGGAACTGGATGCAACTTGGGTAACTTCTTCTGCACAGACTCAGAGGATCATAGCCGACATCCAGGCCGATCCGCTGAAGTACGAATGGGAAAATAAGCTTGTGCAGTGTGTTGTGAAGCCTGGTACGCCATCAGTGCAACCCATCAATTTCGGAATCAATGCTGACAGAACTTTAGGAGATATTACAGATACGTGGGCAGACATTGAGTTGGGACAAGAGCTCAAGGCCACACTGATGCAGACCGTCAGCCTGAACCTTTCGACGGAAAAGCTCTCAAGCCACGGCATTTTGAAAAGCCACAGGATTAACGGGATGCTGCTTTACGGGCCACCGGGAACTGGCAAGACACACACAGCTCGTGTGCTGGCCCGGGAGACTAATGCTGTCATGCTTCACGTCTCGTCGGCAGACATTGATAATAAGTTTGTTGGAGAAACGGAAAAGTCGATCAAGGCTCTGTTCAACCTAGGTCGGATGCTATACCCAAGCATCATCTTCCTCGACGAGGCAGACAGCCTCTTTCCCCAGAGAGGAGGGGATGGACAAAGAACATATGTCAGGGAAAGGGTCAACCAGCTGCTCCTCGAAGCAGACGGACTCAAGAGAGATTCATCACAGCCTTTCCTCCTCTTATCCACGAACAACCCGCAACACCTTGACCATGCCGTGCTCCGCCGTACACCCTATCGCGCTTACCTCGGTTTCCCCTCCAGGGAAGGCCGTAGGCGGATAATGAACATGCTCGTGAGGGATGAGCACGTGGATTCAGACGTCGATCTCGACGCCATCGCCGGCCGCGCGTTGCGGTACACCGGGTCAGACCTCCGCAGTGTCTGCGTCCAAGACGCATTGTTGGCGGAGGCTGCTCTCCGCGCCGATAACAATAACAACGACAACGGTGTGAGCCAAGACAATGAGAGGCCGAGGCAGAGGACACTAAAGATGTGCCATTTCGAGGATGCTCTCGCGAAGATCCCGCCGACGGTGTCCGAAGACTCAATCTACGGGCTGAAGAGGTTTGCCCGTGACTTTGACCAGACAGCCGTGTCGTCAATCTTCATGGAAACGACGGCCCCGCTGATGCTGAAAGCCACTCCTCCGCCGCGCCGGTCGGTCGTGCTGGAGACGGAACCGTCCCAGGATACGGGCCCCGAGTCCGGCAAGCGTAAAGCTGCCCCCGAGTCATCAACTCCGTCTACGGAAATGTCGGCGCCCGAGGCGAAGAGACAGCATCTCAATTCTTCGAGCTCCGATAAGATGCTCGATGAACTGATGAGAGACCTACCCTATGCCACCCCGTTTCGCTAGTGATGGGAAGAAGGGATCGAAATGAGTGGTTGAGGAAACAACTGGTTGATCTGACCATACCCTCATGTAACCCCTAACAGTACGATGATGGGAACAAGAATCATCTTTTTAACAAGCCATTTACGGGATAGCAGTTTGCGAATTGGCGTTGGCGCTCACTAATGGTTTCGGAGGGTGCCATACGGGGTCTGGTATTTGTGTTTGAAAGGGGGGTCTTTGAGCTAGCGAAAAAGCAGCAATTCAAGAGCAGACCAACTATGGCAGCGCGTCTTCACCTTCAAAGGCGTTACCTAAATGTACGGCAACGGGGGGTGCTTTTGGAGAACATGGTGGACCGATCGTGGCTCATATAGAACACCACCAAATGGACTATCGCAACCAACGAAGAGTACATGGTAGCGTCTCTTGAACGCATCCAATAGAGCCATATACCACATTTACCCAATGAATAGTCGACACAACGCACATTCATTCCTCACTTATACTTGAGCTAGTCAGTTTGAATGTCGTTTCTTCCATATATAGCTTTGTGAGTATGGGCAGACGAAGCTGATCCAGCTATTGTTTACTTTGCATCGTTGTTGTTATCCAGTCCAGACAGTTGGCTGTCAACGCCTCCGCCTCGTCAGGCAACCGTGCTGACGGACGGGATGGCGAAGCAGCCAGCCAACCTTGCCTGTGCAGTATGAATACTCGCAAGGACTATGACCTGGCTGGTAGGTAAGATGATCTAGCGCTATGTCACGGGCGGTCGTCACGGAATAATATAGGTATAGTAATAACGGATTCTATTTACTATAGCCTATTAGGGTACGGGTAACGGAATAACGAAGACATAGCTCGAAGAGCTGTAATTCGAGATGAGGCGGTTACCGGAAGTCTCGTTCATCAATGGTAGTAGGAGACAAGTCGGTGATAAATTACTGTGCCATCGCCGATGCGGTTATGGCCTCTCTGGCTCGCCGTTGGCACATCTAGAATGAAAATGCCTTACCTCGCATTCACACCTATCGTGATCGCTAGAGAGCCTCGTTCATGCGTGGCTGATCAACAGAGGCCCCCTCCCCTGGAAAGCTGCGCCTTGCACTTCCTGTGTAAGCAATTGCAGGGCGACGGCAGAGCAAGGCATTCTTGATATCTGACGGGGGAGCCTTGGACGCCACCAAGGTTGTCTACCTTCTCATCGGCGCTTCTTCATGACGCCCGGCTTCTTTGCCGAGCCTCGCCCAATGAGACGATGCGAGCTGCATCTTATATTGCAGTATTACCCCGCAGAGAGCACCCGACTCGATAGCCCGTTCTTGCGCCCTTCTTCAGATTATCCATTACTTCATGCTGCCTAACATCTTCGTATGTGTTGCGTTCACCGATCTTCGTAACGTGCACTTTCACGACCATGCCGGATCCAAATGACTATACAGTAGGCTGGGTATGTGCAGTCGAGACTGAATTTATCGCCGCGCAGGAGTTACTCGACGAGGAACACCCTGGATTGGTGTCGCAAGACCCAAACGACAACAACATCTACGCGCTCGGTCGAATTGGGCAGCATCACATCGTCGTCGCCTGCTTGCCTCATTGGAACTATGGCCTCGTCAGCGCAGCAAATGTCGCGAGAGACATGTTACGGACTTTTATAAATGTGAGGTTTGGACTGATGGTAGGCATCGGTGGTGGGGTTCCGACAAGGCAGGACATTCGTCTTGGCGACGTCGTGGTTAGCTCGCTTGACAACGAGAACGGGGCCGTATTCCAGTACGATTTTGGCCAGACCGTCCAGAACAGGGCTTTCCGAGCGACAGGGCACCTGGACGCCCCACCACTGCTTCTCCAGGCGGCTGTGCAGAACCTGAAAGTCGAACATCGAAGACGCGGCAATCAGATTGACAAGGCTATTGATACTGCATTAAAGAGGAACCCCCGATTGCAAGAGGAATATCAACGGCCAGACCCTACCACCGACAGGCTCTATAAGAGCACATTCATCCACGCTGGGCCATCTCACCAGACATGTGCATCTATCTGTGGTAATGATGAATCAAACCTCATCATTCGAGATGCGCGGCAAGAGTACGATGACAATCTCAAGGTGCATTACGGACTTATTGCATCGGCAAATCAGCTGATGAATGACGCTACAATCCGAGATCGCCTAGCCGAAGAGAAGGGCGTGCTGTGTTTCGAGATGGAGGCGGCAGGACTGATGAACCAATTCAAGTGTCTTATCATCCGAGGCATATGCGACTATTCCGACTCGCATAAGAACGAGGCATGGCAGGGGTATGCAGCTATGGCGGCAGCTGCGTACACGAAACAACTTCTGAATAGAATTCCACCAACCAAGGTGGCGGCCGAGAGGAAGCTACGGGAGCTTTTTACTACTAGTTAGTGCCCGGCCTTATTGGATTTCTTCTTTATCGCGATTAGCGCTAATTACGAGGATAGTGAATAAAAAACTTAATTATATTGAAATATTAGCAGAGGGCACGAAGAATGGTGTCACAAGTCTCCAGGCCGACGACCATCTCGAGAAGATCAGGCGCTGGCTCTCGCCGCCAGACCCGTCCATAAACTTGAACAAGGCCCGTGAGCAACACCACAAAGGGACAGGTCAATGGTTCCTCGACAGTGACCAATATCATAAATGGAAAACAGACTGCAACTCCTTCTTATGGCTCAACGGCATTCCGGGATGCGGCAAAACGATCCTTAGCTCTTCTATCGTTGTCGATCTAGAGCAAAGCACAGCGCCCGAAAGTTTGATCTACTTCTACTTTGATTTCAACGACATCGAGAAACAATCGCTCGAGAAAGCTGTCCGTTCGTTCATTACCCAGCTATACCACAAGCGAAAGGACACCAAAGCAGAAGTCGATGCTCTTTACAGGTCGTGTAACAAAGGAGGACGACAGCCAGAGGCTTCAGCGCTCTACAAGCTCTTCCAAGATATGCTACAAAAGGTTGGTGAAGTCTGGCTAGTCCTGGACGCACTTGACGAATGCCATCTACGGGATGATAGCTTTGCGAATGGACTACTCCCATGGATTAAGAGGATTCGAGAATCCGGTGTGAATCTTCATATATTGGTTACGAGCCGGCCTGAATATGACATTAAGGCAGCGATAGAGGGGTGGGCTTGCGATAACGAGATCATTCCTCTTCAGAGCAGTCTAGTAGAGGCGGATATTGGGGCATACATTAAGTTCAGAATTAACCAGGTAGATTGGTGGCAAAGATTTCCAGATATTCAAAAGGAAGTCGAGAAGGCCTTAGTACAGAAGGCGAACGCGATGTAAGTTATCACTCAGGTTTATTTAATACACTGCTAATAAGTGTAGGTTTCGTTGGGTTTCATGCCAGTTCGATATCTTGAAAAACTGCCATGATCAGCCAGCTATACGGAAAGAATTGGCCAACCTTCCGCGAACTTTAGATGCAACATATGCACGGATCCTTTCAAGAGTACAGCCAGAGCACATACGCTACACGACGCGCCTTCTACAATTCTTAGCCTACTCAGAACGGCCGCTAAGACTCGACGAGGCCGTCGACGCACTTGCAGTGGACACCAGCAGTCAGCCCAGATTTGACCCAGCAAACCGTACGGTGGTTCCAGAGAAAATAGCGACCTACTGCGCTGGTCTTGTCATCCTCGTCAAAACGCAAGCCAAGGATAATGACACAACCGTCACGGAAATCCAGCTTGCGCACTTCTCTGTCCAGGAATACCTAAAGTCAACCCGACCGAAAGGGGATATAACCAAGGACCTGGAGGAGGCGACCGCGAGTTCCGCCATCCTGGAAATATGTCTTTCCTATTTACTTCCACTGGACTGTTCGTACCAGCCTAAGGAGGCGAAAAGAAAATATCCTATGGCACAATACTCTGCACAGTATTGGACGAAATATGCTGCAGTCGTCGAAAAGTCGAAGAAAACAGCTATACCCCTTGTGGAAGAGTATTTCTCGTCTCAACAACCCTTTAAATTAGGGTACCAGCTTTACAACCCAGATCAACTTTTATATAATAACCTAAAACAGCCAGTAAATGCGTTATACTATGCATCGCTCGGTGGCTTGATGTTTTCAACTCAATCGCTACTCGATAAGGGCGCGGACGTCAACGCGCAAGGCGGACTCTACGGTAGTGCTCTCCAGGCTGCTTCAAAAGGAGGGTATAAGGAGATCGTCCAGACATTACTCGAGAAGGGTGCGGACGTCAACGCGCAAGGCGGATTCTACGGCAATGCTCTCCAAGCTGCTTCAGATAGAGGGAATAAAGAGATCGTTCAGATACTGCTCGAAAACGGTGCGGACGTCAACGCGCAAGGCGGACTCTACGGCAATGCTCTCCAGGCTGCTTCAAAAGGAGGGCATAAAGAGATAGTTCAGACACTGCTCGAAAACGGTGCGGACGTCAACGCGCAAGGCGGACTCTACGGCAATGCTCTCCAGGCTGCTTCAAAAGGAGGGTATAAGGAGATCGTTCAGACACTACTTAAGAAGGGCGCCTACGTCAACGCTCAAGGCGGAGATCACGGCAATGCTCTCTACGCTACTTCATTCCAAGAGCAAAAGGAGGTTGCCCAGCTTCTATGGGCCAGCGCAATCGCGCCTGACGTACATGGTCCCCAGGCTCAGAAGCGGGTTCCTGATCCGAATTTTGACTCTCCAGGCAGGAAACGGAAGAAGGCTATTTATTAGCCGGTCTTGGAACGTGGCAATACGTGAATGTGGGCGAAGCCACATTAGTATTATATAGGACGCTGATTTCGCCGGTTATAGTTTGGAAAGTCTGATTAGTTAAGGATACCTGCGGGATTTCAGAAGTGTGGATTTAGGAGGTGAAGTTAATATATATCCGCCCACTTTCTTTATCAAAACAGCACTACTATGGTTATAAGCGGCTAGACTATGCAATTAGCGATACATTAGTGTGCAGATTCACTTTTCAGGATCGCCAATGTGCACGTATCGATGACGGTGGCTTTGATAACAGCTACAGACACTACCCAAGAATGGACAGACAGATTTCGACCGAGCTTTGGCAATGGTATACCTTCTCCCCAGGCCCGACCCGCGCCGCTCCCACCAGTGGCCAGTCACACGTTCACATCGTTCTCGTCGAGACTCTCGATGCTCATGAGCTGTTGGACACAAATACAGAGAGCACAGCGGCATACGCAGCCGACGCCGCCATCATCTCATAGCTGGACACTTTCAACATAGCCGTAACTACAGCCGCGAAGAGCACGACGAACACGCAGACCACGACCACCTGTGTGCCTGCGACCGAGCCAGCAGACAAGATTGCAAGCGGCGCGACGAGGAACGAACCAGCGACGATAGCAGCAAGAATCCGTCCTACAATGCTACTGATGAGAACCGTGTCCTGGTGTGGCCAGTGATGTTGCGGTGACGACATGAAGGATCCTGGACCGTCTTGTTTGTGCGCAATCCGCCAGTATCGGAAAGCACGCAGCTTCTTGTGCAGCCAGCGCTGGAGAGGGTCGGTTCGGGAGCGCGTTCCAAGATCGACTCGAACTAGCCGTGTTTTGTAGTTTTCGAACAGAGTCAAATCTGTTTGCAGGCTCGACGGCTTCCCGTCGTCCAAGAGAGAGACCGTCTCCATGGCCATAATGCTACCGAAAGTCAAGAGAGCGTTATCTAAAGGTACGTGGATTAGCATATTTCGGCTCAGGAGATGATCTGGGTTCACAGACCATATTGCTGGAGCAGACTGCGAAGCCTTAATATAAGTTCTTGCGTAACTGTTTCCTTTAAAGCTGGTACGTTGGGATCGACGGTAGCATGCTTTAAGCCCAGTCTATCGCGGTCCGACGGCTCATGGCCTAGGCTAAGACCGGCCTGATAAACGGCATGATCCAGTTCCGCAATCTCCTGCTCTAAGAAACGAAGACTAAGCAGATGCGTAGTCTTGAAGCGGCGAAACCCATGTAAAGTAAGGTTGTTGTCATCAGTAACGCAGGGCCAAAGCTTGCGGAATAGCTCCGCGGTTTCATTGATCTTTTCCGTTGCTTCTGGATCCATATGGGCAAGGTTCGGGATGGTGTAATTGTGTTGGTAAAGAAGCTCCAGCGATCAAGGAACCTCAATGGGTTTGGTCGTAGCCCATTTAAGGAGTGCTAACAACCCCTGGGCTGAACACGAGGAAACTGACAGCATTTTAATAACTGGACGCTGAGTCGCAGCCTTCACAGTTAACTCTCAACGCCTCCGCCTCGTTAGGCAAACATACTGACGGATGACGAATGAATGTTTGCGAAGTAGTAGTCATTTGGTATGTAGCAGAACAGGCTCGCCCTGGGTGGTGACAGACTAAGCAGACCACTTTCCAATCGCCTGCTAACCCCCTACCAGCCTGCAAGAGCTTATGACCTGCTCGGTAAGTAAGATAATCCAGCGCCGCCACTTTACCAACGAGCAAGCTGAGGTTATGCAGGTGTGTAATTCTAGAACAGCGAAAGGCAAGTAGTGGAGGTTTAGTTCGAAAGCTTTTCGTTGGCTAAGTTAACACGTCTGTCTTCGTTTCTGTGGTTCACACTCATCCTAAATGGCATTTATTAGAATATAGCGTTTTATCATTTACAATTAGTAATGGTTTAGACAGATCGGCAGTTAAACTCTAGTGCTGTGCGATCGCCGACTTGGGTCTAGTTATTGGTTATTTGGGCATCACCTCTGGCTTAGTAGCTCATCTGAATGAATACGCCTTGCCTCGCCTGCGCCCCAGACCATATGCATAGCTGTCAATGGATTTAAATAGACACCTTGAAAAGTGTCATCTTGCCGCTTCCTGCGCCCTGTCACCTAGTATAGCAGTGTAGAGTAAGCGAGGTTCAAGTACAGGTACGCAATGCTCCTCAATCAATTATCTACGAGTATGTTATCCATCTAGGATCATTGTAGGGACAGAAGCCGTAGCTGCCTGAAGCCTTGACCTGCTACATCGGCGAGGCTGGGACAGGGAAACAGGAATAGCGGGAAGGTATCCGCGAGATATGATGAGCCTGAAGAATCCGTCCATTCATGGGCGTTTTCGATGCCTGAAGAGAGTCTGGTTGACGCATGGCTTCTCAGCAGAGCCCCCATTCCCTGGAAAGCTGCGCCTTGCACTTCCTGCGCGTGAGCAACTGCAGGGCGACGGTAGAGCAAGGCATTCTTGATGCCCGGCGGGGAAGCCTTGGACGCCGCCTGCCTTGCCATCACCATTTCCCCACGACGCCCGGCTTCTCTGCCTCGCCCAATGAGACAATGCGAGCTACATCTTATATTGCAGTACCACCCCGCAGAGGGCACCAGGCTCGATAACCTGTTCTTGCGCCCTTTTATATGCCACGTAAGACGGTGGCTTACTCCTTGCATGAAAGCTGCACGCTTTTCCGTCAGCCAGACCAAGAGTTCGTCGATCGCCTGCCCGACTGGTGTGGCATTATTAATACGATCGAACCCATCGTATCCAGCCTACGACGCTTGGGCAATTGTCCCATTCTCCCTGCCTGAAACGTATCGGTGACAACAACCTTGTCCTCTGCCCTGATATCTTGCCCGTATCGCAAGACCATGTCCGATCCAAATGACTATACAGTGGGCTGGATATGTGCAGTTGAGACTGAATTTGTCGCCGCGCAGGAGCTACTCGACGAGGAACACCCTGGATTGGTTTCGCAAGACCCAAACGACAACAACATCTACGCGCTCGGTCGAATTGGGCAGCATCACATCGTCGTCGCCTGCTTGCCTCATTGGAACTATGGCCTCGTCAGCGCAGCAAATGTCGCGAGAGACATGTTACGGACTTTTATAAATGTGAGGTTTGGACTGATGGTAGGCATCGGTGGTGGGGTTCCGACAAGGCAGGACATTCGTCTTGGCGACGTCGTGGTTAGCTCGCTTGACAACGAGAACGGGGCCGTATTCCAGTACGATTTTGGCCAGACCGTCCAGAACAGGGCTTTCCGAGCGACAGGGCACCTGGACGCCCCACCACTGCTTCTCCAGGCGGCTGTGCAGAACCTGAAAGTCGAACATCGAAGACGCGGCAATCAGATTGACAAGGCTATTGATACTGCATTAAAGAGGAACCCCCGATTGCAAGAGGAATATCAACGGCCAGACCCTACCACCGACAGGCTCTATAAGAGCACATTCATCCACGCTGGGCCATCTCACCAGACATGTGCATCTATCTGTGGTAATGATGAATCAAACCTCATCATTCGAGATGCGCGGCAAGAGTACGATGACAATCTCAAGGTGCATTACGGACTTATTGCATCGGCAAATCAGCTGATGAATGACGCTACAATCCGAGATCGCCTAGCCGAAGAGAAGGGCGTGCTGTGTTTCGAGATGGAGGCGGCAGGGCTGATGAACCACTTCAAGTGTCTTGTCATCCGAGGCATATGTGACTATGCCGACTCGCATAAGAACGAGGCCTGGCAGGGGTATGCAGCGATGGCGGCGGCTGCGTACACGAAACAACTTCTGAATAGAATTCCACCAACGAAGGTGATGGCCGAGAGGAAGTTAGGAGAGCTTCTAGCGACTAGTTAGTGCCTGGCCTTAATAGTTTTCTTCCTCCTGGCGACTAGCGCTGATCACAAGAATAGTGAACGAGAGCCTTCAAATTGTACGAACATCGGCAAGTGACATTAAAAATGGACTCGAAGGACTCCGAGCAGACGGCCACCTGGTCAAGATTAGGGAATGGCTCTCGCCGCCGGACCCGTCCACAAACTTTAACATAGCACGCGATCAACACCACCAAGGAACGGGCCAATGGTTCCTCAACAGCGACCAATATCGCAAGTGGAAAATAAATCGCAATTCTTTCCTATGGCTTAACGGCATTCCGGGATCCGGTAAAACGATCCTTAGCTCTTCAATCGTTGCCGATTTAAAGCAAAGCACAGCGTCCGAGAGCTTAGTCTACTTCTACTTTGATTTCAACAATATTGAGAAGCAGTCACTTGAGAAAGCCGTTCGTTCGCTCGTTGACCAGCTATACTATAAGCGAAGGGAAACCAGGACAGAAGTTGATGCTCTTTACAGGTCGTGTGACGAAGGAAGACGCCAGCCAGATGCTTCAACGCTCTACAAGCTCTTCCAATGCATACTACAAAAGATTGGTGAAGTCTGGCTGATCCTGGACGCACTCGACGAATGCCATCTACGGGATAATAACTTTACGAATGGACTGCTCCAATGGATTAAGAGAATTCGCGAATCCGGTATAAATATTCACATGCTGGTTACGAGCCGGCCTGAATATGACATCAAGGCAGCGATAGAGGGGTGGGCTTGCAATGAGGAAATCATTTCTCTTCAAAGCAGTCTGATAGAGGCGGATATTGAGGCATACATCAAGGTCAGGGCGAAGCAAATAGAGCGGTGGCAGAAATGCCTAGATATTCAAAAGGAAATCGAGGACGCCTTAATATCAAAGGCGAATGGAATGTTAGTTATCACTTCAGTTTTATACGATAAGATGCTAACAAATGCAGGTTTCGTTGGGTCTCCTGCCAATTCGATATTTTGAAAGACTGCCGTAATCAGTCGGCTGTACGAAAAGAATTGGACAGCCTTCCGCGAACTTTAGATGCAACATATGCACGAATCCTTTCAAAAGTACAACCAGAGCACATACGCTACACGACGCGCCTTCTACAATTCTTGGCCTACTCCGAACGGCCGCTACGACTCGACGAGGCCGTGGACGCACTGGCAGTGAACACTAGCAGTCAGTCCAGATTCGACGCAGCAAACCGTACGGAAATTCCAGAGGAAATAGCAGCATACGGCGCTGGTCTTGTTATCCTCGTTAAGAGGCAAGCGGAAAACAAGGAAACAACCGCCACGGAGATCCAGCTGGCACACTTCTCGGTGCAGGAGTACCTCACGTCAAGCCGATTGGAAGGCGATATAGGTAATAATCTCCAGGAGACTGCTGCAAGACTTACCATTGTGACCGTTTGCCTTTCGTACCTACTGAATATGGACCATTCATATCCCATAAGAGAAGCAAGACAACAGTACCCCTTGGCACAATACTCTGCGAGGTATTGGGCACAGCACGCTGCAATAATTGAAGGTTCGGATACGCAGGTTCCAATCGTAAAAGAGTATTTTTCACATCGGACGGCTTTCGAATTCGGATACCGGCTTTATATGCCAAATAGACCATGGAAAGATGAAGAAAGAGAAGGATATTATGTAGAAGAGCCGGTTACCTGTTTATACTACGCATCTATTTATGGGCTGTTCTACGCTGCTAGGGATTTGCTAGAGAAAGGCGCCGAGGTGAACGCACAAGGCGGGCATTACGGCAATGCGCTTCAAGCTGCTTCGGAAGGAGGACACAAGGCGATAGTGCAACTGCTGCTAGAGAAGGGCGCCGAGGTGAACGCGCAAGTCAAGCATTACGGCAATGCGCTCCAGTCTGCTTCGGAAGGAGGACACGAGGCAATAGTGCAACTGCTGCTGGCGAATGGCGCCGAGGTCAACGCGCAAGTCGGCTACTACGGCAATGCGCTTCAAGCTGCTTCGAAAGGAGGACACGAGGCGATAGTGCGACTGCTGCTGGCGAATGGCGCCGAGGTCAACGCGCAAGACGGCTACTACGGCAATGCGCTTCAAGCTGCTTCGAAAGGAGGACACGAGGCGATAGTGCGACTGCTGCTGGCGAATGGCGCCGAGGTCAATGCGCAAGTCGGCTACTACGGCAATGCGCTTCAAGCTGCTTCGAAAGGAGGACACGAGGCGATAGTGCAACTGCTGCTAGAGAAGGGCGCCGAGGTGAACGCGCAAGTCAAGCATTACGGCAATGCGCTCCAGTCTGCTTCGGAAGGAGGACACGAGGCAATAGTGCAACTGCTGCTGGCGAATGGCGCCGAGGTCAACGCGCAAGTCGGCTACTACGGCAATGCGCTTCAAGCTGCTTCGAAAGGAGGACACGAGGCGATAGTGCGACTGCTGCTGGCGAATGGCGCCGAGGTCAACGCGCAAGACGACTACTATGGCAATGGGCTCCAGTCTGCTTCGAAAGGGGGACACGAGGCAATAGTGCGACTGCTGCTGGCGAAGGGCGCCGAGGTCAACGCGCAAGTCGGCTACTACGGCAATGCGCTTCAAGCTGCTTCGAAAGGAGGACACGAGGCGATAGTGCAACTGCTGCTGGCGAATGGCGCCGAGGTCAATGCGCAAGACGGACATTACGGCAATGCGCTCCAGTATACTTCGAGGAATAGACACGAGTCAGCGATAAGACTGCTGATGTGCGTAGACACCGACAGACAGATACCGCTGCACAGGGCCTCTTCTAAAGGATTTCGAGAGCTGGCTAAGCTGCTGATAGAGAATGGCGCCGATGTCAAGGCCGCAGACAACGACGGATGGACGCCGCTCCATTGGGCCTCTTATAAAGGATATCGAGAGCTGGCCAAGCTACTAATAGAGAAGGGGGCCGATGTTAAGGCCGCAGCCGACGATGGATTGACGCCACTGCACTGGGCCTCTTCTAAAGGATCTCGAGAGCTGGCTAAGCTGCTGATAGAGAATGGCGCCGATGTCAAGGCCGCAGCCGACGCTGGATTGACGCCACTGCACTGGGCCTCTTACAGAGGCTACCAAGAGCTAGCCAAGCTACTAATAGAGAAGGGGGCCGATGTTAAGGCCGCAGCCGACGACGGATGGACGCCGCTGCATTGGGCCTCTTCTAAAGGATTTCGAGAGCTGGCTAAGCTGCTGATAGAGAAGGGGGCTAATGTCAAGGCCGCAGACGATGTGGGATGGATGCCACTGCACTCTGCTGCTTCTCAAGGCCATGAAACGGTTGCCAAGCTGCTGATAGAGCAGGGCGTCGATGTCAAGGCCGCAGCCAACGATGGATGGACGCCACTGCACGAGGCTTTTTTTAAAGGCCATAAAGAGGTGGTCAAGCTACTGGTAGAGAAGGGCGCGGATATCAAGATCGTATATAGCGACGGATGGACGCCACTGCATTGGGCCTCTTCCAAAGGCTATCGAGAGCTGGCCAAGCTGCTGATAGAGAAGGGGGCCGATTTCAAGGCCGCAGACGACGACGGACGGACGCCGCTACAATGGGCCTCTTATAGAGGCTATCAAGAGCTGGCCAAGCTACTAATAGAGAAGGGGGCCGATGTTAATGCCGCAGACGACGACGGATGGACGCCGCTGCATTGGGCCTCTTCTAAAGGATTTCGAGAGCTGACTAAGCTGCTGATAGAGAAGGGGGCCAATGTCAAGGCCGCAGACGACGACGGATGGACGCCGCTGCATTGGGCCTCTTCTAAAGGATCTCGAGAGCTGGCTAAGCTGCTGATAGAGAATGGCGCCGATGTCAAGGCCGCAGCCGACGATGGATTGACGCCACTGCACTGGGCCTCTTACAGAGGCTACCAAGAGCTAGCCAAGCTACTAATAGAGAAGGGGGCCGATGCTAAGGCCGCAGACGACGACGGACGGACGCCACTGCACGAGGCCTCTTCCAAGGGATATCGAGAGCTGGCTAAGCTGATGATAGAACAGGGGGCTAATGTCAAGGCCGCAGACGACGACGGACGGACGCCGCTGCGCAAGGCCTTAAGTAGAGGCCATAGAGAGGTGGCCAAGCTGCTAATAGAGCAGGGAGCCGATGTCAAGGCCGCAGCCGACGACGGATGGACGCCGCTGCATTGGGCCTCTTCCAAGGGATATCGAGAGCTGGCTAAGCTGCTGATAGAGAAGGGGGCCTATGTCAAGGCCGCAGACGACGACGGATGGACGCCGCTGCATTGGGCCTCTTCTAAAGGATTTCGAGAGCTGGCTAAGCTGCTGATAGAGAAGGGGGCTAATGTCAAGGCCGCAGACGATGTGGGATGGATGCCACTGCACTCTGCTGCTTCTCAAGGCCATGAAACGGTTGCCAAGCTGCTGATAGAGCAGGGCGTCGATGTCAAGGCCGCAGCCAACGATGGATGGACGCCACTGCACGAGGCTTTTTTTAAAGGCCATAAAGAGGTGGTCAAGCTACTGGTAGAGAAGGGCGCGGATATCAAGATCGTATATAGCGACGGATGGACGCCGCTGCATTGGGCCTCTTCCAAAGGCTATCGAGAGCTGGCTAAGCTGCTGATAGAGAAGGGGGCCGATTTCAAGGCCGCAGACGACGACGGACGGACGCCGCTGCACGAGGCCTCTTTTAAAGGCCACAAAGAGGTGGCCAAGCTGCTAATAGAGAAGGAGGCCGATGTTAATGCCGCAGACGACGACGGATGGACGCCGCTGCATTGGGCCTCTTCTAAAGGATTTCGAGAGCTGACTAAGCTGCTGATAGAGAAGGGGGCCAATGTTAAGGCCGCAGACGACGACGGACGGACGCCGCTACAATGGGCCTCTTATAAAGGCTATCAAGAGCTGGCCAAGCTACTAATAGAGAAGGGGGCCGATGTCAAGGCCGCAGACGACGACGGATGGACGCCGCTGCATTGGGCCTCTTCTAAAGGATTTCGAGAGCTGGCTAAGCTGCTGATAGAGAAGGGGGCTAATGTCAAGACTGCAGCCGACGACGGATGGACGCCACTGCACGAGGCCTCTTTTAAAGGCCATAAAGAGGTGGTCAAGCTACTGGTAGAGAAGGGCGCGGATATCAAGATCGTATATAGCGACGGATGGACGCCGCTGCATTGGGCCTCTTCTAAAGGATTTCGAGAGCTGGCTAAGCTGCTGATAGAGAAGGGGGCTAATGTCAAGACTGCAGCCGACGACGGACGGACGCCACTGCGTAAGGCCTTAAGTAGAAGCCATAGAGAGTTGGCCAAGCTGCTAATAGAGCAGGGCGCCGAGGTCAACGCCTGAAGCGGATATCACAACAATGCGCTCCAGGCATCTTTGGACCATACGGGAGAAGGCTTCGCAGAATTTCGCCAGCAGCTAGCTCACTTATTAGACATAAGTGATGCAAACCCTCGCACCTGTCACGTGCGACTCAGTATTAACTGGCAAGTGTGCGAAGCGATGCATCGATACAGGGAGGGAACAACCTTCTCTTCAATTCTAGTCATTAGTGGCAACGAGATCTATGCCCAAGCGGCGACATGTGAAGACTACCTCCGAGAGCACTTTGTCCATGGCTATACAATATTGCAAGCTATTCAGCTTGCATGGAAGTCGGACCAACACATTGGGGAACTGGACGGTCTGTCTGTCCAGATATCCGGCTCTGACCTGGAAACGGCGACCATTACAGCATCATACGACTCCTCTGGCACTCTCGTTGATGTGGCATGTGCATTTGCGTGGTTCTGTTGCGCTATACGACCAATCCCAGAGTTGAACCTCAGCTTGTCGACATTTACTTTCAACTGCTATAGGAGGACTGAGCCACCTGGCAATGGTGTTGTTAGTGCCGATTTGAACTTGTTGACCCCTCGCATAGCCAATCTTGGCAGTAGTTGTTGGCATAGGTTGTTTGAAACGAATATGATCGTTCTGAACGGCCCAATTTCCGACAGGAAACAATTCGACCAGCCAGAGAATCCCACTCACCCAATACCGACGGGCCTCGATATTCCGTTCAATGTCATGGTCAAGGTAGCCGCCGTCAATTACCCCATCGAGCATAACAGAGGCGTGATCCTCAAAGGTTTCGATGCTCTACTGGTTGCAACAGCAACGTGGACCAGTGGGGCTAGCACGGCTGTTCAGTGGCATTTTACCGATTCTTGTCACAACGATGCACTTTCAAAGTACCTCCAGAATGAAAGTTACCATGTCTTGGAAGAAAAAGATGCCGATACCCAATTTGAACTTGTTAGCAATGCTACCCGTACTTTTGTTGGCTGGGGCGACGATCATCAAATTCAGCTTGACAAGGTGGACCCATCAAACGTCAAGTTGACAACGCTCGAAAATGCGGGTGATAGGTTGAAGTTTAAGAGCATAGCCTTCAACTTGGGATTAGGAAAAGCTCCTGTTACAGCTGGGGTCAATTCGACCTTCGAGTTCCAGTCAGGTACTTGTAAGTACGAAGGAGAAACTCCTTTCAACAGGATGATTTTGAACGCAGTTTCGAGCCCAGTCCTTCTATTTACTCCCAGTGAAAGGCGGGGATGGCTCGTTCCTCGGCTCCATGTTTTGGAGTGTATGGCCTACATCAACATCCAAAAGAACGGCATCTCCTGTAAGTCGCCTCCATCAGACTGGAATCTGAGGAATACCAGAGATCTTCTTCTAAGGCACATTTTTCACCATGGTCTTAGACCCATGTTGATGGAGGGCGCTGAAGACGATACGAATGCAACACACCTCGGACATCTGCTACATGAGCTCGGCAAAGGTATGGATTGGGCAGAAGCGCAATCTTTCCGTCAGCCTAGATTGAGTCCAAAAAGGCTAATTGATGGATCTGACACTATCTATGGATTGGAATTCTACAGAGTTGCCCATATGGACGAGGAGCATCATGTCAAAAAGTACCCAGTCCTACGTCCACACGGCAACTGGGTTCATCTTCTCACTAAACGTACGATCAAGGGAGTAATATTCTGCGAAGGCCTTGGGGAAGTAGTCGTTCAAGACTCAGGTTGCCATTCCTGCACGCAGGTCCCAGAAGAGCACAACTATTTGGCTGCTGTGATATCATGTTTGCAGCATTTATCCGATAATCGTGACATCCAGCATGGACTCTTCTGGAACTTAGCGCCAACAAGTTTTGGCCATTGTCCAATGGCCCCGTCCTTGGAGCACCATGTCCAGATTATGGATCTCAAACATTCAAGGGGAATCACTCTTTTGAATGACCATCCAAAAGGTGTTGTGGTTTTTGGAGAAGACAACAAACCGGACAGCAATAAATGACGCAAAACGAAAAATGGACACATGGCTGAATTATCATCATCAACGACGATAAGACCACAGGAGTGAGGTTCGCAAGAGCGCGCGCAACGAACTCGACGTCGGCGGCGCGAACTTCGACCAGGCCGGGCAGCGTGCTGGGGAAGTCGTCGAGGTTGGTGGGGCGCCAGGGCACGACGACCGAGCCCCGGCTTGCCAGCTGCTCCAGGTGCGCCATATGGATGAGACGCGAGGAGTTCAGCCTGTGACAGAACATGAGCACTGGGAAGTCGTCCGTGGTGGTGGCGGTGGCGATGTCTCAGGTTGCTAACACACATTCAAGCAAGCCTTTGGCATGCCTGAGGTGTGCCGGATAGACTATTGCAGGAACTCGAACGGTTACTTCGGCTGTGAAATGATACACGATACGACAGGTGTGGCAGGTTTCAGTAAGGAGACGCTATGAGGGGCAAGTGAGATCTAATTAGATGCAGCCACATAGGCGTATTTTGAAACGAAGCTGCTAGACGAACGAAGCCAGCATAAGTGGCTAATATTCGATATTTTCACTTACTGGAAAGCAGCATCAAATCAGATGGCGATCCTGGTGCTTAATTCACAGCTGCTTTTCGAATAACGAATGGCCGAGCTGTTCACGAGTCTGCAAACAAACGACGCGGCTGATCCATTTTTGGTCTAAATGAAGCTGGCGGACGAGATCGTGCGCTTCCAAGATACAGCAGTATGGTCCGTGCGCGACCATGGCTGATTGATAAAAAAGGAGGAGAAGCCAGAGTTAGACTGTCGGCGCCTTCATGATCTCGCGCGACACACCATCTATGTTGCGGAGACGCTTGATGTAGCTCTTGATACAATGCATGCGATCTTGGTGCAGCACGGAGCATTTAAGACAGGGATACACGATGATCGTACTTGACAGAAAGTGCACGGCCGTCTGCTCTCCTTCCGACAAATGCCCGAGAGCCTGCGCTGTCGATCCAATTCGAAAGAGAAGAGGCTGCTCAACGAAATACAACTCACATTTCACATGGTCGCGCAGCACGTAGTCCCACCAAGCTGGATATTCCGTGCTTACCAACTACCATGAGCCACCACCAATCCGGTAGCAGGATGTAACGAACGCTATCCGGGGTCCAATAGAAACCGAAGTAGAACGTACGGGGGTTTATGTTGGCAATACGAGAGAGTATCTGAACGTGCAACAGATAGTCACCTATTGATACAGTAAACAATGACCGTGGCTTAATCGTAACTGAGTGTAGAACTTAGGGGTATTCACAATAGAGTCGTTAAGGTAATGTGCCTCGCCAATGGGTTAAGATTGATGCTTAGATTGATCACTGAAGTAGAGACTGTCTATATGAAATACATAGGGAAGCGTTCATAGTTATATATCCAACCCCTCCTTCACTGATCCGTTGGATCACTGGGCTCATTGTTTGCTTAAGGTGAGCTTGGTGATCCCTTATATTGGTTCGCTAGATCATTCACAGCATTCTTGGTGAGCCAGTGAGCCGTCACGTGACTTATGCTTGGCAACCTGTCATCGCGTTCCCAGGACGACGCCTATCCCAGGATGCAGCCTTCCTAGGAATGTGGCCTTCCTAGGAATACGCCCTTCCTGTGAACGGCGGTTCCTGAGTAGCTGTTGCGGCTGTCAGCGTGGTGGGCTCGTCAGCGCTGACTGGTGGGTAGCGCCTTTAGTCATCTCGGATTATTGTTTTGGGTTCTCTCCGAGAGTGGGGCTGGTCGCCTGGCCGGGTCGGGTCGTAACATCTTATTAAAAAGATAGCTGGACTCACCATTGCCGAAGTGATGCGCTTATTGCAGGGGGATGTTGAAGGCACATAAGGGTTGTGCAAATGCAGTCAAAACGACCTTGGAGAATTTGTACTGTGACGAGTCGAGATTAGGTTGGTCTGAGTGTCGACTCAATGGGAATCGCATTCTAAGAATAGAGAAGTCTAGGATGTCAAAGGTAGCCATCCGTATTGTGAACAGCAGCCAAGCGATGTGGTAGGAGCAGGCCATTAAAAGGCTGGGTGTATGTTTATTAGTGCGTCGGGTTTAAAGTTGAGCATGACTGGGTCATTGGAAATAGCAACGACTACGAAGCGAAGGTACAAATAAGCACGGTGGGAAATTCCATGAACCGTAAATGGGACGATACGGTGCTAAGAACCGTTCTGGCCCGTTTTGGTTCAATTCGGCTTTTTTCTGTATGGTCTGTGCGGTGGTGCTGGGTCTTCCCTTTCTGGGACACTTTGTTGCACAAGGTCGGCGTCCGCTCTCCCCCCAGACAAGAGCTTAGAGAGCCGAATTAGTACTAGGGTCGGTGACGACCTGGGAATCCTCGGTGTTGTATGTTTTTCCTTTTTGGCTTTTTGGTGAACCGTTCTAGCCCAGCAAGTCAGACCGGTCTGCCCGGAGCCGATGCCGCTTCTTCGTCTTCTTCTCACTTTCATCATGGCTGCCTATCCTATTTCCTGCATGAACAGACCAACCAGTCGGGTCCCCAAGTTAGTATGTACATTGGAGCAAAAGTACCGCATGCCAAGAAGAGTATCAGATCAGGAGGAGGTAATGAAGTAGACAACTGTAAAGTCGGTGTGATCAAGTCCCGCCTATCATTCGGAGGATACATGCCGGCCGCGTGTGATAAAGTGAATGGGACTTGCATACGGTAGGTATGCATTGCGCCCGGCTGCAGGCTGCGCATGCGTATACATGTAGTTGGCCCTTTCTCCTCAACTTAGCTATCGTACATATCATATTACGTGCATGCTTCTGATAAGACGGACTTGTTGTTGCACATCAGTATTGGGGTTTTTCATTGATCTAAGTTGTTCGCATGGAAAATAGCATCTGCGATGTATGAGTCGTCTCGACTCCGAGATCGTTGCCACTGCATGCGTGCCCATTGGCATGTTTTCCCACCCTCGACCATTGCTGCTGCTGTTCAACACCTTCTGAATGAAACTGACTGTCTATCATATGTAACTTCCCTAACATATGTACAACCCATAAAGCATGGTGAATAAAGAAATAAGCTTATACAGTTTTACCCTCAATGGTGTGGGTGGATGTGGTCTCGTTCAGGCCGTAGTGCATTTGTGTGCGCGTGCATCGTCGTATACATGGGCCATCGTACAAATATGTCGTATCTCAACTCGTAGAGTAACACCGGCTCAAGGGGTTTTCCCACCGCCGCGAGCTTGTGCAGCCTCTCCAGCAAGGAACCGCATGACGGCCGGGTTCTCGAACCGCTCATCCTGGGCCGCAGAGGTTGCGTCGACCGCCTTCTTCTTCTGCGCGACGTGTCCGAACAAGCATTCCCATACATCGTTCTGGTCGACGACCTCGCCCAGCTGCTTGTCTTTGCTCATCAACTTGGACAGCGCCGCCTGTTGGAGCTCCATAGAGTTGGCCGCCTCGAGGTTCAGATCCGACACCTCGGGCGTGGCCTCCTTGGATTTGCCCTTGCGGTCGACTTGCGCCTGACCCATATGCTCGATGCGCCGCTGTACTGAGAGGTTATAGATGGACTCCTCCACGGTGCCTTCCACAAGATAGAGCCATACAGTCGTTTCGTGTTCCTGGCCAATTCGATCCACTCGAGCGATAGCCTGAAGTTCTAACGCTGTATTGAGCAGAGGCTCGCAGAGGAAAACATGACTGGCATTGACAAGATTCAAGCCACTCGCATGCGCTCGAGCGTCCATGAAGAAGCATTCTATCCCTGGATCCTCCTTGAAGCGAGTAATGCCATCTTTGGTATCAAAGGAAGAAAAGCCGATGCGATAGTGATCGAAAGCGCGGCCAAGAACATCAAGGAACCCCTTGAACTGGGAGAAGACAATCGACTTCGCCCCCGGATCCTCCTGCCGCAGCCACACCAAGTGGCGGATGAGCGTATCGATCTTTGTTGCGAATGACGGCCCGCTTAGATCAATCTGCCGGATTTCTTGAAGTTTCTCCTCACTGAACATAGAGTAGATACCCGACTTCCGGGTTTTGTGAGGAGAAGTTCCATCATCGGGGGCAGAAGGATGATGCTCAGAATGAATCTTGAGTCTGGGCTCTGGCTTTAAGGAGATGTCGTGAAGCATGGATGGACCGAGAATTTTCTTGCAAACCGGACAATTGTGGTGAGCCTTATACCACAACATCATGCACTCTTTACAAAACTCGTGACCGCACACAGTGAGAACACCGAGCGTGAAGGTGGACTGACAAATGACACAGAACCTGGGCCCCTGCGATTTCTGTCCTGACTCCTTCAAGTGCAGCACTAAAGCAATAGTCAGTCAATATTACGATCATGTTATATAGGCGCAAAAGGAGTAGGCCATAACTTACAATAACGGTGTTTGGATTGGGCATCGACGATCCTGTGTTGAACAATAGCCTCCTCATTAAGTAGACTGGTCGCCAAGACTTCGTCGTCTTCGTGCTCTTCTCGTTCCCAAGGCGCTACCGTGTCGGAGATTTGCTGCAGTTGTCTGTAATATTCAACCCGAGCGTTCATGGCGTCAGTAAACCGATCCAACTCCTTCTCGAGTCCATTCGAACCCTTGATTTGCGCCCCGATCTGGTCTTGAGCAAGCTTTAGTTGCTCTTGTACGATTTGTAGCTCGACTTTCGCACGCTGGCTTCCATTTGCTATATCGTGCCGCAACTTGGTTGATAGCTCTCGCAAGTCAGTCACGACGGCCCTGAACGAGCCCATCCCGGGGTTTGGCTTGATCTCCTTGCGTGACTTGAACAGTTCCAACATCATCTCAGGGTTGGGACCGTCTCCGTCTTTCGCCATTCGCTCGGCGACTGTTGTCTCGTGTTTCACTCGTTCGTTGACTAGCCCAGTCAGGAGATCTTGGCGATCTGCGATAACCGCTCGTAGAACGTGGGTGTAAACCATCAAGTCATCTTGGATCTTGGTTGAGTCCTCATACTCTTCACCGGTAGTCTCAGCTTCTCCATCCTCGTCTACAAGGGGCCTGAGCAGAATTTGAATGACCTGCTCACGCCAATCATCGATCAGATTAGCTTGTTCGTCCAACACACCCCCAAGTTCTTCCAGGTTTTCTAGCACCCGTCTGCTCTCAAGCCCCTTGTGTACGACGAATTGGAACTCCGGCATCTCGACGAAGCTTTGAGTAGCAGCGTCTTCAGAGAGCCTGGCCATGTGCTTTGTAGCTTTGCCGTGTGCCTCTTGTAGGATTTCCTTTCTGATCTCCTTGGCGATTTCGTAATACTCCACTTCAACTTTCTCGCATTCCTTGAACCCATCCGAGTCGGGCACCGTAAGCTCTTCATTAGTCTTGATCTGGTAATTTGCGTTGGCAATGAAGAAGGCGGCCTTGTGTTCAAGCCCAAGAGCTAGCCGAAGCCGTTGACGCGCCTGTCCAAGTCGTGGTGGGACTTTCTCTGCGTCAGCATCGTCAGAACCACTCTCGTCTTCGTCGGCGTCATCATTGAACCCAGCAGCTCTAGCACTCTCTAGCTCCGCCTCGAATTGTTCGCGACATTCAGCAACAATCACCCGAATCTCCCCAAGAACTTCCTTCCATATCAAGAGGGCCTCTTTAACTCTCGGCGAGTTCTCAAGCAGTTGGCCGCGTTTCAGTTTGGAGCCCATCAATTGTCTTTGGTCGGTCCGGATGGAAAACTCGGATTGCTCAATCATTGCATCCAATACCTCCTCAATAGTCCGCAGAGGTTTGTCTCTTTGAGCTACACCTCGAACCCGCCCTGGGCCTAGCTCAGGGTGTAGAGTAGTCTGCCGCAATGAAGCCAGTGCGCTTCTAAGTAACGCGAGGGTTGCTGGATCTTCAGGATCCCAGCCCTCCTTGATAGGAGCGCCCTCAATGTCCAGACCACAGTTTTTAGCCCATGCTTGAAACTCTGATCGATAATGTTGCTCCTCAACAGCCGTGAACGGCATTGTCAGTACGTAACGTTTCTGGTGCGGGAGGACAAGCTCGTCTCGGACGGCTCGTTTGGTGTGGCGAAGCGCTATACGGTTAAAAAGGGGTTCAAACAAGTGTTTATGTGTTGTTATAAGTCCATCCCATGCCCAGGGGTACGATGCAAACGGTTCATAGCGAAGGAAAAGGAGCAGGCCCCAGAGATCCTTGATGTTGTCTTTGACAGGCGTACCGGTGACACCCCATGCATTAATACGTGGGATTACCCGAGCAACTTTGGCAGCGGCACTCACGCCACTCTCAATCTGCTGGGCTTCGTCAAGGCATACTCGCCACCAAGACAACTGCACTAAAGGTGACTTTGGTCGAGGATACGTTCTCGCATGCCGCATCGAACGCTCCGGAGGCTCCTCGGCGAAGTGGATCTCGGCTTGCAAAATGTTGTAGGTCGTGATCACGACATCGTGTTCAGCTAACTCTCTGAGGAGTTCCTCGCCTTTGGCCTTGTATCGCTTGATTCCCTCGTAGAACATGACACGGAGGTTTGGCGCATGTTTGTTCACTTCGGATAGCCACTGGTTCTTCAATGTCGTCGGGGTTACAATAAGAGTTGCACTCGTAGGTCGGACTTGCTGGCCACTGTATGGGTCCACAATACAGGAAGGAAAAGCTGGCCGGCGGTGCATCAGGATAAGGGCGATGGTCTCGACTGTTTTGCCCAGACCCATCTCTTCACTGAGAATACCTCCTTTTACAGCTGTCTCCAATTCCCGAAATGGAGTAACGTCACGCGTAACCACTTGATGAAGCGTACTGGAGAAGTAGTTCCGTCCGCTACGATCTTTCAGTTTGTTGAATGACAGGGGCATATTAGGCGTGGTGGGATCCCGACAAGGTTCCAGTTCGGTCCCGTTCCAGCCAACGCCCTCGCGGCGAAGTAGCCATTGCAGAGCCCTGCGCTGGAAAGGGTATAGCTTGGCAGTAAGTCCAGGCACAGCAGTCGACAGTAAATCAGTAAAGTCCTTGTCGGGGATGCAGGAAGCATCATAGAAAGCTTGGGCCGAAAGGGAGTCGGCATTGAAGTCACCAAGAAGATCAGGGGGGAGGAACTGGTTTTGCACCTCCATGGATAGTATTCGCTGCGAAGAATTCCGGAGGCCGACGTGTAAGTTGGCGGTCGGGTTCCAGTTCAATCTCAGCCGCAAGGAGATCGTGTCCAAACCTGAACTGGGTCCGCGTTGGAACTCTACATCGAATTCGACCCAAAGTCCACCCTCGGCATCTCGCTCGTTGCGGTTGGAGCTGGCAACCTTCAAGATGGTAGCTACTGGTTGACTTACGTCGGGGGGAAGGGTGAGCGTTGACTTGATTCGTTTATTGGTTCCTTCTTGGCCAGATATCGTCAGCTCTTTAGGGTACGACCTGCAGGCGGAGCCGGCATCGTCTTTGGCGAACAAGCATTGCAGCGTCACGTGCTGGCTGGCCCCGAGGCGTGAGAAGGTGAGGTGTGGCTGCGTCTTCAAGTGCTGTGGTCGGCTGGGTCTGCTAAGACGAAATGTCTCTTCAGCAATTATCACTGAATCCGGGAGGCTGGCTGGGCTGCGCCGGGCCCTTTTGGACGGTCTCTCGGCTGTTTCTTCCGTCTGCAAGTCCAGGGGGCCATCTTCGTCCGATGCATCAGTGGGCGACGAGGTTGGAAGAGCAGACAGAAGATCCAGCAATGCGATAGGGAATGGTTCGTTCAGCTGCGCATGGTCGACTATAGTGATAGCCTTGGCCTTCGTACTGGCCACGGCGGGCTTTACTTTCGGGCGGCCCATGATGGAAAAGACAGGTCGGCCTGACTGTTAGTGGGCGGCCATGAAGATACCCATGAAGTTGATGTTGGAAGATTCGAGGATTGAAGAAAAACAGATCCCAGGTATCTAGGCAGCAGGTGCGGTAGAGCTGCAGACGCGCTAGATACCTTACATCAAGTATTCCATATAAGGAACCTAGCCTTTATGCAGGTGGTGTCAAACAGGGACCTTGTATGCGACTTACTGGACGACACGGACTGGGCGACTGGGTAGGATGTGGGATGTGGCGGCCAACCACGGAGTTAAGAAGCTACCCCACTAAATCGACACCACCTTCCCCAAGTCCACCAGCTGCTCCTGCAGGTACCTCAGCTCAGTCTGTTGGTGCCCAGGTAGACGTACTTATTGAAGTTTAGAATAAAGGGGTTTCCATTGCATCGAGACAATTCTTAAGATATAGGAACGTATGATACGCGATGGTGTGCTTGAAGGTGTTGCTATGATTGTCCGATCTGTAATACGGTAAGGCGCATCTGGATCTTGTTCGAGATAATTGATCACCATTGACCTCCTAGGGTACATGCATGTGGGGTGGGTTGACGGCTGGATTCAATGGGCGTGGCTGCGTGGTATGTCCAATTACTGCAACCACCCCTACTGGCTTATATGTCTACCCCTTAAGCTAGCCGACCCGGAACTTGGATTTTTCCATCTGGCAATTGATTGAATTGAATTGGCCATTGAACTTTTTGAAGATCGCGAGATTCAAGGCCTTGGCTTCAGTGGGTTGCAGCACACGACGAACCAGAACAACCAAGCGCAGCTACCCCCATTCTCTCCTTTCTTCTAGGTGCACTTGCGGATTGAGGAATCTGCTATACCGCCATTATGGGGGCTTTTAAAGTAAGTGTAGCCGGGGGAGAAGCACTGATCTTTGCACCACCGTTGTCAATGGTCCTGCAGTACTAACCATCCGATCCAGCCCATCCTGCGACCGCAGCAGCTGCGCCCGCTCTTCAACACCGTCGCCACCCCTACGACCAGCACATTCTTCCTGCGCCCGACGACGTCAACGATAGCCAGCCAATTCGCCGCCGCCGCCCGGCACTCCTCGACCTCGTCCACCCAAAAGAGCGACGACGCCGCCGCCGCCCCGCTCCCCGAGGTCCCCGCCCCGACGCCCTTCTGCCCGGACGTGCAGACCTTCCTGACGCTCATCGGCCGCGGGCTCGGCGGCCACGCCTCCAAGTTCCCGACGTGGGAGGCGCTGTTCTCGCTGACGTCGGAGCAGCTGCGCGAGCTGGGCATCGAGCCGCCTCGGACGCGGCGGTACCTGCTCCAGTGGCGGCAGCGGTTCCGCCGCGGCCAGTTCGGCATCGGCGGCGACCTGAAGCACGTCTCCCCCGAAGGGACCGCGGACCTGCGGGTGCTGGAGCACGACGCCGACCCGGCCCACCCCAAGCGCTACGTCGTCAACGTGCCCGCGGGCCAGAGCGTCAAGGACACGCCCCTTGAGGACCTCTCGCGCGTCGTCGGCTACAAGGTCGAGGGCGCCCGCACCATTGTCGGCCCGTACGCCCAGCAGCTCAAGGACGGCGAGGGCGCCCGCGTAAACGTCACCCAGGGCATGTGGGAGGACAAGCGCGGTCGCAAGATTGACGGTGGTGAGAGACGCCGCACCGAGGTCCGCTACAAGAAGCGCATCCAGGAGCGCAGGGAGCAGCGGGAACGCGGAGAGATCCGATAAAAGAACAACAACATATAGAAAACTACGCTCGGATGCATTACTAGAGGCCCCCTCCTGGAAGAGTCGCGAGCATGTAAATTATGGCATTGTGCATATATAATTGTATTAAGCATTGTATTCCACCTATACGGCAGAATCCTAGACGCCATGCATGCGACTTGACCGTTCCTGTAACGCCTGTGCCATGATATATTTCCCCTCATATGCAATCTAAAGTGGGCCGCCAAAGTCCAGCTTCCGAGACACCTTGCTGGCTCTATCCTCATCCACAACCCCTGGCCGACGCTTGAGATCATCCCCTAGCTTATTCCTCCCTTCCTCTTCTGGTTTCCGGGGCAGCTCCTTCTTGCGAGTGGGCTTCGGGTCCTTGTGCCACCAAGGGTGCTTCAGCATGTCGCGGGCTGTGATGCGCTTCCGCGGATCCAGGATCAGCGTCTTCATGAGCAGATCGACGCCCTCGTTGCCCACGGTGCCGAACAGGGCGCTGTAGTGGTCCTTGCCCAGGACGGGCGTGACGGGGCTGCCGACGGTGTACTCGGGCAGCTTGGTGACGCCCGGCCAGTTTTCCTCGGTCGGGGTGCCGACGCCCTTGCAGATGAGCTCGATCTGCTCGAGTTCGGTGTTGCCGGCCAGGTAGGGGGCGCGCATGACTAGCTCGGCGAAGACGAGACCGACGGACCAGACGTCGACGGCGGCCGAGTAGTGGCGGGCGCCGAACAGCAGCTCGGGCGGCCGGTACCAGCGCGTGATGACGTTGGACGTCATGGGCCGGTAGGGGTCGCTGAAGCTCCGGGCCAGACCGAAATCGGCCAGTTTCACCTCGCCGTCGGCCGCGATCAGCAAGTTGTTGGGCTTGATATCGCGGTGCAGCACGAAGTTCTCGTGGCAGAACCAGACGCCGCGGGTCATCATGCCCATCCAGGCCTTAGTATCGGCCACACCGTAATGTACGTGTTCGGTGTCCTTGATGAGCATTTCCAGGTCGCCAAGCGGTAGGAACTCGAGAACGAGGTTGAGGTTCTGGTCTTTCGAGGAGAAGACGGTGTGCAGCTTGATGATGTTCGGATGGTCGAGCTCCTGCAGATGCTTGATTTCGCGGACGGCATCGGGCGACATTCCTTCGGTGTACTCCTTGTTGATCTTGATCTTCTTGATGGCCACGAGCTGCGACGGGTCGTTGCGGACCTGGCCCAGGTAAACGTTGGCGTAGGTACCCTCACCAAGCTTCTTCCCTGTTAAGGATGCTCGTTAGAAATGTAAATAGGGTTTCTAGGCGAACAACCATACCTTTGATGTATTTGCGCTTCTCGTCCTCGTTCATCTGTTCCGAGAGATCAAGGGCAGCCGATTGCACGGCGGCGACGGCATTCGGGGCCACTGGAGGTACGGGCGTGCCGTTGGACGAGGCCTGTGCCGAGGCCTGCACCGAGGCAGCATTCTTCAATGGTGATGATGCCGCTCTCACAGCAGCAGGGTTTGACAACCCATCAACCAGAGGAGAGACTGCCATCTTGTGGATGCGGTTGATGGTGGGAGGTTGTGGTTCAAAAAGACCCTTGCCGGCTACTTATTTTCAGCCTTGTGGCTGGGCAAGCTAGCGGTCCATCCCTGAATCCAAATCAACCAGACATAACTCTTATGATGCTTTGTGGTCTGAATGTACAGACAGGACAAATTTGGTCACACTTCCTATTTGATTATTCTATAACGTCCTTTAAAGCTGGTATTGCTTTTGGAATAACAATACTATTTTCTCCGTACGGTAGCAAAAAGGCTGGAGCGACATCGAGTGACCCACAAAGCATGAGTCGCTGGTCACCCAATCCCCTTGACGACTATTCCAGTGTAAGTAATCATAATCCTCCACAATGGCTCTTGTATAAGCTGTTTAAGCGACTCTACCACAGCTATTTCGTTTGCGTAACTTTTACTGGGATAATACGTTATTCGGGACGCGAAACGTTGTTTGGGATAACAACAATTCAGGGATAAGGAAGGTACGTAAGCCGACCTAGCTGGCAGTAGCCAAATAGCTGACTAGCGACGGCAAATTGTCACTTGCCGAATCTCAAGTACATGCCGCTTGCATCGTGATTTGGAGGCAAGTGTACTCCGTATCGTATGGAAGAGCCCCTTTCAAGGCCTCGACCGACGAACCATCCTCCAGCTCCAGCCTTGCTTTCCGATCAATTGTGTGTCGATACCCTGATTCCATCCAACCTTATTAATAGCCGGGGTCTATTATCTATACTTCCTACCAGCCTTGCATCTACAGAACTCATCTTGGCATTTAACCCCAAGAGGAGAAGGAGAGGAAGCCACAGGCTAAGCATTCGGAGTTGCGCCCAATAGCCCCGAGGCCCCCTGCACTACTGCACTACTGCACTAGGTAGCTAAGCACGTACCCAGTTCCCGCAGGATCTGCAGATGGCGCTTTCGCTAGGCCAGCAACACTGTAAAAATCCCATTTTTCATCCATCTGGAAGCTCTGACGTCATCATACCGATGGCTGGGCTGGCAGTTTTCGCGACGGAACAAAGAGCAGAAGCAGCATCGTGAAGAGTCTCTTAAAGGGTAATGCATGGTGTAAGGGACTTGACTTGCTATCAATTGATTGATTTATTTATCAAATCTTCGGGGCGCTTAAGTAGGCCGTTCCCGCATAACCCGCACACCCAGAAAGAAAAAACTACTGCCACCAACGACGCTATGCAATCATTGCAATCTCCCCCGTATGACGAAACCAGTTTCGCAGGCCTGTCAAAAGTCAGCTAGGTGAGGTCATACCTAGCACTACCTTATTGCCATATCCGTTTTAATAAGCGGCAGGGCTCGCTGTCACTTTTTCTTTTCCCCTACATTTACGTGATAGACATATATTGATATACACACCTGCTCCCGTTGTTTGCTGCTCAACTCCTTCGACATTGAGGTATCTGTTGGGAATTGTGTATAACAACACCAACACTAACAACAACAACCACCTCCGACGAAACCAAATAATCATCATGGCGAAATACCGCCCACATTTCCCCTATTGGGTAAGTCTTTTGCAGATATATTCGCTTGGCAAACGAGAAAGAGGATAATCGTGACTAACATATTACCTTCTCCCCCTTATAGATATTACCCTTGATATCCGGGGTTGTGTGGATGGCGACGCTGCTGGGCCTGCTGATCCACTGGATCGTCGACGCGCGCCGCGTCAAGTACCCCTCGATGCAGGACGACCAGACCATCGCCTACATCTCGGACGTGGGCGCGGCAGAGCTGAAGCCGCTCTTCGTCGCCGGCTGCATCATCACCACCATCTTCCTCGACGCCTCCTTCGGCGCCGACCGCTGGCTGCGCCACCGCGGCCGCCTCGTGCCCAACATCAGCATGACGGAAAAGGTCCTCTCGGGCCTGACCATCGGCTTCGCCTTCGTCGGCACCGTCGGCCTGACCTGCCTGTCGGGCTTCGACACGGCGCACTACCACGTGCTGCACGACGTCTTCTTGCTGTTGTTCATCGCCGGCTACCTGCTGTCCGCCGTCTTCATCTGCTGGGAGTACCAGCGCCTGGGCATCAAGTACCGCGAGCACCGCGTCCTGCGCATCTCCTTCTGGATCAAGCTGTCCTTCATCATCATCGAGTTCTTCCTCGCCGTCGCCTTCGCCGCCACCAACTTCCTCAAGCACTATAACAAGGCCGCCATCATCGAATGGGTCATCTCCTTCGTCTTCTCCTTCTACGTCTTCTCCTTCTTCGTCGACCTCTGGCCCGCCCGCTACACGGCCAACGGCCGCGGCTTCAAGACCACCGGCATGAACGCCAGCGACCGCGAGATGGCCGAGGCCGAGCAGAGCAACATGGACCACGGCCACTCCCCCGGCAGTGGCGCCGTCGGTTCGCGGTACACCGAGGACAGCCAGCGGCCGCTGCACAACGGCCGCGTCGGACCTCACGCCAACTTCTAATCGCCTCGACCCGAGGATTATGTGAGGACGGGGTTCTTATATATACAACCAACATACACCAATTACAATATTTCAGAATGAAACCAGGACATGAGGAAAACAAGCATACGACAGATACGAGTGTTCAATAACGACGCGGGAACGGGATACCAATTTTATATACATATACACGGGGCTGCATGGATCTGATGCATTCAGCATGGCGTTCCGGATCAGCATGGGTTTTGCAAGAATAGCATGAGGCGGCGAGATTACGGATCATCTAGAACGAACTGAAATTTTCAGTCATTAATTTAATCACCAACAACTCACTTGGAGAAGTTTTGAACGAAGTGTGTGACATGATTGATGTTTCTTTCCAATCGCCTCTATTGGTGCCCACGTGTGTTCCGATGTATAAGCCAGTCCATGTGTTATACTCACGATCCCGTAATGGAAAATATCTATGCCCATGTGATACCACAATGGATAGACGGACAATTCGAGACTCACGTAGCCTAAGTTTTCCGTCACAAACAAGCCAGTCCATGACTCGTGACCTGTAGTAGTACGCATCGTAGCGGCTCCCGCTCATTACGATTCTCACAGCCGCAATCTCGTTGTCTGTGGATCACAACAAACAATGTTGGCACGACTCGGCAGTAGTCACGGCGCTATTTCTCATCATGTTCGAAATCTTCATATTGAATACAACCACCCTCTTTGATTACAACTTCAGAACCAGCCCATTACTCCAGTGCGCGTTCATAGCATGTCTTTCCACGTGCCCAAAAATACCATCATGTAATAATAATGTACAACCTGATTTCGCCCGTTCATTACCCATTCTCCTTAACACAAATATTCCAATTATACACATAGGCCACCGGTCGGCCATCTTATCAATGAAGAAGGGAGTGTGGTTTGAATTCAACATTAGGAGACGAGGAAGAAATGAAGAAAGGAAGAAATGAATAGTGAATCAACGCAAGACATAAAATGCCAGACTAAAAGATTATATAATCTCATGAAACCTCGAGTCTCTGTTCGGGCTATGGCTCTTCCGCGAAGCCGGATCGCCCAGCGGGCGCGGCGGGCTCAGTCTTCCGCCACCCGCGGAGGTCGAGCTGATGACGGGCGCCACGTCGTGGAAGGACTCGTCCTCGCTCGAGCTGCTCATGGGCGAGACGGCCTCCGGGTTGGGCAGGCTGACCGACGGCGTGAGCGGCGATTGGCGCTCCGAGGCATTGGAGGAGGACATATTGTGGGCGTCTGCACCTGCCCCCGTCTGCTGCGGCCGGCCGGCCATGGCTACGGCGTGGACGCTGCTGCTGCGGTTGTTAACACTGGCCGTGCTCCCGTTCTGCGAGGGCGAGCCGAAGCCCGTCAACGCCGCCCCGCCGATGAATTTTTTCTTGCCTTTGTCCTTGGGCTTCGCACTGCTACCGTTCTCCCCTTCCGCGTCCGACTTGGAGCCTCGGTGGAAGTGGGACTGGAACCAGGACCGCACTCGGATCGTGGGCGATTTGCCCCCGGACCCGCTCGACTTGGTCCGGTGTTTCCGGATCGCGGACGCGTCAGGCATTTCCACCTCGTCCGCCGCACGCGTGGTGGTGGCGGTCTCCGTGGGGGGTTCAGGGGTAGTAGTCGCAGGCGCGAGCGGGTGGCCAGGAACCCTGACCGGTTGACCAGCGTCGTTCAATGCAACCCGTTCAATCGGGGCAATATCGTCCTGGTGTGCCACGTTGGCAGGAGCTGTCACGGAAACAGCACCAGATTTGCGCTTTTCTTCCTTGGCCAAACGCTTCTGCTCAACTTTGGCGACCTTCTCTTCTTCCTTCTTCGCCTTGGCCTCTGCCTTCTCCTCTTGCCTCCGCTCCTTGGCCTCTTGTTTTTCTTGCTCTATACTCTGCGTTAGCAAACCGATACCGCCTTAAACACCGGGAACATTTACTTACCTTTCAGCTTTCTGTTGATATCACTGACTTCCTGCTCTCTCTGCCTCTCGAGCTCCCTCGCTTCTCTCTGGCGTTCCTCTTCCAGCTTCTGTTCCGTCAACCTGGCGTGCTCTTGCTCCGCCCGTTCGTTGATCTCGTCGATGACCGGCTGGACCTTGCTCGCGGCGATGGCGTCGATTTCTTCCTGGTCCATGTACTTGCCGGCGCCGATGTCGACCTTGTTCTGTTGTTTGCTCAAGCGGTTGTCGCTGCGCAGCTGGGCCGTGGCATGCGCCTTGGAATCCCAAGAAGCCTTGGTCGAAGGCGGTATCATGCCCGTCTCCTTGGCGATCTTGTCGTCCATGCCCTTCAAGCGTGCCGAAACGTTTCTCTGCGCGGCCGCGAGGAGGGCATCACGGTCATGCTGCCGCTTCTGCTGATCCACTTGCGACACCTTGGTGTTGAAGATGGACATCTGCCGCCGAATCTGCTGGGACCGTTCCCGGTCATTGTGGATATCGCCGTCGCTAGATGACCGCCTCCTAAGCTTGCCCCTGATGCTGTTCGATTTCCGTTGTGACTGGCCCTGGCCATAGTAATCCTTGTAGTTCCGGCTTTGCATATCAATCTCCAGCTTGGCCAGCCTCTCCTGTGCGGCCTTGTAGGCGGCGTCCTGCAAGCTGCTGAACTGCATCGGAGGCGCTTCGTCGTCGTCACTGACACTAGACCTGCGCCGCCGTGTGTGGGGGGTTGTGTTGTTCTGCTGGGCCTTCTTGGTCTGGTCAATGACCTTTTGTTGCTGCTCGAACATCTTCTTGGCCATGGTGAGGGCTGAGGCGTGCAGCGCGTCTTCCCTCTGTTTCTCGTCGATCTCGGGCTTGACGGGCGGCTTCGATGTGAACATCTGTCGGTTCATGTGCACAAACGGTGTCGCGCCTGCGTCTTTCGCAGGAGCGGCTGCCTTGGGCTTGTGCGCGGCCGTCGCGGCCTTCAGTGCATTCGACGCTGCGTTGGACTGGTCCGGGTATGACTCCTGCTGCTTCCTGGTGGGCAGGGTGTTGGCGCGCGAACGCCTGGTGGTTTCGGTGGGGGTAGCCATGGCGCCTTTGGCAGCAACAAGCGAGCGCTGTCGGTCGATAGGGACGGCGGCGTGGGGATTACTGCGTCTCGAAGTTCGGTCGGCGTTGAAGGCTGACGTGGCTGCGGTGTGTCCGTGGTCGGTCGAGGAAGGTTTCCCACTCTCTAGGCTCCGGGCAGCAGCCTTATGAGCGAGGAGGGCGGCCTGCGCACCATGCTCGCTGGGTTTGGGGGCCCAGGCAGTGACCATCTTGTGATCTTTGGCAAGCACTGCAGCAGCGGAAGCCGAGGCCGACTTATCCGGGGTCCAAATCTCGGGTGACTTCTTGGAGTGCCAACCTAAAGATGCAGCAGCGCTGGCGGCAGAACCGTTGGGCGCAAGTCCTATGGAAGGGTAACTGGGTAAATCTCGCGGTTGCGCATATACCAGTCGGCCGTGGTGACCTGGAAGGTTGAAGTTAATACTTTAAAAATGGAGGGCAAGGGCAAGGGGATGTTGAATGCTAAATATGGCAATTATAGTACAAGTAGATAGAGTCTCACCTGCAGGTATAGTGGAGGTGTCGTCATGGGGTTGTTGGACCTGCATTTTATTGGCAGGACAAGGCCGGTTTCGCGTAGTAATCTTGAGTAATATTGGATGGTGCCTGTCACGCTGTATCAAGAATAAAGGGCTGGGCTCCGTAAGCGACCCGGATCTGCAGTCCCCTTGTCTGCCCGTCCCGTCGTATTGCCTACAAAGGTCCCGCCTCCGACGTTCCCTTTCAGGTGGGCGGGTATGAGCGGGTGTGATGGGGATCGGATATTTTCCGAGTGCGCGAAAGGGAAAGGGTCAGTAAGCACAGGCTCAGTCACCTCCTTCTCTGGTCGTTCGTTGAATGTTGAAAATAAGGTATCAGGAGTTCGTGTCTTGGGTTGGGTCGTGCGTGGGTGTACCTAAGGTTTGCTGCTGAGTGTGGCGCCGGACAAGAAGCGTCTGCTTGCTGTATATGGTTTTTGTTTCTTTTACGCGAGAAGAACCAAGGGGAATTCCAACATGATCTCGTCAGAGGCAGCGTATAATTAAGTACTATGGAAAACTGGCAATCATCACGTTCCAGCACTATGCATTGGGAGCACACTAGACTAGATGCGACGGGAGCCCTATCATAGTACTTGTAGGTAGAGGAGTCCTAGACAGTACCGTCATGATTGTGTTAAGACAGCCTCTAGTGTTTGGCACGTTGGCTTAGATCTGTTCTTGTCTTGGTGTGTCTCTGCTGTCTGTCTCTGGCAGAGTTCGCTTGAGGAAAGGCTTAGAGCCTTAGAGCTTACCTCTGCTTCCTCTACTTTAGCTCAAGACAAGATCCCTTGACGTCACTCGACATGTTCTCCGGTCTTGACATGCATTAGTCTCCACCCCCCGATCAAGGTGGAGTGGGGCCTCTAGGGTCTTTCGGGGTGCTACTGTAGATGCATCCTGGCCTGGAAGACACTGATCACATACTTGTAAAAGCCACCACGTCGATTCAACGAGCTAAGAGATGTTCAGGGGACCGGCCGGTAGTCGAAAGCGTGAGGGTAATGGGGAGGTTGGTTCAATGGTTAGTTGGACACATGCCAATGGATTTCTCGATTCCCTCTAGAGCGGCATATATAAATAAAGCTCCATGGGTAAGAGATAAATACTGTCGCATGGAAGTCGATGAACGCAGCAGCAAGATGATTATAATCGGATGATCATATATACCTCTCATCCCAACAGAGATTGACTGCCATATGTCGACTTTTGATATCCTCCAGCTGGTCGGATTGGGCCGGTTAGACGATGACGCATATCTGGTGGGGAGGCCGCACGAACGATATTGGAATCCCTGGTGGTTAGCAGCCATCTTGGGGGGGAGGGGCGGCCTTCTAGCGAGTTAGCAAAACCAAGGGTCCCTTCACCGTCGCCCGTTCTGTTTTGTCTTTCGTTGCACTTGTAACCGCCGATCAGCTTTCAGGTGACACTCCAATGGTGACACTCCAATGCTACTGCTCACGAATGCAGATAGATGGTGGGCAGTGCTGCGTACGCATCACCAACGGCAACCGGCACGGAGGAGCTCTGGATCTGGATCTGGTGGTTGTCAGTCGCCCCATGGTCCATCGTGGACGGTGCCGAAATGACCGGGAATGACGGTGGGCAGGTTGGGGTTCAGGGTTGTTAGCTGTCTGTCATTTCTCTTCCCTGTTGCATCGAAAATGTCATCCTTACATCCCCGGATGGGACTATGGCATATCTTTCCTGTAAAAGCAGAAGAAATCGATCCTAACGCAGTTTTCATTTGTTTTTCCATCGACGAATCGAAACAACAGTGCCAAGGCCCAAAGTCCAAATAAGCAACACCCCCCTTGGTAACATGACGATCGACATATTGGATGGGATAGCTCTGTCCGTGGGAGCGTGGGCTCCGCCGTCCGAGGTGCTAGTTGCGCGCCAAAGCCTGCGACTTTCAGCTTTCAGATTCAGTCAAACATCCGAAATTCCTGAAACTGTGTGTTTGATGTTATTAAAGCGCAGGTCCAGAACACATTCGACTATTCACCGTTACTGAATCTTCAGCATAGCCCCGTGGTTGAAGCTAATAAAAAGTTCGCAAGTAAAATCGTCTTAAAATGGGATCTATCGCTTCAGCCCTGTTGATCGTCGTGCACGAAATGGCCTTGGGCCCGGCCAGAAAGCGGGGAGGGCGGAACACATGTAACGAAAGCCCCCCTGCTGCACAATGAGGTAGTGAGAGATAGGCGAGCAAAATGCCTGTGCTGTGTCCAAGAATATAGTCGTCACAAGTAAGCTGCCAACACAGCCAGCCATACTAGCAGTAACAAAGAAAAATATTCCAAAGTTGCAAATCTCTCACTTGCATCTGCAATTACTGCAATAATTCCACAGCATGGGCGACATGGATCATCCCAAACAACTCGATAATATCCTTAACTTTCGAGACGTTGGCCAGACCGTCAATACCCGATGCGGAAAAAGGTAAATACACTCACATGGCAACCAGCCCCTGCCAAGCCTGTTCCGATCCTTCTCGTGTTCTAGTCTCCCCTTTCACCTAGTGTTTGTCCGTTCCTGTTCCTGAGATCTGAGATCTGAGATCTAGAGGCTAATAAGCAATGGTTTTTGGTACATAGGCTTGTTCGAGAAGGCGTCCTGTACCGATCAGCACGGCCAGGTGAGTGTTGCTAGCTACCCTTCTTCAGTCCGGTCACGTGGCTATCTATCTACGAGGGATACATATACTCCGGGAATTGGACTGGGGCGTACGCGCTGACAACGGGAACCCGTGAAGACGATGCTAGTCCGGAAGACCGACGTAAATTGAAGGAGGAATATGGGATCAAGACTGTGATAGACTTGCGAACCAAGTGAGTATACTACTCTTTATCTCTTATATTGACCCTTGACTGACCCCGGAGCTTCACCATCTAGGACAGAACATGCCAAACAAGCTGAGAAGCGCCAGGCCGACCTACAGGTTCCGGCCCTGCTCCAGTCCAATGCCGCTCTGGCCGAGCCGGTTCAGATCCCCGGACTGCGTTATCTAGAGATCAAGATCACTGGGGGCAAGTTTGAGAAGTTCCTCATCAGCCAGCTATCCTGGCTCGGGTTCTTGTAAGTGTTGACCCAACTCAATTCTCATTTCCAAAACGTGATAGCCGTCTACCCGTCCTACCCGTACTCACCTATACTATCCATCTACCCATACTACTACTCATTTACCCCATACTACACATTCACCCATATTACCCATCCAAGACCCCAACTGACTAACCAACCCCTCCCCCCTAAAGCAAACTCATCTTCCTCTACACCCTAGGCCACCGCATCGCCGCCATCCGCATCATGTCCCAAGAAGTGATGCTGCCGCGGGGCCTGGTGGGGCTGGGCCAGGACACCCTGGACCACTCGGGCGCCGACATCCTCGAAGCCCTCGACGCCTTCCTCGAGACGGGCCGCGTCGACGGCAGCATCGGCGTCTCCCTCCCTATCCTCGTCCACTGCACCCAGGGCAAGGACCGCACCGGCCTCGTCGTCGCCCTCGTCCTCCTCGTCCTCGGCGTGCCCCTCGACGCCGTCAGCCACGACTACCTCCTCACCCAGCGCGCCCTCGAGACGGACCGCGACGCCCGCATCGCCGAGATCGAGGAGATTGGCTTGACCCCCGACTGGGGCGATTGCCCAGCGGACTTTATCGAAAAGATTCATGAGCACCTCGTGAGCAAGTACGGTGGCGTCGATGCTTACCTCGACAGCATAGAGTTTGGGAGCGACAAGCGGCGCAGATTAGTCGAGGTACTAGGCGCATGATCATGTGTATCTACATGCGGTGGCCCTGAGTTACAATCTTGGATGCTTTAGGTATGTAGCGGGATTAATCTCGTATGAAAGTATCAAAGTAGTGAGCAATGGGAATAGTACCCTTTAGAGTCAAATGAGATAATCGACATATTGAGTTTGAAGTATTTTTTTGTATTGATGTGTAATATGATCTATTTCTTTCGGAAGCGACCTTGCATCCAGCACCGGTACATCTTCAACTGCTTGGCTCTGTTCACCAGCAGTCTTCGGTCAACGCCAAGGTCTTCTATATCGAAGAGGTCTTTCGACTCCGACGGCTCAGTAGCGGGAGATGCTTCACCCTCGGCGGGCTTCATGTTAGGCAGGGTCTGCCCTTTCCATATCTTGGCAAGCTCGTCTTCTTCGAAGAAGTAGACGCGCGTACCATCACCACGAATGTAAAAGTTTTCATCCAGGTATCGACCCTTCTTGAACCGGACCTGTGCGAGATCACCTCTTCCATAGTCGCGGAAGCAGACCTCGCCGCCGGGCTTGAGGACACGGTGGATGTTCTCAACAGCCTTCTTCCACTGCAACGGGGATAGAGCAGAGAAGATGAAGATCATAACTACGACATCCACTGAGCCTTCGGTGAGGCCAGCGGGAAGCTCGTCACTTGCAACATCCCACACATCGGCTTGCATATGATCAGTGTTGTACTGTTCATGGCCACGCATCACTTCAACGGCTTTCTTGGAGAAGTCGCAGGCGTGCACCTTAAGCTTAGGGTTCTTGTTGTTGGCCAGTATAGGGAAAGCCGTGTTACCGGCACCAGCACCAACTTCCAAGATTACTACGGGGCCGGCATCTTCTTCGGTGACCTTACCCAGGATAGGGAACTCTTGTTGTAGCCACTTGCGGTTTTTGAAGAAGTTGGCCGTGTTGTTCTTGTAGAAAAGGTTCCACCATTTGGCAGGATCTGAATTGAATCTGGCTGATAAAAAAGTTAGCTCAATGCTTCTCTGTAAATAGGTCAAGTAACAAGAGGTATGATTGGCTTGATAAGTCAGATGGGAGCGAAAGACATTTGCTATTACAGTTTGTCATCATCTTAATCAGATGAACTATGCGATTGTTGGGAATCATCATACACAAGCCAGTGTGTTTGGGGGCATTGTTTGGTGTGGTAAGTGGGCAGCGAGAAAGAAGAAGTATGACTTACTCTTGTCAAAGTCGGAGACTGGCGACTCGCGTTGCTTCTGGAATTGCTCCTCAGCATACTCCTTGTAGGTGTCGTCAGTCTCCACGTGGTCCCATGCGTTGAACTCGAAGACATTGTCTTCTTGTTGCAGATAGCGGGACCCGAACTGGAAGGGATCAGTCCGCTTCAGGTTGTTCTGAGGATCATGGCTCCGGTGAGGGGGAGGTGAGGTAGCCTCGGTGGCCTCGGTAGCTGCAGGAGATGCATCCTTCTCTTCGAGCGCGAGCGTGGAGGCCTTGTCAGCCAGCTCTTGCTCGGTCGAGGCAGGAGGCAGCTCGCATGCACCGGCAGAAGCCATGATGAACGAAATAAGAATGAACCCTCAGTATGTCACTGAAGGAAGCTATTGGATGTTTTCACGACCAACTCTTCGCTTCCATACTGGCCAGTAGACAGTCCGCGCAAAGGGCTTTTTTGTCTTTGCTGGGTTGAGAGGAAAGAAGTTTTCCAAGAGAGAAAAAAATATCAGAAGCACTTTTTGAGGAAGCCAGCAAGGTGGGGCGGGGGGTCCCAAACCCAAATCGTGGCTGACCCAATTTTTCCAAGTTGCGATTACAAGTATCTGTGGCTGGAACTTTTTATCGATTGCCAAGCCGAGATCGCATCGGGGAAAGCCTCGCGATAGCGACAACAATTATAGTCGACGTCACGATCTTTAGTATTTCGATGCTTTGAGAGGGATCAAACCAAGCCAATCGCTAATAATGCATTCATAATAGACCACTTGTTTATTTTTTTCTTTTCTTTTAAACCTCAACCGTCTTCCCATCCAAAGCCCAACATGGCAACGACAAGCCTCCGACCTTGCGCCCAGCGGTTCGCCCGCCATGCGCCCCGAGCCGTCGCAAAGCCCTGGACGCCCTCAGGCCCCTCCCAACCCCGGCGCAGCTTCCTCAACATCCCCGGCCTCTCCATGCCCAACGCCGACGGGCCCCCGCAGATCCTGACGGCCCGCCGCACGCTCCCCTACGCCTCGGACCGGCTGTACGAGCTGATCGCCGATATCGACAGCTACCCGCGGTTCCTGCCGTACTGCACCTCGGCGCGGGTGACGCACTGGACCAACCCTTCTTCCCCTTCTTCTTCTTCTTCTTCTTCTTCTTCTTCTTCTTCTTCTTCTTCTTCTCCTGCGTCAGAGAATGCCACCGAAACGCAACGGCGCTGGCCCACGCAGGCCGACCTGACCGCCGGCTGGGGCGGCATCCAAGAAACCTACACGAGCCGCGTCTTCTGCGTGCCAGGCCAGATCGTCGAGGCCATCTCGGGCGACGCGCGGCCCGAGATCCCCGCCGCAGACATGGCGCGCCTGGGGCTGCGGGACGCGGGCCCGGATGCCGGGATTAGGAACGGCGGCGGCGTGTTCCAGAGCCTGGTGACGCGCTGGACGGTGCGGCCGCTACCCTCGCCGAACACAGACACGACATCCAAGATCGAGTGGAGCGAGGTGGACCTGAGCATCCGGTACCGGTTCTCGAACCCGCTGTACGCCGCCGTCAGCTCGGCCGTGGCGGACAAGCTGGCGCCCGTCATGATCAATGCCTTCGTCAAAGAGGCGGAGCGCATGCTGGGAAACCCGAGGAGGTCCTGAATTCTGGGCATGGGAGAAGAAACCAAAGACTATGCCTACTCTAAGGGCCATAGTGTAATACGTCAAGTAAAGGCGGCATAGAACGTAAACTGGCTTTAGAACTACGCATTGGCGACGGAGTTAAGACGCAGGAGATTCTTAAAATTGGCCTGTAATGTATTTATTCGATCCGTATTTGACTCAAAACTCCATGGCTACACCACTCCAATGTATAGATAAAAAGGATAGAAAAAAGTAGACACCAGTTGAAGACAACTCAATCATCGTATATTCTCCAACATGATTTCATGCTGCCAAACGCCACTTCTCCCTCATATCATAACCCTGTAAACCTCATAGTGATAAGCCAATGCTTCACATCCAACATGTCTCATCTCCTCCCTCCCATATAATCAATCAAATCCAAACATAATGGAATCGGTGATCCTTGAAGCCACACAACCCCAAGGAGGCCGGCCAGTGGCAGGTAAATAGTTGACCAATTCGACGAAGTAGTACCCAGGACAGATAGATTAGTGGGCATTGCCAGTCCGCAACCGCCTTGAAAGAAATCAGACAAGCGACTCCTGTCCCAGAACAATGATCAGACTGTCTTAGCCGGGGTATAATGCCGTAAATCAGGAAGAAAACAAAAGGGAAAGCATGCCTCCAAACTATATAAAAAATAGTTGAGGCAGAATATATGCAATAAATCTGACAATTTCCTGTAGGAATTCCAACACCCAATAACTGTAGGCTGTGCCGAAAGTTACTTTCTTCTACCACACCACTGTCAGTAATGTTCGAGACAGAAAAAATCGCGGTCAGTATGGCGGTTTGGCTTACTTTTTCGTTTTGCTCGGAGGCTTCCCGCCCGCCATGAAACCCAAGAATCCACCACTGCTCTTCGGCGCCTTCTTCTTGGTTTTCTTTTCCACGTGAATGATGTGAGGTGCTTGGCCTGGGGGGCCCCCAGGAGGACGAAGATGAGGATGAGGAGGCGGTGGGATGGGGCCACCATGAGGTGGTCCCCCCATCCCTACACCGTTCGGGCGCATCCCCCCCATACCTCCAGGTCCAGGTCCCATGGGCATACGTCCCATACCTTGGACGCCAGGATGGCCGGGCATACCCTGGGGGATTCTAGCCCCCGGTGGCATACCCCGGCCAGCCATGGGGTCTGGTCGTCGGTCCATTGGCCACATGTGCATCGTGATCGCCCAATCAGGTTCGATTACTTTATCCCAGACCTGGGGGAGAATGATCTCGCCATCGGGACCAAGAAGATCGTAGTGCCCAGCCTGTACGTGAGGACCAATGACGTCGACATGTAAGAAGGCCTGTTTGATGAGTTCTTCCATACCCTAATACCAAGTTAGTCATTTACTGGATGATCACGGGGGTGGGTGTTTCTTACCGTCCAAGTCTGGCAAATGTGAAAGGGAAAGCTGAACTTCCTCCCCACGGCATCCTTGAATCGTATAGGGGCCTTGTCTTTGCCCATCGACTTCTTGTTCGCTTCCTCGGCCTTGACTTTGGCTTCCTCCAGGAGTCTCTTCTTGTACTCCTCCTCCGCCTTCTTTGCCGCTGCGGCGGCGGCGGCAGCAGCCTCGGCATCCTTCTTCTCCTTTTCCAACTTTTCCCTAGCCTCGATCTCTGCTTTTAGTTTGGCTTCAGCCTCGAGATTCTTGCGCCATTCGGCTTCGTCGGCAGCCTTTTTCTTAGCAGCCGCCTCGGCCTCGTCCTTTGCCCTGAGGGCAGCTTCGAGCCTGGCTTGCGCCTGAGCCTCGGCCAGAGCGGCAGCCTCCGCTTCCTTCTTCTTCCTTTCTTCGTCGGCCTTGCGCTCTGCCTCGAGCTTGTCGCGAGCTTCTCTCTCCGCTTTGGCGACAGCCTCAGCGGCGGCTTTGGCTCGCTCCTCGTCGGCCTTTCTTTCCGCTGCAAGCTTATCGCGCGCGTTTCGCTCTGCCTGGGCAGCGGCCTCGGCTGCTGCTTTAGCGCGTTCGGCTTCGGCCTTCTTTTCCGCCTCGACGGCTTCCCGCGCAGCTCGGTCAGCTTCTCTCCTAGCTTCCTCGATCTCCTTCTTGGCTTTCTCCAAGGCAATGGCCCGCTCTTCTGCCCTGGCCTTTTCTTCGCGGGCCATCTCAGCCATCTTTCTCGTGAAAGCCTCCTCAGCCTCGGCGCGTATCTTGGCCTCCAGTTCTCGCTGTTTCTCCTCGGCTTCCTTCTTGGCTTGTGCAGCTTCAATCTCTGCGAGTTTCTTCTTCATGGCCTCCTTTTCAGGATCTTCCTTGGGGGGCTCTGGTGGCGGGGCTGGCGTACGAGGAGCTGGCGTGCGTGGTGCAATGTCCGTCGGAGGCGGGGGCGGAGGGGCCCATTGTTGGTATTGTTGCATAGCTTGAGGCATTGGGTACTGGCCACCATTGAAGTATTGTCCTCCGGGGTAAGGCATTATCTCACCACCACCACCCATACCGCCCCAGCCACCCCTGTGGTGGTCATTGGCGAAGTAACCTCCACCGGGGCCAGCGGGGCCATTCCCCTGCGAGAAAGGGTTATATTGGTTTCCGTAGGGCACCATCTGCTGGGCACCATATGGGCCCGGCGGGCCATAGCCGGCACCATGGCTTGGTGGCGCATAAGGCGCATGCTGCTGGCCGCGGCCACCGTAGTAGCCAACTGGGCCGCCGCCGGCGGGACCTCCACTGGGAGGCCCGAAGGGCCGCGACTGCGACCCGTAGAACTCGTCAGTATCCAGACTGGGCGTTTGGTTCGGCGCTACGTGCCGAAATCCGGAAGTGGCCCTTGGTGGAGGGGCGTGATGACGAACTGCGGTTCTCGCGCGTGCCCAGTCGTTACCTCCTGGACGAGGAGCCGTCGAGGCCGAGTCGGTCGGGTCGAGTTCGTCTTCGTCGTCTTGAGATGACGTCCAGCTTTCTCCGTCCTCTTCTTGTGATTGCGATGAGAATTCTTCTGGGGACCAGTGGCCGTGGTGATCAGCGTAGTGGTGTTGTCGAGGGTATGGGTAGCCTCTGTTTTTGGACCAGTAAGTCAGTTGCCGTGCGCGGATGCGGATGCGGGGTCTTGGGTTCGTGGTGGGCACCTACGAAGACATGAGGAGCCAAGTGATATATGACTGTGTATCCTTCACTGCCGACCCTTCTTCTCAAGAAAGGGTGGACTCCAAAAGAGAGGGGGGGGGGAAGAGGCGGAACTCTCAGGATAGAAACCGTCCTTGCTATATGAGCGGTAAGAAACGCCGCGGTTATGGTTGAGTCAAGCTGCTGGTTACGGTAGGATGCGCACAAGAGGGCAAGTGTCGCAAAACTGGATGGGCGCCGTTAAAACCTGATTGGTTCGAATCGCTGAACAACGAAATCGAAGAAGCGGCAAAATATTGATGGGAGATAAGACGTGGGTAGCGGTGGTGGTTATTGTTGTTGTTGTTGTCTTTTCGAGAGGCGGGTAGGGTAGGGTCGGTGGGTGTCCCGAGGATTTGGTCAGAATTTGGGATTGGGCTGTAAGTTGAAGAAGCAATATGCTCGAAATTGGATCGGATATTGTCGTGCTATCGAACTCAAAAAGGGCCACAAGGAATTAGGGACCAGGCGGTGGGAAAATGGGACCGAGAAAAAGCAAGGAGGTGTTGTTTTCCTATGTTGTGAGTGCCGGGTGGTTTTGTAGGTATTTTGGTATAGGATTGGATTGGATTGGTAGTGGTAGGTATTGGTAGGTTAGGTTAGGAGGTATGGTTATGGTGAAGGAATAATAATGGCGGGGAGGAGGACGAATTCGTAGCAAGGTGACGGACGCTTGCTTCAGTGTGTGTAAGTGGTCGCTGGAGGGAAGATCCCGGTTCCTCTGCACAAGTTGGGTCGCAAAGGGCAGAAACCGACGAAAAAGTTTGGGTAAGGTAAAAGAGGTAATTGGGTCTTATTGACCGGCCCCCCTCGTCGGTGTTTTTTTTCTTTCGTTCTCTGTGTGTGGTGTGTCTCGCTTGTCTCTTTCTTTCTCACTCTCTCCCTCTCTCACTCGCTCGCTCCAGTCAAGTTTACCGGCTGGGCTGGGTTAGGTAGTCCAAGCCGTCCAATATTCTCACCCCAGTCAAATCCAATTCCGTTCCAAATGCCAGTCTGCGCGGTGAGCAAACCCGCCGCTGCCACAAAACGGAAACGGGAGACTGCAGGTTTGACCACTCCCCAGCTTTATTCGATTAAACGGAATAGTACGATCCTTGTTAAATAGAAGTATGTAAAGTAGGTATTAGATGCAAATAGGGGATCGTCAGGAGGAGGAGGAGGAGGCAACAGTTCAAGCCCTTGCGGTCTATCACTGTATGTCTCTCGATCCCACTCTCTCGCGAATGGAGGGGTTGAACGATGGAGTGCAGAGAGAGATCCAGGCTGATCTACAAGCGGCCCCCCTCTCTTCTTAAATGGGCCCGAGCAGCAACGAGAGACAAGACAACGAGAGATGAAGGCTTTCTAGGTTTGGGGGCGGCTGAAGTCCACCGCTTATTATATAGGTGTCAGCAAAGCATGGTGTACTACACCACCACTACTTAACACCTTACCGACTTACTATATTCACCTGGCCCAGGCATTGATGGTGATGGGTATTGTGTATGTACATGTAGCCACAGTGAGTATTATGCCTATACTCCGTATGCCACGCTCGATCTGTCCGGCCGTCCCGCCGTGTTGTTGTTGACAAAACACCGAGAGGAGAGGATTCTCCTACCATTGCCGCTTGTATGTGGGCTTCAACAAAGTACCCGAGATGACGGTGTGTGTAATACAGCTAGCTGTGGCTAGCGATGCAACGTCTTGCAGCCCAGCGCAGCCAACCAGCCAACCAGCCAGAGTGCCAGCTCCTTTCCTTGGGGTTTCTCAAACAGCGCCGGCAGCTAGCCAGCTTCTCGGTAAGTTATTGCTCATTAGCTCCTGCTCCTGCTATGAGTATTTACACCTAATGGTGTGCCCAAGGGAGCCCGGGTTGGTCACGTTGTGCCTACCTGCCCAGCATCTAGTGCGACTAATAAGGTCGTCGTTCGAAGGGATAGAAGCAGTATGTCTGCATGCATACATGATGATGTTTGTTGACCTCCTCCATCCGATTTGTTTACTCTTCATTCATCGTCATTTCATTTTAGCTATTGAACATAACTGGTCGCATTATAGCGATTTTCAGAATGTTTTGCCGATTTGGATTGATTACAACTCTGTGATGGCGATATTCTATAGCCGAGAGTATACGGCTATAATACTCCTCAGCCCTAGTTGCTTTCTTCAAGCAGGACCTTCTGGAATTGCGATCGGAAACTCGAGCCAGGAGTGGGCACCAAGCTCACGAGGTTCCTCCTTGTTCGGGGGCGGAGGGGTGCACGGGGCGTATGTAGTTATCGAGATTGGCAAACTGCAAACTGGGGAGACATCAGGTCGATAGAATGACTGTGCTTGCGGCCGATGGAGCCCACACACCCCGGCATATGCTTGTGTGTGTGTCTGTCTGTCCATGTCGCAGATGTGCCATTGAGCTTACCCTGGCAAGACCACGCACAACTCGCAGATGTCAGACGCCAACTTATGAGAATGTACCCGAATATACATACATGCAATCACTAGGTATAGCCGTTATTGTCACATGTCGTCGTCCCCTTTGTATTGCTGTTGACTTGACATCTGAAACCTGCTGTGAAGCGAAGCGACCGACCGATGTCAGTCAGTCAATTCTCTCGATCCTTCTTACTGGCGGGGTTGAGATTGATTTGATGCGCGGGCGGTGGAGGGGCATGGGCCTCTGGGCATGGCATGGGAGCGAAGGGGTGTGGGTGGCAGGGTGGTATTGAGGAGGAGTACACCGCTGTTGCTATGGGCACTATCTGGACGCTACTTTACTTTCATCTTCGCCTTGCCCCTCACTCCAACAAGTCCGACCCAGTCAGTCCTGTCGTCCATTGAGGGCAGGCAGGCAGGCAGGCAGTCGCTAGCAACCAGGGCCCGGCTCGTTCTAGGCAGCTTGTTATTACGGGCATAGCCGATACATATGTAATGCAGCATCGCACTGCTGAGGTGCATGAGGAGGCTCATGCCCAATGGATTGTTCTGCTGTGACCGACAGCTCACCTGTGCTTGCGTCAACGACAATTCAAGTAGGCGGGCAAATTTGGGCCTCCCTCTCGCCCAATAGGCCTTGATTCGCACACACGTTTTAGTCCACGGTCAGAAATCCATCGAGGCTTAGCATGACAGACAAGTCAGTATGTGTCTGGCTCAGAAGCCTCCCTCCCACGCAAATGCATATTTTTCGTAATCTTGTAGAAAAACAAGGAAGCCAGGTCAAACAACCGCCTCCGTGAACCTATAGGTCTCCGAGGCCAGCTTAGGACTAGTCCTTCCGCAATGGCCGGGGCCAGGGGCCCCTTCTGTCACCTCCGATATACGCAAATAACCATTATGTAATTACAGAGTTGTCTCCACGGTACGGAGTGTAAGGGAATCTCTTACGACCATTACTATTAACGGTCGAGAACGCGTATACAGACATACCGAAAAGGTCCAGCCTACAGGGCTGGGATGTGGATAAAGAGTATGCATTTGCGGACGGCGGTATTCGCTGCGCTGACTCGTCGAACGACCATGACTGGCCTAAGTGGAACCTACAGTAGCTGGTGGGTTTGAGACCTTGGCCCTCTCCCAGCCCGGGTATAGCGAGCCTAATGAAACGCCTTGCTGCCCAAGCTTCGACCGGTTCCGGTTCATAGGCATGTAGGCCGGCATAGGCAGATATGTAGTAGGTATAGGTGGGACTGTTTTTTCAGCAACTTTCGAAGTAGAAGGTGCATGGAAGAGCCGCTGCCTCGTCTCTCTGTCAATTACTGTCTTCTTCTGCCTTGCCCTCAGCCTCCGTGTCCATTGTAAACGACTGGAGCCACGCAGAGGGGTCGGTGGGCTCCTCTAGCTTGATCTACATCATCCCACCAGCTCTCCTGCCCAATGGCCCCTGGCTGATTGCGTGCTGCCGGATTTCGGTAGGGTATCAATTAAGTTGACAGTCTGCAACACAGCGCGCGTACCTGTCCTGCGGCCAGTAATAGTGGGAGCTAGCTGGTGCCTATCACGGTTCCTGCCCGGTCAGGGGTAGAATGTCCCGACTTGTTGGCTGCAACGGTAGTGCTGTGAGTCAGTATAGCACAGGCATCGTGAATGGGTCACCGGATCGAATCGTAGATTAGCACCTTCTCAGGCCCGCTGCCCGCTGCCCATTGTCCGCCTTAACGCACAGTCGTACTAGAACTCTTCTCTAGTAGCTCCCTAGCCGCAATAATCTCGGCTTCGTCAAAGCCCTGCCAGCCCCTTTCCCCAGCCGTGAACCTCCGCGTGATCTCCCCGAGCTTTTCGGTGGCCAGCCCATCCAGCTTCTGGAGGGTGGACAAGTTAGGCGGCGAAAGACCATCACTCTCTGCCTGTTTAGAGGGCTTCGGTGGGTTTTCCAGAAGCTGTGTTGTTGTCTTGCTAAAAGTTAGTTCAACTGCTTTGCGTGGCTGAAGAGAAGTCGTAACCACATACTAATTTTAAGCCGTAGTAGCCACGTAGGTAGTCGTCACAGAGCTCGATGCTTCGGCAGAACCGTTTGAGTGCTTCGCCTAATTGCTTGGCACTATCATTCTGGTCTCCGGATTTGATGGCCATAAGGAGCAACTCCCCTATTCTGGCGTGGATCTAGGCAGTCGCATTAGTAAGTTGGCGCATGAAAGTAGCAAACGTTCAGTCCTTACATTCCACGCGTTCGGCTGCAGCATGAGTACCTCCTCCAGGGCGAAGATGGCCTGACCATACATGCCTTGGGAGAAGTAGATATCACTCAGCTCTGACCAAGCCTCGCTGTCGGTGGGGGAAAAATCGAGGAGACCAGTCAGGGCCTCGACCGCGTCCGGAATGCGACCGAGCGATCGCAGGAGGGCAACGCGGCGCTTTACGATAGGCTAAAGAGAACAGTTGTGTCAGACGGTCGTACAGTTCAACACGCAGGGTATAATAGGCAGCCTACGGTGTTTGTCGGGTTATCCTGCAGCAATGCCTCGTATTCCTTCAGTACGACTTCGAGCGTGGCGTCGTCTGTGGCATCGGCTTCCTTCATTATGCCTATCAAGGCCATGACGCGCTCGTTATCGTCGCCAAACCGGTTCACCAATCGACCCAGACACAGATGCGCCGATTCTTCATCCCCTGTGCGAAGGCACGAAAGCAGGAGGTTTTCGTATATCGTCCATAGTTCCGGTGTTTCGGGGGCGCTGAAGAGCGATGAGAGGGCCGACGCCGTGACCGCGCCAGGTGAGTTCTTGATTATGTTAGGAGCCTGCTGAGATAGTTGAAGAGCTGTCGCTGGAGACAGATGTCCCGGCGGCCGGAGAAGCGAGGACGTCATGGTAGATCGGTGGAGAACTGGAGGGAAATCGGTTCGGATGGCGAATTGCAGTTGCGGGAGAAAACACGAGAGTTATCCAGAATAAATAATCGTATATGTCGTTGTCGGTCACGGTGATTAGGAGCTGTGTCGCATTAAAGCTCACGTTGTATGCACCTGCGTTTACATGTGGCCACTGTAAGGCGCTGCTGGCCAGCCTCGGTGACCCAGTAAATCCGCCGTCAATTAGGGACCTCAGCCAACTGGCGGGAGCTGGGATTGACTGGGGTAAGCAGCTCACCAGTTGCAGGCCGTATTTTAGCGCAATTACGTCTTTAAAGTCCGAGCACGACTCCAAGTCGGTTTTGGGGATTCGTTATTCGTTGCGTTGCGTTGCGTATGTCTAATAAGATTCATTGGAGGGGCACAAGACCAGGTCCCTACATCTGAGGTTAATCTGGCCTACAACTCAAACCCTGCACCACCACCATATCTTCCCAAGCACCTCCACGATGGACTCCTATCGACGTTGATCGCCACCTCGTTCCTGGATGTACAGCTGTCGTCATGATGGCCTTCGGTCTAACACAAGCCCACACCGCAACTGAGAACTAACAGCTTCCCGAGAGCTCTCGACTGGCTTGATTCCACATACCATACGACATACCATACGTAGCCAGCGCCGGTGCAAGGCGCAACATTCGCAAAGATGTACGTTTATGTGTCTTATACGCAAGCTGTGTGTTTGGCTAACGCGCTGCAGGTTCGAAAAATCACTCTACGACCTCATTCGGGGGATGCGAAACCACAAGGGCAACGAGCGCGAATACATTCAGAACTGCCTGAAGGAATGTCGGTCCGAAATTCGATCTCAGGACTTGGACCTCAAGGCCACCGCCATGTTGAAGCTGGTGTACCTCGAGATGTTCGGCCACGATATGTCATGGGCTTCGTTCCACGTCTTGGAAGTCATGGCATCCCCCAAATACCACCAGAAGCGGGTGGGCTACCTCGGCGCCGTCCAGAGCTTCCGCCCCGATACCGAAGTCTTGATGCTCGCCACGAACCTCCTTAAGAAAGACCTCACGGGGGCCTCGACGACTACTATCGCGCTGCCCATCGTCGCCCTGCCTCACCTCATCACTCCCTCCTTGGCGCTCTCGACCCTCTCCGACCTGCTCCCTCGACTCAGCCATAGCAACCCCACGATACGCAAGAAAACCATCGTTACTCTGTATAGACTAGCTCTAGTATTTCCGGAAACATTGCGCGCGGCATGGCCCAAAATAAAGGAAAAGCTTATGGACACGTCCGAAGACCCCAGTGTCACGGCGGCCATCGTGAATGTTGTCTGCGAGTTAGGCTGGCGCCGGCCCAACGACTTCCTACCTCTCGCGCCCAGGCTCTTTGAACTACTCGTAGATAGTGGCAACAATTGGATGGCTATCAAGCTCATAAAATTGGTAAGAACTACGCGGCCTGGACGTTAGGCACTCAGCTTACATACTTACCGTTTTCCAGTTTGCGACTCTCACTCCCCTCGAACCGAGGCTTGTGCGGAAGCTATTGCCTCCCTTAACAGAAATTATTCGCAGCACCCCTGCCATGTCATTATTGTACGAATGTATAAATGGCATTATCCAGGGAGGCATCCTTGGTAGCGGCGACGATGATGACGATGGAAGAGAAGAGATCGCATCCCTTTGCGTCAGCAAGCTCCGGAGTATGATAATGGTCGATGGTGACCCCAACCGTACGTCTGAGACATTGCTGCACACTATTCGGGAGTCTTCCCACTAACATCTCGCTATAGTTAAATATGTGGCGCTCCTTGCTTTCAACAAAATTGTTGTCACACACCCTTGGCTGGTTGCTCAGCAAGAGGATGTCATTCTCGAATGCATCGACAGTACAGATATTTCAATTCGCATAAAGTCGTTGGATCTGGTTCAGGGCATGGTCAGCAGCGACAATCTGATTTCTATTGTCAGCCGTCTCATGAGGCAGCTTAAGAGCGCCTCGCCGGAAAATGGAAGAAATGGCGCGATAGATCCGGCTGATCTAGATTCGGACGAAGAAGCTCTAGAGGAGACCATTGATCCGAGACAGAAGAATGACGGTAACTCGCCACCACTGCCAGACGACTATCGTGCCGACGTAATCAACAGGATCCTTATTATGTGTTCACGGAACAACTACAGCAACCTGACAGACTTTGAGTGGTACATAGATATCCTCACACAGTTGGTCCGTATGGCCCCCTTGCCACGGCCCACAAACGACTTGGAAGCATCTCCAAAGTCGAACGCAGGAGATGTATCGGAACGAATCGGTGATGAATTACGGAACGTTACTGTCAAGGTGCATGCCATTCGGCCAGCATGCGTCGAAGCTGCGAACGCTATCCTGATGCAGTTTAACAAGGACGCGCCAACCGGCCATCCAGTGACGTCGGGTGCTGTGAAGCCTATAGCATGGGTTATAGGAGAGTACGCGACCGAAACTCCATCCCCAGATGATAGTCTTGGGTCATTGCTTCAGCTCATTCCACGGATATCCTCTCCCGAGTCGTTAGCTGCTTGTTTGCAAGCTGCCACCAAGGTCTTTTCTCTGATTGCAGGCGACACCATGGTTCCATGGACTCCTGCGAGGAAGTCAATGGTATCTCTACTTATGGCGCGGATCATCCACGTTTTCGAACCTCTAGCTATGAATCCGAATCTTGAAGTACAAGAAAGGGCCGTCGAGTTTATCGAATTACTCAAATTGACCGCGGAGGCGGTATCTGGCCAAGATGCCGCCGGAGTGGACGTGCAAGATGCCCCTTTACTGCTCACACAAGCGATGCCATCTCTATTTGTGGGATGGGAACTCAAATCAGTTGCAGCTTCAGCCCAGAAGAATGTGCCTTTCCCGGAGGGCTTGGACCTCGACGAGCCGATCAACCCGAACCTCAACTCGCTCCTGGCCAATGCTCAACCTCTCAGCATGCCTGCAGAGGAAGCAGATGAGTTCGAAATATATTATAACAAGCGGCCACCACCGACAAGCATAGTATCGGAGCCTGCCATCAACCGATTGGCTGAAAGCCGCGAAGAAGTTGTGAGCTCGTATCAGCAGCAGCCAGCAGAAGATGCATACCTAGATCCAGATATACTCGCCAGGAGGAAGAAAGAACGTCGTGAGAGGAACAAAGACGATCCTTTCTACATTGGAGAAGGCAGTAGTCTAACCGGTACATCGACACCGATACATAACATCCTCCAGAACTCCAACGGTCCCGACTTGGACGTTGATTCGATCCCTATCATGGAATTGGATTTCGACAAGCTGAACGCGGGCATCAGCGGCAGCGCCCCGTCCGCATCGCGCCAAGCCCCGCGGCCGAAGCCGCGGCAGAAGATCGTGATTGCGGCGGACGAGAACCTGGCGGGCAGCGGGGGGTCGACGCCACGCCACTACGACTCGGAGAACAACTCGGACAGCTTCACCAAGTCGCGGGCCAAGCAGCTGAAGCAGTCAGTGCTCCTGGGCGTGGACTCGACGCACATCGGGTCGCTCAACCTCGAGGCGGCGCCCGACAGCCGCGGGTACGACTACGAGGCGCAGCAGCGCGAGGAGGCCGAGATGGCCCGCGCCGTCAAGGAGGTCGAGCGGCTCCGGCTCGAGATGCAGCGCGCCAACGAGCGCATCCAGGTGGCCCAGGGCGTTGACGCCGAGGGCACGGTGGTCAAGAAGAAGACGAAGAAGAAGAAGGCGTTGGCCGCGCCAGCGGCAGCAGCAGCAACGGACGGGGGAGTGGGCGACTCCGGGGCTGCTGTCAAGGTGAAGAAGAAGAAAAAGAAGGTGGTGGCCCCGGTGGATGACGGCCCGGCCGACAATCAAGAAACGCCTGCTGTCAAGGAGAAGAAGACAGTAGATAGCGTTGGGGAAGCGGCGGCCGTGAAGCCGAAGAAGAAGAAGAAGAAGGCCAGGTCAGCTGAGATACAGGATTGAGGCTGATCAAGGTTGGCCTTTCACGGTCACGAGCCGAGCCGCGCCTACTTCAATACTTAAGGTGGCCGAGTGTTTTACTCATGCACATCGGCCGGATGAGAGCAGTGCCGGGCTTACTACCGACACTTACATTTTGGAAAGGGCAGGAGGATGCATATACTAGGGGACTACGTCTCGGACGAAAGCATGCATCGGTTTAGACCTATAGAAAGAAGCCTGGGTAGTATATTAATCCATGCAAGCCAATTCAAAGCAGATATGCCTCTTCCCGTGATGTGCATCTGAAGATATACTCGTCTTGGTTGTTATAAGAACAAGGCATGAGCATAGTATACTTATCTTCCGGGCGGGTTTCAGAGTCAACGCATTCAATGTTACGGGCGTATTCGGCTACGTGACCACCTCGTATGACGGGCATGCTTGAGTCAGAAGTGTGGCGTTATGATATCGGAGGAGGGATTCCGGGCGAGAAGTGAAAAAAGGGTCGACTGTCTAACTGTCGTCCAAACTCCGTTCTACATCCGATCCGGACGACAGACATCGTATGTCGGCTCCTGTGTTACCTGGCTCTGTTACACCGCCTGCCAGGTTGGCCTAGTATACGAAGTAGTCATTCGGGATAGTGGTGAGTGGCATGCAGCTATCGAAAAAGACGGGCCATTTCAATGCGCTGGATGCAGGCACCTTGGTGTGGCACATAGGCACATATACTTACTAGGTAGAGTCGCATAGGGTATGGTATGCGACTATACTTACTACTTACTTTGACCCCCCACTATCTGCAGTTGACCTAGAAGAGGAAAAGGACAGCAAGTTTGTACATACTACTACATACATATGTAGGTATGTACGTACGTCGCAAGCTGGAACCCGTAGATGCAGGACCACCGACCAGGGGACCCTCCAGCCCCGCTACGACGTCTGGGCGGGACAGAAGGTGTGAAGACGCGGGAGTCACTGAAGGGTTTTTTAGCTTCCGAACCGGAGGCTAAATTCGAAGTCAGGTAGCAAAGCAGCGTAGCCAGCCAGCCAGCCAGCCAGCCAGCTAGCAGCGCATCCTCTTGCCCATACTTATTGGATTCCACTTTACGGGTCAAATGGGTTTCTGGGCTGGACCTGGGACCGGGGGCGTTTCGTTTCCATCTACTACTAAGAAGTAGGTAGGTATCTTAAAGAAAGCGAGCGACGGACATGACATAACGTGGTGGATTTTCCCTTGAGTTAGCAACTGTACTTCAACTTCCTCCTCTATTTTATACTTACATACTTCTTACATACCTACTGACAATATTCAACCATTCCGATAGCCCTCTTGTACGCTCTTTTGCATATCCAGCTCTTTCCTGCTGTCTGTGTTGTGCGCTGTGTACATCTTACGTTCTCTCGAAAAAGTGTAATTTGTCTCTCTCTAACTTGAGAAGACTGGACGATAGCGACTGCCCCGCGATTTCTTGCTTTTGACAAGCAGAGCAAGGAAGCCAGCCACCATTGGGTTTGCGCCAGAGACCAAAGATCAAAAGCTCGCTTTGCGCTGAGACTGCTTCACCTTTTACCATGACAGCCTTCGAGTTTAGCAACAATTCTAGCAATGGCTGGATAATACAAAAATTTGGCGGCACCAGTGTCGGCAAATTCCCAGACAAGGTATGATTGGAATGTCTATGTTGCCCCGCGCCGCCCTGTCGATTACTACCGATTACTACCACCCTGGTCGAACATTATGACTGACTGCATGAATTGTGTTTCTGTAGATCGCAGAAGACATTATACGGTACGTGCAATGCAACTCCTAGCTGGCTGGCTAGCTGGCTGACATCACGCCCCTCCCTTTGTACGACCCCTACTAATTTGGTCATTGTAACAGGGCGAGTCTCGTTTCCAACAAAGTCGTTGTCGTCTGCTCAGCCCGGAGCACTGGGAAGAAGGTCACCGGTACCACAAGTCGGTTAGTCAACCTACCTACCTATACCTCCGAGAGTCGCAATGGCAAAAACGGAACCCCACCCCCCGGCCATCAGATCTGTCTAACACAATGCGCCCTTGTCCAGTCTCCTCGAGGTCTACAAGAAACTCAAGGCCATCGCCGCCGCCACCAGCAACGAAGTTACCCAGAACGAGATCCTCGACGAGGTCAAGATCGCCGTCCAGGAAATCTGCAGCGACCATGTCTTCGCCATCCAGTCCTTTATCAAGGACCCCGCCTTGCAGAAGCAGGTCACGGCCGATATCGAGAACGACTGCCAGGAGCTGGTTGATTATGTCATTGCAGCCAAGCGATTCAACCTCGAAGTCAACGCGAGGTCGAAAGACCGGGTCATCAGCTTCGGCGAGAAGCTGAGCTGCAGGTTCATGACATGTCTGCTCAAGGACAAGGTACGGAAATAACGGCGCGCCCCTGATACTGCTTGGTGCCCTTGCTGACAATGATATCAGAAAGTCGATGCCGAATACGTCGATCTCGCCGATGTCCTCCATTATGACAGTTCAGATAGACTCAGCCCGGCTTTTTACCGAGAAGCCGCTGCCGTCTTTCAGAAGAGGATCAATGCATGCGGCGAGAGGGTGCCCGTAGTGACGGGCTTCTTTGGCACTGTTCCTGGAAGTCTCATGGATGGCGATATCGGACGGGGCTACACAGATCTGTGTGCTGCTCTGGCCGCCGTAGGTCTCAAGGCCAAGGAGCTGCAGGTGTGGAAGGAAGTGGATGGTATCTTTACCGCAGACCCGACCAAGGTCCCGACTGCGCGCCTCCTCAGCTCCATCACTCCATCAGAAGCGGCCGAGCTTACATTCTATGGTTCCGAGGTTATTCACCACCTGACCATGGACCAGGTCATCAAGGCCGAGCCGCCGATCCAGATCCGCATCAAGAACGTCAAGAACCCGAGGGGCGAGGGCACCATCGTGCTGCCCGATCCCGTGCAGTCGCCAGCTCAGGAGATCAAGAGGTCCAGAAAACCCTCGGACCCCGCGCTGCGGAAGACGCCAAGACGTCCCACGGCCGTGACCATCAAGGACAACATCTCTGTCATCAACGTGCATTCCAACAAGCGATCCATCTCGCATGGTTTCTTCGCCAAGGTGTTTGCCATCCTGAACAACCACCGCATTTCCGTGGATCTTATCTCCACCAGTGAGGTGCACGTCTCCATGGCCATCCATGCCACTAACTCGCCAATTTCACAACTCGAAGCGGCGAGGGGCGAGTTGGAGGGCTGTGGTGATGTGAGCATGCTCCATGACATGGCCATCCTGAGCTTGGTAGGGGCTGAGATGAAGAACATGATCGGTATCTCGGGCCGCATGTTCTCGACGCTCGGAGAGCATAATGTTAATATCGAGATGATTTCACAAGGTAAGCCACTGCTTTTTCTCGTCAATTTGCGAGTGATCGTTTTGCTAATAGTTATATGTCATAATAGGAGCCAGCGAGATCAACATCAGTTGCGTTATCGACGCGCGGGAAGCTACCCGGGCCATGAACATACTGCATACAAACCTGTTTACGTTTTTGGAATAGATCGGCATACATAGATTTGGTTGTTTAATCACAATCCTTGTTTGTTCTCGCGGCGTTTGTGGCTGGCTGCACTTTAGAATTCCAGTCTGGATTGGCCCGGTTTCGGAAAAAGGGCGCGTGGGAGGGCTTTTTAGAACAAAAACAGTCGTCGACTTTTATAGAGATATCAGATTGCATTTGACAAGCACCTAAGACAAAACATCGTCGCGATCCAGATACGACCACATTCAATATGAATATGCTACTAATAACATATCTTACTTACAATATTGATAACGTAGGAACAGGATTCATATGGGTTTGCTTCCCTTTTTAATGTGCAGTGTATAGTGTATATCCGTCCCCCTTTCACGGTGAGATTATGTACTTACCTACCTTGGATACCTACCTATTTATGCCTCATTGTTGATTACTTGACCCGCGAACTCTTGCCACCCACGGATGTCCCAGGAATCGATTTGGTGCATCAGGAGCAGAGCATCAAAGAACCACTTGTAGCCCATGCTGACGCGCTGGGGATCGGCGCCGACCAGCTTGACCGGCCCGCCCTCGGCGATCTCGGACCTCATCTCGTGGCAGATGAGCTCGACGTCGCGCGGGTCCCAGGCTGTGCCGGCCAGCTCGCCCGGGGCGGGCGGGCTCAGGTGGCTATGGCGCCACGACGCCAGCAGCAGGATGGCGACGTAGAGGACGATGGCGGCGCGGTCCTCGGGCCAGCCGGCCTTGTTGACGAACAGCCCCCCGATGGCGCGCGCGTACTGCACCGTCTCGCGGCTCAGGGGGCGGCCGCTCTCGGACGGCGAGCCCGGCAGCAGCAGGCCCATGCTCAGATCGGGCCGCCACATGTCGGTGAAGCTCTGCCGCGAGAACGTGTGGATGCACGCCCCCTCGAGCGTGCCGTACACGAGGTACTCCCAGCTCCCCCACCGCAGCGGCAGCCCGTGGCGGCCCAGGTACCGCAGCTCGGCCACGTTGTAGATCTCGTTCCAGGGCCGCAGGCGCGTCGTGTCGAGGATGGCGACGCGCGAGGAGCCGTCGTCGGGCCCGCCGCTGTGCCGCAGGGCGACCTGCGGCGACTGCGACCAGGAGGAGAAGGGCGTCTGGCGCAGGACCGGGTCCGAGACGTCGCCCGTCAGGTGGGCCTCGATGACCTCGTCGCGGCGGGGGAAGTCGGCCATCATAATGTCTCAGCCTTTCGGAGTTTACTTGGGTTATCCCCATCGCTGTTGTTTTGTCTCACGCAGCCGATGTGGTGAATTTGTCGCTCGTCCATTCGCAGCAAGACGCTAGTTGCACAACAAAGGAGACCATCACCACATTTCCGTTTTCGCAGCATCTCAGACAGACTATGACAATAAAGAAATTCATCGCATTCTTAGGCCTCCTTTATTTCACTCACGATGGCGCATGGTTTTATCCTCTGCCTGAAACCATCATACGGTGGCCGTTTCCCCCCCTATTCATTACCCCTTTTACTTAATCCATCATCCTCTATATTCTCCCACTCAGAACTTTGCTTCATCCCCCCTGATTGTATAGGAGTATAGTTTCAGGCCTACTTCGTCGAATCTAGGATGCCGCCTAAGAAAGTGGCACCTCCCGCCTCGAAGGCCAAGGCCAAGGCCACCGCCAAAGCCAAGGGCAGAAAGGCTACGGCTGTGGCCGGTCTTACCCAGCCCAAGCTCAACAAGCTCTACGCCGACGGTGCCAAGCTGATCCTGCAGTACCTGAACGGCCAGGGCCCGACCAGCAACTTCTACAAGAAGATCCTCGCTGAGGCCAAGAATACTACCGTGCAGGCGAGAGCGCGGGACTGGTGTTTCGCGTACCAGCCGGAAAGTAGCGCCAAGGGCAAGAAGTCGATTGGTGCGTTCCAGAAGCAGGTGTGTACGGTTCTTTTCGTATATGATTGTATGCTCGGCATGATCAGCGCCCCCATGCGTAAACCCTCGGGGCTTTCACGGTTGGCGTGGCGTAGGAGATCCGACGGATTCGGCATTTTTCGCACTCGATAGCATCTACCCCTGTAACAATGAGACTAGACCTAACAAATGAAAACACCAGTTCCCTCTCCACGAGCACGGGGGCCACGCCCACGTCGTCCAGACCTCGGCCGGCCCGCACCGCGAGTCGATGGACCTCGATCCCAACGAGGCCGACAACCCCTGGATCCTGTTCCACCCGGACCTGTTCAACATCTCGCGCAACCCGCCCTACTACCGCTTCAGCATGGAGCGTGCCATCACGGCGCGCGTCATGGAGGAGCACCGCGACAACGAGGAGCTCGAGCTCCGCGACTACACGCAGTACATCGCCAACGCGCCCAACGCCCGCCGGCTCGAGGGCGACCAGTTCCAGCACGCCCTGTCCGTGGTGGAGAAGATGGCGGTGGACGAGGAAAGAGGGCGCGAGGGCGATCTCAAAAAGATCGAGGAGGCGCGGAAGAAGGCGGCGGAGACGCGGAGCAAGAAGAGCAAGAAGGGCAAGAAGCCGGCGAACACCAGCGGCGCCGTGGAGGAGGAGGAGGAGGAGGAGGAGGAGGAAGAAGACGACGAGGAAGAGGAAGAGCTGCCCGTCCAGCTGACGGCGGTGACGGCGCGCGACCTGGCCCTGGACCGCGTGCTGCTGCGCTACATGCCCGAGTTCATGGTGTGGCTGGGCTACGGGCCCAAGGTCTGGGCCGACGTCCAGATCCGCGACGCGCAGAAGCGCCTCTACAAGACCATCAACATGATGAACAGCATCAACCTCATGCACATGCGCGCCGAGGCCATCCGCCTCGTGCAGCTGATGCGCGGCGACATCCCCGGCGAGCCCAACGCCATGAACATCAGCGAGTTCAACTGCATGAAGTCGCTGCTCCCGGGCAACAAGGAGGCGGACGAGGAGGCGGAGGATGAGGCGGAAGGGCAGGAGGAGGACGCTGGCGGGAAGGGATCCAAGCCGGAGTCGGTATCAGAAGAGGAATGAGCGAGAGGCTGCGGATACGAGGCGGGCAGTACATTTGCCGGAAAAGGTGTAACTGTCGTGGCTGTACAACACCAAACTCTGGTTTTCTAATATATCTCATTTCCCCCCTGAACGGCAGAGTTGGTAAAACCGAACCCCGTTGATAGTATGACACCTACTACAGTATAAGCTAAGAAAAGGGGTTGTTTGTTGTGTCTGATTGTACGACGAGCTGTCGGCAAGTGGTGAATTGCTTTCTAGGATTAATAGGTGCACGCCTCTGTAGATGCCTTCCGCCGTGCCGTACTACTGATACTCCTGGATCCCCCCCTGCATTGTCCCATCAAACACAGGTCAAGACCACCTAGATCAGTGAAAGTCGTCCATCGCATATCCAAGCTCAACTTGAGAGTTGTCTTAAGGCAGATCAAGTCAGGCCACATCATCATCATTAGGTTTGCTCAAGCCAAGAAGCAACTGGATAAAAGAGGCGTTCGTCTCGATTCGTTTCAAAGTCGTAGTCTATGGGTATTACGTATGCATATCGAAAGGTGGCACCCCCAAGCGTCTGCTTGTATTCAAATAACATGTTCCCAATGCATCCGCAAAGTAGAAGCTAATCTCAGCCCGCCCGGATAACCCACCACCTACCCATTGCCCACCATTCGCATCGCCTATTCTAACTCCTTGATCTTGTGATTGATTGGTCTTGCAAGATGATAGAAATATGTGCTGAAACTCGGTCTTTCTAGACGGGATTTCGAAGAGGAAAGAAGAAAGAAGGAAAGGATATCAGTCGAGGATGGATTCGTTCTCGATCTGCTCTACGAGCAGTTGCAACTTGTCGGTGTATCCGCCGTGCACGTCACCTTCCCCTACCACCTCCTTCAGCGTGGCTTCCATCACTTTGTGATGCGCCACGAACTCGCGGATGGAGTCGAGCAAGGGCTTCATGCTCTTCTTGGAATGGCTAGCCCTGAAGGCATTTCTAAAGGGTTTGAGCAGTGACACGTAGCCGAGCAACACGGCCAAGTACCCGAATGCCACGTTCAATTGCGATTTTGCATCGGAATCAGCCTGGGAAATGTTAGTTTTGGGCTGTTGGAGCGGTAATGTTAAGAAGAATAGGTTACTTACTTCAGCAGTGGATGCATGGTTCTCCAGGAATAGCTTGATGAGTTTATTCGTAGGAGAACCGTCGTCACCGTAGCACTTCCAGACCGCCTCTCTGACCGCCACGCTTTGTTCGGCGCAATTGATCAGGATGCCCAACCGCAAGACGAGTCCGTCGCGAACTTCGTCAGACCATTCATTGGTAGAGACGGTCGCTAGAGCCTTGGCGAAGCTTGCGCATACAGATGTTGCAAGAGTGGGGAGCAAGCCTTTGGCAACGAAAACTTCAGGCGCTCCTGGCACCGTTTCCACTAGGTTGACCACAAGTCTCATCACGAGACTTTCAAGCTCTGTATCGAGCGGTACCCGCAGAACAGCCCCAAAGGCATCGGCCACCGAGGGGAGATAGTCCGTCAGCCACTTGTTGCTATCGTGTTGGGATTCGAGGGCCTTAACGGTGTGATATTCCAAAACGGACAGCGCATGGAAGACATTGATACGGTCAATAGCGTCAGGCGCTTCCCAGAAATATGGATCTTGCGCCACGGACAACACCGAGAACAGCTGGTCTGTGACCATGGCCGGGAACAGAGACAGATCCCTACCAATGTTTGGGTCCTGGGCAACAAGAAGTTGAAGGCACTTCAGGGTTGCAGTCCGAGGGGATATGTACGCAGGCTTGGTTCGCCAGGCCGATAGCTCAGTAAGGCTTTTCTGTAGCCCGGCCAGCAGCGTCTGATCACGCTTGCTTAGATTGCTCTTGCGATCTCGTGCCAGCTTCAGGGCATCATTGTTCACTGCAAGCAGCTTTGCAAACAAGTCGCCCATGTTTTCATTGCGAACCAGCCGCACAACATGCAGCGAGTCTGTGTGTGACAAAAGCTGGAGAAGGATAGCCACAATAAGATAGCCGGTTATAGTGTCATGCTCTCTATCGGCATGCCCGAAAATTGTCGCCTCGACTCCATGGTCGCGGAGTGATCTTCGATATTCTTTGTCTTTTACCTTCTCCGCAACCTGACGCAGGGCAGTTCTGCGCGAGGATGATGCCTTATGGCCTGCACCATTAGGTGCCCCTATCTGATCCGTTAGATCATGCATCTGGTCGGCAACAAAGTTGTTTGCGCCTGCGGCCCGAAGTTCATGGATGCCCTGCATCTTGGCCGTCTTGGACTGAGAACCGGGATCCTCGTCCTCCTCATCGGAGTCAGGCTTGATCAACTTCTTGTGAATATCATATTCTAGGCGCCGGCCTTTCAGCGCTGGCGTCTCCTGCGGAAGCTCCAAAGCAGCATACATATCCGTCTCTTCCAGCAGAGTCCTCGTCTGGCCATATGTACGCTTTACTAAACTGGACGTCCGGGAGAATGCAGGAGGCCGAGTGCCTGGGGCTTTGCGGGGGTTCGGGGTCAGAGTCATGGAATCTTGCGAGTCTTCTTGTGCAAAGTCGCCAGTCTGGCCAGACACGACTGGCTGACTCCAAGTTACTTGTGTCTCGTGTTCACCATCTTCCGACTCGTCTGTTGACTCAACTTGTGCCTTTAGGCTGTCGATCAACCGTGCTTTCTGCCTTTTCGGCTTCCGCTGGTTATCTTCCAAAGCCGCCCCCTTTGCCGCTGGCTGTGACGCACTCGCCAAGGCAGTGGAAGAAGAGGATGGGCCAACATCTGATTGTGTAGTCTTCAGCGTCGGCTTTCGCTGGGCCAAACGCACAGGAATATGATGCGTGCGCGGCCTTGTCCTACCCTTTTCTGTGACAGCCAAATTATCAAAGGCTTGCATGGTTTGTTGAGGAAGCGACTCCTGCGTCTCTTTCTTCTTGGGATTTGCCTTTCCATTCTTGATTCTGCTGGCTTTAGGCGCGATGGGCGTTGGTGGGGGGCTGGATAAAGCCACATCTGGGACATCTACGTCCATGCCTTCTGTAGAGGCGGACCGCGTCGGACGCCTTGCTGCATTTGTTGTCTGTCGCGCGGGACGCGTTGGTTCTGGAGGTGAGATTCGGGAGCGCCGAGCAGTTGGACGAACAGGCGAGCTATCGTCCCGTTCTGTCAAAGGATCCTGGCCGGTGGCCTTCGGTGAATATAGCTCGGCGACCTTTCGTTTGCGCTCACTGCTTAAGAGAGCTGTAGTGGCGCTCTTCGTTGCCGCAGGTTTCTTCCGTGAAGGTCCATCGAATGATAGAGGTTCTGGCGACGAAGACAATTCGTAAGGGTCGCGCTCTCCCGGACGCGTTGTTTGTCCTGTGACGCCAGTCGTGGTCTGGCGGTCGCCGGGGCGCGTGGTACCCGTCGCACCAGTATAGAAGGCTCGAGCCGTTTGAGTCTTTCGCGCTCCCCCCTTGCCGTAGGTTGCGATGGGCTTTCGTGGCCTGCTCCCGAGGTCGCGCGTCGCCATGGTGGTTGTTGTGCCTTGGGCTCGATGAAGGAATATCTGAAGATTGAGGGGTTGGCGGTGTGCACGATTGGGCAGCACTTGTTGGGCAGCCAGAAAAGCACCTTCTTATGTAAACTAGAAGCGACAGAGATGTTGAGACAGCAATGGAAGATCAATGCTCGCCATGCGACAGAAGTGAGAAGTGCGTCAGCGCAATCGGTATTCAGGCCGCATGTAAATAATGGATGTTCGCTGGGGTCCTTGGCCAATCAAGCTAGGGTTCGAAAAGACCCTGGTAGCATCGCCCGCTAACCTGATTACCACTGGCTGGGCGGGAGGATGGCAGATGGGACGATGCAAGGGAAACAGGATCAGGAAATTTATTTGGCCTTTGGAAGTTGTGCAGGACGGGAGAACAGGAAGGAGCTATCAAGCCTTTGCCTCTATGGAAAGACTAGGAAATGCGAAGACAGATTGTAAGATCTGAGCAGCAGCACCCAAACAGGGAACCAAAACAAAAGATGCAGCGGTGGAAGATTGCATCCAACTCGGACGTGGTGAGACTCCAGGCCGGCTCTCTTGAATCATGTACGTAGGGGCTCTATTCCGATTGATACGCGTGATGTGTGAAGTAAAGAAGTATGAAAGCAGCCGCATCCATAGGTGGCTCACTCGCTAACAGTTTCACACCCAAAATAGGTGGCTTGTTGTTATTGGTCAGCAGAGACCAGAGACCAGAGACCAGAGAGTGAATATATAGTAGCTGCTCTCTTTATTGCTCAACTACCTTCGTCAATGACCTGAGTAGAACAAGACTCAGTCGGTGTATTGATTGAATGCTTCATTCCAGAGTGACAATCGGTTCCCGGAAACCCCGACCAACACTGGACTTTTGGTTTCGCTCTGTCTGGGACCATTACAGTGAATGTTCCTCTGGCGGCGGTAATAGCCTGAAGTCTGAAGCGGTATACAACACACAAAGAGAAGTATATTGATGTAGTTTGGTCGGCGACGACCACATTCAAGCTTAGGTACTTGCCTAATATTCTGTAGTTGATGTATGGAATTTCCTTATTAATCACGTCCCCGGCAGCAATTCTAGGTATTAACCTTTGCCGATTCATTTATTACGCCAATGTTCTGTTACAGGCACGCAGTACTCGTCACTGTTGCTTGTTGCCGACAGGGGCCATGAATCCAGTAGATAAGTGAAGTGACTCCCCTCCAAGTGGCTGCAGGCTCGGCATGGAGCCCCAATGGAGTAACCTAGGCAGTCAGAAATGTCCCGCTCATTGCATAGCAAGGACATCTTTGTAACGAAGCGCACCCTTGTGACTGTGAGGGACTCACTGGTCCCCGACCCATACTTGTTGCCCAGAACTGCATTATATATATTAGATACTCAATTTCGTGAGAGGCCATAATAGATCTTATTATCCTAGAGCATCTCACTTTTCCAATTCTTTGGGGTCTGCAAGATTCTGGCCTATCCGGTTGGAACTCCTCATTTCAGTAAGAGCTTCCATCACAAAATCTCCAGTAGCGAAAAGCCCCCCCATCGGACGTTCTTCAAGACCACCCAGATCAGGCAGGAAATCAGAGAATCAACTAACCTACCTATACAACCTAGGCATCACTCTTCCTGATACAGTCTACGAACTAGAGTTATTGGAAGTTAGGAAGCGATCACTCGTTCATCCCTCTCTGCTCTGGTCTTTGAAGCTTCTGCATTTTGCACCTCCCCACTTTGTTGTCTATATCAGCCAACACACGCCATGTCTGAACAACCCGAGAAGCGCCCTGAGATCGGTCCTACCCAATGTGTAGGACCTGACTATCGCACCGAGAGTCAGAAACCGGTTGCTACAGTATCAACTGAGATTGAATATGACAATGTCATCACTCTGCCTCAGACACCCCAGCTGATTGCACTGCTCACGTGAGTACTTCCCCGAAATGGACTTGAGACTAGGTATAGGGAAGGTCTACCTCTTGTATACACCATACGGGTGTGGGGGGTATGTCTTTCGTAGTGGTATCTCCTGTGGCATCTCGGATATTCCGCAGCGCAAGTGTATATCGATCGGCTCACCATCTGTGCTATTGCAGAATGATCCGGGACAGAAACACGGACCGGGCCGACTTCATCTTCTATTCGAACCGCATCATTCGGCTGCTGGTTGAAGAGGGCCTGAACCATCTGCCCATCGTCGAGCAGACGGTGACCACGCCCGTGGGCCGCACCTACGCCGGCCTCCAGTTCCAAGGCAAGATCTGCGGTGTCTCCATCATGCGCGCCGGCGAGTCCATGGAGCAGGGCCTGCGCGACTGCTGCCGCTCCGTCCGCATCGGCAAGATCCTCATCCAGCGCGACGAGGAGACCTCCATGCCCAAGCTCTTCTACGACAAGCTGCCCGAGGACATCGCGGACCGATGGGTCTTGCTGCTTGATCCCATGTTTGCTACAGGTAAGTCAAAAGACCTCCACACAGCGACGGAAGTATACGGGAACAAAGGAGAGAAACTGACAAGCTGGGGCCCAATAGGAGGATCGGCTATTATGGCCGTTGAAGTGCTCAAGTCGCGTGGCGTTCCGGAGGAGCGTATTCTGTTCTTGAACCTGATCGCTAGCCCGCAGGGTATCAAGAACTTTGCTACCCAATTCCCCAAGCTGCGGGTCGTGACGGCCTTTGTGGACCAGGGGTTGGATGAGAAGAAGTACGCAGTTCCTTATCCGTGATTTCACAAACATTTGCTGACTATTATGCAGTTACATCATTCCTGGACTTGGAGACTTTGGTGACAGGTACTACACCATGTAAGCAGAGGCTACGATGCGCCAGCTTGAAGCCAGTGTCATGATACGAACGCTTTGAATGGGAACGTCCTATATAAACTCAAACCGCTTGGTAGACAGGCCTCTCATTGATGCATGGCCAGCATTCGACGAGATAATAGATCATTCATTCATAATATAGGCTTGGCCCCTTTCTGTATTGTGGATGGGTCCTAGCCTAACTAAATGGCATCGAGCAAAAGATGAAACACATGCGGCTAGTACTCATCATCATCGTCCACGATGTCCTCCCCGTCATATCGGCGCTCATCCTCGTCGTCTCCATATCTACCGCTTGTGCTCTGTCGGGCGCCCGGTCGTTGTGATGATGTCGATTTTGAGTTACCCTCCTCTTGGGCGACCGCATCTGTAAACCTGTCAGTATTTTGCGATCTCAGAAGTTGGGTATGCCACGCAAATACTTACCAGCTGCGTCTACCCATTCGCTGTATACGTCGATAGGCGCCGATAGATCTGATCCCCCTATGTTAGCCACCCTTCTTCGGCATCCCCACGCAGAAAAGCGCTGTGTACTTACAGTTGATGCCGCACTGGAAGCGCTGTCCGCAAACTTTGCAGTCGAGATCGCCTACTCCGAGCTTCTTATTCAGAACGACGGCGACGGACTTCTCGTGGTTGCAGAATAGACATGTGAAGGAGGTAGCCAGGGGCTCGTTCTGTGCATCGAAAACCGGAAAATGTCAGCTCTTTCCCTTTCTACTTCTCCCAGTATTCCTTCTCCTGCGCTCATCGGATGTTGCGGCTATGTAGTAGGTTGTTCTGGGGTCGCGTACCTTCTTGGACGTGGGCTTCTTAGCAGCCTTCTTGCGTTTGCCCTGCGCGAATGAACCAACGAGTTAGCTAATTTTCTTGACTGTCGCATGTCGCAAGCTTCGGGAAGAATCTAGAACAAGGGTTCTCGTACCATATTGAGATCGCCGAGGTTCGGTAATCACAGGGATCTCGTTTGCTGGATTGTACACAAAGGTTGCCGAGATGGATCGTGACTTTTGGTGTTTGGAGGTTTGATGTTAAAGATGTTGCAAGGCTGGCTGCACAAAAACGCGACTGGGCCGCTTAATGGCGTTTGCAGACGGGATGAAGTCAGTGGTCCACTGGTATTGTACGTACGTGCACAAAATCTTCATGCACGGCGATTGTGCACCAAGTTTGAAGAGATCAATTTGTATTCACTTGTTGGCTATCAAGTTCAGTTGTAACATTCAAACTGTCAAGTCGTTATTCCAATATTGATTACCTGATCCTCTTCCTTTCTCCGTCCAGCAACTCATGGATAAAGCAACAACCTCGAGGGCTCTTGTTTGGTGAACAAAGCACCTGGCACCTACACCGTCCACGGTATCGGAGATAGAAGCAAACATTGCTGCATGCAGCTTCAAGGCTTAGGCGCGTTGCTAGCTGAAGCCCCACTGCCGTCAACCCTTGTTACGTACTGCCACTACTGGACCTTAGCCACAACCTTGGTAGTATCAGCGCTGTTCACCCTTATCGAGTTCAAGGTGGGATGCCGATGGCGGGGTAAGCGATATGAGTGTAGGCCGTATTCAATTATACGACATTTGCTGGTCTCCTCCTGCCCTCTCTGCATAATGCAATATCCAACCCTTCCAGGCCATTAGAGAAACAATGTAGGTAATAAAGATAAGAAGATTGGCAGTCCCCCAGTTTTCTACCTCTCCATGTCTCCTATGAGAACTCATCTCGTCTATCAGGCTTGTCGAAAAGACCACCTCCCCTCATCGGCAGCTATCCGATGCCCAGTGGATAAATAGCCGGGCGCGGAGTTCCCCGCCGGGGCCGGTCCATGATGTCGACAGGAGGAGCTGCAAGGTACATACCTGCTATCCATCCATGCCTGCCCTCCTGTTCTTGAGTTAGGCGTTGTCACAACAACATCTCTGCCCAATCCCCATAGGTCGATACTATAATCCGAATAGATAGCTCGAGCTACGACATCTACAAGTTAACTAGACCCCAGATTCTCTCCCAACCTTCCCAACCTTACCGACGGATACAGGCGGCTTCTCCACCGCTCCATGAGCCGTGCCCTGAACTGAACCTATTGATGTGTCAGTATCACCTCGGTAGAGGCATAGGTACCGCCAGCCAGGGAAACGCCTCAAATACACAGGCAGACAGGCGGCCCAAACTGAATCCATGCATCCCAAATAACATTAGGTATTGTATCAGGAGGTCATTACTCCCGCCTGCTAGTTGCGTTAGTGTGGGCCCAAGCACATATGTAGTCCCAAGCCATCAGGTAACAGTGTCGCTCCCTCCCTTTGCCTATCAGCGACTGGAGCCAAGTCGGGTATCTACTTGGAAGCTCCGGCATTCGCTGGCAACGCACAGCACTCCCTCGCTCGATCTACACCTACATTGCATTTCCCGGTTCCTGTCTCGCAGTCTCGAGAGCGGCACTGCCAAGGATAAAGAGTAACGATTACTACCTGCTACGATTCTATAAAATTATTGTGCCCTCTTGTCATCTTGTTGCTTGACTTGTCACCTAAACAACTACCGCCGTGACTTGCATTCACATAATCCGCTCACTCCGTCCTCGGTTCCCCCAACCTGCCAGATATCTGATTCGACCATACTGTTGACTGTTCACCGTACCTAACCCAACCCACACCGACTCTTTCTTGAAATCTTGCGAAGATGGCATCGGACTCAGCGAGCGGTGCCAGCATGAGTGATGTGCTCGAGGCACTCAAATCGATCCAGCAGGTGCAAGGCCAGATGCAGAAGGGTGTTGAGTCCCTCACACACCGAGTGAACCAAATCGCGCCGCCCAGCCCGGATCTCGCGGACACCAAGTCTTCGACAGCCCCAGCCGCCGCAAAGGACCTCACGTCAAGTCCGTTGCCGCCGCCCGCTGCGGAGTCTGCTGCGGGTGCCGAGACGCCGCTGTCTGCCGCCAAACTGGCTGCACTGGAGGCACAGAAGTCTGGCTTCACATCCAGAATTATTCTCACGTAAGTCCTGCCCATCTCTTCAACTCAAGTTCCCGGTGCGTGTAGTCAGACGGAGAATGCTGAAATTCAATGCTCCTCAAAAGGACATACCCCAAGCAGATTGGCATCGACCCAATCCCGCTCAACTGGGGGGCTGCGGATGCCAAAGAGCGAGGGCCGGTAGTGGTATCCCGTGCCTCTTCAACGATCGGAAAGCGCAATGGTGAGTAATTACCAGGACCCTAGATATACACTTTGAAATTGAAGCTAACCAAGTAACACAGCCGTTGGAGGTAAGATCCGTCAAGTGACAGTCCCAAACATGCCGAGACTGATATTTCCGTGCAGCACATGGAGGCTCTTATTCGATATACTTCGCTCTCGCCCTGGCAAGCAAGCAGCTCGATATCAACCACATGTAAGGAAGAACCAATTCACGGTTCAGAGCACACCGAACTTCGGTGGCCGGAAACTGATCCTATTTGCTCAGGCCGGACTTCACCAATACCGAGCCAGCCGCGAACATTGGCCCATTCCCCCAATGGGGTGACAAGAAGAAGATTGTGGCCATGGACCCATGGGGCCACCTTGCCCCATGGCTGTTCGCGGATACGATCAAGAATGAAAACGGTATGATGAATTCGAGGTAAATGACCGGGGAAAATACTAACACGGCTCTCAGTCGACATAAGACCGACAATTGCCATCACCAAGGCTCATATGAAGGTAAGCAGTCCTATCAACCCTACACGGGAAGACAATTCAGAACTAACAAATACCAGCTCCCAGAGTTAGAAGACAGTGTCCGTGCAGGAAGACTGTAAGTGATTACAATCTGCGGCTCATTTCAACATCTGACACATGGATAGGATACCCGATGGTAAAGTCTGCTTGAACTCCTCCGGTGAACTCGCCGTGACGAAATTCGCTGTGGAACCCGTAAGTATCACCACTGCACACAACGTTGCGAACCAGAGGCTTACTTAGTAAAGGTGTGGTATCTGCCGGGTGTCGCTGAGCGCTTCGGTATTGGTAAGTGTCACCGACAACCGTATTTCATTGAGTATGATGCAGGCTGACCGTATAAGACGAGGGCGTTCTCCGACGGTCCCTCTTCGAGCACACCGGTGGCAGCTATCCAGAGGTAAGCAACGGAAATACCCAACAAGACATGCCTGGAGACTAGAGAGCTAACAAATATAACAAAAACAACAGTTGATCACACGCAATGATATTAAGACATTCTTGCCACCAATCGGTGAGCACCACCTGTTTTCCTCATGCTCCGAGAATCAGGTACACTAACACCAGGTATCAGGTGGTCTGACCGTCTACTGCTTCGGCGACCCCGCAAAAATGTCGGACGAGAAGAGTCGACTGGCCTTGCGCGTGCATGACGAAGTAAGTGATTCCCATCCGTTGGGGATGCCCCTTTTTCGAATTCCGATGAAAGCTTTCAGCCGGTACTACCTCCGTACGAGGGGGATTACCGGGGTCTTGGATTGTGTATGCTAATACAAGTTTCATCTGATTTAGTGTAACGGCAGCGACGTTTTCGGCTCCGACATCTGCACGTGCCGGCCGTATCTGATCTTCGGCATCGAGGAGGCTGTCAAGGAAGCCCAGAACGGCGGAAGCGGAGTAGTCATCTACTTTAGGAAAGAGGGTCGTGCTCTTGGTGAAGTGACCAAGGTGAGTTTGCTTTCTTCCAAGCCGCGCCGGCCTTGGCCCCGGTATAAGCGGGCCAGGCGGAATACTCAAGAAGGAAGGCAACAGCTATACTGACTGTACGCTATAGTATCGTACGTTTTCCCAAAATCCATTGCTGCAAAATGCACCATCGCTTGCACACACACATTGTGGCTTGGAGCTTGCGCAAAGCCTGCATGTCTTGGGGGGACTTGAGGCTTGGTTTTTGGAGTAAGGGCTAATCACACAGCATATCGCAGTCGTCTACAACGCCCGAAAGCGCGGAGAAGACCGAGCGTCCGATTACTTCAAGCGCACCGAGAACATTGCCGGTGTCAAGGACATGCGGTTCCAGGCCCTCATGCCTGACATCCTCCACTGGCTGGGTATCAAGAAGATTGACCGCATGCTCAGCATGAGCAAGTAAGTCTCTCCCTCGTCCTCCCGTCTGTCTCGGATACTCCTTTCCCCCTTTTTGGCATGTCTGAAGGCGAACTGACACGGCATCTTTCTCTCTCTCTAGCATGAAACACGACGCCATCGTAGGCCAAGGGTAAGCAAAACCCGTAATCGCAGCATGCAACTGCTTGCAGCTTCCCCAGCTGATCAATCGATCGACACTTTGCCCCCCCCTCCCCCCCTCTCTCCCACTCCCAGACTCCCAGCCCGCAGCTCTCGGAGCTTAGCTTTGCTTGGTACAAAAACACAAGAAACAACGCCCATCTGATGCATGTCTGGTGTAGAATCCCTATCCTTGAGCGCGTAGAATTGCCTAATGAGCTGATTCCCGAGGACTCGCGCGTCGAGATCGACGCTAAAATCACTGCCGGTAAGTACCCTGCCTCCTCACTCACTCTTTTTTGCTTCGGCGTCAAAGCTATTGTTGCTATACGCCCCCGCGCGCAAACACACGCGACACCTTTCTTGCCGCTCCTTTTGCGGGGAGGCGAAAACGGTTGGGACCGTCGATCTCGGAAGACGAGAAAGAGAAAGAGACGAGAAAAAGAACGCTAATGGGAATGATCTAACTTTGCAATCAATAGGCTATTTCACAAGTGGCCACCGAATGACAGAGGAAGAGTTGAAAGCCGTGCAGGGTCGCATGTGGGAAGAGTACGTTTGCCCCCCCAACCCCCAAACATGATATGTATTTGTTATCTGCTCGGCATGATTCCTCTACGCTTGCTCTCCGGTGTGGGGTAATGAAAAAGGGACGAACAGATCTGGTCTGACTAACACATAACGCAGTCTCGACCACTGAGCCATTCCTGGGCGACCTTTCAGGAGGAGGGGGTAAGTAAGCGAGGGGGGATGATCTCGGGACGAGCCTTGAGGCCGCCACCGATTTCCCAGCCTGGGAAACTTGAGATATTACGGAGCTAGTGAAGAGAGTATGGGTTGGGTGTTGAATTCTTATATGTACGCGAATCGTTTTCATCGATTGGGTTTTGAGGAGTGTAATAGTGCATTAGTTGCTTTGATGTTGCTCTGTCAATCAAGGAAGCAGAGCAACCATCACAGGGCTCACAGCAGAAGGCCAACTCTAATTCATATCAGAATCAATAAAAACAACATCATTATGTCGTCAACGCAATCAATCATAAACGAGAACTATAGAAAGCCAGGCGATTTCGCTCGGTAGTAGCAGCTTCCGTAGCTCTCGTAGCTCTCGTAGCTCTCGAGCTGCAGGCTGTGCGTGGTGCTACTGGTGCCGCTGCTGCTTCTGAGGGGCAAAAAAGAAAACGCCTCTCTCCCACCTACCTAGCTACCTACCTTACCCCACGAGCTATCTCATGCGAAGCACGAAAGCCTTATGATCTTGTCCTACACTGGAGTGCAGGAAGGATACCTACTGTACGGCATGTATGTATGTGGTGCAGGAAACTGTGAGGGCAGGGAGATGGAGCTTTTTGGCCGCATGCAGATAGATGGAGGAGGAGTACGGAGTAGTCCAAAATGATTTGCACCATCGAAATGGAGTTACGTACTGGCGGGCTGGCACTTTTTCCCCATAATCCCTCTCAAACAGCCCCGTGTTTCTGATTTTCGGCCGCCTCGACCGTTCCAATTGCCCATCTGCCAGTGACAGGAATCCGGTGGATGGGGAATATGGGAAACGTTATAGAGGGCTCTCTCTTATACATATGCCGTAATACATGGACTTACCTCATAACAGCGACGTCGGTAGTAGCAGCAGCACACAAAACGTAATGTGCACCACACCCAGGAACCAACGGATTCGATTGACAACGAGTTTTTCGGTTTGCAACGTCCGTAGCGGATTCTCCTTTTTGGGTTTTGGTTTTATTTGGTTTGGTTCTGGGGAGAAGTTGAGCGCATTGCCGCCGGGGTTTTGTCTAAACAGACTTCGGAACGGGCATATGGGGCCGACGGAAAGGAATGTGCTTATTTTCTCCCCCTTCCTCCCTTTCTCTCTCTCCTTTTTCTCTCAGCAGCCAGCATGAACTGAACCGTGAACGACTGACGAAACAATAACGGACGTAATTATATGGGCGGGTTGATGCGGTAGGGTATTAGCACGGGCACGGGCACGGGCATGGCATGCGTGGAGTCGCAGCAGCAGCAGCGCAGGAAAAGAAGTTCTTAAGGCCGTTCCAGAAAGCAAGCAACGTCGTTCGTCTCCTCCCATGGAAGCCCAGGAAGAGTGGGTGGCGGCGCGGCGTTAATGGTATTATTGAAGTGCTGTAACCCCCCTCTATCCTCCCTCCTCCCCTCCACCATTTATTATCCTCCCCCCACCCGCCCTTGCGAAATCGAGGCTTCATCGAAATCGAAGCAAAGACCAACCACTGTCCGAGAGTAGTCTTTACCCAGTCACCGGTGCTCTGGGCCTTTGCCGAACTCGCCGGGATGGGATGCACGTAGACGTAACATAAAGAGGGCTTTCCAGATATTTGCTGACCGCGCATTTAACATGATACGACAGCACCCTACTGTAGTAGGGCCTAGCCAAGGGGTGGGTGGGTGGTAGGTGGTGGTGCAGCTACTACTTACTAGTAGGTGCAGGAGGTAAAGTATTGAATGGGTTAGGGAGGACAAGGATGATTGAGCAAGAGTTTCCCGTTTAATACGGGGGAGGCCGCTATCCAGCAGGCCAGCTATCCACTTCCACTCGGAAGCCTCCGCCAGTGGTTGGACGAGGGGCGGAAGACTTTAATGGAATACGCGGCCGGTGGTTGGTTGGTTCAATGGTCTGCTCTGCCCGGGTACAAGTAAGAAGAGAAACAGAAAGAAGGAAACACACGCATCATCGCGAAAGACCGTCTTGGACTGCCAGAGACGAAAAAGGTCCAGAAACATTCCGATGTAACCTAACCACCAACTCGAATAGCCGTAAGCAACGGCCTAGAAAGGAAGGGGGCACAACAACATATACAAACCAAACATTAGACATGCAGCCCCGTCCCCACTAATATTCGCATCCCATTAAACCCACCCCAGCCTGCAGCTCTCGCAGGGTGTTGGCTAGGTTGGGCAGCCAGTTTGCTGCAGGCCGATGTACGCCCAAAAGGGCCTTAACACCATACAGCGCACACCACATCGTTCGAACCCCCGTTTGGATGACATGTGGCACTGTACTGGGCGTCCCACTAATCACTGTTTGCGCGGGTCTGGGAGCCGATGGTGTGTGGTGGTCGTCCCCAAAGGGTACCAAGTGTCCCAAGTGCCCCCCAGCAAGCCCAGTGGTGCCTGGCTTGTAAGTGCGGTAAAGAAAGAAGAGAGGGGGTCTTGGATTTGGCGGTGTTTGCGGATGCAGCCGCCATGTCGACTTAACTTTGGGACGGTTACTGCCTTTCCCAAATCTAAAGAGCCCTTTTTCTAACCTTCATCTCGTCTCGTGTAATTCTTTTCCGGTTGTTGATTGTTTACTTTGATAATCATCATCTTTTTTTTACCTGCTTCGCCACCCTCACTTGAGTCCAACTGTTTTCGTGTATACCAAGTAGAGAGAGACAAAGAGACAGGCCATACCACCAAAGAAAAAGAACCGCCAGCCTACCTTATACTACCAGCCGGCCAACCAACCAGAAATCCACATACAAAATGGCTAGCCCACCTTCCGACGCACATCACCTACCACGCAGGGAATCGTCCCCTCGGCCTTCAGAGAGAAGCAGCAGCCGACGACGTCCAAGACTTTTGCGTGCCTGTGCAACGGAACCATCCATCACCACTTCCAGCGCCTGCAAGGGCGTTATGACCAGTCCCAACTCCAGCCAAAGGGCCACGGAACTACTCAGCCGCGTCGCCGTCTCCAATGCGGCCGCCAGCGGCATGCTGAGCTCTTCGCCGACATCGACCAGGAGTTTCGGCACCGACGTGAGCGACAAGTCGGCCTACCACTTGGACGAGGCGACGAGGAGGGAATTGATGCAGCTGCAGAGCAACGGATGTGGGTTGCCCCCTTCTTCGAATTGTTCTGGAAGTTACCAACGAAATACTGACCCGAATTGCACAGACTCAGCAGGTGGCTACTTCAGCTTCCCCAGCTTTGATACTTGGGAGGTGGAACACCAGGACGAAGACAAGTCCTTTGATGGCTCGACATGAAAAAAAAGCAACCAGACCAAGTAATTGGTGCGGGGTGGCCGCTTATTGATGAGACGGGTTTCGTTGGTGATGAACCTGCTCGTTGCTCACAGTAAGCCGGCTCCCCCGGCGTTGGGTCCGACGCTCTTCTTCGTCGGCCCAGAGGTTGTTGCTGCGGTTATAGCCCCACGAGTAATGAATAATGAGACGGGAAATGAGGTTTCGTGGGAATAGGGAACATGTACAGCGGAAAGCAATGGGAAAGCAATGGGAGTTTTTGGAGTTCTCGAAGCATTTGCATTGGGCCGGACAACGGGGTGTTTCTGGGTGTTGTACGGGTCGGTTTGGGTCAAGCGAATTCGTGGTACCTACCTTTACATATGCCTACCACCTCATCTTTTCGGTGCAAGGAGAATCAAGTACACCATAATGGGCTTTGCTAAGCCCTTCAACAATAAAAGAAAAATTGCTATAACAAGAAACTCTTCAACAAGGTGTTTAACAAAGACTGGCTGAACAGTAGCAGTATATGAGAGTGAGAGTGACGGTGAGGTATGAGAGCGCTAAAAGCGACTAGCTCAAGGGACTTATAAGTCGAAGACAGGTTGAGGTGGAAGGGAGAGAACAGCAAGAGTGAATGAAACGGAGTGAAGTCAACTCAATTCATAGATGCAGTGAGATACAGACGTCTTTATGTAACTTATATATTACTACCTACTATATGGCCTTTGATCCATGTCATTGCTGATCTCTTAACTGGACATTCGCCTCGTCCTTGGAATAGCTGCTGAAGGTGGACAAGATCATCCCCGAGCCTTGAGCCTTGTACCCACCCCAAACTCAAAAGTCCCGTCCCCCACCGCCGCTGGCCGCCTTGGTCCGGGTACCTAAGCTGGAGGAGCCGGTCAGCAAAAGAGTGCAAGAGCCACACAGCAATTTTGACTTGCAATTGATCATTGAATTGAGCCACAGCAGCCCAGCCACAACAAGCCCTACTCCACCGGAATGCTTTTACCGCCCGCACAATTAATCAACTGCACCACCAGATTTTCCTCTTTTCCAGGGCCCAGACTGGTGCAAGAAGTTCACGACAAAAAACCTACCCAGCACACGACGACAGTCCTCACCTCAACACCAAATAGAATTGCGCGGCAACACATCCGATCGCAATCATGGCTGTGGGAAAGTGAGTCTACCGATTATTTCATTGCAGCACACTCAATGCCTCGCGTGGTGTTGGACCCTGGCCGGAATGGCACATCTCGACCAGCAAACCTCAACTTCGACAAATGCGCATACCCTTGTCCAATGCCACGCAAAGCACTTTTCCGATCATGATCATTCTGGGCGATAGGCGAGGGCTAACCACCGGCATCTGAATAGGAACAAGAGATTGTCAAAGGGCAAGAAGGGTCTCAAGAAGAAGACCGTGGACCCCTTCTCCCGTAAGGATTGGTTCGGCCTCAAGGTACGTGCAGACGCATAGAAACTTCCTGCCAAGGTCTTTTCTACACATTCCGCGCCAGCACCATTCGCTAACTTGCAACTCCTAGGCCCCGGCTCCTTTCAACATCCGAGAGTACGATTTCCGCTCCCTGCTTCGATCGCTAGCCCCAAGCAAAACTCTAACGCATCTTACTTTTTAGTGTCGGCAAGACTCTCGTCAACCGCACCACCGGTCTGAAGAACGCCAACGATGCCCTGAAGGGACGCATCGTTGAGGTCTCTCTGGCCGATCTCCAGAAGGATGAGGACCACTCCTTCCGCAAGGTCAAGCTCCGCGTCGATGAGGTCCAAGGCAAGAACTGCCTGACCAACTTCCACGGTCTCGACTTCACCTCCGACAAGCTCCGCTCGCTGGTGCGCAAGTGGCAATCTCTGATTGAGGCCAACGTCACCGTCAAGACCACCGACGACTACCTCCTCCGCCTCTTCGCCATCGCTTTCACCAAGCGCCGCCCCAACCAGATCAAGAAGACCACCTACGCTGCCTCTTCTCAAATCCGTGCCATCCGCAAGAAGATGATCGAGATCATCCAGCGTGAGGCTGCTAGCTGCAGTCTGCAGCAGCTGGTCTCCAAGCTGATCCCCGAGGTTATCGGCCGCGAGATCGAGAAGTCTACCCAGGGCATCTACCCCCTGCAAAACGTGGGTTCCCCTACCAGCAAGCTTTCTCTGGACTGTTATGGACTTTTTATACTGACATCATTCATAGGTGCACATCCGCAAGGTCAAGCTGCTCAAGCAGCCCAAGTTCGACCTTGGTGCCCTGATGACGCTGCACGGCGAGTCGACCACCAACGAGGACGGCCAGAAGGTCGAGCGGGAGTTCAAGGAGCGTGTCCTTGAGGAGGTATAAAGGCATTCGTAGCGATTGTGATCTTCTCTGGACATGGAACACGGCGTGAGGGTTTTCTGCAAATGGCATTACGGTCTCACTTCTGATTTGCATCGGGCGCGGCTACGGAAGCTGCGCATGTAGAGAGGCTGCCTCTCAGCCAACAAAAATGGGACGGTCAGCTTTTCATGAATTCATGGTTCTTTTTCTGCAATATGACGATGGGCAAGAGAAGCCCTCGGAGCCAATGATGGCCATGTCTTTGCTGGGATACCGAAAATAATGAATGTGCACGCCTGGCCAAGAAGGTTGACGATGTATGGAAAGACAAAAAAAAACTCTCACATAACTGTCCAGACTTCTCTATACTGAGCCTCGTGTTATGGTGAAAGCTCAAGTATTACCGTGACGTGTGAAGTCATATTTCCAGGCGCACACCAAATCAGGAACACTGATCATGGGTCTGGTGCAAAGATATCATGCTCATGCCCAGCCAGCCTATCAGCATAGCTTGTAATTGTCTGGTGTAGCTCCCCCACGTCATGTCACCACCCCTTCATGTCCCAAAAGGGTTGCCTTACTAACCACACCTCACCTTCAAAGAAGACAAGAGGATGGGAATGCTATTCTGTGCTTTGTCAACTTGATCACGATCCTACTACCGACTGGTTTATTAACCCTCATTTCCACATCTATTTTGTTGCGGTCTTCAAGGCGTCTGCTACTTGGCTTAAGCTCTGAAGCGTGGTTGAGCGCCCATTACAGCAAGAAACGGGCAAGTGACCGACCTGCGACCTAAGCTGTACCTAGAAAGGCACCGAATAAACAAAACCACCAAGTCTACGCCTTTATCTTCCCACATCCTTATATCCTCCTCCTCGCGTGCTCTCTATCAAGGTTTGGGCACCCCCAGATCAGCTTCGCCTTTTTTCTTCCATCTAGAAGACAATCCCCCTTCTAATATCACCTCCGAACCTTGCTACCGATCAGCCTTGGCCCTACGTACCACCTGAGAGAGATACACAACCCCCGGCTTAGCCCAGCCCAGCCAGGAAGCACAGACTCCCAGGTCGTTAGAACGATCGATTCTACCTTCTTTCTACCAAGGAAACCTCACTCACTCTCCCCCGCAAGTCCGCTCTCCCACACCTCATAACTCCATCTTCACCTGCAACGTGCGAAGCCCAGCCAATCTCAACGGTCTAGTCTGGATTTAGACCAACACAGTCGCCCGCACGTTCCCGTTTGGCCCATTAACCACCTATTCCCACCGCCAACAACGCATCCTTCCTTATTTGCGACGCCCTCTGCCCTTTAGCTTCATCGCCTAGCTCCCACCTGGCGACTTTCTTCGACTGTTCCGTAGCTCCTGTGCTCAAGCTGGTACGGAAACCGTTCCGGTCGATGTGTTGGTGCTGCTGCTGCTGTTGTTGTTGTCGATATTATTAAAAGACCGCTTTGTTTCTTCGGTCTTTTCCGACTTGTCGGTCATTGCTGTTGAAACTCGTCCTTCTCCCTCCCTCACCCATCATATGGATCTTGGATAACCCAACATTACCATCGTTGCATCCACCGACCCCATATCGTCACCATGGCTTCCGAAGATACGATCCCTGTGCTCAAGGTGTTAATCATCGGCCCATCCGGTGCCGGCAAAAGTGCCTGTACGTCCACTACCTGACCCCGTTCGCCTTTTTTCATTCGTGAGAATGCCCAATGGCCCGCATCTGCGCGACCCTGCAGCCCATTTCATGCACCCCGGAGACTGCGGAAGCTAATATGAGACCACCACAGTATTACTTAGATACTGCGACGACCAGTTTGATCCCGAATCATCCACTGCCACAATAGGCATTGACTTCAAGGTGAGACACATCCCACCGAGCAAGGTGAAACCTTACTGACCTGGATTACATAGTCAAAACACTTGGCTGTCCACGGAAAGGCGTATAGATTAAACGTATTCGATACGGTGAGTTTACCATATGGAATCTGCATGCCTGCCACGCCTTAGCAGAGAAGAAGGCACTGATACAGCTTCCAGGCCGGCCAAGAGAGATTCCGCACACTATCAACAAGTTACTACCGGGGAGCACATGGCGTGGTCCTCGTATACGACATTTCCAGCCGAGCCAGCTTTGTCGGCATGGAGAAGTGGATAGATGAAGCCAAACAGAACGCGGCCCCTAACGCAGTTCTCTATCTGGTAAGTTGTTCGATGGATGTTCAACGGTTATGTGCAATGCAGAGCTGACACGCGCATCAGGTTGGAAGTAAGCTTGACAAAGTGGCCGGAGGCGGCCGGGCAGTAACATACGAGGAGGGCCAGGCCTTTGCCGAGGCGAACGGGGCCTCGTTCTGCGAAGTCAGCGCCAAGACGAAGGAGAACATCAAGAGGCCCTTTGTGGAAGTCGTGGACCAGATCGTACAGAGACCCGACCTACTGGCATCCCCGAGATCCAATAACACGGCCTTGAACATCGGCACCCTTGGCTCTGATTATTCCTCTGCCTGCCCATGCTAGAGCCGAATTTGCAACCCCTTTAGTTTCAGTCCGGCAGTGGTTCAACTATCGCGGTAGGATGCATAGGGGAAACGAAAGCATCACTTTTGTTGTTTTTAGGTCATGGCTCGGGGTTAGGCGTTATGGTATATATACACATGCAGGGCAGTCCCCCCCTTTTTCGCGCGAGCGTCTATGTTTAAGTATATAGCAGGGTATCACCCTCTAAGAAAGAAGAATGCACCATCTCCTCTATCGTCTATATTCATCATCTCAATGATCCGGCGCACGACGAGCACTGCGGTTAGTGATGCAACCAATATGCAAAGTCCCATATCCTTATCCAGGGAAAACGTGCTTATTTACACCAAAATCTATTCATCCTTGGGCCCCAGGAACTCGATCACAGCTACAAGCAGGGTGAGATTGCGTTAGCAAACCAGAATAACTAACGTTGGAAAGGCGGGAGAGGTTGAGAGGTTGCGTTGCGTTGCGGTGCGCTGCGCGTTGATCACTTACCCTTCAGGAACTCCTCGGGCTTCTCCGAGATGAGCCAGTGGCCGGCGTCGACGTCGACGAGCTGGAAGCGCGGGAAGAAGCGGCCGATGAGGGGGATGACCTCGTCGGGCACGTACTTGCTCTGGGTGCCGCGGACGAAGAGGGCGGGGCGCTCGAAGCGCGAACGCTCCGGGTCCGTGAAGGGGAAGCCGCCCATCTGGTCGAGCTGGCGGCCCAGGATGTTCAGGGGCACGCGGAACTTTTGTTGGGGGTCGCTGGGGGAGGGGCGGTGCAGGTTACCGAGGAGAAATTGGCGGATGGGGAGTTCCTATTTACCCTCTTTACGTCAGTCATGTGGGTGTGGCTTGGTGGCCTGGCTGGGTTTTGATAGGGACAAACGAACCTTTTCGTAGTCTTGGAGGATCTTGTCGGCTTCGCTCTGCTTCGTCACGCCCGACTCCTCGATCCGCTTCATGCCTTGGACGTACTTGCCGAAGCTGCTGGCGAGGATGGCGTCGACGGGGGCGTTGTCGACGGATACGATGTCGCGGACCAGTTTCGGCTGGGCGAGGGCGAGGGCCATGGCTGCCTTGGCTCCCCTATAATTTGCGCGGGACGGTCAGACATCTATCATATATCTTCTCCTCCCTCTCCTCCACGCCTAGTCGAGCGGCTTGCCGCAGACGGGTGCTTGGTCGTTTAGAGTATTGGGGGCGATAAGGCAACGTACATCGAGTGCCCGATCAGAGTCGGCTGCTCCAACTTGTGCTCCTCAATGAAGCCGGCGACGTCGTCCGCCATCACCGTGTAGTCGTGCTTGTGGTCGTGGGGCGACTCGCCGTGGTTGCGCAGGTCGATGGCGTACACATGGCGCTGGAGATCGCGGGCCAGGACTCTATTGGGTAGGAGTTTTGTGTCAGCAACACCCAACCCATTCGCTCTACCATATCATCATGGTCGTTCCAATAGCGGGCCCGGGGGGTGATCACACGCACTTGCTTATACTCCGGTTGTTCTTCTTGGACCCGAACAGCCCGTGCATGACGATGATGGGCGAGTCGCTCGCGTCGCGGCCGCCCGAGGTCGGCGCGTGGTGGTCGTAGGCCAGGGTCAGCCGCGTGGCGGAAGAGTATTGTCGGATCGCGAACGCCGGTCGGGTTCGGGGCGCGAGCCTCGCCAGCCGGAAGGCGGCCGAGGTGCAGGGGCGAGACATGGTGAAGGCGCGCAAGCAGTCACACACACACACGTTTGGCGCTCAATCAATGGCACCGACGGAGGCAGCAACAGCAGTAAAAGCGACGAATGCTGCGGGGTACTTGGTTAGACTTCAAAAGCCTGGGGAGTTGAAGATGCGAAGCGCCCCTTGGATAGGATGCGATGGCCGAAATTTTCGTGGCCGGGGCGGGTCCATCGTCAACGCCGTCCGTTGGCAATGCGAATAGGTAGAGAGAGAGAATGCTTCACAAATTTGAGGGTTCGGTTAGTGCCGAGCTCGGAGCGGACCTAACGACGTCATCCCAACTAGCGTTCGTTCAGCCATATGTACGTAGTAAGTGATGGATTACCATGCTGCCGGTAACACAGCGAATTTGGAGTCGAAGTCTTCGTTCGCGGCTGCTCTTCCGAAGGTCGCCAAGAACTTTCGCTGAACTTCACAGGGGCTAAATTCTGCACATCTACTGCCAGGTTGAATAGACTCAAACTTGGGATTCAAGGAGCTTCTAGTCGTGGGCCTTGTGGGCCAAAGCGCCCGAAAGATCATATTACTAGTTTATCTCTATATGCTATCATGTCATATCATACATACATCTCTTCCCTGGCTTCGCTTTCGATACCTCCGTCTCCACCTAGGTAAGTAGTTTACCCTCAGTTTGATGTGCGTCACTTCTCAAAGCAACGACCGCAATCTCTTTTCTGCTGTCAGTAAAGGCTAGACGTTCTTTTAGGCCAATACACGTACCTCTAAAGCCCCCAAATTACTATCGGTATAGCCATTGTCATGCGGCGATAGTAATACGCCCGCAAGTTGCCTCTTGGATTCTTGTACCTTAACGACTTGCTGGTATAGGGATCAGTCTCCGTGTCCAAATGCGAAGCAATGGCAAGATCGATTACCTCTTCAAATGACTCTTTAATACGTAAGCGAACCGTCGTCACCTCCCGGGTCTGGCCAAGCCGATGGATCCGAGCAAGTGCCTGCTCTTCGATGGTTGGGTTCCTAGGATACAAATCAGATCATGAGATGGAAACCACGCAATGACTTGTTAACTATACGGAGGCCTTACCAATGAGGCTCCATCAAGTAAGCCCGTGAAGCAGTTGTCAAAGTGAGTCTAGCCAAGTCAGTGCATCTATATTCATATAAAATGTTGCGGGGAAGGAGGCTGACCCAACGGCTCCACAAGATAACGTGAGCAGCATCACGCGAATTTCTGGATCAGTTTCAAACCTATCAATGACCGATTGGCGGTCTTTCTGGGGAACCTTCCCATCGAAACGGATACTTGGAATCCTTTCGTAGTCTAGCCCGGCCTTGATAAGATCGAGCGTGAGTCTCCAGGTCGAGAAAACCACACTAATTATATCTTCGTTAGCGTCTAACAAATCACAGAAGGGTTAAGCGGATGGAAACTTCAATTACCACTTCACGCCGGGCCCGGCGTCCTTCACGTCCTTGATGAGAGCTTTCACCTTGGACGGCGGGGCGAAAGATGCCATTCGAATATTAGCAGGGGTGAAATGGTCAACTTCCTCCAGTGGGATACCGCTTGTGGAAACGGGCGCCATCTGGCAAGCTGGTGGCGTGTGGCCACACGGGAGCACCTGGCCATGGTTTGCCAGACGCTCGACGCAGTCGCCACAGATGAATTTCAGACAGCTCGTGTACTGTGCCGCTGCCGTGTTCAGTGCTCCGTCGTCGAGAAGGGTTTCGGTCGAGCCGAGAACCATTTTGCATTGTACGCAGGAGATGGACGATAGGCCGCGTTGCGAGTCGAACGTTCGCTGGGCAATTTCACTCCACTCATCGGCCTCGTGCGTCTGCTGTGACGTTTTCTCATGCCTCAAGTCATAAAATAGGCCGAGGTTACTGAACAGTCTGAGCGACTCGATCTGCTGGAGAACATTCACATATCCCCGCGAGCTTGGGACCCCGGTTTCGTCACCTAGGACCTCGTCGATCCTTGCGATTGTTTGCTGACGGATTCTCTCATAGGCGGCTCTTTCTTCCGCTGTGAAATCCACCTCGTAAACCAGATCACAGCGAGGGGGCAGGTTGATGGTGGCCTTTGCTCTGCGTAATAGTAAGCACGCAGAAAGGCGCTTCAGTCTCTTGACGGCCTCTTCGACTTCACCGGCTTTCCACAGTCGGGAGATGTCCGTTTCGAACCGTTTCGGGTCAGTGTAGGGGTGAGCTCGAATGAACTTCAAGAGGCTTGCGAGATCACCTAGACGGTTCTGTATTGGTGTACCAGTGACTGCCCACCGCGATAGCGCCTCAAGCTCGCATACGGCTTTCGCAATCCTGGAGCTTCCATTCCGGACAAAATGTGCTGGCACCAGTTAGCTTACGAGGCCATGCCCGTCCATGTTAGTGGAATAATATACCTTCGTCTAGCAGTATCCTCCTCCAACAGACAGAGAAAAGTGGCGACTTCCGTGCTCCCTGGTTTGACTTCCACTCGGCAGCTACGGTGTGATATGTGGTTAGAACGAGGTTCACCGTGTCGAGTTCCTCAACATCGGAAATCTTATTTTTTCCGTGGTGTCTTCGATATGTCAAAGCTCCTCTGACAACATGCCTAGAAACATTAGTATGTTCCCGCCACAGGTATCCAAACCTAAGTACATACTCTTCTAATTGGTGTTCCCATGTACCCAAAACTATTTGATGTGTCAGTTGAGAGCTTTAGTGTCATTAGAAGAAGGCGAAACATACTGGGTGGAGGTAGAATAACAAGAGTCGCAGGGACTACTTGCTTGTTTCTCATGTCATCCTCGGAGGAAGTGCTTATTTTCTTCTCTGTATCCATGTCTGTTGCGACCAGGGCAATCATGGTTAATGTTTTCCCCAGCCCCATCGGATCCGCGATGATGCCACCAGAAAATGGAGGAGGTTCTTGGGGCTGGTAGAGGTTTGATATAGTATTGTGAAACCTGGACCATCCATTAGCTCATATTAGAGGAAATACCGCTTCAAAGCTCCCGTCAGGGAATAATCAGTTTCACGTACATCCTTCCCCGACTGTGTTCAACTGTTCCCCAGATGTCCGGGTACTCGTGGTTGAAACCCCATCCCTCCTCTCTGTTCAGCATGAAAGTCAAGGCCTGTCTCTGGTGTCTTGTTCGGGTTAGTATTTTCACTACGCATGGTGCATATTGGAGCATGGCCAACCTTTTCAACACGGCACTGATAGCAGCAGGCTGCGGCGCCTCTTCCAGGTCAACCTGGCTACTCAATATATCCAAGAAGTCGGGAAGATGTTGAAGCTCCTTGGGCATGAACACTTTGGACTTTGAAACGACCTCAGAGACCATGGGACACAAACAAAAGTCATTGGACGACATTTTGTGAGGGTTGCAGTACTTGACATCAAGCAAACAGGTGTCTGGGTCTTGCAAATAAATTTCGCTTTCCTGAAACCAGTCTCCGATCTCGTTGAATAGGCTGAGAGGTCCATAGATCGATACTGTAACAGAGCACGGAAAACGGTGAGAAATATGCCCCTTTTTCTCTGCCACACGTGGCTGATCAATGACACAGTTGGCATGCAGCTTCAAGGATGACTCCTCTAGCAGAGCCTCGAGCACATGCCAATGCTCACTTTCTACATGTCCTCGAAAGGATTTGTAGACTGTCGAGCTGAACCGACTTGCAGAATCCAGATTGACGTAGAAGGGAAATGGCAACTTTTCTTGACCTCGTTGTTCGTAACTTGCCAGCAATCCGGAGTACTGGTGCAATTAGTTGGGTGAAAGAGGATGGCAGTATGAACGCGGGGGTGGGGGACTCACCATCCCGAAGCATACGACTTGGTCTTCTTGATCTTCTTGAGCTTCTTGAGCTTCTTCTGTGGTCCAGTCTATGGCCGCTTTCAAGTTCTCGTGTGGTTTCTCTGGGGAGACTGGATGCAAGTTATCTTCTGGCGGATCACCGACGTGTTCCGTGACGGGCGTTGAATCACCAAAGTCGACCGTGAAAGCCGGGAGTGAGACACATCCAGCATTGATATTACTGTTCTCCTTCAGCCATTGGGTGTGTATGCCTGCATCGGTCTGTCCGTTACCGCTCGACTGATCGAAACTCGAACATGGCTGTACATCACAGATACCGTGGCTATCGCCGTCAAGAAACTCCGGCATTACCCAGTTGCGTATGTCGTCATCCGCCCTGAGTCGCTTGGGCGATCTTTCGAACCCGTTTTCCGGAGTCAATGGGCTGGCCATGATGTACTCGTGATTCTGGAGTTATATGAAGGGATAGGATATATTTCGCGCGAAGATGCATTGAACAGAGTCAAATAATAATTCATGGGTTCTGAACACACCACCCGCCCCCATTGGATGCCTCCATGCTCGCAATTCAAATATTGACCTTAGACACACAATCAGCCTTGAGAATGACGGATAAATTCTTGGCGTAAGCAAAGTGCCCGGGGCGGTGAAGTTAGGCGTTTTCTTTCACGCGTCCAGAAAGGGGGGTGGGATGGTTTTGACAGGGAGATACTCCGGGAGAGACTCCGAGAGAGCCTGCAGATGATCAACGCCACCCTTGCCGTTTGGGCAGTGCTGGCGATGGCGTCGCTCCCCACCTCATCTGACCACGTACATGCTTAGTTCGGTCAAAAAGTGAAAGTCTGCCAGACCAGTTTACGTTGGTTGTACGATGATGCAGGATTGGGAAAATAAAAGAATGTCCTAGTAGCAAAATCAACCTTCTCCTCGACCACATAGTGTCGCGCTCACGAGTCTTTTCGACACGACAAGTCGACACATCGTAGACGAAGATGCCTCTCAAGCCTGCCGCGTCCAGTGTGGCTCGAAATACCATCAAGACCGCTTTCGACCAGCTTGAAAAGGTCATGTTTCCAGAAGATTCGCATAATTTCGATACCATAACACTAGACCAAGTTCGCAAGGCTGCTCTGGTCATCGAAGAACAACTCGCTGCTCGAAAGTCACTTCGAAACATGCGCCGTCTTGTGCCATTCCTCGACGGTCTGGAACACTATGCAAAGTCAATCGATATCCTGTGTAACGGAACTCCTTATTTGGCCTGGATCTGGGCACCACTCACGCTGGTTCTCCGCATTGCCTCTGAGTACGTCGAAGCATTCGAAAGAATCGTATCTGGGTATTCTCGAATCGCCAGCTCGTTGGCTCGGTTCAAGATACTTCAAGCGACGTTGAGCAACAGTCTAGATTTTCAGCAGACTCTAGCCGTATTTTACGCCGATATTCTTCAGTTCCACCGGCACGCATACGTATTCGTCCGTCGCAAAAGTAAGCAGACCCGGCCGTCTTAATTACAGTAACGAAGCGTCTTGGCTGATTATTCAATCTTCTTTACTAGGCTGGAAACTGTTATTTCTCACCTCATGGGGCCGCTTCGACAGGCGCTTCGACCATCTTTTGGATGACATGAAGCAACATGGAGAGCTTGTTGACTTACAGGCGAACGCGCATAGCATTGCAGACGTCCATCAAATGCGTGAGGATATCAAATCCTGGAAAGAGGAAAATCTCGCCCAAGTTCAGAGGGCAGATAGCGACCAAGGTAGGAAGAAGTTCGACTCCATCATCACCTGGCTGAAGTCGGAAGAGTCGGATCAACTTGCTATCATGGACACAATCTCAGCCGAAGGAGCTAAGCACGCCGGTACTTGCTCCTGGGCCTTGAAAACCCCCAAGATCAGATCCTGGCTTCAGCCAAAACCCGAGTGTCCCGTCCTATGGCTTCAAGGCACACCGGGTTCGGGGAAAAGTGTGCTTGCTTCGCAGATTGTCAGGTTCGCGCGGAGTTCCAACAAGTCCCTCATTCATCACTTCTGTACTCAGCGATATGCCTCTTCGATTGCATACGAACAGATCCTGAGGTCGATGTTACTCCAACTTCTCTGCATGGACGAGGACTTGGTCGCTCATGTGTATGAAGATCATGTGCTTGGGAAAAAGCCGCCCACGATTCAGACGCTCGAGAAGTTGTTATACACCCTCTTCGCCATTACGTCTCGCGAACCACGACAGGTCGATTACATATGGATTATTATCGATGGCCTAAATGAATGCGACGCACGCAGACAGGGTAGTGTAGTCAGCCTGATCAACCAGATCACAAACAGATCCGTTGGGGATGGCGGCACAATATGCAAAATCCTGATCTCTAGCCGGTACTCAAAACACATTGCGGACAGACTCAAAACTAAAGAGATAATATCTCTCACGGAAGAGAAAAGGAGCCTCCGGCTTGCCATTAGGCAGTACGTCTCCCAACGATTGAGATCAATGTATGAAAAACTTCAACAGCTCGAGCTCTTGAGGAAAGACATCGACGAGATTGAGCTTGTCATCACGAACAAATCCGATGGTATGGTCGACCCTGTTCTTATTGGCTCACTAATTAATTATGTTGATGGCAGGGATGTTCCTATACGCTCGCCTAGTTCTTGATTACCTGTCCAAGAATATTTTCTACAGCGGGAGTGAGATGAAAGCGGCTATCGATGAGCTCCCGAAAGAGCTGTCTGAATTGTAAGTGTGTTCGTCTTCATTTCTCTTTGGACATACATCTCATCGATTGACCTCAAAGTTACCGCAAAATCCTGATGCAAATCTTGGTCCAAGTCGACGAGAGGTCGGCAGAGCGAATCAAATCCATCTTCAGCTGGATCGCCTTTGCTAAGCGACCTTTAAAGAGGATGGAGTTCCTCTCCGCCTTGACATTCAGTGCTGGCGATCCGGACGTCAATAACCTGGTCCCCAAGTACGTGCTGGACATTTGTGGTGCCTTGGTGGAAGAACGGCCCGATACGACGATGACGTTCATACATATATCAGTCAAAGAGTAAGCAAACAACTTTCCTTGCAACTCATATTCCCAGATGTCAAGATCTAATCATGCACCTAGATTTCTCCAATCTACTTCCAGTAATTTTGGCATCTCCGAGACAGAGGCAATGAGCCAACAGTGCCTGTCCACCTTGGCCTGTCTATTGTGTGGCATAGATGTATTCCTCGGCCGTGGAAATCGACATACCCAAGCCCTACGGGTAGTGAAAGGCATGCATGGTTTCCACGTCTATGCCACCGAGTTTTGGACAGAGTATTTGCTACACCATGTAGCGACACGATCTGCTGGCACACATTCGCCTGCTCTAGAGCTTGCCTCAGTTCTTGCCCAGAAACTCACTGGCATGGCAAACCCTTTAAACACGAACGGCAAAGAGACGGATACACAGGGTCAACCAGTAGACGAAAATATCAATCTCCTGGAAGAGTGGCCTCTTGTGAAACAGCTTGTCGAAACCTCTCTCCGGGCAAGGTCCCTGAAAAGGCTGGAGAACAACCTTATTCATGAACTTCAGGCCAGTCCCAAAGTACCTGGAAGTCCGATTACAAGTGCTCAAAGTCCGAGCATCGAAGATTTACCAAGTCAGAATGCCAAGCTATTGGGCAATGACGCCATCTCACTGCTGTTAGCATCGTACCAGGACACTGTCAGACTACTTCTCCAGCAAGAACAATATCCGGGAATCTCCGCTGATGAATTGGACTTATTCAAAAGCCAGTTCGGGTCCTCAGCGTTCACCTGCAGGCTCAAGTTTTGCCCACGCGCCACTGTAGGCTTCGAGTCGGAAGAGGCGCGGCGCCAGCATGAGATTGACCATACGCAGATCTCCAAGTGTACTGTTTTGGATTGTCCATACCCTCCGTTCGTCTCGGCCAGAGCCCTCAAGAATCATATCAACAAGCACCACCGCGCCAAGGGAAAACTCAGACCAATCAGGAATGACAAAAGCTCATTTTCAACAAGGAAAAGCGATGAGAAATACGCGAGGTCAAGTTTTTTGCGAAGAGCTATAGCTGCGGGAATGCTAGAAGAGCAAGACCACATTGATACCAGAAAAAGAGGTGCCTGTCATCCTACTGACGAGGAAACCGAGACTACAGTGGGCGATGATGATGCGGTCAGAGCTTACAAGGAAGAAGGCAATGAGGATCAAGTAGCCAAAAGCAAACCCAAGGTTGATTCCATGACAGCCGCCGTGGATGGCGATGGCGGAATTGAGGGTGATGTCGCCCAAGCTGACATCCAAACCCTTGGTTACCTCGCTTGCTCAATTCAGGGGTGCGGTGCCAGGCTTGAACACATTGAAGGGGATGGAATATATGGACAAAACGCGCAGGAATTCGTGGCCTTCCATTATTGGAACTGTCACCACGCCGACAGCATGGCCAGGTGCGCCGTCAACCGGTGCCAGATGATTTTCAGCAGCTCCAATGGACTACAAGCGCACTACGAACAAAGGCACACGGCCATGTTTTGCAATGATTGCGACGCTGATAAGCCATACGGGTTTGATGTCGAGGATGAGCTGCGCCAACATTGGCAGTATAACCACATGAGGCTTGTCAAGAACTGGGTGTGTGTCACGCCGATTTACACCCCTAATGTGGTCGCCTGCAAATCCTGTGATGCAGGACATAAGTTCGATCGCCGTTATGACGCTTTGAGACACCTTATATCGCATCATCTACCCGCCCAAGAGCATGTACAACAATCCTCGTCAACCTCGTTCCTGCTCAACTATATAAGGGAGGTGTGGTTCTATGAACGATTGGATGCTGGTAAGGATCAGAGAGACGACTTGGTCGAAGAATCAGACGATGAAGACCACGAGAAAACGGGCGATATGTTCTACCAAGCAGAACTTGCTTAATGGTAGCGGCATCTCGCCCGCGTGCCCCAAGAACGAGGGCAGGAGGGGGGAGTTGCTTGCTGCAGTGTCGCTTGGCTTTACTACAAGCAACACAAACCAGCCACTGAACAACAAGTGACTCTTGCAGGACTATGGTCTTATTTCTTATTTCTCTCTTTTCGGGTTAACGGGCACAATAAGAACTGAATGTGATAGATACAAGCAGAAAGAATGTCGTGAAGATTATAATCTAGGTATTTTAAACCTTGAAATAAGCATGCACAATTAGACTAAGAGGTACCTAACCTACATAAATTTATGGGTCTGCCAAGAGGCTAGCTCCAGCCTTATCACCAAGCGGAGTCTTGGCTGATGTGAATCCCGTTCTCAGCTATTCTATTCCAAGCACCGGCACGGTCGGATTTCAACAATTTCACCCCAACTCCGTTTAATAGAACAGAACGTCCAAACATACACCTCATCCTTTTCTGGCTGCTATTTGCTCCCGTTTGGTACTAATAGTGTATGCTGCTGAGTAGCGGGCCTTGAACCCCGGCCACACGGCTTTGAGCTTGCTGAACAGTCCGCCACGCCACGCCGTTGTACAGCATGGACCCCGTTCAAATGCAACAACCCCAGTCCGGCAAACAATTACAGTCCGTACCGTATGGGCAGGCCTGTACTAACTGTTCGCATGCGAAATGCCGTTGCGTACCTCAGAGTAACGGTGCTTGTGAAAGGTGGGCAATATTCGCTGTTGTTTTTCTATTCTGCCAAGACAAGATCTAACAATGACGCCCCTTTCAGGTGTCAACGGCTGAAAAAGGAGTGTATCCCAGCCCCAAATGTACGGAAACGCAAGCCCAAGACCCCAACTTCAACCTCAAAACGAGCTCGCATTGAAGAGAAACTGGATGACTTGGTCTCTTTGCTACAGTCGCAGAATGCCGCCAAAGCCCTGACCGACCTAGGCGGCAGTGGCCGGACCAATGTCAGCTCTCCAGCCTCCCAACCTTGGGCGTCCGCGTCGGTGGAAGGAGACGGGGAACTTGGCTGCCCTGCCAGTGGCCTGTCCGCTACACGCCTTCCAGCTTGTGCCCTACCCGGACCCGAGGTCTCAAGCTTGCGGGGTTCGGCATTGCCATCTCTCCATGCCCCCTACGATACCCCCGAATCGCTCACGGATGCGATTGATGTCGAGGGAGTATCCTATTCCGAGGCGGAGGCCATACTTCATACATTTCGCTCCAAGAGGCTCCGCCACTTCCCGATTCTCTATATCCCTCCAGAGACGAATGCCCGGGCCCTTCAGCGCGACCGCCCCTTTCTGTGGCTGTGCATCAGGGCTGTCTGTTCCCGATCCGTCAAAGAGCAAAATGCCCTTGCGGATAGGATTCGGCAGACAATAGCTAAGAAAGTGATTGTCGATTGTGATCGCGACCTTGATTTGCTCCAAGGTATACTGCTTTTTCTTGGATGGTAAGTGCTACCCCACGCATAAATAACGAAGGACTGGCTATTGATACGTTCAAGGTGTGCATATTTCTCATATGGGAAACCATATCTCTGTAGTAAGTACTGTTCAGCTCTCTACTCTGTTATATATGATGGTGTGGCTCTGGAAGAACTCGCTTCTCGCCTAGGGATATTTGTAGAGCAGTGGCTGTGAAAGCTGCGTCTTGGTGAAATAACTGACCATTGCGTTTCTACAGCTATGTGCAACATGGCGATATCAATAGCTTTTGACCTTCGCATCACCAGATGTGAGCGAGATGAGAATGTAGTTAACTCGAACATGAACTGTTTCACGGCCTATACCTATCGCAATGTGCCAAAGGGGCTTAATATTCCACCTACCAGCAATGAGACGCGCAGGGCGTTGCTTGCATGTTTTATCATCTGCACAAAGTAAGCGCTTCGATTGCTCAGACTGAGGCTCTGCTAATTTCTATAGCATATGTTCGTTCATGAAGTTTGATGTTATCCAATGGTCGCCGCCCTTATCAGATTGCATGGCGAAACTAGCCGAGAGCCACGAGACCCCTGCCGATGAGATACTCATCGCTCTGGCGAAGATTGCACGGGTATCGGAAGACGTGGCCCGCAATTGCAAGGGGCCTGAAGACCGAGAAAAGGCGGCTGCTTCGCCAACTGTATTTCTGAAGGCATATCTGAATGCGCTCGAGCAGGTTAAACAGGGGCTTTCTCCTGGAGTACTGCAAGACGGTGAGCATCCATGGTCCATTTCCGCAGTAGAGACGTTGCTGACCCCAAGGGACAGACGTGGTCATCATGAACATAGAAAGTACGACGATCCTGATTTACGAGCTGGCTACCTACCACCAGCCCCCGTCAGTCTATTCTGGCTCCGAATATAAGCGCATCGGATACCTGCACGCATGCCTGCAAGCCACGAAGTCGTACCTGGACCACTTCCACAAGTTCGACGCCGCCGCCATCACCGTCTGCTGCTCGTCCATCATGTTCCACTTCGCCTGCACGATGAAGGTGCTCTACCGCCTCCTGCTCCTCGAGGACCCCGGCTGGGACCGGGTGGAGGCCCGGAAGGAAGTCGACATCATCTACCACCTCGAGCAGGTCGCGGGCAAGTTTGAACAGGCCCATCTGGCCGCCGGGTTCACCGACAATGAAGACACGGAGGGGGACATCTTCAAGCGGGGCGCCGCCGCGCTGCGGTTGACGGTGCCCATGTGGCGCACCGCGCTGGACCAGATCGCGGGCGGGGAGGCGGAACGTGGCACTACGTCGCTTGGCGGCAGCGGCGGTGGTGGTGGCCAGCTAGGAGGAGGTTTGGGAGGTTTGTCGGGAGGGCATCACCCGGTCGATACGGTTCTGATGGAGTCGATGGAAGATAATTGGTTGTCCGAGATGTTTCTGACTTGGGAAGGAACATAATATGTTTTATACCTTTGAAAGGGGCTTTCAACTCGTTCCCCCCTCTATCTCAGGTATCTTAGAGTTGCTTATTGTATTATCTGCAATGGCTGTCTTTTTCGTCGCCTCTGCCTTATAAGGGATGGCTTTGGAATATAACGTACGAAGAGTTTACCTATCGGAATTTGAAGCGCAATGCTCGCTTCCGGTATTGGTCGCACAAGGGATCAGCAACCTCATTCCTTACAGCAACGAGATGGCTTGTCAACTCAACAGGTTTCTACGTACGTTGGCACCACCACAGACCGCCTTGCGGAAATTGAAAATGGAAATAAGTTAGACCCGATCGTGAACACCAGGCGCGAAGTTATACACCAATAGCAAAAGGTCGTTAGGTGTGGCGTCCGGGGCTAAGAGATACGGACGTTGGCGTGGCCTCGATATAAACATCCCAATTAGGAAATTGCGGATGCGGTGTTCGGGATTGGGTGTGCGACACTTGCCGCATGGTTAGAGAAGTAAGCCGCTGGCACACTTTCCTTCCATATACCTAACGAGAATATGATTACTATTGATGCATTCACATTCCTACATAAAGACCATCCGCCAGCTCACTCCAGGAGAAGAAAGAGAAAAGGCAAAGAAGCATGAATCAGAGACACTTGCATGGGCACCGCATCTGCAACGAACCGGCCCTGATTCAGATTTCGTATTACGACCACGACACACGCCGTCATCCTCTCTCAGATTTGCTCTCCCCGTTTCCCCTGGGTTCATCTCCCTCATCTCGCTTGTCAACTCTTTTTTCCTCCCCCGTGTTCTACTTGCCGTGAGGGTTTTCGCTCGCACCGACGATACCGATATTCTCGGATAATACTGAGAGGAAGAAGGAACAAGCCGCACCCGCCCGCTGTTGACTATCCTTTGGATTAGCAGTCCACGGGTTCATTCCTTGGTGTTTGGTTTCCCCATAGGACTATCCCTGTTATATTGAAGTTTGACAACAACAAGTAGTTCCCACCCATGACCCACGACGCCGGGGAAATGAATCCAACACGTACGCCCGCCGCTGCGGCGGCCAGGGCAACAACACCAGAACCGGTTCAAGAAAAGGGTTCGGACACAGTATCCCCAGATGATACCTCGGATCGGCTTCGGGACTCACCAGCAGCGACCGCCGAGACGGGCGGGGACCGTGACTTTGCCCAGGAGAAGACGGAGGAGCTCGCCGAGTACATCACGGGACTCAAGCTGTTGGCCGTCATGGTCGCTGTTGTCCTCGCCGCTTTCCTCATGCTCCTGGACATATCCATTATAAGTACCGTGAGTAGTCGCCCTGAATAGTAGAAAGAGAAGAAATGGCATGGATGCTGGGCCCTGTGCGGCGTGATGTTCGTCTTTCTCACTAACAGCGAGAACAGGCCGTCCCTCGGATAACGAGTGACTTCCACAGTCTGTCTGATGTGGGATGGTATGCTGGAGCTTACCAGCTAGCAAGGTAAGCACCCAAGCATTGAAGGGGTTTCCTTCTGTTCTTGCGGTTTTGCTGATTGGTTTGATCTCCCGCCTCGCAGTTCGTGCTTGCAGCCCCTGACGGGGAAGTTCTATACCGAGTTCAGCGCCAAAGTATGTCGATTGTTGGTGCAAACGCGGAGATTTTCGATGTTTTATCTAATGCGCAAATCAGTGGACGTTTCTCATCTTCTTCTTAGTGTTTGAGGTCGGATCATTAATATGTGGCGTCGCTACATCGTCGCCCATGTTTATTGGCGGTAGGGTTATTGCCGGTAAGCGACTTCCTGGGGAAGTTGGTTCCTCCCTATCCCACCTCCAAAAACATAATTATATCCCCTGAAAGAGTTTTACTAACACTGAGAGTCGATAGGCTTGGGGTCTTCGGGCCTCATGAACGGGGCTATGACTCTGGTTGCTGGCGCTGTTCCCTTGGCGAAGCGACCTTGTAAGTCGTTCGAATCCGTTATCATACCCAAGAGAATCCCACCATATCTTTGGCAAGCAACTTAGCAAGTGAGCGCCTACTGATTCCATCGCCATGATAGTATACACCGGTCTTATATTAGGAAGCGAGTGCAGCCCCAACCCCTGAAGGGTTCTGGAGTCCTAACCATGTTTTTATGTCTACAGTTGCGCAAGTGGGCCTTATATGCGGGCCGCTGATCGGCGGTGCTTTGACTGAATACTCGAGTTGGCGATGGTGTAAGTCCTCCTCTACCCCCAACGCCAGGCCCTCCTGATCCTGGTGGTTTCTCGGTCCGTTTGCTCATGATGGGAAACCCAATCACCAAAAGGCTTCTACATAAACCTGCCCATCGGCGGCGTCACTGCCGCCTTCCTCGTCGTGACCCACGTCCCCGACATCACCGAGAAGCCGCCCTTCACGCTCGCCCTGCTGCGCCGCGTGGTGCCCGAGCTCGACCTCGTGGGCTTCGCCCTGTTCGCGCCCGCCGCCGTCATGTTCCTGCTCGCGCTGCAGCTCGGCGGGCAGGCGCACCCCTGGGGCAGCGCGCCGATCGTCGGGCTCTTCTGCGGCGCCGCCGCCACGGCCGCCGTCTTCGTCGCCTGGGAGTGGCGCGTCATGGGCGACCGCGCCATGCTGCCCGGCCACATGCTGAGGCAGCGCGTCGTGCTCATGAGCGTCGTCCAGGGCATGTTCGTGATGGCGAGCACTACGGTCGCTAGTTTCTACTTGCCCATCTACTTTCAGGGCGTCAAGGGGGTCGGGCCGACGCTCAGTGGCGTGTACATGTTGCCCAGCATCCTTAGCCAGCTTCTGCTCGTCGTGGTCTCGGGGGCTTGGAGTAAGTATTCTTCTGGCACAGGAAAAAAAAAATCGTGTCGCCCAGATATGCGGCTGACAACTCCCAGTCTCGGCGGTCGGATACTACCTCCCCTTTGCTGTCTTCGGCGGCATCTTCAACGCCATCGGCAGCGGGTTGCTGTCGACGCTTACGCCCGGCACGGAGACGGCCAAGTGGGTTGGGTACCAAATCATAACCGGTGCCGGCAGAGGTGCATCCATGCAGATTGTACGTTCCACCCCTTTTTCTTTTCTTTTTCTTTTCTTTTTCTTTTCTCCTACTTCCCTCGACTAACCCTCCCTCCTTCTCTCCCCATCAGTGCATCATCGCCGTCCAGCACGCCCTGCAGCCGGCGCAGATCCCCGTCGGCATGAGCGTCCTGATCTTCGCGCAGAACTTCTCGGCCGCGGTGCTGACCGTCGTGGCCGCGACCATCTTCACCCGCAGCCTGGCGGACGAGGTCGCCGCGCGCGCCCCCTCGATCCCGCCCGAGGCCGTCTCCGCCGCCGGCGCCAGCGGCGCCGCCGTGCACGCCCTGGTCCCGCCCGGCAGCCCGCCCGAGGTCCTCGAGGGCGTGCTGCGGTCGTACGCCGACAGCTTCGATCGCGTCTTCTACCTCGTTACGGCGTGCGCGGTCATGACGTTTGTCGCGGCTTGGGGCGTCGGGTGGAAGGATACGCGGCAGAAGAAGATGACGACGGAGGCGGTGCAACAGGGAGATGGGGCTGCATAGGATTTCTTTGGCTTAGACACTTGTCTGTGTTTGGTAGCCCTGGCGGTACATAATCAATCGTGTGGCAGCTCAGAAGGTAATGGGAGGTACTCTAGAGACATCATATACAAATCATCATTCTGTAAATCAAGACCGTAATGTACGGCTTGGAGCCGGACATCAACACATCCACAATGATAGACCGGTAACGCTACCTTCAGGGTCGTTGGTGTCTCGACTCTCAAGGCTGACTGACTGGATGCCGGTTATGCCGACGCGGGTTGTCCGAGCAGCTAGTAGTAGCTGTTCGACTACTGTAGTTTGCGTTAGCCAGGGACCCATTTCTTCGACCTGGCAGCCTCCATCGCCATATGGGTCTCAATGATGTTGCCGAACAAACTGCACACGGCTTCCATTGGTGACTCGTCGGCTATAGAAGTTGAGTCGGGATAATCCCATGCGTCTTTCCCCATTATGTTTAGAAGTCAATTCCTCCGGCAAGGAAAAAAAAGAAGAAGAAAAAGGTGATGTAAACCCCAGTGGCAGTGTAAGCCGTTGTCCACCGGACCAACCCACCCTATATACGGGCGACTGTGGAGATTGTTGTCGATCATTGAACAGGGTAGAAAAAACGACAGCCTAATTTTAGATGGTACGAGCACGGCAGAGTACAAGAAACGCGAATGGCCAGTAAAGGGGCACAGCGCCCGCATGCAATCCTTTTCTTGTTCGGGTCGTAAATACCGTTGATTTCTCCTCCTTTTTATTACGTACCCCTTCTCACCACCCCCCGGTTTGTTACGTACTGCTGTACTGCTGTACTGCTGCTGCCTACCGCTGCCGAGAGTCTAGACAAGACTGCAGCAGCCCAGGTCAGAACCTATCAAATGGCATCCACTTCTGCTTCTACGTTTGGCTCCTCGGTTGCCGCGTCGGCCCCGCCGGCCGCCGGTCAACGCCATGCTGCCGGCTTCCACGCTGTGTCGCCGCAGCAGCAGCAAACCTTCCACTTGACGCCGGAGATGGAGGAAGGCATCAAAGCCGCGGTAGCGGCGACGAATCCAGACCCTGCCAACCAGTCGAGGACGAAGAATAAGTCCGCCTGGGCCGTAGCCAAGTACTTCTTGCGTTACACAATTCTCCTGATAAGTGTGGGTACTGTTGTTGCCGAAATCATTATCGCCATCACCGAACGCGGCGACATGGATACGGCAATCGGTGTCTTATGGGTAAGATTACATTCTTCACTTCTCTGTCTCACACACTCTGGTTAACGGATACTATTAGGGTGTATTGTTCGCCTCCTGGCACACGTGGAGGCTGGTTCGTATCATAAAGAAGAAAGGCCTCGAGACCATAACGCCGGTGAGCTTGATCATTGACGCGTCGCTAGTAGTAGTGGTGGTCATCTGCGTTGGTTTGCTCCTGTGGCGGCTGGTGGGTGGGAGCGTTGGGGGAGGATATAATTCGGAATGGGGGTATGGTTCGCAGCAATCTCGTGGAGTAATTCTGCTCATCATTATATCCGTCGTTGGGTAGGCAGTTTCCCCTCCCCTCCTCTCGCTCTCGCGGTTTCGATATTCTCGTGTCATGCTAACCGGGGAATGGATCAACAGTGTTGCCCAGTCCATACTGTTTCGACGGTCCTGGGTTGAACACGAATATGGGCAAAACCAGGGCTTGGTACCAGCGGGCGGAGGAGAGTCGACCACGCCAGCTTACCCAGTGGCGGCAGCACCACAACCGCCGCCGGCCCAAATCGTCGTCCATTATGTGCAGAACACATGTCCAAAGTGCGGCACTCAGTCATGGCCTCAGCCGGGCGAGGAGATGAACGAGCACATGGCGAACAAGGGAGACATGCAGCCGCAGGCCATCCCGCTGTCACAGCTGCAACACTTGCCTCGAACTGGTGGCTGAAGGGCTCCTCGCCTGCTACTTACTCTTGATGGAGTATGATGATAAGTTGGGCAGACAGATATTGCGGAAGAAATCAAAAATTTCACAAATCGCGGATTCCTTCGAAGCACCAACACCTCGGCAGCTGCGTCAAGTACACCCTGTCTGGCCTGTCTGGTTGGTTCGCAACTTCGACGAATAACTTGGCTTGGTGTGCAAGCCAGAGTAGGCCCCCAATCGACCCCCGGAGTTGCTCCGGAACGTATACGGACGGGCGGCTTGTAAAAGCTAGGTCTCCTCAACGTGCTGTATCGCAGATGATACAAACAACGGCTTCCAGGGCCCAGATAAAGCATGTCTTATGTCTTTGCACAGATATGAGACACGCTGACAGACTCTGCGGCCATTGGTCCAACCAAGGGAGCAGCGACCCGGCGTGTATTCACACTACCCGATGCAAGTCATGACAAGCGCCAGGGAAAATATGGTTGGATGGATGTAGAAAGGATACACATCCAAGAGCATCATCTGAGAAGGTGGCTTGGGGGTAATTGAGGAACCTACCTCTATGTATTATTCAATACTCAATATCCCTCCACTCCATATGTTCGCCATTAATTGGATGTGGGATGAGTTCTCATGGTCGATTCAATTCATGTCAGAGCAGACAGAGCTGACCTCATCGTACCCCCCTCTTGCCCCGTAACATTGAAGCAAGCACATAAGTACCTACCTACGCACAGTCCAGGCCCATTACCATTTGCCTTGGTTTGCTTGGTTTGTATGGTTTCCATGCTTGCGGTAGTTTCTTATCGGTTATGTTATCGGGCGAAAATTGTGTTCATTTACCCCACCAAAGCATCCCTGGAAGTTGTTGCCCCTCCATCATAATTGGCAGTTGTTGCAGTGGCCAAAGTGTGTGTGTGAGAGGGTGTGAGGGGCTGAGTCGCAGTAAACTAGACAGTCCTCATTGAATGACAAAGTCAGCCCGAAACTCGAGGCCAATTAATTTTTCCCTCCCTGGCACCCAGCATCTTCTAGTTTTTCGCAAAGTCTCTACATTCGACTTTCGACAAGACTGTAGATTTGGAAAATTCTGAATATTTTCCATCACATTAAAACCAGTCACATTCACTTGTGATTGACTCCTGAGCCTCTCGACTCTTCGCATTTTCTATCGAAGCGGGGTAATCCTTTTTTTCGACGCTCTTTTTATACCCAACCGACGATTTCGTCATCGTCGCCTGCCTTTCTGTCCATCGACAAAAAGTCTTACCATTAACCACCCATAAATACCATCACCATGGTTTCCTCATCCAAGGAGAAGAGACTCGCCAAGAAGGCCGCCGATGGCACTGGCGAGAAGAAGACGCTCGTTTCCAGATCCAAGGCCAACTCCAAGGCCGGCTCCAAGGCCAGCTCCGTTGCTGGCGACGACGATGACCAGAAGCAGTCCAAGATTGACGCTCTCGCAGCCCAAGCAGACAAGGAAGGTCTGAGTGATCGTATCACCACCGGTGTCCTGGCTTCTACTCCTACAAGCAAGGATGTCAAGATCATCACCGCCACCTTGACCTTCCACGGTCGTGTCCTTCTCAACGAGACCACCCTCGAGCTTACCCTCGGTCGCCGTTACGGTCTCCTCGGTGAGAACGGCTGCGGAAAGTCTACTCTGCTCAAGGCCATCGCTGCTCGCGAGTACCCCATCCCCGAGCATGTCGACATCTACCTTCTCAACCAGGGTGCCCCGCCCTCAGAACTCGGCGCCCTTGAGTGGGTCGTCACCGAAGCCGAGAACGAGATGAAGAGACTGGAGGAACTCTCCGAGAAGATGCTCGAGGAGGACGGCCCCGAAAGCCCTATGCTCCTCGATCTCTACGACCACATGGACAAGATGGATCCCGCCACCTTCGCCACCAGAGCCTCTCTCATCTTGACTGGTCTGGGTTTCGACAAGAAGACCATCCACAAGAAGACCAAGGATATGTCCGGTGGATGGCGTATGCGAGTCGCCCTTGGCAAGGCTCTTTTCGTCAAGCCCACTCTCCTTCTGCTCGATGACCCTACTGCTCATTTGGATCTCGAGGCCTGTGTGTGGCTGGAAGAGTACATGAAGAAGTGGGACCGCACTCTCGTCCTCATTTCTCATTCTCAGGATTTCCTGAACGGTGTCTGCAACAACATGATCGATATGCGCAAGCAGCAGCTCATGTACTTCGGTGGTAACTTCGACTCTTACACCAAGACCCGTTCCGAGCAGGAGATCAACCAGCAGAAGGCCTACGAGAAGCAGCAGGCTGAAATTGCTCACATTGACAAGTTCATTGCCAGTGCCGGTACTTACGCCAACTTGGTCCGTCAGGCCAAGTCTCGTGAGAAGCAAAAGCAGAAGATGATTGAAGCCGGCCTTATCGAGAAGGTCGTTGACGACAAAGAGTTCAAGTTCCGCTTCGCTGATGCCGAGAAGCTGCCGCCGCCAGTTCTGGCTTTCGATGACGTCACCTTCTCCTACTCAGGAAAGCCCGAGGATGACCTGTACCGTAACGTTGATCTCGGTTTCGACATGGACTCCCGTGCCGCGCTGGTCGGCCCCAACGGTGTTGGCAAGTCTACCCTGCTGCGGTTAATGACCAACAAGATCAGCCCTACCGGTGGTACTGTTGGACGTCACACTCATTTGAAGCTCGGCATGTACTCTCAGCACAGTGCTGAGCAGCTTGACCTGACCAAGAGTGCTCTCGATTTCGTCCGTGACAAGTACCGTGAGAAGACGCAAGACTACCAATACTGGAGACAGCAGCTCGGCAAGTACGGTGTCTCGGGTAACTCCCAGACCGCCTTGATGGGCACCCTGTCCGAGGGTCAGAAGAGCAGAATCGTATTCGCTCTCCTGGCCATTGACGCACCCAACATGTTGTTGCTTGACGAGCCTACAAACGGTCTCGATATCCCTACCATCGACGCTCTCGCCGATGCTATCAACCACTTCGACGGTGGTGTGATTGTCGTCTCTCACGACTTCCGGTAAGTTCACACAACTCCTAACCTCCCACGCCAATTTATTCACGAAGCTAACAAATAATGTGTACAGACTGTTGGACAAGATCGCCAAGCAGATTCTGGTGTGTGAGAACAAGACCATCACCCAGTGGGATGGTTCAATTGGTGACTACAAGAACTACCTGCGGAAGAAGATGTTGGCTGCCGGTGCTGTTTAAGGTGGCCCGTTTTCTTGGCGCATTTCGGTCGTTTACTTTTGGGCTTGATTCATAGAGAGTTCTGTTAGCATGCATTTTAGGATGCGGCTCATTATAGATTGGGCAGAGTAGCCGCACTCTAGTACTCATGAGGGCTTGCTAGTCAGGGGCCCCGGGTATGACAAAAAGCTATAGTTGGCAGGGAATAGACGTTGATGAACACATGTCGAGGCTCCTATCGTGACTTGCGTCTTGCCGTAATGCCACTACCTGTAGCGAGTGTCTCTTCCGTTGTTGCTTTTGACCAGTAATGTTCTGATGGGGCCATAGAATATTCCCAGAAAAGGTGAAGCGGTCCGACTTGGGTCACTGTTGGAACAATATCGCTGGCTGAGGCCAGGTGTCACAGCCTCCTTCTGGTTAAAGCATAGTCCCAGGTTCTAGATATGACACTTTATGGCGTAACATGCTGATGGCAGAGATCCATGAAGATGATGGAGCCAACCTCACCGACATACACGACAGCCTGGAGAGCAATACCATGCGCTTCGAGTTGGGCCTTAGAGCCATATTCGCTGCGTTAGGAACACCCTCGTGGCCAACGTTGAACAAGGGGAACGCTGCCCCCGGGAAGTAGGGCTTCACTTTAGAGGACGAGTCCATATCACCCCTGCTAGAATATACCTACCTACGTAATAAAGAAACGATAGATACTGTATCGCTCTCACTCCGTGATGGTATACGTGCGACCCAATGAGAAGACCCCCTCGCTAGTAAAGACTACGGGCCTGTCGCCATGCGACGTTTCTGGGACGATCAGCCCTGGGCATGTAGTATAGTTGATCGTACACCCTGCCGGTAGCAACATTGGGAGGGCATAACCGGGTTCAAAACCGATGGCTCGCAGATAATCTTTAGACCCAAATATGTCCATGAAACAGGGAATGGGATCTTTCTCCTTTCGTTGAGCCATCTTTCCAAATTACTATTAGAGGTTAGGCGGTGCGCAGATGCCCTTTCCAACTTCGTCGAGATCAGGGCTGTGTCAGATATGATGCTGAACAGGTGAGAAAAGGTCATTTAGAAGACATGTAGCGGATTGATATGGTAGTGGGAAATGATATCTTTGTTCAAGGATTGATAATTTGTGTGTATGTCTCCATGGTATTGAAGTGAAGTTGGATTTAACTTGGAGAAGGTGGCAGTCTCGTAGCGATGGCAGTGTATACGCACCATCCTCAGCTTCGTGAGGGCTGATGACAAGGTATATCACGGTGGCTGTTGTCGAAATCCAGGAGGTTATGCATTCAGCTAATAGATATATATTCCACAGCTTCATCGGCTCAGACACTCCTTCGGGTTTACGAAATCCCCAAAGACACTGAGCACCCACAGACGCGCTGGGACACGCAGTGGACAGCTTCAAGCTCTACCCGCAAATGCACACCCGGTGATTGTGTTCTCACCTTCATCATGTTCACCCCAAGATGGAATAATTGATTAGAATGAAGGAATATTATTAGCGAAGTAACAACAAACATCCTCTCTGAAATTTCCCACACGTTGGCGGGAATGGCCGCTTGACAATGATGTGAGGGAAATCAATTTGGTCACGCAGTCCCAGCAAGCATCTATCTCTACCTGGAGTAAACCTGGAGTAAAGTTGCTTGTTCTCAATCATACAAGGGCGGCTTGATCTGGTCTGGCAAAGTTACTGTGTTCAAGGCAGCTCGGCTATGCAGTATTGAGATGATAAATACTAGGAACCGTCACAGAAGAAAACTCGCATAGACGTTTGAGAAATCATGAGAATACTTTGTTTTGGCAACACACAGAGGCTGTGTGGAATGGAGGTTCTTCCTGTCACGTACTGGCCAAATGGTGTATGGGATGGTTTCTCTCGTGACCTGTCAAAAAATATGGCTTACTTCATGTTGCTTTGCCTGCAAAGGTATCTGTCATAGCACGATTAGATCTCTGTCTTTGCTCACTATGCAAACCAATGAGTAGTACATGAGCATTGCAATGCGGTCTCTGTACCTAATGCAAGTACTAAGCTTCTTATGCAAATAGCAAGAAAGAGGAAGCCTGGTTCGGCAGAAAGGATGAAGCTATCACGACATGTACATATAGAGATGCATGCCTCCTCGTGCTACCTGTACCCAGGTCCCACTATGACGGTGGAGTAAGCAGGCAACGCACGAGTCGCTGAGACGCCTCAGCTCAGCCCAGTCTGGAAACATCAACTGGGGGCCCTGTTTAATCGAGATCCACAGGGCAGGCAGGGGCGCATACTTGGAAAAAGTCGCGACGCCTCTGCCTCGCGTGGGTTTGCGCGTAGGTGTCTCTCTCTGTCGCAACGTACCTGTAAAGAGGTTACACTGCGCAACCAATGTTTCCATGTAAAGTAAAGCAACTATCAGCTATACTTGTGCGCATATTATCCCACTCGAGGCGAAGTCGTGCATGCTTCCTTCCGCTCTAGGAAAATGATGGTTCGTATGTAGAGGGCATTCCCAAGGATAAATATAGACGTGCGTGTGCATCCAGCGCCGGCTGGCTCCTGGGTGTCATTACCAAAATGTAATTGACTGGGTAATGGCTGGGGCTTGGCCTGGCCGGGGGGTTCGGGATGCATTGTTAGGGTGACTGCATACTAACCCCCCATTGGACAGGCCGGACAGGGATGGCTTAGCTGTGGAGGTGGGTTGTCTGGACGGATCGATCATCAAGACTCCCCATCCCCATCCCATCCCATCAGACGCACCTGGCACCCGTTCTGGCACCCGGGTTCGACCCTTTCGGCGAGAATTGGCGAGCAGGAAGCGAGATAGAGAGAGAGAGAGCTGCTGGTCCAGCTGCTCCAGCGTGGGTTGCTGTCCCATCACATCACCATGCTGCTGGCTACCAACTGCGATGGGTCTGGGTCTGCAGGAAGGGGGAAATGTGACTATTATTGGACTGGGCTTCTCTCGCAATCATGGAAGGTTGTGGAGGCAGAGCATTAGAAACCGGTCAACTTCGAGAGAGAACATCCGTCCTTTCCACACCACACCACACGTATCGCTCATCGTCAATACCCTCTCTTTTGCTCCTTTACTTCCGTTTCTCTCTTATAGCTCTTGCCCAACCAGGAGTTGCATCTTTGTCGCATTCCTGTACGTCTGTGGCAACCTAGATTAGAGTCTGGACCCTTCCGAGTTGATATACCCCGGTATAGACTTCAAGACTTCAAGCACTTCGTATTTCGTACCTATCCTATACTGCAGTCCTATTGCGAATCCATTTTTGGAGTCGACTACCTATTGCCCCGATGAAAGACTTGTAATCGACCGACACGTCGTGTTCTACCCGGTCACGACCAGTTACCTGCATACATACGCGGTGTAGCCAAATTTCGAAGCCAAGCCCAGTAACCAGAGCAGGCTAACAACCTCCTTCTGATTTACGATTCCGCGATCTTGGTTGAATTTCCGGTTTCCTAAACCCTCATTTTGCGAGTAGCGTGGGTTGTATGTCTCAAACCCATATGCTGGTCGAAGAATGATGGCAATGCGCTAAAAAAGAACGCTGTACGGACCCGGACAGCGTCAAGATCGCCTAACAACAAAAGCATCCGGTACTTCGGAAGAGAAGAAGAAGAGGGCGGAAAAGCAAATATATATACATCTCCAAAAGACTAATGCAAGAGGCAAGAAAGTTCGAGAAAAGATGGATTTCCATGCGACAGTACTGCAACAGACGGAAGACGGCGGCAAGGATAGATCGAGGAGATCGCATGGTACACCAGTCCACCAGCAACAAGCCTCTCCCGGGCAAAGCGCATTCGCCAGTTCGACATCGCCGGGACTTTCCAGTGCGCCAGGACCACCTCGCCAGTCCTCCTTTATCGAAGGGGTGATGAACGAAGTTGGAGGAGTTCCAATTGAAACCGAAAGGGGATCTATTACGACAAGCTCAAGACACGGCAACAGCACTAATGCCGGTGTTGCGAGTAGTGTTGAAGCTGATGCTGGTGGATTCCACGGGCAGCAGCACGTTGGAGCAATTGGAGCAATTGGAGAAGAAGCTCTGACTTTGACTTGGAAGGCAGTTGGACCAAAAGACGCCAATGCTAATGAGTTGAATACTACCACTGCTAAATACGGCCAACGCCAACGTAACCGTGGTGAGATCTCCGACAAAAGCGTCACGCAGCAATTGCTGCTGCAATCAGATTTTCACCAGCCCGCGCCATTCCATCCACTGCAGCATCGTCCACACCTTTCTCCGTCTTCACCCACCACAAATTCCTTTTCTATTCCCACCCACAACAACCTCCCCCTTCATCCATCAAATGCTGCCCCATTAATCTCAACACCATTATCCTCGGCCTCGGCCACCATCACGACGCGACGTCCGCCACCTCTTCTTAATCACAACCACCACCACCCATCGCCACCACAACACTCATTTGACCCTTACGCGTCCACCCATCTCCCGCCGACTTTATCGTCAACGTCAGCGTCGCCCTACACGACTCACAACACCGCATTGTCTCCTCTGGCTCCGCCGCCAGGGGCCTCTGGCTCATCAATCACCATGGCTTCACCCGGCGCAAAGAACGGTGCATCGCCGCTACAACCGCCGCAGGCTGATCGCCACCAGACGACTACACGCGAAAAGAAGTCCGGTAGCTTCTACGATCCTCTGACGGATACGACCAAAGAAAGAAGGCCGTCCGACTCGTGGTCCAACAATAAGCAGGTGAGCTGACCTCGAGTCCCATATAATGTTCTTGGTCGAGACCCCTACCAGACACTCCCCCCTTAGAGCAGCGCGGCAGTGTCGCATAGTATTCTGTGTCTTGTATTCTACCTGTGTAAACTCCATCATGATGTATCGGAGATAATTGTACATACTCAAGCGAGAATTGCCCTCTGCTCCTCCCCCGTTTTTTTTTAATGTTGTAGCATAGCTCCCTTCGTGAAGTGGATGTGGTTGCTTGGAGGTGCAGACCTTATTCGCGTTCCACCAGAGTTTGCTCTGCGTAAGATAAAAGGTGAACCATGGTGAAGCATCGGCCTTGTCTGGAGGGGGTTTTTGGCCGATGATATTGAATGGTCTACATCTCTAATTGCAACACCAACTGTATTTCCTTTTTTTTTAAAGGACAAACTCGATTATTTCGCATCAACCGCTAACTTTCTCACCTCCATCAACAGTCGTCACGCAACGATCCCTACAGCACTGGTTATTCGCAGCGACAGAAATCCAATGGATATGGTTCGCCATCGCCTGTGAATGCAAATTTCCCAGCGCGAAGCCGCAGCCCTCGCTCACACTCCAAAACCACCAATGGTAAAAGCGCTGATCCGCCCAGCCCAACCAACAAAGCATTAAATCTGGCAGCATCTCCCTCGCGTCATCGCACCCAGCCAGAGCCTGCATCAACTACCAGCCTTCCTGCCTCAACACCTGCCGCCTCGTTGCCATCCATCTTGAACCCCGAACCTACTGCATCTTCCATCACTGCGGTAGCTCCGGTCAGTGTAAGTTTATTTTTCTGATTATCCACCACATATAAATATCCATGCTCGACACGACCTCTTGTCGTTAGCCTTCAACATAGCATCGTGGCCGACCGTCTATGTCAATAAGCATTGCAACTAATCCCCATCACTAGACACCGAGCCGTGCAGCGGAACTCATGTCTTTCTCCAACATCCTGTCAAGTACCGATCCTCTGCCGAAACCTGCAAGGCCGCCCATCATGACCGAGAAGCGGGAGAAGCCTGCTCGCAAGAGTAAGGGTCGAGAGGCCCAGCTTCGAGACTCGGAAGGCGGCGGCTCCAAATCCAAGTCGCGAAGGTCATCAAGCGCGTCTAGGGACCCCCCTGCCAAGTCTGCCAATAAGCGACAGTCTAATGGTCAGGCAAAGGCCCGGATGCTCTCGGCCGACAAGGAGAAGAAGATCGAAAAGCTCGTGGAACGGTTGGATACTGAAGCAGACGACATAGATCTCTCCGATCTCGACATGGAGCATGACTTCTACCTTAACCGGAACAAGAGGCGCAAGCTCAACCTGGAGAGGGACGAGTCCGGAGATACTAAAAGTCGCCGTATCGACCTAGTGTCCTCTATGGGCAGGAGGCTTAACACTCATGCTGCCCTAGGCAAGCGACGGTATGACGAGATCTACTACGAGGAAGCTCTGCAGGAGGTTAGAGAGCGCGAGATCTTCGCCGAGAAGGAGCGCAAGAAGGACATGCAACGCAAGCGTCGCCGCGAAAAGTCGATGCAAGTCACTATTGAGCAGAGAGAGGCCGCGCTGGCCAAGGCTCTCGCCACTGCCAATGAGCATGAACGACAAAAGCTCCTTCGTGAGGCTGAGAGGGCTAACAAGAAAGTCGAAGCCACCAAGATGGTCCTTCAAAAGGGCATCAAGGGCCCCGCACGCAACCTTGCGCCATACGAGCCCAACCTTGAAGGTGGCACCATGTCCAGCTTCATCATGGGCACTAGTGATGCCGAGCCAACCAGCACTAAGAAGTCGAAGCGCTCCGGAACCCGACCTAAGAAGTCCAAGGAGCAGAAGCAAGCCGAGAAGGATTCCGCAGAAGCCGCGCAAGCTGCCATTGATGCTGGTGAGGAGCTGCCGAGCAGAGAAGAGACCAAGATCCGCATCAAGCTCAACAAGGGCTCTTCCAAGGAATCCAAGGATAAGGACCGCGAAGGACGAGACGGCACGAAGGAACCCAAGGAGAAGGAGAAGGCGGTCGAGGAGCCCCCTGCTAACCCCCTGGAGACCAAATTCCAGTCCAAGGGTTATAACCAGATTTATGACCAGATTTGGCGCGATCTCGCACGTAAAGATGTTCCTAAGACGTACAAGCTTGCGAGCGACTCCTACGCAACAAAATCATCCAACCTGAAGAAGACGGCCATTCTGGCGTCCAAAGAGGCCAAACGTTGGCAACTACGAACCAACAAGGGTACCAAGGATCTTCAGGCTAGGGCCAAGCGTTGCATGCGTGATATGATGAGCTTCTGGAAGCGCAATGAACGCGAGGAACGAGATCTACGCAAGGCGGCCGAGAGACAGGAGATCGAAAACGCCCGTAAGGAGGAGGCCGACCGAGAAGCCGCACGGCAGAAGAGGAAGCTCAACTTCTTGATCTCGCAGACCGAGCTGTACTCTCATTTCATTGGCAAGAAGATCAAGACTGATGAAGTGGAGAGGAGTACTGACAACCCGGAGATCGCCCCTGCTGCGGATGTGTCAGCCGAGAAGAAGTTGAACGTGGACGAGCCCACTGGCCCAGTTGGTTCTAAGGTCACCAATTTCGATGCTCTTAACTTCGACGAAGAGGATGAAGAAGCACTGCAAGCTGCTGCTGTGGCCAACGCGCAAAACGCCATCGCAGAAGCCCAGGCAAAGGCACGAGCATTCAACAAGCAGGACACGGATATGGACGAGGATGGCGAGATGAACTTCCAGAACCCTACAGGACTTGGCGACGTCGATATCGAGCAACCGAAGCTCCTGAACTGCCAGCTCAAGGAGTACCAGCTGAAGGGTCTCAACTGGCTTGCCAATCTCTACGAGCAAGGTATCAACGGAATTTTGGCCGACGAAATGGGTCTCGGCAAAACTGTCCAGTCCATCTCTGTCATGGCGTATCTGGCCGAGGTGCACGATATCTGGGGCCCTTACCTGGTTGTGGCACCTGCTTCGACCTTGCACAACTGGCAACAGGAGCTTGCCAGGTTCGTCCCCGAATTCAAGATTCTTCCCTACTGGGGAACTGCAGGCGACCGAAAGGTGCTGCGAAAATTCTGGGACCGCAAGCACCATACATACAAGAAGGATGCGCCATTCCACGTGCTAGTCACGTCGTACCAGCTTGTCGTGTCTGATGTTGCCTATTTCCAGAAGATGAAATGGCAGTATATGATTCTGGACGAGGCTCAAGCCATCAAGAGCTCGAATAGTTCACGTTGGAAGTGCCTGCTCAGCTTCCACTGCCGCAACCGACTGCTGTTGACCGGTACCCCGATCCAGAACAACATGCAGGAATTGTGGGCGTTGCTCCATTTCATCATGCCTTCGCTGTTCGATTCCCACGACGAATTCAGCGAGTGGTTTTCAAAGGACATCGAGTCGCACGCACAGAGCAACACGACGCTCAACGAGGACCAGCTTAAGCGGCTGCACATGATCCTCAAACCGTTCATGTTGCGTCGTGTGAAGAAACACGTTCAGAAGGAGCTCGGCGACAAGATCGAGCTGGACGTCTTCTGCAATCTTACATACCGTCAACGCGCGTATTACCGTAACTTGCGCAACCAGATCAGCATCATGGATCTGATCGAGAAGGCTACATTGGGCGACGATCAAGACTCGGGTACCCTGATGAACCTTGTTATGCAGTTCCGAAAGGTCTGTAACCACCCGGATCTTTTCGAACGTGCCGAAACGTCAAGTCCCTTCTGTAGTACCTACTTTGCCGAGACAGCTTCCTTTGTCCGAGAGGGAACTAATGTCGCGGTCGGATACTCGACGCGCAGTCTTATTGACTACAGCCTGCCGCGCCGAGTATGGACAGAAGGAGGTCGGCTTTACAAAGCTGGCAAGGACAATGAGAAGGCCGGGTTCAGGAATAAATACCTGAACCACATGATGAACATCTGGACCCCTGACAACATTCGCGATAATGCAGGGGGGAACGACACCTTCTCCTTCCTTCGGTTCGCTGATACCAGCCCACAAGAGGCCTACAAGGCTAGCCATGCCGATGTGTTTACACGTGCTGCTGGTCTTGTCAAGAAAGGAAACCGGCTGGGGCACCTCAATGTCCTCTACGACGAGCCTGAGGACAAGAAGTTCACGCCGGCCCACGCCCTCTTCCAGGTATCTGCCCGATCTGATCGCCGAGCCTTAGCAGAGATAACAAGTGAGGGTATCCTCGACAATCTCATGAACCTTTCTCGCACCAGATGGCGGAATTCCGGCTTGAGCCGAGTCGAGCAGGCAGCTCTGCCCGGTGCACTTGCGCCGCCAATCGAGGTATCGTGCGAGGGTACTCGCGCTACCTTTAACGAGCGGGAAGAGACCTTGTTCAACATACCGATGCGCAGGGCTCTGTATGGTCCTAGCAGCGTCGAAGAGAAGGCCCTAATTACCCAGAGCGTACCTGTAGAACAATACCCGTCTACGGCCATGATACCACGACCCGACAACGAGAAGACCAAGTTCACCAACATCACTGTACCCAGCATGCGCCGGTTCGTCACCGACAGTGGCAAGCTTGCGAAACTGGACCAGTTGCTGTTCAAGCTCAAGGAGGAGGGTCACCGTGTATTGCTCTACTTCCAGATGACACGCATGATCGACTTGATGGAGGAGTATTTGACGTACCGCAACTACAAGTACTGCAGGCTGGATGGTTCCACCAAGCTGGAAGACCGTCGAGACACTGTGCACGACTTCCAGACTCGACCCGAGATCTTCATCTTCCTTCTGTCTACACGCGCTGGTGGTTTGGGTATCAATTTGACTTCGGCCGATACCGTCATCTTCTACGACAGTGATTGGAACCCTACAATCGACTCGCAGGCCATGGATCGTGCCCATCGACTGGGCCAGACTCGCCAGGTCACCGTGTACCGACTCATCACGCGCGGCACTATCGAGGAACGTATCCGGAAGCGCGCCATGCAGAAGGAGGAGGTGCAGCGTGTGGTCATCTCTGGCGGCAGCTCTCGTGGCGTCGACTTCAGCGGTCGCCGTCCTGCCGAGAACAGGAACAAGGATATTGCCATGTGGCTTGCCGATGATGACGAGGCCGAGATGATCGAGCGCCGAGAAAAGGAGCTGCTCGAGAGCGGCGAGATCGAGAAGCAGAAGAAGCGCGGTGGCGCTGCTGCCAAGAGGAAGCGAGAGGCTGTCAGTCTGGATGACATGTACCATGAAGGTGAGTTTTACCAACCACGGAGCCCCTCTACAGTTTCATTTTGCTAACTTATTTTACCAGGCGAGGGACATTTTGATGATGGTAACAAGCAATCTGGCACGGCCACCGGTACGGCCACGCCGGCCGAAGAAGTTCCGGCACCCGCGAGCAAGAAGCGTCGTGGCGGCGGCAGTAAGAAAGCGAAGACTGCCAAGCAACGACTGGCAATCGCGGATGGGCAGATGGATATCTGATCCTATTGTATTGATAAAGGGAGAGTTGGGATGGGGGCACACTAGAAGAGGGTGTGTACACCCTGACGATATTATTATACGCGCAGCATGGGCTCTCCCTATCTCTCTCCCCTGATGAGAGAGCCTGTTTTGTCTGTTGGTATATCAAAACCACCCATTCGCCACCACACACGCACACGCATATCCACCTCCCAAGGGAGCGAGACGGAAATAATGGTGGGTGGAAGAAGAGAGGGCGTGGTTGTTGATGTACCAAGAAATGTGTAACTGTACCAAGTACAAAAAGGGGAACCTCAAGGCGTTGCATTGTGTTGAAATTTTATTCAAGGGGAAGAAGAAAGGGCCGGCCAAAGAGAAAGAGAGAAAGATACGAAAGAGCAGCAGCAGCATATTTCCGGGGAGGGGTTTTTTTCTCTGTCTACTTAGACATTAGGGGGTTGCCGGCTTGTGGCAGCACCCCCCAGAGCCGAAAGTCATAATTCGAGCATCGAGCACAACTTTGTTTTCTTGCTATTATCATCTTCTCTTTGTTGTTGTTATTGTCTTTTCTGTAATGTGAAGCTTTAGAAGTACGAAACGAACGTATACATTCATGATGCCATTATCTGTCTCTCTGTTGTCCCATCATCCTGTTGCGATCCGACGACCCATTTTCCAAGTGTTGAATGTCGATGACATGCTTGCTGGTATACATTTTGCTAGAGCCAATACGAAGGAGTCCCCTGCCCCTGGCACCCGTGCAGTCATCATCTACCTAGAGATGAATCTTTTCCCAACTTGGACCTGCCAGTCGTTTCAAGGAATGTCCCAAAGGCCACACATTCTCTTGTCTGTCTGTGTGTGCCTTCCTCTTCCATTCGCTGCCAATGCAGAACGAATTGGCATACAAGAGACAAGACAACAAAAGCACAACAAAAGTTATTAATAGGAATAAAACATTGATTTGATTCATTGCCAACAACTTAATCCATCGCCGGCCTAATAGGCACTCGGCTCAAAACGCTAAGGTATCAAAGAAGTCATAGTTGGGTGTGTGCAAGCCCCCTTTTACTTACAACCCGTAGAGGGGAAAAAAGGCCTCACACAACTGTTGATCGCAAATAAATCCAACCCAGGATCCCGACTGCCATCGGCTCTCTCTTCCATCTCTCTCTCTCTCTCCAATGAAGTGAAAATCTTCTCTCCGTCCCAGCTATATCAGACGAATTTCCGAAAGAAGAAAAAGTAGAAGATCGAGCTACTACCCAGCCCCAGCCCGGTCCGTTCGCACCCACACCCCTCGCCTGGCCAGGCTCGCCTGCCATAGATTACAAATCGTTTATACATTCCGGTCGGAAAATGAGAACATAAAAAAGAAAAACGCACCCCACTCTAAGAAGTTCTCCCCAGCTTCGCTGCGCCTTGTGTCGTTTTTCTCGTTGTCATACCGTCGTACTCTCATACTTAAGTGATCATGATGATGAAAGTGATACCGAACCTCTCTCCCCAACACCAGTGCTCAAAAAAAACACCAGCCGCCCCTTAGTAAATGCTCTTTATATAGACAAGAATCGAATATGCTGCAATGCATGTGATCCAAGTGGATCGATCGGGACGCCGCTCCCTCAACGACTAGTAGGCCTGGTCAAGTTGAAGGGATTGGTCCTGACTGGGCGGATCGAACTTTTCCAGGGGAAACTCTTCGTCGGGGGTTCGCATGCCGATTCCACTGTCGTCGGGGTTGTCTCCCACACTGAGCGAGTCTCGGCCTTGGGTTTCCAATTGAGAAGGGAAAGGTGCACGGTTCGACTGCTGTTGCGACATGTTGGGCATGTTGTGGAAGTCTTCGCTTGTGTTGCTGACCTGTGACTCCTGTCGACTGTTTTCCTTGGCTGGCACAGAACGTCTTGCCGGGCTAGCTACTGCTGGCAGCGAAGACTTGAGTCTCATGAATCCCCCTTGCTCGGCTAGGAATGATATCATCTCGTCGACCCAGCATTTGGTGACCCACCAAGACCCGAAACTCTTGCCCTGTGCAATAGTGAGGTCCCGCATTACCTCGGTGCCCAGTCTCTGTACACACCACACAATGTCCTCGGGAGTGGCGTAAGGAAACCGTCCTTGAAGGGATTGTAAGAAGTTAACCCATCTCTCCAGGACGTTCTGTGCGCTATCCTCGCCCGGGTTGCTCGTCGAAGGCACACGGCCATTTCGAGCAGTCATATCACCATACAGTGTCATAACCTCCATTTCCCAAGGGATTCCCTGCGGATCCAGCAGCTCACGCAACTCGCCAAGAAGAAGGTTGACAACATCGTCCATTCCTCGGGTGGGTACGCATTCGGCGATTTTGCGTATTCTGACCATCGTTATCCAGTCCAGGTACATCTGATCACGGTTGGCTGGGTTCGACAGCATATTGGCTGCGGCGTGGGCTGTCAAGTTAACACGCAATGCTCGATCCAGCAGAGCCGCAAAGATGGTCGCTGGTGCCTCTTTAGCTTGTACGACGTGCCGCGGCTGGCCCTGGAAAGATTCGCGGATGTGAGGAACTAACCGCTCCGATATGTTTCGTAGCGTGTCCAGCACCGGCTTAGGTACTACCTGAAGTGTCAACCCAGACACGATTGCTATCATTCTCTGGTAGAGAATAAAGTCGCATTGCTCGATCCAAGGGGCGACGCCGGGATTTGAGAAGAGCTTCTGTACAGGCATTGTGAGAGTTCCCTGGAAGGACGTGTACAGATGAAAAAAGGTCTTCTCTCGGCAATACCGAATACACTCGACTAGTGAAGTACAGTGGGAGCGGTAAAGCGCCGATAATGACATAGCTGCATCCGGGTCGGTGTTGGACGGTAGGAATGGCTCGATTTTGGGCAACACAAGTGAGTTGTTCTGGCAGAGCAATTCATCGTTGTCGACGGCGAAGTGTAACCGCAGGGGAGTCTTCGCGGTGGACGACTGGAGCTGATCGAGGCTAGATACGTCGGGTTGGTTATAGAGGCTGTGGGATCGTCTGTGGATGGGTTGCTGCGGCGCGTTGGTCTCGGGGTGCTGTGGAGGTTCGGGTGAGGGTAACAGTGCCTTGGACTGGCTCGCTTCGACGGATGGTGCTTTTACGGTGCTAGAATATGGTTGTTAGTATTATGCAACATGTTATTATTCATATGGCGGGACATACCTGAAGCTCTGCGCGAAGCTTGTTTGTTGCTCCGGCAAGGGAAGAGCAGGCTGCATAGGCTCCGAAATGTCGGGCATGTCGTCGCCCAGCATGAAATTAACATAGTGGTACTTGGACTCTCCACGCACGCCGAGCCTGCGCGTCTTGAGGCCCGGGAAGAGCACTCGAACGAGCTTTCCGAAACTTGCTGGGTTGAGGACAGTAATCCGTTCCGTGGCACAACGCGAAGCGTAGTTCGCATATACTCTTCCTCGTGGGACGGACCCCTTTCCCTTTGTGCAAACTTGGTTAATCCTAGATACGATGGTCAGTCACGAACAAGATCCACAGTCAGCATGGTAGTGTCGTGGCATTTCACATACCAAAGCATAGCGAAGACTTGTCGGGTGCGCTCAGAATTCGGCCCTCTCTCGTTGCCATGTAATTCGGTCGCGACATCCTGCAGGGAGCGTTGCCTATTCGCCTGAAACAAGGAGCGCATCTCGAGTTCATTGTTGGCACTCGTCTTGTTGGATGGCTTGGAATTGGCGGTGGCGCCTCCCTGTGAATCAACCTCTTCGTTCTCGTCGCGTTCGTTCAACTGGCTGTCATCGCCGAAGCTGGTGTTTGCACCGAATGAGTCTCCGGAAATGCCGTGATGATGCACGACGGAGTGATGGGAATACTGCATCGGTGGGCCGACTGCCGACTGCATGCTCGAGTCGACGGAAAAGGATTGGCCGGGATGCATTTGTTGCATTTGGGAGTTCGGCCTCATGATCATCTCGCCCGATTGCATCTGGTGGACGGGTTGAGACATTTCACGCCCCTGGGGGTGGCCATTCGCGACCCATTGCTCGCCGTAAGCGGCCTGCATGGACTGAGGACCTGGGAAGCTCTGGTCGAGATGTTGTTGTTGTTGCTGTTGAGACTGGGTATGGTTGCTGTGTATGGATGCTGTGGAAGCCCTCGAGGGAGCTCTATTTATCGGCATGTTCTGTGCCATGGCAACAGAGTCCGGAGGCTGGGAATCTGCACGAGGATAGTTAGGAAAGGCGCCGTGAAAGCGACGTTTGGGACCGATGTCCATCATGACTTTTCGGCCAATAGAGAATTATAAAAGAGATGGATAACGAATGAATGCATGCAGTTGTCGAATCCGGTCTTCAAAGTCCAGGGTGGAAGGGGGAAGCGGATGCGAAGCGTACCTCTGTTCATGGTTGGCTGCAATGTTTATTCTTCCAAGTGGACTGGATAAGGTAGAATAAACACTGGCCCTCCTGCTTGGTGCTGGTTGCTGGTGTTGGTGCTGGTGCTGGTGGGGCGCCAGCAAGCAAGCAAGCAATGCGGCGAGATGAGATAACAACGCTCGCTCGGAGCTAGACCCAGCAAAGTGAAGCGCGCCTAACAATTCAACTCGACAATACCTAGAGTAAATAGTAGTAGTCTTTTTTGCTTTGCTACTGGGTCTGTTGTATAAAATTATATGTATGCAGAGCAGAGTTCGGTCCTCGCTCGGCTGAGCAGATGATCGTCGGAGAAAGAGAAAAAAAAAAGAGACGTCAGTGAGAAACCGTGCTGCTGGGCAATGGTGTTGTAGGTTTGTTTTGTGGCTGGTAATTTGGCAATGAGAATTTGTCCAGGTTTGTTTTCCTCACTCTTGTTTTGGTTGTCCCGGCGAAAGCAAAGCAGCGGTTGGGGAAGAGTGCACTGCATTAGCAAGGCAGTAGCAGCAAAAGGAACGAAGAAAAAAAAAGGTAGCCAGGTACTTTACTAGAGGTACTCCCTCAGCAGCAACATCAGCGTCTCTCAATTCGCTCCAATCAATCTTGAGCAGCAGATCAAGGTTCCACTCTTCACCCGATTTCAACCAATCTCTGTCTCTCTTCGCAACGCGATTGGCTCTACACCCAAGGAAACGGTCGCGACTCTCGGCCAAAACTCTTGACTCCCCAGTGTCAGGCTCACGTGATTGGCAGTGAGCGAGCTTCCTTTCACGCTAGATCCTCCTCGTCTTGGCTTCTGGATTGTTGCCCCGCCTTTGGCAGCAGCAGGTGAAGGAGCTCACACTTACTGACTGTCGGTCTGTTTACCTAACTTACTTCCAGAAACATTCTCTCGGCGGCATGGAGAGGAAAACGCATAATATATCCATTCGTATATTTACAAGTGTAATCACGGTGAGCAGATGAAGGTGCATGGACGTGTATTCATAGAAATATACTGTATGCGTGTCTGGGCTAATAATGTGCAAGTACTGTTCACCAGTGGCTCTGCTTTTCTAGACATGCTTCTTCGACATGGCATTCCGCCTTGCCTTGTATTCGTACAATACAATGGATTGTACATCAATTAGTTCTCCAAGGAGATTGAGGAGATTGACTCGATCCGAGTTCAATGGACTTCCTGCTCATGCTGTTGTTGCCCACTGCCGCGACGCACTGTAACGGCAAGGGCACTCTGTCTGCACTTACTTACACTGCATTTCCGCACGCATTTCATGTAACAACCCGCATGTCTTTGTCTAATGTTCAATCCAATGGCTCCATGTACTCTGTACTGCACAAGCCGTGCCTCAACATTCATTCTCACTTCTCACTAGAAAAGGTAGCAAATGACCGCACGGGCACCGTGACCTGTCGCAGAGCAAAACGAGGTAAAACATGGGAAAATGTGAATATGGCGAGGTTGGTGGGATATCTCCTGCTCGCTCGCTGGCGCTGGCGGAGTCGTTGCCGGTACCCGTTTCGTCGTATTGGGTATACGTCCACCTGAACTCCCCTCCGAGCGAGCGAGCCTGTCTGCCTACGGGCCCTACAAATAGTAACGCCCTCCACCAGCCGGAAGATCCCTTAGGATAGGGGGCTCCTTAAATGCTTAGCCGGTGCTGCATTTGAAAATACGGTCACGGTGTATCAGGGATTATTGCAATCCATTGACGGTACCGAGATGACCACGTCGGCAAGGCATGTATGTATGACTTGGGAAAGTGTGCGCTCGGCCACGACTTTCACAAGGACGGAGACCCCACGGTTCGTCATAGGCGTAAGCTCTGTCATCGTGGCTAGGTGACTAGGTGACTAGGTGACTCTAGCTGGAGGCAGTCTGGCAGTCAAAGACGCAGCACTCACTCAGCCAGGAGCCAGTGCCAGCAGTACACTCGTAGTCAATACCCAGCGCCCAGGTATTATTAATAGGCCCCAGCTGGGTCCCAATACTTCGGTCAACTCACGGCCAATACTAGTAGCCCAGTATATGCTGTCTCCTCCTACCTAACCCTCCACAATCTACATCTGACGATTGCCCTTTATCTGCCCAACCTTTCCAAGATTCAATCGCCCATTCCAACTCTTGACATTTACCTCCTCTCTTCCCCTCACAAGAAAGCAGAAGAAAGAGAAAAAAATACGGAAGTTGTTTGCTGCTTACACCGAAGCACCGGAATTACATACAGGTACGTTCGGGTCTGGCCTCCAGTTAGGCCGCCCCTTCTTTAGTTTCATGTTTCCGTATCCTTGCTTGCCGCTTGCGCTGTCCTGCTAGTAGTATCTTTGTATCCTTCCCTCCCATATCGACGTAATTAACAAGTGGCCCAAACTAACCCTAACACTCGACTCTCTCGGTTGGGTTGTTTCTTGACTTTCTACACCTTTCCAACTTGACATCACAACGCCCCCACTTACCAGACATCATACTCATATACTCATACTCAGAATCAACAGACAACCATAGACAAATCGATTTTCTAAACCCGAATTCACAATGTCTGCTCAAGATCGCGTTCAGCAATATGTGAGCCAGCTCGACCGCGAGGTACGTGATCCCCTCCTCCCTTGAAGAAAAAAAAAAGCCCCTCCGAAATCCCGCTATCGCTACTTCCCCGCCGTTGTGCGCGACCATCTTTTCGGGGGTGTCGCATGCTTCCACCACCACCTCGATCATGGACTGACCCGAATGATTGCAGCTCTCCAAATACCCGGCTCTCAACAACTTGGAGAAGCAGACCTCGGTCCCCAAGGTCTACGCCGTTATTGGCTTTGCTACTCTCTACTTCTTCTTCATCATCTTCAACCTCGGCGGCCAGCTGCTCACCAACCTGGCTGGTTTCGTCATCCCGGGCTACTACTCCATGCAAGCTCTGTTCACCGTGAGCAAGGCCGACGACACTCAATGGCTCACAGTATGTTACGACCTTATTATTTTCCCCTCTTCGCTTGTGATAATCGCATGACTAACGCATCGCAGTACTGGGTCGTTTTTGCCTTTTTCACCGTTCTTGAGAGCCTGCTCAGCGTCGTCTACTGGTTCCCCTTCTACTACACTTTCAAGTTCATCTTCCTCCTTTGGCTCGCCCTGCCCATGTTCGCGTAAGCTCACCCCTCTCCCGCTGGTCGCGATACCTGAGAGGCCTTGACCCGGCTAACCCCTTCTATAGCGGCGCCAACCTCATCTTCCGATCTTTCCTCCAGCCCATGTTCGGCCGTTACTTCGCCGAGTCCGGGACTGGCGCTAACCTCCGCGCCAAGGCCGACTCTCTCGGCAAGGGCGAATAAATGTGTGGCCTAATCGGAGAGGCACTAGAGCTACCAGCACTGATGCATACACACATGCCAAAATTAACGATATGCCTTGGGGGTTAGCTTTATAAAATGGTTCCACTATGAGGTCGGACAGGGTGCGGCGATGACGATGCTCAGGCCGCGCTAGTCCATGACGATGAATGATAGCAGCGTCACAGTAACGAAATGGTTACTACAGATTTTAGGAGGATTGTCACTTGTCGAAAAAGGAGAAGGGTCAGCGTTATATCGCGACAGTGAAGTATAGGACCAAGGGTTTTGGTCGGGTCATTCTGGCCAATAGAGTTGATATATGCTGGATTTCAGCTGCTACACCTTTGTTCGATTGATCGTGACTTGCAAGAATAAGTCCAGCATGACTTCTCCATCGGACTTGAGTGGAAACAATCCCGTTGCTCCGGATTGCTCTCTGCCGCCTTGGGGTCTACAACCACTATTACTTGCCAGCATATATTTCGTCGATAGCCAGTCCTCCCAACACGACCGATTACCTATTCTGGACCTGACTGTACCAGATCACGTGAATCACATCCTAGGCTTACTTTGCTAGTGCTAAATGTAGATAGATATGCAGTTAGCAGTCAAATTTGTTATTTTGACATGTTGATCTACTGCTGGGTACCTGCATTACTGCATGACGACGTGAACGTCGCTAGATCAAATATAAGGGGGCTCACTATGACAAGCCACATTTGGCGACTAACTCGGGGGGCAGTGACTTTGGTGCTCTCAGCAACTCCGCGCTCTTCCCTCCCAGGTATTCCAGGTATTCCAGGTAAGGACAGAAACATAACGAGCTCGGTGCTCGGGTGCAATCGCGACAGGGATAACAGCACTAAAAGGGACAATAGAGACATAGTCAACGGTGATCATTGAAACATGTAATTTAGGTATATTCCATTGCTTCTTTCCTTGGAATCGATGCGCTGATTACTCGTGAGTACCTGATCTTTCCATTAGGTATACGATATTTGAATTTGAGGGTAGACAGGCAGGTACGTTTCTACATATGTACATAAGTAGTCACCCACCTGCTCCCCCACCCTCCAATTGACTGGCACTTTCCAACCGCGCCAAAGCCAAAGAAGGTGGCAGTCCCCAGATTTATGAAACTCCCCCACGACGGCTAACTAGCTAAACAGGACGACGATCGCATTGCCGTCTCCCCCGAAGAAGAAGATTGCCCTTTTTTTCCATCAGTCTTTTTACAACATAAACGACGTACATGACCATTTCCCACGAATTATACGATTAGACGAAAACCGGCTGACGGTGAGCCCGTGACCGCAAACGAGTATCCATTGACTGGAAACGAGCCGCCTGCCTGCGCAAACGCCCCCTTTTGCGACAAACGATATACGGAGAAAGATCCGCCCTGTGTCCAACATCCAAAAGACTACCCTTCGGGGTTTCGTCCGCATGATGCAGCTCAGCCCGCTGCAGTCGCGCCTGGCTGCGTCCGTGGTGGCATCATGCATTGTGCTTGCCATCTACCTGTTCTTGTTCACGCCGCAGTTCGCGTTCGCGGCCGAGCTTAGCACATCCCCTTTCAGCGGCACCGTGCCTGGCTGGACGTCCGGCTTGCACGAAGCTCCGACAATAGGAGACGGAAGCGGCGAGGCGAAGAGGGCGGTCGAAGAGATTGAATCAAGAGCCCCTCCCACGTATGAACCGGACTTTGGGCTCTTCGACAGGAGCGTGCTGGGCCGGGCACCCAGCGGCGTCACCGCGCTGGCCAACAATGCTGCCAAGAACACGAACATAGACCCGGGGACGCTGGCGTCGTTTGTCTTCGAGGCGAAATCGGTCGCCAGCAGGGGAGGCGAAGGAGTCAGCAAGAACAATGCATTGGAATTGCGCAGCGATGTGCATGAGGGGACGCAAGGATCGGCTAGTTCAGAAAGTGTTACTGAAGACGATTCGGAAATCGAGCGACGCCAATCGCCAACGAAGACGCTATGGATCTCGGGCAACACCTGCGTACAGCCCGAGCGAAAGGCTGACCAGACGACCTTGGACCCGCCGCAATTGACTTTGTACGTTTCGACGTCCAAAGACAACACTACGCCAGGTCCCATGGCCGACAAGAAGAAACAAGACGTCTTGGTTTTCAACGAGGGCGCCGTCATGTACAACACCACCCTCCGCGGGGATGATGTGTACTTCACGGTAGCAGGTCCGCCCAAGGTATCGTCCGAGGTGTTTGATACGACAACGTACAATGTCAATATAGCTGCCTCGGTCGACAAGTCTTACTACTCCTACGACGCCGACTCAGAACCGAACGTCTTCTGGGTTGACAGCGACTCTGGCGCAACGCTGATGGCCAGTGGAGAGCTGAAGCCGACGAGTGATAACCCAGTGTTGGAAAAGCCTCCCTACACCATGTTTGTCTTCAATGAGGGCGACATGTCCATGAATGGGGTCCGCAACTCGTATTGTGGTCTGAAGGAGTACTCCTTGATTGGCGGCACCCGGTCACGCATGCCCGCGGACACGATGGTCACTCGCATGGCCAAGAGAGGCACGGACAGCATAACCAAACAGGAGTTCTTCCTCAGCGGCCTTAACTCCAGCACGCGCTACACGGCGGTGTTGGCCAGCGACCCCAACGCCGCGTCTGGCCGCAAGAGAGACGACAACGTCCCAGGAGGTGGTGGTTTTGTTTTCCGCCAGACGCCTTTCCAGACATCAGAACGTAAGTCATGCCCAGGTCCCAGTCCTCACGGCCACTTTTGCTAATTATACCACTATCATAGCTGGGGGTTCTTGTTACTTAATTCAAAACCTGTCATTCTGCGACCAGACACAGTACAGAGTGCCGGGTAACAAGGATAAATTCGCCAACGCAACTGCCTTGGGCCAATTCTACGACGAGTACGCGAAAGAGATGTACGACAACTTCGACAAAGCCCTGCAGCAAATCCAATGTGACGCGCCGAACACATCCAAGTACTCTTTGGTGCGTACATGTGACGACTGCAAGGAGGCGTACAAAAACTGGCTCTGCACGGCGTCGATCCCGCGTTGCGAGGAGTTCTCCAACAACGCTACGTGGCTGCAGATGCGTAACATCGGGGCGCCCTTCCCCGACGGCCAGAAGAAGATTGATCCCAGCATCATGGCCCAGTTCGGCAACCACAAGGCGTACACGGGCTCCCGCCTGCCGCGCATCGACGAGCAGGTGCAGCCTGGTCCGTACAAGGAGGTGCTCCCGTGCGACTACCTCTGCTACGACATCGTGCAGAGCTGCTCGTCGGCCATGAAGTTCAGCTGCCCCCTGCCGACCAAGCTGGGCTTCAACGTCAGCTACGGCCAGCGGAACGAGACGTCGGGCAACTCGGACGTGACGTGCAACTACCCAGGTTCGGCGCACTACAAGAGCGGCGCGGCGTCCGTCCCGGTGACGTGGATGGCGGTGGTGTTGACGGTGCTGCTGGGCGGCATAGTATCCCTCATCGTATAGAATATGATGGTGACGGCATCCCTAATCGTATAGAATATGATGGATGGCATGGGAGTTATTACGGCATACTTGATGGCGTTGGGACTTAGCTTGGAATGCTTAGGGTGTTGGTATCAGGGAGATACTTGTATTGGTGGTTTGAATTCTACCACCACAGCGACCACCCCTTGATTGGCTTATCTTGGTAGATGACAGTAAACGGGGCATGGGATTCGGCGTTTATAGGGATATAATGAGGGAGTTGTTTGGATTCCTCCTTTCTAGCGAATCCTCGAAAATCGTCGGATAGGAGGGAGGGAGGGAGGCAGTCAGTCAGTCAGTTATTAGCGTTGCGATTGCCTGTGGGCGTCGTTTCTAGATACTTTTGTACAGGAATTATAATGTACAAGTCGTCATCAACCATGGATGAGAAAGGAGCAAACTTCTACTACTGCCACTACCACCACCAACCAACCAACCACCCTATGATATGACCAAACTATATGTTTCTTCTATAATGGTCAACGCCATTGTCGGTGACATGCAAGCCTGTAACTCGACCACGTTTATTCTGTTTGTGCCCCGTGTGCATATCTCGACTTTCCTGCCGTGACAAAAGCTGCCACTGCGCGGGTTGGGAATATGTATAATCAATCGCGGGGGTCCATTTCGTAACATCATCAAAAATCGCAAGGCCTAGGGGCAGCGAGTCGGCAGGCGTTCGTCCACCACCCTCTCTCTCGCCGAGGTCGGCATGCCCCTGTATCGTTTCAAACAATGTGTAGGCTTGTTTGCTTTCTTCCCTTCCAGACTACACTGTCCGTCCTTTGCGCATTATCATATGTTATATATCGGGGTTTTCATGTCTTCTTCTGGTTGCCCTTGGGGTCCCGTTCCAGTTCAGCTATCCTCGTCTCCAGGTCGGCGATTGTGTCTAAACTCATCCAACCGTAATGTCAGTCCCCGTCCGTCGACCCTCTGACGCTCTCCTGCTTTCCTCCTCCGTTTGGGTTGGGTTTGGGTTTGACGTACCGTTCAGCACCCCCCGGGTCTCGTTCTGCTCCAGCCGCAGCCAGCCGTAGTAGGCCAGCTGGTACGTGAAGACGGCCATGAGGGCCACCTTGAAGATGGGCCGGCCGAAGACCTTGATGAAGGACTTGTGCTCGGGTTCGGGGGCCGAGGAGGAGGAGGAGTAGAAGCGGCTGCTTCTGCGCGGGAGGAGGGATTGTGTCGTCGTCATCGTCGCGGGGCTCCGTGACAAGTTGCGCAAAGGGCGCGCCGCGGCGGCGGCAAAGCGCAACGGGTTGATGGTGTTCATTTTTTGGTTGTGGTAATCGGCGTCTAAACTTCGTGATGTGTCGTTAGGTCAATCCGTACGGGGCGTTTTTGTATTTTTGTTTTGTTGGTTTGCTTGTGTTCGTCAAAGGTTGGTCGCACGAGCAAAAGAGAGCTTCCCGCATGTTTGCCGGTTCGCCAACTCGAGCTTCAATCCCGGCCCATTACTTTACTTCCTTTGCTTCCAAACTGTGGGGAAAAAGAAGCAACTCGCTCAAGCAGCTCCCTGCTCCCCCCTGCCCCCCTCCCAAAGTCCGGTTAACCCCTGGCATTTTCCGGATGGGCGCTAGTTGATCAATTCAAATCGTATTGCTCATTACCTAAGGTATGAACTGGACCCTTTTCCGCTTTGGCGGAAGATACTTAGTAGATCCACCAATCCCTGCTGCTGCTGCTGGCATCTGCTGCTGTGCAGTGCTGCTTGGCTGTAGGTACAAGTACCGCTCTAAAGAAGAACGATCCACTGCCTGCCTGCGGCGTGCGCCCAGCGCCCCAGCGCGGTTCGGAGAGTACACATTGCCCATTTGGAGCCGGACAGGTGCTAATAAAGGAAGCCCGTTACTAATAATTGAATGTAGTAGGTAAGTAATTCTTGGGAATAGAGACCAGATATCCCCAACTTCGATTCTGTCAAGTACTCATACATCAACTCGCTCCTTTTTCCTATCCTCCAACGACACGACACCTAGGTCTACTACAGTCATAAACTCCCTCAAGGCGATCTGTCCCGCAACTATCTTCGAAGCCACTGGAAGACCCCAATTGCGACAATATAAGAGAGCATCTTCGTGCCGAACTTGACTGCGACATAGCGAAGGTTGTCTTAACTGTACAACCCACCTCCTACCAGACCTCTCTACTTGCGACATTCCACTCGAGGAATATTCTCTCAACCAGCCAACCCACATACACATTCACAATGGTAAGCAATCGCGCGCACCCGCACCTCGATGCAACACGGAAACACTGGCAGCTGGCAGCTAACACAATACCCCCCCTACTATAGGCCCAAACACCAGAGCAAAGGCGCCGCAACGCCAAGTTCGTCAAGGAGCAGGAGGCCCGCCGCGGCAAGTCCGAGGACGCCATCAAGAAGCACCAGCACCAGAAGACCGTCGCCTCCAAGGTCCCCATTTCGCCCATATGGTTGAGTAAGTCACGATCCTCTTCTTTCCCCATGTCTCCTCCTCCGTCTCTGCTGCAGTCTCCTTCGTCATTGTATGTGCATTATCGACTAACAAGAACCGTTTCGCGCCATTGCAGTCCTCCTCGCCTTCGTCGTCTTCGGCGGTCTCATCTTCGAGCTGATCCAGCGCGTCTTCTTCCGTTAAGAAAGGGAGACGAATCGAAGCACCCAGCCGATTCGAGAGTTGTCTTGATCTGACGAATAGAAACAACATTGAGAGAAGAAAGCAACTAGGGGCAGTTAGGCAGCCCGCGCCATTATTTGCTGCTATGGGCTCCAATATCGACCTCTAACTTCCACGGGAAAGCGGCAGAGATCAGAGATGCCATATCAGCGGCCATGGCCAGAAATGGCCTCGGGGAAGGGGGAAGAAACAGCAGAAAACATATTTCTCTGGAAAAGATCATACCGTTCGCAGAGCGGTAGGCGTCAGCCATCCAGGGGCTAGGGGTTGAATCTACCTGGCATTCCACCTTTTTCTTATATTCTGGTTTAGAGACCTGGTCTCATCGGAGCGTATCATTTGCATGATGTTTAATATACAACAATTTTCAATCACGCGCGCAGCTAGAGGCTCGCTTCAGGCTTCCTTCAAAACTACTTGGGTGAAATATGAGAAGTGTTGCGCGAACGAGTGATGAGCATGGGTCAAGATTTCATATCGAGCGAAAACAAGCGGACTCCTATGGTATAGTTTAACTGCAATAATCCCTTTTCTTTTTCCGAATGAACTCCATATAAAATGCGTAAAGTTGATATAAACCACCTTTAAGCGCCAAGTCCCTTGTGCCGACCCTGGTTGTTATTCTTCATACGCATGCCGGCCTCGAATTGCCGTTCAAGGTCGCTCTGGATGGTCTTGACGTCGCGCTTCGATGAACCAGCGCCCCCCTGAGCGCTAAGTCCGGCCTTCTTGCCTCCAAGGAGCCTCAGAAACTTGTTCTTACGGGCGTCGTCACCTTCTAGGGCTTGGACGTCCCACTTCTCAGCACCATCAGCGTTGGTTCCTTCAACGTCCTTAGGTGCGGATTCCGACACATACTCTTCAGACTTCTTCGACTTCTTTTTGGGCTTCTTCTCCTTGGGGGCCTCGGCATCGTCGTCAGCCTTCCCAGTTGACTCGGCCTCGGCGGCATCTCCCTCGGTATCTCGCTTCCGCTTCTTCTCCTTCTTCTCTTTCTTCTCCTTTTTCTCCTTCTTCTCGGGCTTGGCCTCCTCGGTGACCTCTTCCTCCTCGGCCACAGCCTCGGTCTTCTTGGCCTTCTTCTTCTTCTTCTTATCCTTGGAGTCCTCGACAACGACGGGCTCGACGATAGCAACCACAACAGCTGCTGGCTCCTCCGTGTCCTTCTTTGACTTCTTCGATTTCTTGGAGGGCTTCTCGGGCTCGGGCTCGGGGTCCTTCATCTCGACGTCCTCGGCTTCACTATCGCTAGAAGAATCGCTCGAAGAATCGCTCGACGAATCGCTGGAAGAAGAGGAAGATTTATCGTCGTCGCCGCCCTCGAGAGCAATGTAGTTATCGCCCTTCATAGTTTCCTCCTTCTTGGCGGCCTCTTCCTATTCACGGGGATCAATTGAATCAGCCAGTGCTTCCAACAAACCACCACTATGACAATGGATGGACAAGTAAGCGAATCAAGCAAAGTGCAAGCTTACCTCTCTCTGCTTGGAGATGATGGCGTGGCGGGCGCGGGCGACCTTGGCCTCGCTCATGAGCTTGTGGGCTTGCTTCTCGAGCTTCTCGGCGCGGAGGAGGAGGCGGTTGAAGCGGCGCTCGTCCTTGTAGGACTTGTTGGCCTGCTTCTTGAGCTTGTCCTGGGCGCGGCGCTCCTCGTTCCACTTGCCGGCGCGGCCGACGTTGGCCTTGCGCGCCTTCTTGGCCTCCGACTTGAGCGAGCGCTTCTCCTTGCGCTCAGCGGCGCGCTGCAGGCGCAGCTCCTCCTTGCGCTTCGCTCGCTTCTCTGTAAAATCAAAAGGAATTCGGTTAGTCAAACACGGTTGCTTACTTATTTACTTACTCGCTAACTGCTGCTGCCTCCCAGTAGGTAGCTAGCTAGTAGAGAGAAATGTAAGAGAGAGAACCTACCCTTCTTCTCGGCTTGGGCCTGGATCGCCGAAAGATCCTGGCCCTTGTCCCAACCTGCGTCACCGGCCTCCATTTTGTCTGAGAGTTTATTTGACCGCGGGCAAGCAATCAATAATGGATTGGTATGGATTGGACGAGGTTATCACGTGGGGGAGGATGGGATTGAGTTATCAAAGAACACAAATTCTGCCGGTCGGCTCTTGCCAGAAAATTTGACCGCTTGCGATATCCAGGATAGCTTGGGTGGCAGGTGGGGCCGTTCGATGTGCATCACTCGGGAATTGGAAGGCGCTAGCTAAAGTGGTACTTGGGTACAACCATATACTTAATCAATTGATTCCCGTGTAAGTGACTTACATCAATCAATGATGAACATTCATAGAAGGAATTTAACTTGTTCTCATCATTCAATTGCAATTGTTCAAAAGCGAAAGCAGTAGCAGTTTCATCATCATGAATATTTCTTCCTAATATATTGCCGTAGCCTGTCTCCGTCTATCATGTAGAAAGGAGAGGGTGGTAGTAGTAGTCTTACATGCCAAAGCCGCGCCAGGCTTGACATAATCTAATGGTATCTATTGTACACAAAAAGCTCCGACGTGGAGGGGGTATCCGAAGGTAAAATGACAGAAAAACAACAGATGAGAAAGAGAAACGGCGGAAATGTTCCCTGATCCAGCCAAGCAGAAAAAAGAGAAAATAGGAAGGTAATATACAAGTAGTGTGTGATGGAAGAAGACCAGGACGAAGAGCCCGGTCTCCATCTACACCCAGGAGGAGAGTTGGCTGTGATGTATGCGATATAGGGGAGAGGTTGGGTAATCGAAAAACACCCAGTGTACATAATGTAAGGGAAATGCGCCAGGCCCCCAAAATCTAAAGTCATTAAGCGTTATCATTCCCAGTACTCAGACAAACAAGCAAACAAAAAACAAGGAGAGAAGAGATGATTGTGAAGGACACTGCTGCCTTCCATGCAACAGCAGCGAGGTATGCAGTCACCGGTCTGCCTGCTGCTTTCGTCTCACGTCAGCGCCGCCTCCCGCAGCGCTAAGCGTGGAAGAAGGGGTCGTCCCCAGCAGCGTCGTCATTGACGTCCGGGTAGTAGTAATACGCCGAGTCATCGAAGAAGTCGTCGCCGCCACCGTCGTCGGCAGCAGCCCCGCCAAAGCCTTGGGTGGTGCTGATATCGTTGTCTCCGTAGGCCATCGTGGGACTGCTGTAGTATTGCCGGTGCCCGTCGTCGCCGCTGCCGCCATGGGCATGGCGATCGTGGTGATAGTGGTGGTCGTCGGGGGCGCTGCCGCTTCGGCGACTCTCGCTCTCGTGGCCGCGGGCTACGACGTGCCGCATGCTGATGCCGCCCCACGGTAACCCGGACACTTCTTCATCGGCAGCCAGATCCGTGGAGTCATGAATGTGGTAGCTGCCTCCAGCGTGCTCCTGGTTCAGGGCATCGCGCTCGCTTTTCTCTTTCTGCTCTTTGGTTTTTTCTCCTGGACAAACCTCGAACCGTCAGCTCAAGAATTCTCACTTATTAATGGAAATAGGGGTCTCATTAGAAATTGTTTAAGAGCGGGGGAAACTTACGGAACTTCCGCTGGGCGTTTCTGTTCTGAATACGCCGCCTGACCACAGGTTCAGTGATTTCTGTCCAGTCGTCCGTCGTCGTCGTTTTGGTCTTGGACGACGACTGCTTCTTGCCACTCGAATCACGGTGCTTTGTGGAGCCAGAAGTCATGGTGGTCCTCGCTTGGGTCTCGGAATCAGAGCCGGATTCCAAGGTAACAGCAGCTTGTGGTCTGTTCACGAGCCAGGGGGAAGAAGGTGGCGAGTCGAGGGGAGTAGTTGCCGTCGTGTTAGTGATAGGGGAACCGATAATATGTGTGACGGCTGTTTCAGCTTGTGCCTGTTGGGGTGCTGACGCTTCTGACTGGCGATGATGATGAACCACGGTTTCTTGTGATGAGGAAGATCCACCCTTACTTTCAAGGCTGTCCATCTAAACCCCTTTATACGCAGGCAGATATCTACACCGGTGTAGATATTCCAACAAAAAGAGTCCTAGCTGGTATCCCGATCACAAGCAGTCCTCCGGGTAAGAGAGGTCAGGCTGGCCGGTGAGACTGACGGCTCTGCCGAAGCCAGTATCTATGAATAGTCAAAAGAAACCAGAATAATACAGAGATAACGATAATGTACAACTTAGCAGCTGCCCAGAAGGGTAAGTGAGCATGAGGCTTGTGATGATGGTGATGATACAGATGGTTGGGCTGCAGGTGAGAATATCAAGTGTGCGCTACTGGCGAAGTCTTATAGCCTCCCTACGAGTGCCCCGTCGGATCGGACTCCGTCAAGGGGGTGTATAGTTGTTGACGGCATCAAGAATACGCAAGTGCAAGGTAAGTGGTGGAGGATGAGACGCAGCCCTGCGCGGAGGAGTGACTCCCAATGTCAACATGACCAGGGAAGAGAGCACGGTATCCCAGGGTCCATGGTCATCTATGGCCCCCCATGCGGTGACGCAGGTCAAAGGAAATGTATAGGCGTCCGCTAGCGTAGCCCTGGAACATCAAGAAAAGAAAAACAAGCAAGCATGCTTGTACTGAGTACTGTTACTTAAGAGGGTCCTTAGTGGTAGGTAGGTATACAAGGACGGCCGGGAGGATACGTGAGCGCGGGTGCCCAGCCACGCGAGCCATACCCGGCCGGGAGGTAGTGCCCGTGGAATATCACATAGATATGGGGCGCCATGGTAAGGGAAGGGGAGGGTGGGCAAGGTCAGAAATCCATCGCAGCGGAAAAATAAGGTTAGTTGGCATTGCTCTCAGCGGGATGGTGGAGGGCGCTAGGTAATGAGGCTGTTTACAAGCGCCGTCCTGCTATTGACTGGAAAGATGGATGATACTGCTAGGTGAGCTGCTAGGTGAGCATGTAGTAGCAATACTTTGGCTGCTAAGTAATACGCATTATGGCAGAGGTCACCAGGAACGAGAACGACTTGGAGCTAAAGTTACCCGTCTATCCCATAACGGTAAGAGGGATGCTTCCCAGAAAGTCGCAGTCAGGGCCGCGAAGCGGATATATCTCCATCTGGGTAAGATCCGAAGATCAATGCTTAACGGATTTGGTTAATAAACGAAAATAGATCCCTGAGGGTGGAGTTTGTTGTCAACCAAGCACCCAAGGAGAGACAATTGATTACCTAGTCAAGTCAAAGCTGAGGCATTTGATGTTGAAATGAGTGGGTAGACGGGAATAGTCCGGATCGCCTAGGTCCTAGGGGGCTGAACGGCGTATAAGTGCTGTCAAACCCGTTAGTGATCTATCGCCTACAGGGGGGGCATCAGTGGCTTGCATTAGGCCAACGTAGCTGCGCGGCCGACGACTCATCCTGCTCATGATCAATTTCACACTTGAGGATTGGTGGACTTAATCACATCAAAATTAATGGAAGGTACTTTGAGATAGATTCGATCTGTGATAATATATACTTTGTTTTTCCCTATATGGACAACGCACATGTATGAATGACTGATTGCCTCTCAAGGCGTGTTCGTCCGGGCTAAGAACTAATACCGGCGCATTGGATATCGAACTCCGAGATGCCCCTGTTGGAGTTATCCTTCCCCAACTCAACTAGATAAGTAAACATTTGATCACGAACAGTATATCTTGCTGGTGTTCTTCCTTACTTGTGGCGTAATTCGGGACGATGGATAGGCTCTCAAGCGACATATTTCTTATCTTTGTAAATATGAGCTTCAACACCAGGAATAGATCACCAAAGTCATCTACCCCTCTGTGCTACGATATAACAGGCTGCCGCCTTGGCCGACCTCCAATGACGACCCCTAGCTACCGCGGAGGCGCCGCCTGGACGTCGTGCTGCAGTATCGACGACGAGATGACGCCGAAGTAGACCCATGGAGCCAACCTATCTACCCCAATCTACCCCAGGATATGGCAGTATAGCCACCCAGGACATCTCATTGCCTTGACATGCACCTTACGAGCTGTTGTCAGCTCTATCTACCTAAATGCCATATACTTAAGTAAGCAAGGCAAGCAATGTGTGTGTGCACGCACCCACGTGGGTGGTAAATCGTTAACGACCACCCCAGTGACTACTGCTGTGCTACCAACTCTGGCTCGGGGATTCGGAAGGTGGCGATGACCCGCCGTTATGGAAAAGGAGGGTAGGCACGGTGCCCCGTTGCACGTAAGTACCTGGTAGAATGGGTGTACGCTGACGCCGATTGGTATTAAACGAATCTGCATCATGGTACTTTTCTAACAACAGACCGCGTGTCTCTACCATGAAAACGACAAGCAGGCATTGGCGGCTCATACGTACGTCTTGGAATACGACTGAATACTGGCTGAGTGCGCCATGGAGGCAGCAACCGAGTATATCTAATCCAGGTTACATTTGATAACACCCTAGTGTCAACGTGTGCCTTGTTCAACAGGCAACAACAACAACACCTAGACAGAAACGAAATGAAGGTATCGAAAGAGGGCGCTTCGTCAGGGGATTTCGTAATGCAAGCCACGGCTCTCAATTGCTGCCTTGGAGGGTCCTGTGATGCTCAGGCAATGACTCACTTGTTTCGTGCAGGTTACATTCCGTGGCCGGTATAAAATCGACGGGAGACTATCCCTGAAGGAGCAAGGGCTGAGGCCGTTGTATCAGTACCGTAGCCAGCCAAACCATTTGGACCCCAAACAACAACTTCAATGGAAAAAAAAACAATCTTATCTGATTTCATTTCAACCCCCTCCAGCATTACAAAGAAATTATTGAGTATGCAAGTGTGTCAGCGAAGGTGCTATTTCCAGACCAGTTGAGGCTCACGTGCTGCTGTTCATTATGGGTCAGTCACTGACATCAAACCCGATCCCGATGTGATGGATCAATTTGGGGGAGCTGAGTGGAGCATCCGGGTGCTGCCGAGAAGAGGGAGGGAAATATGTGTGTGTGCCGCCGGGTGGCAGCGCCAGGAACACATACCGTAGCCCGAAAGAGGTAGGTCTGCCGGTGCGCGTGATCGATGACTGACGCGCTACCTGGGAAACAACCCCCTGAAACCTGAGGCTTTGAGGATCCTTCTGTCTGTATCTTCGTATTGATTGTCTATTCCTGCTAGATCGGGACGGGAATTCTAGGAGGACGATAAAGAAACGCCGCTTGGCCCGACATTATCCGACGACCTCTTATTACCTGAACCAGAAGCAGCATCTTTTTACTATGGCGATCATATCGTAAAGAGAGACAAACAATTCAAATGACGGAGGAATGATGTTTTGGCATGAAGGGAACCATCGTATTGATATCCAATAACCGCGCATCCGAGCGGTCATATTCGCGATACGGAGAGACCTGGGTCGCTGGGACGGATCTACCTAAGTAATGGATAGAACTTGCTACCTACATGATAGCGCAGTCCATTCCGTACATGGCGCGTTCAACGTTGCGCTTAACCTGGTACCAGTCTGCCCGCCGCTCCGCATATTCATAGACTTCTTCGGCGCGGAAGATGCCTCCAAACCGATCTCCGTCCGCGATGATAGTGGCCATTTCTTTGGCATGCTTGGCGTCTATGAGGTAGATTTGACTCAACTCCCGAAGCGCCTTGAAATATGCCAGTAGATCTTGGTTCCTCAGGTCTCGAACGTACTCGAAGTAGAGCGTCATATCGGCAATGAGCTTGATAGCACCCTCAGTGCTAACGCGTTGCCGTTTGAGGTGTTTGCATACTGCCGTAAACAGGCGTAGGCCGACCTCTCCGTTGAAAACATCAAGCATCGTCTTCTCCGTGCTCCCTACCAACATATTTGTGTGCGATGCCACAAGCTCCTTGACCCGCTTGGCGGTTTGGGTTGGCCCTATATCATGGTCTTGTTGCATGCCCTTCTCCTGGGAAGCGGGCGCCGGATTGTAGTCCGTTGGCAGTTGCGTCGTCGCGCAGATGTACTCAACTTCATCCATCAGTACGTCAATGCCCTTATTCAGGCCTGCAGCCACACTTTCGTCCAGCATCTGTTCCCATTTCTTCTTGGCTAGCCCGGCAGGATCGAGAAAGTCATTCCGATCAGAGATCTTGGGAGCGGCCAGTTGTTGTTCGTAGAACACGTCAATCATCTGTGAGATGAGGTCTCCTACGTTGACCAGTTCGATGAAAGTGACGAGCGGAGCCACACCGGCTTGATCGTGGTCGCTCACCTCGCGGGCTTTGTAGTTGGACAGATGGTCAACTGCTTTGCTGAACCCGTTCTTGACGTGGTTTTGACCCAACACCTTGAGTAGAGTGACAAAGATTGCTTCGCACTGCTCCCGTGCTTCTTCGCCGGCTTGTCCGCCGAGTCTGATGAAAACGGCAACCCGGCCCAAGCCTTCTTTAGCATTGTGCACCATATCAAGAGCAACTTCGATGCTGAAGAGAGATTTGATTCCTTCGAGTCGATTCGCCATGAGAGCCGCCTTGGCCTTCAGCTCATCAGTAGGTGCTTCGGAGGGAAGCGGGCCCGTCTTCGGTTCGAGGCTGCCACCAACTCCCGGAGTGGTAGTCCGAGAAGCCCCGGGTGTGCCCGAGATGCTATCTGGGCGTGAAGTCGCTCCATTAGCGGCTACTGCCTGTGTCGACTTGCTGGACCCGAAAGGTGACGAAATAGGGATGGTGGGCAAGACCGTCACGGGCATCATGACGACTTTCTTGAAGGAGCTTAGGAAATCGTTCTTATCCGCCCTTCGGTTGAAACTGCCCATGTAAAAAGACTCGACGGTGGCATCTTGTTCCGAGAGCTTCTGTTCCCAGTTGAGCACTTCCCGTTCGGCATACTTGGTGAAGAAATCCAACTCCTCTCGAAAGTATAAGTCTAGATGGGGATCGAACGTCTTGAGCCCAAAATCCTTCGCATGCTTCTCTAGACTTTCTTTGGACTTTGATGGTGGATCAAGAGATCCCACAAACGCCATACACTGCTCAAAAAGACCCGACGCCGCCTTGAGATAGGCCTCCAGGTTACGGTCGTGTGATTCGTCCAGAATAGTTGTGACATACTCGCCAATGATGTCTTCCCTGGTCTTGTCCAACAAAGACCAAAATACAGCCTCTGCATCCGGAAATATTTGACTGATCACTGCTGACTGCTCATTAATTTTGATGGCCATAGCCTTGAAGAACGCTCGAGACGGTTCGAGGGTGATACCATCTTCTGGAGCCTGGTTGATACAGTCCATGGGGTTTCCAAGTGCATCGCGGTTGTTGAGAACTGGGTGCTTGGAAACAAACACATCCATGGCAGCGTGACCCCCATTCAGATCATGGAGAACGTGTGCGTATCTCTTCATTCTCCCATCAACGTCCCAAGACTCGTAGCCTTGTTCAAACTCCCTCAACACGGCGTTTTCGAAGATATTGCACATGTTGGTCAAGACTTCGCCCCGCTCGTTCCAACCCTGGGCCCAGTCATTTTGGAAGAATCGTTGGAGGTTGCGCAGCATTTGCGCTTGCTTCTCGGGATCACGGAAGGCCTTGAAAACCGCCGGTTCCGTGTGGCTCTTCGCTTGGGCGAGGTCATAGTAGAAGGGCGCGAGTGCTGCGTAGATCTTTCCATACTCCTGCCGCGCATATCCACGAATGCTCCGCACGTTCTTATAGATGTCTAAGATTGTCGAGGGGTCTTCCTGTGAATTCCTGGTCGAGGCGTGTAGACTCAGAGTTTCGAAGCCGTCCACCCGTATTTCAGGAGCCTTGGCGGCTTCCTCGGCCAGCTTCTTCCGTCGCTCCTCTTCCTGTCCTGCATCGAATAGTGTGGTGCGCTTGGCAGCCAACGGAGTGGTTCCGGCAGCGGCGGCATTGCTTCGTTCGGCAGCTTCGCGTTTCCGCTTGATGGCTTCCTCGAATCGTCTCCGGGCTTCGGCTTCGTCCCAGCATCCCATGCTCCTCAGTCGTGATATCCATCTTGAATCATCATATACCATTTCCTTCATGCGGCGGGACGTCTTCGCGAAGCTGATCTGGTCCGAAACGGGCAGGTAGTCGAGTATAGAAACCAGGATCTCTGTAACGGGTAAGCAACTGCGTTCATGGCACACTGCGATAGCTACGATAGCATGGGGCACTTACCAGCTGGTAGAAAAGGCTTGGTATCGAGCATTGTCGTGGCCTGCAGCGTAGTCAAGATGCTGGACCTGCCAGGCGGCGGCTGCGAAGCTCTTTTGAAGTTGGACATGGTGAAGTGGTCAATCGAGGGCACCCTTTAATATACAGTTGCGCCCGGAAGTTAATCCAAAATAACAGCGAAAGCTCTGCGTGTACCGATGCACACAGAACAATCGACGAGCTTCATGGAGAGAGGCTCGTGGGATTTCAAGGGATGGCCTTCAGGGAGGCTTGATGTTATTCAGGTGGTTTAGGTGGTCGCACAGTGGGGAATGCCAGCGCAACCGCTACAACAAATGGACCGGCCGGGGTAGACTTATTAATGCTTAGCATAAGTACATAATCCAAGGCCGAATAAAGGAATCAGCTGCCCGCAGCTGGGCGCCGGGGGTTGACTGGAGTTTCCCTTTGCAACACCATTTATCTCTCCTTTCATAGGCAACGAATCAAAACCCAGTTCGTATTTCTATATACTATCAACAGAGATCCAAAATCGTAAGTTCTTCTGGCCAGTCAGTCGTATGTAAAGATGGTGAGATTGCACCATTCTACGAGCAAACTCCTGACAGAGGCAAGCGGGGGACATGAGCTACTGCCAAAAGACTACTTTACGGATATCTACTTCCTTTGGTGATGGAATAATGCAACAAAACCACAGGCGCTTTGCTGTAAGCCTCTCTCACGTTCCCAATCCCATTGGCTCGTTTGGTTGTGCCTGAAGCCAGCCAGGGATGGGCAAGCCCCCCTCGATCGAGACCTCGTAATTGCAAGCGTATTGAGCATTGAGCGAGCAAACCACATAACAACACCAACGCGAGAAGCGCGTTCCGTGGAACATCAATTCTCGTTCCATCCATATATTCTTCATCCCTTTAGATATTTTGAACAGCGAATCCATCGCATTTCAGATTGCAGCTTCCGTGTCACACAAACCCGACGCGGAGGCGAGCACGATTCGACTGTACAGATAGATTGATACAGCCGCCCTGATTCATTGAAATCCGCTGCAAAATACTGCGCAAGAAACACCCAGCTCCATTGCATGGCCTCAACTCTCGCTTAGTCTCGCCGGGTACTTATGTAATACATTGGAAGATTTACAAGGTGTCGTCTCCCTTTTCCAGTCACTGCCAGTGGATTCAACACGAGGCGACATTGACTGCTTCTGGCTTACATCGCACACTTCACAGTCTTTATCATCGCTTGTTAGAGACCGCTTGCAAGCAACAATTTACCCAACAATTATTCTTTCTCTCTTTCCTCCTCCTTTTAACGAATTAGCCTTGGATGGGGTTCCTGGCGGTTTAGTCACCAAAGATGGAGAAACCAATACTTCCGACGTCTTCTCTGCCCGACATACGCGTGCGGGCTGGATTATCACTACATCCTGCTTTCTACGTTGCGTAAGAGCCCTTGACTCGTGCTTGGAAGCAAGTCACTAATTGGGAGATCGGTATACAGAAGCTGGATATTCTTCTCCAACTTGACCATATTGTTTAATAAGTGGCTAATCGATAATGCTGGATTTCGTAAGTATCCCTTAGATGATTCAGAGAACGACGGTTCTAACCGCCTCACAGGATATCGTAAGCCCTCACTGGGAGCTGGCTGGATACTGTACACTAATACGTGTCAAAGCTGTTATCCTGACATGGTGGCATATGACGTTTGCAACCCTGGCGACCCAGTTCCTCGCCAGGACGACGCATCTCCTTGACAACCGCCACAACGTCAATATGACAAGGTCATTCTACCTGAAAGCCGTGGTTCCCATCGGCCTACTATACAGCGGGAGCATGGTCTGCAGCAATCTAGTCTACCTGTATCTCAATGTAGCATTCATACAGATGCTGAAGGTTAGCCACTAATCACAACCCCCTTCCCCCTTTTCCATCGGTTGCCTTAGTGCTACTAACATATTGAACTACGAAGGCTGCCTCCCCCTTCTCGACCCTAGTGATAGCCTGGCTATGGGGACAGGAGCACCTGACCATGCCCATCGTCCTCAAGATCATCGTCATCGTCCTGGGCGTGCTGGTGGCGAGCGCAGGCGAGATCCATTTCTCCTGGATCGGCTTCTTCTACCAGCTGGGCGGCCTGGTCTTCGAGTCGGTCCGCGTCGTCATGATTCAGGCCCTCATGTCCGGCGACGGCAATGCGGGTCGCAGGAACAACATGGACCCCCTTGTCAGCTTGTACTACTACGCGCCTGTGTGCGCCGTCGTCAACTTCTTCGTCGTCTGGGCCACGGAGTGGTCCTCCTTCTCCTGGGAGCACGTCGTCGGGGCGGGCCCGTGGATGCTGGTGCTCAACGGCCTCGTTGCTTTCTTGCTGAATGCTTCGAGCGTCATGCTCGTAAGTCAAGAAGCTCACCCCTGAAATCAGATTTCGACTCGGGCCAGTACCCAGTCAGATTCGTGTTGCTGGGTATTCAACTAACTTACTTGGTAACTACTTCTTACAGATTGGCAAAACCTCCGGATTGGTACTCCATCTGACGGGGATCCTGAAGAACATCTTGCTCGTGGTCGCATCCGTCTTCATCTGGGGCACCGCCATCACGCCGCTGCAGATACTCGGCTACGGCACCGCCCTGACCGGCTTCGTCTTCTACAAGTCGAGCTGGTCGGATCTCAAGGCTGGCTATTCGTCCTGGTCCGCGAGAATACGCGTGTCTCCAAGGTTCGGCGAGAGGCTCCGCAGCCCTATGGTGCGAAGGGCCTTTGGGCTGCTGTTGGCTGTGTCTGTTCTACTGGTCGTTTACAGGTACACACCAAGCGACTACTTGGATTACAGTACTGCATCCTTGCCGCCTGACTCAGTACAGGCGGATGATCTGCCTAAGGGGTGACACATGCCTGGGTTTGGATTGAGCGGCAAGTGAAAAGCAAAGGTGGCCAGCATGAAAGGGGGAAAGTGGAATAGCAAACCCCTCAAGTAGGCTCCTTCATGTATTAATATGACAGCAATCACGCGAACTATGGATGGGCATGGACTACATTTTCAAGGTCCACATTCTTCTCGTTTTGTCCCGTTTTTACATGGTTATTCGACAGGTATAGCACCTCTTTGCAGCCCAAGCCAATTGTCTCCGCAAACATTATCATCGCACTCTCCAACCAATATTAAATTCGGGAGGTAGTTCCAAATACCAATCATAAGGAATGGAGAGGAGTTGTCATGACCGTGTGTGATGTCTTCCTGGGAGGGGTCTTAAGAATATCTTTACTGATACTGACAATGTCTTGCTTACCATGAAGCAACATACATGTCCCGAGAACTAAACTAGATGGCATAGGCTGGACCTGGCGTAAACATGACGAGCAACATGTCATACGCGGTGCTTGCTTGTCAGTGGGACGTCTCAGATGCCTTTTGGTAGCACTGAGTTAACCTGTCCAAGGTACCTGAGGTGGTGACACAATTCTCGACTTCGACCAACTTCACCGCCTTGATATTGTATGATTTTCCACATCCGTTGCACGCACGCACACATGCACAAGCACACACCTGCCTGATACGACCAACTCTGTGAGAAACGTTGCCTCTTCGCTTCGCGATCGACTGCATCATGGACACCAAGCGGGCCTTCCTCCTTCTGATTCTGGCTGCCGTCACCTCTGCATTGGCCACAGCCCTATCGGTGCGATCCGAGGGACCTGATCACAATGTTGAATCGAATGAGTCAGCTTCGATGCCCATGGTGCCCGTAACCACCATCACTGCCCGTCGAACCATCAGGGACGGCGCGAGCCACCTTCTCAAGAAACGAGACTTCTACACTTGTTACCAGACCTCTGTGGGTTATTTATTTATTACCTTCCGTCTCTTCCCGCATCCTCCCTCCTTATTTTAGGGTACGACGACACCCTAGCTAATCCAATAATCTCTTCTTCTAGCCCACCCCAGTCACCCCCGACGACTGCCACAAGATCATCGACCGCGTCGAGGGCCACGCCGGCGGCTTCAACCTGCTCCCCGGGCTCTGCCTGGTCTGGCTGGAGGGGACCTGCAAGGCGCGCTTCTGCGCCGCCGACGAGGTCACGCGGAAGGGGCTCAACCAGACCTTCCAGTGGGTCGGGCAGCAACTCGACCACCTGTTCCGGGACTGCGTCGTCAATCAACAGGATGGGCTGAAGGGCGACTGCTCAGACCTCGAGGGCGGTTGCGGGTTCTACCGGGTGCACTTGGAGCACCGGGGGCAGGATGTGCTGAATATCACTGGGTCTGGCAACTAAAGGAAGACTAAGCTGGCATTGGCATGTTCAAGACGAAGTAGATCGGGTGTGGCTCTGAGATCAAGTATGGGGCTTCCGAAGATTTAGTAAACCAGGCACAAGAGGGCAACTGTAAGTTAGTATTTCAACCTACTCACCGGGGGATCAGGGGCGAGGGGGCACCATAATGACCTACAAGGCCGGGCACTCTCAGTGTATAAGCAACGAGTTTGAATGCAGACCATCTCATATTCAATGGTACTTGCCTTATGCCACGGAATGCAAGATGTGACTGATGTTGCCGATTATTGTTGAGCACACACCATTCGACCAGCATGTTATGTCAGACCCAGCCAAGCTTGCCTATGGAATAACTAGAAAATGCTCAGCTTTATCGCTCCTCAAAGACCCCCTCGTTCGCCTAAGATCACCACCATAGGCGTCCTTCTGCTCGTTGCTTTCCAACCATCCATCGCAGCGCGCATCTCAACCTTCGCACCAAGCCCCAAATCACCGCATCTCCCCCAATTTATTTTGCAGACGAAACCACCTCAGCTCTATAATCATGCTGCGCCTGTGGGTTCTCTTCGCCGCCTTGCTTCGGGCTTGCCTTACCATGGGTAGCCCTGTCAGCGCAGGGCATCCTGCCGTTACCACCTCGGTCATACCCATCCCATCAGCCCCCGCAGCGGCCAACAAAGGCATCGTGGCTGCCGGGCTCAGTGACGCTGCCCTCAAGAGGCTGTACGCTTCCCTCCCCGAGAGCCAGCACTCCGCCGTCCAGGTTCTGAATGTCAACGACGACGCCACCGGCTACGTGGAGTGTTACCCTGTAAGTTGCTGTCGTCTGGCCCACCTCCCCTACCCTTTCCGACCCGTTTTTCGTACATACCCTCCTTCTCCCCATCGACTAACAACCTCGACCTTCTGTACTCTTAATAGCTCTATGGCGCCCCCGCCGCCGACTGCACCCAGCTCACCGCCTGGATCGCGAGCCGCGCGAACCGGACCGACGGCTACGAGGTGGACGCGGGCTACTGCTGGGACGCGCAGCTGGGCTCGTGCCGGGCCTTCATGTGCGCCGAGGGCGACAAGGGCTGGTGGATCACGCCCGCTGTCTTCTCGGGCGTCATGGACGCCATCGGGAGCGCGTGCGCGCCCGACCCCAACGGCGACACGCAGAGCGGCGCCTACCATTGGAACGGGACGGGGCTCGTGGGCGGCCACGTCTACGTGACGCTGTTCACTGGGAACGAGGGGCTCCCGTCGAAATAGAGAGATAGGAAGACAGGGTCGAACGAGGACATGATGGTATGGTGGATAAAGGCATCAAGTCACAAATCGTTATGGGTGCCTGTCACCCACGCGCGCCAAGGGAAAGAGGGCTGAGTTCTTACCATACACATGTCGGTAGAGAATACCGTATCTACCTATTCAGCCCAGCTGATGCGCTTGAACAAGGGCGGGGCTTTCTGTCAAGCTATCACGTTTGAAGTGACGATGCTGGATAGCGGTCAAGGTCATCGAACCATAAGGAGATGTTCTCCAAAAGCAGTACGAGAGGTCGCCCCAGGGGCTGCCGACTGCAACTGGGCCGGCGACTAGGACTGGCGAGAATCGAATAGTCGAGCTTGGTGGTAAATGATTGATGGTAGAGGACCCCCTAGGCAGCTACATAGTTGTTAAGAGCACAAGTTGTCCCGACTAGGTATAGAATCCCAGCATCGCCAATGGCCCGACCATCGAGTGAGTTTGTCCGTCACAAATAAAAGTGGGAAGAAGAAGAACGAGAAATCGTCACATGCAGCCGAAGCGCGCGGGTCCCGAGATCGAACCACGCCGCAACTCAAAACAAAATCCGGGGTGGCCGGGCGGCCCGATATGGCCGCACCCGAAGCGATCTGCCCCCAAAAGATAAGGATCTAAAACACGTGGTGGACGCATATGCTTCGATCTGTCCAGGGGAAGTGTCACATGCGGGTTCATTGGAGCGCGCGGACTAGGCTGGGCTGGGCTGGGCTGTCTTGGGGGATTCTGATTACAATACATACTGGCACTTTCGCAACGTTTGGTACGATACGATCACACGTAAACCACACCCTGAAAATCAGCGGACGATCCCTCGTCTCCCCTCGTGGCATATGGCATATGTACAACGGAGCAGCCGTGCTCTAATCAATATGGACTCTGACGGAAGTGGTCATGCTCCACAGCAGCCCAAAAAGAATGCGTACCGGAGTAACGCGATCAGCAAATCGCACATTCTGATCGCCCGGTCCGTACTTCGTACAGGTTGGAAATTTGTTGAGTGACAGGTGTGTCTCTGCAGCCTGTGCTTCCCTCGATTCATAATTTTGAGTTACATAGCCTCGCTTCCCCTCGAATTGGGAGCGGCACAGCAAACCAAGCGCCAACCATGGGGGGGATAGGTAGGAGGAGGCCGGAAATGGCAATTGTGCTGTAAAAACGACAGCGTCAGCTCCGGCCACCTGGGTAGGCCCTAGGCGCGCATTCCATGATGATGAGCGAGGCATGAACGAATAGAATCACGGCAAAAGCAAGCCATCGATCAATGACAGCAGCGCCCGGAAAGTTTAGTCGTAGGTTCCAATTGTACTAAATTTAGAGGAATCAAGGTTGAGATCCGTTATTTGAACCCAAAAGCCGTTCACTCGGAGAGAAAGGCAAGCCACTTTGATAGAGAAAGCAGCCACATTAAATGGGGAGGGACAGGGGGGCCTTTTCTCTTTTCTCCCCCTTATTCCAAGCTAACCCATGCTATTGTAGGTTGTAGCATGAAGTGCAGAAAAATGCTTTAGATGGATTTGCGGATATATTGGGGCAGTGAGCCGATCTATGGGAACGCGCTTATTAGATAATTTCCATCAGCACTCTCCTCCGAGACTTGCACGAACAATGAGACGTCAGGACGTCATTGATGATTATAATCCGATACCCATATATGATTTCCCAACGGGCATCGCTGCCACTTCCGCGAAACAAGTCACAACTGAGGGGTTTGGTTTTTCGCGAGGGAAGATAGACGAGGGAGGAGCTGAACATTACCTAATGAACAAGCATCGCCCACGACCCTTAATTGGCCCTGGGGAAGTTGGCCACCAGACGCGTCTGGATGCCCATTGAAAGACACCCTGCCGCCGCTGAGAGCAGGCAATTCAGGCACTGGGCCGGAATAGGCATGTACATAACGTACGTTTAGCATGCAGGTTGCAAGTAGGGTATGGAGAACCCTGCCCGCGAGCGATAAAGTCGTTAGCCGCATGCATGCATGCACGCTGTACGCGGCGATATAACCTCATACGGCGCGCGGCCTATTGAGCTGGCTTGCTTTTTTCTTTTTTTTCGGCCGGGAACTATTGTGTAGCCTCTTTCCCCTCAAAGTGCTTAATATGCTTGCTGGCTAGAGTCTACAACTAGTTACATAGGTAGATCTCGAACTCTTTCCCCATCCATTGACCAATAATGCATACCGAGAAGGGGATATCGATAGTCGTCGGTTGTTACATAGCCCTCGCAGGTGGGCTGATTTTCAACTGCCTAGCTCGATCGCTCTGGCTTCTCTTCGGGCATCTGCATGCAGAAAAGAATCAGCAGATATACAGTAATATTCCGGCTAGGCGGCTCTTGATCTTGTGCGAATTGCGTCGTTCCAGTCAATGGTACTGTCCCTCCAAATGTTCGCAGTGACCGAGTCGCGGTACGTGCCAAGCGGCCCCACTGTGGCCTAGAACTTGGACCAGGTCCGGTGATAGCGCATAATCGCGTAGGTTATGTGGTACTGTACTTGTAGTAGTGCCAGGCGTGGCCTAGCTCGTCTAGTAGTAGGTAGCCCTAGAAGCGAGCGATAACAGGTCGACTGCACTGCACCTCTTGAGCAGGAGCATTATCAAGTTTCTCACTATCGAACCGCAGCTTCTTCGTCGTCGCCGCATTCGCTCGCCACAGGCTTTCTCTGGCTCCTTGAACGCGGATGCGGGGTGAGAACTAGTGGTAGGTAATTGTGTCATCATCCAGTCATATCATATCCGAGTAGGTACTTACTTTTTGGATGCTCGAGCTGTGCGAGCTTGGGGATCATACCCCTGGTCTCCCTATCAACCAAGGATCAATCCGGGGCACAACAGAGCGGAACTGTCTCAGGCCGTCCGCATTTAGAGCTCACCAAAAACAAGAAATAGCAGAACTGAAGGAAACCCATAGCGACGGCTCACTGTCCGATTTTATGTCATTTGGTTTACATCATGAGCAGGACCGTTCATGCTGCTACATACTTGTATGTCTGTAACCCGCTACTGGACAAAACGTTAGGTCCTGGCTGATATGTTGCAGGCTCCTGATACCTAGTAACCTACAGTCCATTGCACTTAGAGAAACTTGGCGCTATTTCTAGGCCAGTTAAGCTTAGTGCAAGCTACCCCAAGACAACGTGCCTGCTGCAGTTCTAGCTGGGCTGCTAACCCGAAAGGGGAGTAACCGGTCGCATGTGGTGGTGTTGGATGTTGAATGGTGCCTTTTTGAAGATACTCGAAACCCCTTTTAACGCGCATTTCCAGGCCAATCTCGCCTGTCATCGGTTGATTTGATCTTGATTGACTTGATTGACTTGATTGACCCTGTCATCCCAGCTGGCCCCCACCAAAGCCCATCACAAGTCCACCACAGTCCACCTCCAAATTGCTGGGTTCCAATGAACTAGCAAGCGGGATCTTCCACCCATTCTTGTAAACGCTAGATTGGCTAGCAGGGGTGCAGGGGGGCTCAGGTACAGGGTTGTTTGCTGGGCCAGGGACCTTGGGAGGGAGAGAGGAGAGAGCAGCGAGACGGCAACGGTGCGAGACAAGCTAGAAAGGCAAGAAAGACAAGACACAAGCAGGAGCAGGAGGGACATCTGCTGTTCCGAGCTGACTGCTCTATGGCTGGCGCGTGTGTGGTTGTGGTTCCTTGCGTACATACAGTGCCCAAGCGTTATTGCATGACCCCTTCGTATCCTCTCTCTTTCTCAGTGCTCTATCCCGTCTGCCGTGTCCTTCACTACTACGGCTGTAATACATACAATAATACTTAGCATCTAGGTCTTGCACTTCCTTGGCTTCACACTCGTTCTTGTCTTGTCAGTCGTTCGACCCTGCGCTCGTCCATTCCTTCCTTTCTTGCCATTCTCGTCCCATAACAGGCCGTCGATCTAGGTACTACCACCACTCCATAAGAGCTCTCTTCCTCCCTCCCTCCCAATCCCTACCTTACATAACGCAACGCCTTATTACGCAAGCGACACGAGTACGAGTCTACTGCCACTTCCCAACAAACAACATTGCCAAACGAACCATTCAATTGCTTGTCGTTTCCTTCTTATTATCTGCCTTGTTTCACACTGCTTGAAACCTGCCTACCTTGATTGACATTGTTCGCCCAATTGCCCTCCGTTTCATCAAAGGTCATAAGGACATAAGTCAACGCCATTCACCAAGCAAGCATCCAAGCATCATTTTGTGTGCCCCGATGCTTTGAAAACCCGGCAATCCTATTTATCCTTATAATTTTGGAGGCACAGGAGAAGCTACCTATTCGACGAAGGCAGCTCTTCTACCAATCACCAAAGAACCAAAAAAAAGAACACATCAATCGACCAATTCCTCATCATGACGTCGCCAATCACCCACAACAACAACAGCAGCGAGAAGGCGCCGGCGGTGGTCAAGACCACGGACCCCGTGCCCTCGAGCGGCGTCTCCGAGACGACGACGCTGGGCGCCAACAACGAGAAGGACGTGGTGGAAACCAGCATGGAGCTCGGGCGAAACTCGTCGAGCGTGTCGACGCCCAGCACGGCGCACCACCTCAACCCCTTTGACGCCGACATCGAGGCCGCGCGCTCCTCGGACAACCTCCGCCTCAACCGCAAGTCGATATCGGCGCAGCCCTCCTCGAATCAGGACTCCTCGGTCTGGCCCGGCCAGGACCACTGGAAGCGCAAGGCCAAGGCGGCCAAGCGCGAGAACCGCATGTGCAACTGCCTCGCCCACCTCGGCCGGCGGAATCGCATCATCGTCAAGCTCCTCATCGCCCTGCTGATCATCGGTCTCGCCGTAGGCGTCGGCGTTGGCATCAGCAAGCCCTTAGGGGCCGACATCTGGAAGCCTCAGGGCAGCTAGGCTACTCCTCCCATCCATCCATCATCATCATTACCATGGCCCCGTGTGCAGGATGCCTTCATTTGAGTCGACACGCGCGACAACTGCGCAGTACTGCACCGGTCGGGGGCATGTTTCGTGTATATATTTCACCACCGACACATAAGCGGCAAGCAACAACAGCATTGCCCAATTCAGGGAAAGAAAATAGGGTTTTAACGGAAACGGCGTTTGAGGAGTTGGCTTCATCATTGGGTTACCCAGGGACACGGGTTTAGAGTATTTACGTGGTGGATCAATACCATCCATCATTCACAGCGACTGAGTATAGGGCATATTCATGTACGAACCGACGATTTGGTTTTGCAAGGCATCTTGGCGCAATAGCATATTTGAATAAGAGAGACGGTCGACTTTGAAAGACAAGTCGACATATGACATGCACTACATACACACATCACGCGTCTTCAACCCTCGCCCTGACCTGTCGCTTCGCTATGTGATGTATGCATGAGTCGCAAACCTGTGATGGCTTTGTCGCATTGAATGATAAGCGCCAATGCTGCCATGTTTTGCGGTTCTGTTGAGCGGCTCTTAATTGGCCATTGGAACTTACATAAGTCACTCTGCAACCTCCGACCTGCATATTTCGTCCACAATTCCAATCCTGGATTCGTCCGATATAGCGTCCGATATAGCCCCGACTTGAAACAGCATGTGCCATTTATATCTAGTAGTAGGTTAAGTATGTCCTCACGGCCTGGTCTAACAACTTACAGCAGCCAGCACGCAACAAATCGCACACATTTCCAACTCAACCTGTTTCCAAACCACCGTACCGTACCGACGAACAAGAATACGATCGCCCGCCAGTCTGACTGAAACAAGGGAACTCTCCACTAATAAACCCTCTATTTTGGAACCGACTTTCGAACTTGCTTCTGGGCAACGGCGGTTCGTTCCATTGAATGAAAAAAAAATCCAATTGCTTTTCTCTGAAGTACAAGCAGATATGTAGGGGGGCGATAAAAAAGAGATACAGACACAGACACACATACATGCATTGGCGATCCCCTTCTGGGGCTCAATTGTGCATGAACGACGGGGACTCGTACGATAAAAATAAGGGCTTTGATGGGCTTTGCGCGCACTACATACTCACTAACAAATATGTACGCATTGAACTTCTTCGTATTCGACTGCGCCGTGGGCTACGTATGTAGGCTACGGCGGGTAGGCTGTGTAAGAGCAGAAGAAGATGAAGAAAAAAAGATACATAGGTGGAATGCAAGTATGTAAAAAAGCGTATTGCACAAGGACCCAAGGTCCATCTGTTTCCCATCCATCGTGCCATATATTCGGGTATCGAGCTAGTCGCCAGGACCTATCAGGGTCAAACCATGTTTGTTGGCCCTTTTTTGTTTTCTCCCCCATTGCCCATCCATCGTGCAAGTAGAAGCTCCACCTACCTCATCCGCTCTGCTGTGGGCAAAAAGAAGGTGGAGTGGTGGCCGCGGCTCCTGGGGACCCCCCCGGGCATCCGCGCCGGCGGCGCCCGCGCGACTCAGGAACGTATGTATGTATCATATGTACATATGTATGTAAGCCAGGGCAGAGTGGGATCGGCCACTTTGTGTGATACCTGAAAGTCCAACGGTAAACTGGGATCAACCCGTTGGGCGAACGGAGAAAGACGAATTGCACGAAACATTATGACGGGTGTTTACGTAGTGGTAGGTAGGTGCTTTGTGTACGCGAAGATCGGCGGTGAGGCATGAATCAACAGCGGCGTGGGCATAAATGAGGGGAGATGGCTATGCCGATAGTTGATATATATTCGGCACTTGCAGATATTGGCTACTTGACTCAAGTATCTGCCGGAGCACGGCGGTCAAGGTAAGGAAGGTTGCGTTTACACCTCACTTTCAGATAAGGTTATCGTGATACTCACAAAGCAGGGACGGTTAATCAAGATGAAGAAGGATCGCATGCGCGTACTTTGTCTTGCAAATTACTATTCTTAGGAACGTACCTGGGGAAGCCAAGCAAACCCAAGCAGCCCAAGCAAACTCAAGCTTTTCTACTTCCGGGAGGGCAAAGTGCCGCGCCGGTATCTCCCTCTCCATCCCTCGGGGCCCACACGGGCCGGACAGACGATGTGCTCCTCGCTCCAATGTTGCTTTTCGCTGTTTCTTTACCCCGATCTCACTTACTGCTGCTGCAACCCACCCCGATCGATTAGACGTGGCGAAGATTACTACCATCCCCAAATCTTTCGGTGCCGTCGTTCATCGGTGCCGTCGGACGCGGTAGAAAAGGCGAGGGAGTGCCGCTGTTGTTGTTGCTCTTCTTCTGCTGCTGCTGTGTCTGTTGCTGGGGTGGGTGCTGGTAATGGGCAGGACGATATGGGTTCACCGGTTCTTCTGATGCCGGTGCAAACCACGGCGTGACAGGTGCTGTGCTGTTCTTGCGACCGCCTCCTCCTCTTCGAGACGAAGGGAGCCGTTCTGCCGTCCCATGGTTATGATGAGGACGCGAGGTGGCGCCTGCTGCCGGCGAAGCTGCTGTTGCCGAGATTGTAGTAGCGACTGTTGCTGTAAGGTTCCCATAGTTAGCCACCATCTTCTTTTTCCGCGCCGACGAAGCACTGCTCTCCGCCGCCGCGTCGTTGTTTGCATGCTTCCAGGGGTGATAATACCTGTCCATCTTGACGGCCCGGCCCGCCTCGAGGTCGCTCTTCTCCTTGGCGGCGGCGGCGCGGCGGTCGTACCACGTCGAGAAGGCCGCGACGGCGACGAAGATGACGGGGATGGAGAAGATGATGACCCAGAGCAGGGTCCAGTTGCTCCCGTCGCCTCCGAAGGGGTTCGCTTCCATCTCTTCTGTTGCCATGTTGTTGGTGGTGTGCTTGCTGCCCCTGTTTCTTTTTCTCTCTTTCTTCCTGCTGTATTTTTCTCGTCCTCTCGTCCCTTCCCTCTCGCTTGGGTGTAATTGTTGTTTTTTACCTGCAAAAGTACTAAATCGACGTAGAAAGTCAAGTGAATGTGTAGAGGCTTTGCTTTCCCGCAGCAGACGAACCCGAGGACGAAAAGAAAATGCAAGAGATCAACTCTTGATATGCTCGGGTCGCCCTCCCTCCAGGAGAGATCAAGCCTAAAGAAATGAAGGGGAGAAAATAGAGTTGTGCGAGAACAGTATTAGTGAAATGAAACGAATGTGAAGTTGCTGCTGTTGTTGTTGTGTAACAGACCAATATGAATCTCGAAGGGAAAAGACGCCAAGCCACAACACGATTAGCGGCCGTTGTGGTGAGGAGAAGGCGCGGCTTTATTTGAATTGCGGTAGACAATGAGGAAGGTCCAGACCATGCTAGAATACGCAACTCACAATAAACCTGATGGGGGGTTTGTTTTGCTTAGCTCTCACTCAGAACTCACTCTCACTCTTACTCTCACTTTTCCGCCGTACACTTCAGGTTCTTATGGCTTTGTTCACGGGCATTGAAGGAACATTTTCCTTTGTGACGTCGAGAACAATCCATTCTTTGGTTGGTGTAAGTCGACCTCGGAAGATATGTAGATCTCTTCCCATCTGCAGCTAAGTTCCAATACCTGACGTCCAATAACTAAGGGCCGGCGCTTCGCAAGCCACCCAATCGAAACGCTTAATCCTCGACACACATGTGCTACTTCGGGCAAATAATCTACACTCTACCTGGGGCGGCGGAATGTGGCGTCTTGTGCATCTCAACGGCTGGGTTACTGGGGTTTCATGGCACCCAGGTCAGGACACTCACTTGTCAAACTGCGGGAGAGGCAATGCCAATAATTGACGATGAGAAATCGATACAAAGTAAAGTAGGTACAAAAATTATGTAAGGTAATAAATGTTGTTGAAATGGAGTCTATCAACCTCTTTGTGGGGGTTGACCTGATGTCTTACGGGGAAGGGGTAGTCGTGTAACCGTAGTATGATGGTGCTGTCGACGACGAGGGGCAGCTGCCGGACGAGTGTTGGCGGAGGGAAGTTCTTTGATTATCGATAGGAAAGGCGCTCCGGAGATATTTTCCCTCGGTCGTCGTTAGGGACACTCTTCTTGTACCCCAACCCGAAGGGGAAGGGGGGTGGCTAGTGGGAATGGAATTTGATATCTCCTTCTCATATGTGTTTCTGTCGGATCGGATGTTTGTTGGCCATGCGGAGAGAGCTCCGAGGAAAGAGGCAGGGCCGTTCGTTATTGTTGGCCATGCCGGACGAGCTCCGCGGGTATAGGAGAGAGTCAGGAGCCACGAGACCTACTTGCCCCAGCCACTCCAGCCACTCCAGCCCCTAATGCCTTCCCAGCCTCTCCAGGGATCCAAGCCCCAGCCGTCGCCAGCCGCCGTCTTGACCGTATCCATGAAAAACATTTCAACTCTGGTTCTTTCGGATGGTGAAGAATGATGAGGTGAGACGACTTGACTTGTTTTTGGTGGTTGACAGAGAGAGAGGGGGGGGGGAATCAGCGCTGAGTCGGATGAATAGCTTCTTCTTATAGAACTTCTTGGGCCGCCAATGTCACGGATTGGCAAACTGGTATAGAGCAAGTATCGGTCCCTAGTGTTTTCACTTGTTGTTGACCTGAAGATGGACTCGGCCAGTTCCCCCGCCTTCAAATCATCGCCCGTGCTCGTCGAATTGGCTAGCTTTGTTCACGAGGAGACTACTTAGAGGGTCTTTGGGGCATAATCTTGCTCGCTTGGTGAGACTTTGGTTGCTTTCGAGCTGACTGGGCATTGGACCGGGGTTGAACATAAAACAAGTTGCTCGAGACGCACTTTGGGATTATGAGGAGTGAGAGAGGAGAGCAGCGCAACAGAACCTCCAGAGCCAACACGTTAAGCCGCAAAGGGACGGATGGATGGGAATCGATATTAAGCGAATTAGCCCGTCCTCCACACCAAATATAGTTGTTGACATCTACATGGCAGGCGAATAGTCCCTTATCTTGACGACCGCCGGCGCCATTCTCTTTTCCCCGCAATCATTATCATGTCGAAGGCGGATTGGGGCTTAAGATACCTAGCAGGCGGGCTGTTGCAATAGTATCAAATGAACGCACCTTTTGCACTACCAAGTGCTTCGGCGGGAAATACGCTCATCACGGGGTGTGTTGGGAGATCGGTATTGAACGACCGAAAATGAGCATCAAACAACCACGAGTCTGCTATATCCAGCGTGGCGACGGCGAGGGAGGTGACCACCAATAGGGTAAAGAGGCACAATGGCGAAGACGCGTTGCAGGGGGCGCATAGCCAAACCTAGCGAACGGTTGTGTGCGCAAAATAATTCAGCGAACAAGACAAGTTCTCAACACAGCGAGATAGCATTTACATACATTAGGTGTACACATTTTTCGAGATTGGAGTGAGGATTTGCCGGAACCAGCCCGCAATCCTCGTCTAGATAGCCACTCTTTTTTTACCACGTATAACTCCGTATCCGCGCAGCGGTGCGAACCAGCGGCCAAAACGTCCCCTTGGCCCCCTTTTGGGGACTCGGCAGGAAAGGGGGAAAGCTCACATAGCCATCGCCCTCATCGCCCTCATCGCCCTCATCGGCCCCTTCGATATTATTATTACTGTTATCGCCATTATCCGCCCCTGCTCCTACCTCCATTTCACCACCAGGAGTGCTTGTGGTCCTTCTCGTCCCCTCCCCCTGTCTCCCCTTTCTCTCCCTCGGCAGTTGTTTTTTCCTCTTCCACCAGTGCCCAACCATCGCGGCGACCACGGCCGCAAAGGCGAGCGAGCTCGTGGTGACGCCCACGATTATCGTCATTCTGCTGGACTGCCGCTGCTTTCAGAAACCGAAGTTGCCGATTGCTATTCGTGCGTCAACTTCAACCTCGTAGTGGTGGTGGTTGCCGTCAGTGTCTGCCAGGAACTCCAGGACCCCCACCTTCATTACTTGCCACCCTTTTAGCTCGCAGTAGTCGTGACTTGTATTTCCTTTTCCTTATTTTTCTTTAGTTTCGTTTCTCTTCGAATGTTGTCGCCTTCTTCCCATTGCTTGTTGTGGTGATGGCAGCGGTACTGTCTATCTCTCAGGTTTGTGGCACTGGTGGTCTCGCCGAGAAAAAACCCTTTCCCTGTACGTGAAACCCTCTCGAAGTTGGAATGTTCTCTTTCTTTTTGTTTGCAAAGCTGTTGTTAATATTGTTATTGTTGAGTGGGATGATCTCCCTTTTTCCCCCACAGGTGCTATAAAGCACCTGTGTTGTGCGCGCAGTGTGCGCAGGGGAAATATAATAGTTTTTATACATATTGACACATATCGCCTTCGATTGAAACCCCATCCGAGAAAGCCGGGGAAACAAAGCGTTGTCCTCATAGACAAGGTTGGCGGCTTCCAAGCGTGTCTTTGTCCAGCTCTCTTCCTAGATGACCAAAATAGCACCCACTTGAAAGCTGCAGTGGACAAAGGAACACGTCAGATGATGTAGCATCGTTGTCACAAAAATTATGCTGCCGGTACCCTTCGTCAACGAGCCCTCGTTGTGAGGAAGTCTTGGCTTCCCATGCTGATTGATGAGCCTTGAATGAAGTCCCCGCCATCCCACGTGCGTTTTGACAGAACGGTGTGAATATAATATGTATGGTATTATGAATTAGTATTGAGGGGAATCTAGGCTATGCAAATGTCTCATAAGTGTTATCAAATGACTTTTCCTCCTGTATGCAACGCAATGCAATAAATCGACCGACCTTTGCGACATGTAAATGCTCGCAGTATATCCTGAACTCCAGCAAATGGTATCGGGTATATGGTAACGTGAAGTCACATCATCTCCAACCATCACTCTACGACGACTTCCCAGTAGGTACCGGCTCGCCCGCCGCAGCCGTCTCCGCTATTGTGGCCTTCTCCCGGCCAGCCTCCGCAGCATTTTCTCCCACCACTCCCGAGTCTGCCTTCGCCGAAGAAGCATCGCCCTTCTCCGCATCGACGGCGGCGCCGCCCTTCTTCGGCAAATTCTTCTTGACGCTCTTGAACTCCATGGCGAGGGTGCCGATGACGGTGAGGCAGGTCAAGATGAGCCCGACGCGGAACACGACGCGCAGCGACTCGTTGTAGGCCGACAGGACGGGACCCAGCAGCTCCGGGGGCAGTGACTTGCTCAGCGTCGTGGCGCCGCTGTTGGAGATCATCTCGGGCGAGAACCCGGGGAGGCCCGCGAGTCGTGTGAGGAGCTGGTTGTTGAGCACGTTCTGCCCCACCGAGATGAAGATGGCGCCGCCCAGCAGCTGGCTGAAGAACATGAGCGACGTGCCCGTGGGCACGTCCTTGGTGGGCAACACGGTCTGGGCCGCCAGGTTCGGGGCTTGGAACGTCAGGCCCATGCCGAAGCCGTACAGGATCTGGTAGCCGATCCACTTGGGCGAGGGGGGTGTCGATCTCGAGGGTTGTGAGGAGGCCGGCGCCGATGGCGAGCAGGCAGGTGCCGACTATCATGGAGGGCGTGTAGTATCCAATCTTGTTGACAAAGATGCCGTTAGCCATGGAGGCGACGACCATGGAAAGCGTCAGGGGCAGGAGACGAATGCCAGAGTCAACGGCAGAGGCACCCTTGATAGCCTGGAACCAGATCGGCAAGAAGTAGACTATATGAAACGGTCAGCATCTAAATTGACATCTCAAAAGAGGGAGAGGGCTAGGGTTCTTACCAAAGATCATCATCTGCGAGCCGATGCAGACGGTAGCCCAGACTCCAGCAACAATGCTTCGCTGCTTGAAGATCCGCGGCGCCACAGTGGCCGTCTTAGGCATGAATATTTGGGACAGGACGAAGCAAATGAGCAACACCGCACCAAGAGTGAGCAGCGCGATAATACGACCATTGTTCCACTATCGGTGGATTAGTATTGGTTTTGTTGATATATAACCTGAATTGTGTATGCATGGAATCAACTTACTTGGTACTCCAGGCCTCCCCATTGGAGGGCCAGCAACAGACAAACGACACCTGGGATCAGGACACTGGTGCCGACGGCATCGAGCTGCGCCAGCTTCTCCTTCATGGGGGCCTTGGTCGTGTCGCGGTCCGGGATCTGCAGGAGAAAGGCGACGACAGCCAGGGCCACGCCGCCAAAGGGCAGGTTGATGTAGAAGCACCAGCGCCACGAGACATTGGAGGTGAAAGCACCGCCGACCAGGGGCCCAATGACTGAGGCGAGGCCAAAAACAGCGCCGAACAGGCCTTGGTACAGGGGTCGCTTGTGCAGGGGAACCGCGTACACGATGATGATGATGACGCCCGAGAAGATGCCCGCGGCACCCACGCCGGCGATGGCGCGGCCGACGATGAAGACGACCGAGCTGGGCGCCGCGCCGCAGATGGCAGAACCGACTTCGAATAATACGACGGTGGCCAGGAAGGTGTTCTTGACGGAGAAGAAGGTGTACAGCTTGCCGAACATCAACTGGAAGGAGCACGTCGTCAGGAGATAGGCGCTGCCGTACCAGCCGACATCCGGAAGCGAGTGAAAGTCATCCGTAATCTGGGGAATGGCCTATTTTGGGAAGGTAAGGTTAGGTTGATGTCTGATATAAGGTGGGTAGAGTTTGAGACAGTAGCGGGCAACAGGAAAGTTTGCTTTTCTGTTCGTTATAGTGTCGTATACATTGGTATAGGTATATTTCAAGCCAATGGATTCAATAGCCACTTGGGATGATGAACAGAAGATAATATGACTATTCACTTACAGTCGAGATGATCAATCGGTCGAGCGCAACGAGGAACATGGACACGAAGATGGAAAGGAGAATCAGGGCCAGGCGGACTCCGGTAGGGTAGTCGCTCTCGGCTCTAGTCGAGACGGACGAGACGGCCTTGGCGACCTGGCCGCCATCTTTCTGCTCTTCTGCTGATTGCTGTTGTTGGTGCTGGTTTTCATCTACTGTTGCTGATGTCGTGGTTATCGAGCCGCCGTCGACATTGTTTGATGCAGCACCAGTGGCAGCTGGTGCTTTGCTCTTTCGGAAGAGCATGCTGGGGGTTATGTCCGATATTTGCTGTTAAAAACCCCTGCCAAGAGTGACCATCCAAGGAAGCTTGATTCTGGGGCGGAAGCTGCCGAGTTGAGTATGGGGTGGCCAAGCCGTACTGCTATTGGAAGGATGGGAGGTCGAGAGGTCCAATCGAGATATATGTCAATCAATAAAAGGACAAGACTTCAAGTTGTTGCCAAGGGATGAAAATGTGCAGGTTTTATGGCAAGAGACAGGAGAGGGGGACCCGTCCCGTCTTTTATCGGAAAGAGAAGGGCTAACAATACAATCTCTGTCCAACATGAACTACTCATCCGTGTGTCTCAGCTTCATGCTATCATGGAAATACCTTAACTAATCATCACTGGGGCGTGAGTGTGGCATTCTTTAGGCTGACCTGACCGGACATCAGTAAATGCCGAGCACCGCCCGCTGAATGGAAATACTCGCAGACTCGGTCGGAACAGGACTGACCATCTCCTTGCTCCTCCTCCTCCTCCTCCTTACTACGGCGGCTGGCATCTTAGTCTTCTCCTGTTGGTAGGCCTCACCTCCCCGTCTCGGACTGGCAAGGTTACCTATCCTTTGAATCCCGGAAATAAACGTACAGACAGCAATAAAGAAGCCATTCTGTCATAGAAACCCCGATGATGCCTCTGACTCCTAGGCGTTTGTTGTCATCTATCTTCCCTAACTGCATTACATGCGCAGCACAGAGAGAGGAGTCACACCGACGGGGCTTTACGGACATTGATTGTATGACTTGCAGCCATAACAGTTGCACACCCGCTGACCGAACTGGCTGGCGGAGTCTTGTCATATCATGATAGAATAGCTCAGCCGGCCTAGAGCCCACCAGGCATAGTCAAATGCTTCTCTTCTCGCCCAGTATTGTGCTATATTCACTAGACGGTCGAATGGGCAACGCTTGGGTCGCGTTAATACCCGCCAGTGACTCAGGTGGTAGTTTCGTTCATGGTGATGTAAGTGCTTACAGTGGAAATCCCATCAACTAGGCCGATACCGAAGGGGGGCCAGGTGGGCTAGGCCAAGTAAGCTCGGTCGGGATCTAGCCGAGTGCGACCAATTCATTTTTTTTTTGGTTTATGGGGGGCCGCCTCGGAGTTTAGCAATGTGCGACGTCTGCATTTCCGAGACGCTCTAAAAGGAGCAACGGTCGTGTTACTCAATCACACTACTTCTACTAAGGGGGAAATGCTTACTCCTTCCTTCGCTTTCGGCGCGCGATAAACAGTCACCAGGCGGAGGGATGGCCACAGACGCCCTGCCAGCCTGCTATACTCGGTTTCGTTTCCGACATATACACTTCTCTAATAAGATCTACGGAACCGACCGTAGCTTCGGGACCGAAACATAGTACTGGAGATAAGCGTCTCCAGGGGCTCGGGTCAACATTGTGGCCGCACTCACCATCAGATCAGCTTTTATAATATCAACTATACATTCATGTACACTTAAGTACCTAACCTAGTCATCGTGATAAGAAGGCCTGTCAAAAGGCCAACTCCTAAATGATTTGAAACCAGTATTATTCCTCTTTGAAGATTGGCGAGCGTTGAATTCGTGAAACGTGTGGCTAGATACCAGCTCGTCCATCGCCGTACCACAGACCGTGTGCGTGTTCTATCTATTGTACAACCAAGTCCATTCTAATCCATTGAGCCCGCTCTACAACCAGCACCCACTCAGAACCAACCGTTGATGTTCATTACATTAACCCCAAACCCCGGCGCGGTGGTCCTATAGTCGGGCATCTCGGCCGCGTTGGCCCCAAACATATCCCAAGTCGCCGCGTTCTGGGGCTCGACGTACCCTAACAGCTGATCCCAGCGCATGTCGATCCCAGTCGATGGCACGTGGATGCTGTCAGGCTCGACTTTGTGCTCGTTGTGTTCTTCTTTCTTGGCGTCGTGCGAGCCCACGAGGTTCTCCAACGCCGAGATGTAATAAGGCGTCACCGGTGGGATCCCTGTCGACTGATGTATCTCCTCCGATCTCCTCCGCCATGCTCGCAGTACGAAAATGGCAACGTCGGCAGACGATTTGATATTCAGGTCCAACAGCTCCACGTGGAAACGATAGCACTTCTCAACCACGGCCCATGCCCTCTCGACGAGCGCGCCGCTTGTCCGGCTCATCAGCTGGCCGATCATGTACTGAAACACTTCGACCTGGAAATGAGCCTTGATGAACCATTGGAAATTGGTTCCTACATCAACCGTCTCGATGGCGTCGTATAATTGTATCGTGTGTTCGGCCGAACTGACCGAGATCTTGAACATGTTGTCTTTGGCCGAGAAGACCTCAGTCCCCCATTCTGGTTGCGAATGCGGAGGGCATATCATGTCTCGTAGCTTCCCAATGAGCTCAGGTCTGGTTTCCTTGGCCAGTATATGCACTGGGCCCATGGTAACGTCGCAGTATTGAACCAGTATATCGGCTAGCCTAGCGTCCAGCTGTTCGACCCGAAGCCTGGCTTGTTCGAAGATCGCCGGCGGTAACGACTCTACACCCGTTTCGTTTTGGAACATGACCTCGTCGAGGCTCGGGAAATCCACAAGCATCTGTGCGATTTCATAGCAGCTCAAGCAGTATACCATGTCGGTAGGACCAGGGCGGCTCTCTAACTTGGTCATGGTTGGAAAAAGATCTGAATCTGGCAAATTGGCAGGCTTCTTCGTGTCCCACGAGCGCGGTACCATTGACTGCCCCAGGCCCGACATCAGGGCAAATGATGCATCCAGGAGCACAATCTGCCACCAGATGCGCCGGCGTATCTCAGTATCGAACGGGGATAACCCGAGCGCCTCGCCGTCTCGGTGGAGTCCCATTACCTGAGCAATTCTAACAATGGTACCGTTCAGAATCCACGCCGCGTTTCGATCATAGTGACCACTTAAAGAGTGCTAGGGTATACCGTCAGCAAATTCCTGTCAACAAGAACGTATCGTCACAACCACCGGCTTACCTGATATAAGACAAGAGCTTGCAAGGTTATCATGTCGTATTGTTTGAAGATCTGGATCCGCATGAAAGCAATGCGACAGCCCCTAGAGAATCGAGCCATGGCTTCATCTCGGCTGTAGCCCAGGAGTGCTAAACTCTCTTGCGGAGACAACGCCGTCGCTCCCAGGACATAGATAGAAAACATCAGCGCCTCGACCTTCTTGGGCAAGGTATCCCGCCTTGTAGCGGCCTCGACTAAGAAGGGCTGAACTGAAGGCACATGTATGACTTTGGTAAGCGGATTGACTCGGTCCAAGAAGGTCTGCCACAGGCCGAACACATGGGCGGGATCAGGGTGCAGGTCCTCCAAACTGGCATCTGTGCCTTCCGAGAACAGCAAGCCATTGTTTTGATCGGGAGTTTGGTCATCCGCCGGGGTTGAGCAGCTTTCGTCATCCCCAACATCGCTATCCATAATCTCGCGCATTGCTCGGAGCTGAAATCGTTTTAGTCAGCCGACAACTGATGAAAGCAACCCAATGACGAAAGTCTTGGGTCAATATTGTGAGATTAAGATAGGGCTGAGTGCAAGTATCTGACGGACTCACCTCGTCGTATACTTCGGCCCACATGAAGCTATTCATGAATCGCGGGCCACTATCCCCGTGAATGAGCTTTCCTATAGGCTTTATCCCTTTCTCATCGGGGGCTGGCCCATTGGGGGCGCCGGCGGGCTTAGCCGTGGCATATTCCTGGAGCAGCTCCTCGCATCTTGCCAGTCGCTGTTGCAAGTCGTGGTTGGGCCGCCTTCTTTTCCGAGCGGGCGCCGGTGTACTTGGTGTACACGTCACACCAGCCTTTTTCGCTTGTGAGCATTAGGATCAAGCTTAGATAACGATACACTAACGGGAGGGCACGGCAGACAGACAGACCTTAGTACAGTTGGAGCATGGCGAATGGCGGTCGCACTTGATCTTTCTGTGCTATATAGGGGAAAGAAAGGTAGCATGTCAGCAGGTGCAACGAGAGAGAAGGGGAGCGCGTCACGTTTTGCAAAGCGTGGCTGTCTTACTTGGCAAAGCACACATGCTCTATAACAGGGGAATTCTCATTAACAATCTATCCAGGCTGCCATGAGTTTGGTATGGGTATATCTGCAAAAGACTTACAGGACCCGGGGTGTTTTCCCGGAGGGCAGCGAAGTCATGTTGTCCCCGCTTCCTGGGTCATCAACCGCGTGCGTGCGGGTTGAGTTGAGGCTCACGCAGATTCAACCCCACTTGCCCCAACTGATAGGCGACAGCTGAATCAATGGGATGCGGTTGGTATACCGTCGCACCGGAGGCGCCTTCGGAACGGGCGGTAGAATACACGGTAGAGGTGGGCACAGTAGATGTCAAGGAACACACACGCGATGCCTATAGGGAATAAAGAATCTGGGTTGTGTGTTTGTGGTCGCGTACAGTGAGGGCGGCCTCACAAGTCAAAGGCAGGCAGAGCAACAGTAGCCGGGAGTGTTTGTGTTTGTGATGGGTTGGAGGGAGGATTGCGATGCAGCGCCGCTGTTCTGAAACGGGGGTGCCAGAAGGTTCGGATGTCAAAGTTGGGTTTGGCGCATCAGGAAGTAGGGCCGGACTTGTGAAGTTGACGTCGTCGCTTGTGAGATTGCAAGATATAAGGGAAATGAAACCCCGAGTCAAGATTCACTTGAAAGGTATAGATAGATTGGTTCTCGTTCTCATGTAAGGCGATGTGAGGTAGGTAAGAATGAACAGCAAAAGCACTGGCGAAATGGCCTCAATCAGTTAGTTGATGTTCGTGCTTGGTTTTTGGTTTTTTTTTGCTTGGTAATGGGTAAACCCGTACCGCTGTAGAGCTTTGCAGCTTTGGAGAGAGAGAGAGAGAGTTGGAGGGTGCGTCGATCGGAGAGCGTGAGAAACCGGAGACAGAAAGAGATGGCGCTACGGCATCAATCAATCTCATAAGCCAAATGTCATCATTGCAGCCTGTCCAGCTGTACTGTACGTCTGTCTCTTGGCTTGTCCGTTCTTTGTCTGTCTTGGGCGACTTTCTTTACATCAACGCCGTTCAACTAAAAACGGGCAACCACAACCTTATGTAGGCTCGGGATGAACCAGCTGGAGGTCGGATAGTCACTCGCTCTCGCATCCGGGCACATTGGTAAGTCTGGTACATGTCAGTGGTGTGGTTAATAACCCCCAGGCAGCCAGGCAGCCAAGCAGCCAGGCCAAGGCATGCCGCCTAAACCTCCAGCCTACCAGCCAGCCTGGCGGCTTACAATCCAACCTAAGCCGCCCCTCATGCTCTAGGTACATTTTCGTTCAATACCACCCACTATCGACTCCCCCTCGACTATTGTTGCACCGTTGCGCCCGGTAATGTAGCCAGAATATTCCACTCCTTGGGCATGTCGGAATGTTTTTCTTCCGACATGCACCAGAAAGCTGTTGCCTGGATTGACAGAAAAAAGCCAGGGGACTTATGGAAATCATTGCACATCAAAGAGCAGCTTGGCAAGGATGCTTGCGTAATGTCGCCGGTCTGCCATCTGCCATGCCTGCAGGTAAATATGAGTGAGGTAGGTGTGTCGTACGTGAGGCACGCACATGCATTTAGGGGAAAAACCCCGTATGCCCGAACTCCGGCCGCTGGCTGCGGCTGAAGCCCACCTGTCCTTTTCGCCGTGAGTACATGCATTATGTAGTTGTACGACGTCTGGAAGCTGGAAGCGCCAGGCCAGGCCCAAAGGTGACAGACAATCGGTATTGGTAGATGCATGAGGTCTGAAGTAAGTAAGAAAACGGAGTCAATTTACCTCAAGCCGTACCGTGCCCATGTTCTGCAGGTGATGTGATGCACAGGCACACAGCCCGGTAGCATCTCCGACGTCTAGCCAGACCTTATTTTCAACACGTCTTCAGTGTTCTAACCTAAGTAGACCTTATCTCAGTCTACATGCATTTTACTTACACTCTGTTGTTTCCTAGTCCTGTGATCGATTTCTCGACTTTTGTTAATATTTTGGTAGTTCGTCTCATCTTCGATCTACACCATGGCCATCATCCCAAACATCAGATGGCGTTGTGGACAAAACAAGGCGCTTGCAAACAGAGCCCACACATATATAGCCAGCCAGATTATACAGCAAAACATATGTGCGTAAAAGACAATGTATGAGTTATATGAGACGTGGGTGATTTATACTACATTGGTGTTGAATACGGCCCAAATGACATTGATGCGACCCTGCCGGCTTGGCCTGGGCCTGGCATAGCCGCGCAGGATGCCAGCGGCACGCACCGTACATTGACCCGACTGGCATCTCGTTTGCGGTGTAAGGATGACGACGACGGCTGGGTGGTCGTGGACACCGTCGATCATAACAAATGGGACACAGACAAGGACAAAATAGCCATATAAGATCTCTGGCCGAGAACTTTTCAAAATCATGCTTTCGTATTACTGGGCAGCCTAGCAGCCAGCAAGTAACCAACCCCTATTTACCGAGTCCTTCCATCCATCTGAAGCCCATTCTTCAGATAGGGAAGTTTGTATGTATGTATGTTCATTTGAGTAATCGTTCCGTCGTTTAAACACAAGTCGTATCCCCACGTCTATAATATGCGCCGCGATGTACTTTTGTTTTGGTTCACCGTCGACGCCAAACATCTTCTCCATAACCATGCCCCCCCAAAAATGAGAATTCATTAAGAGAAGTTTATTATCCCTCCAGTCCGACTGAGTCGCAATGATGGACAAAAGGGAGCCGGCCATCTTGCCTGCTAATGCATATTAAAACCAGCCACCGCCCCCTTTCTTCGCCCATTACACATCATCGTTGGTTTTCCCCCCTCAGAGTGCTAGACTCTTGACGCACGTCCACAAGACGACGGGGACGACCACGTTGTCGTTTCCACCCGTAAGCACGGCCTCCGTCAGACTGGCCATGGAGGCGCAGAATCCAGCCTTGGACATTGTCGTTCCCATGCCGTCGAGCTCCGTCGAAGAGGGCCAGCCGCCGACGCGAAGCCAAGCATGAGCCGCGAGCAGGCCCAGAAAGACGGCAATCGCAAATGCCACGCTTCCCTCCAGACTCTTCCCGCTTCCCTCCAGACTCTTCCCGCCGCCCCAAAGCCACTTTCGATGACCGTAGCGACGGCCAATGAGAGAGGCGGCCGCGTCGCCGAGCCCGACGCATATGACACCCGCCACCATGCTGACTTCGCGGGTGGGCACCTCCCATCCCTCCAAGTAACCAGTGCCGCTGCGAGGTAGCGAGCCGAGGGAAAGCCACAGCGGTATGGCACATCCAATCAAGAGGAAAATGTGGGAAATGACCACCGGGCCTCGAAGATCGCGACCATCCACATAAGGTGCGAGGAAGGCTGCCAGCGGTTTGGAGAGCGGCGGGAGTTGACTGGCTCGCAGCAAGTCGAGTAGAAGAAAGACGGCGAGTACAATGGACAATGCTAGCCCGGCAAAGGTCGGGTCAACGTAGATCGACGGCGCAAACATGGCTACCATCATGAAGTGGAAAACCTTCCGACGTGTATCCACTTCGTAAACGGGCGACAGTCGCAACACAACTATGAGACCAACACCGATCACGGCAAGACAGTAAGCGCTGATTAGCAGCCTTGTATTAGCATCACCGACGACTGCATGTCGCAAGTGCTGAACCCATCCGCCGTCATGAGAGCTGATGTCGTCGATGTCAGGACGAGTAGGCAGACAAATCCACCACTCCAGATTTCTGCTGACGACTTCGAACCGGAATCTGGGCTGGTCGCCAAAGAGGTAACCCAGAGCCCATCCAACTGGTTCATAGTTATGAAGTGCGTTCGTTTGTACGAAGTCTTTGACTCCTATCCATTTAAGGGGTATGAAGACAGCTCCTAGAATCAGAGTGTACACGTATAATGCGTACAGCCACTTCCGCCATGTGGCTTGCTCGTATGTCAGAGAGAAGAACGCTCGAACGGACGTAGAAGCGGATCTTTTCTTCCTGCCCGACGGAGTATGGGTGTACGACTTCCTGGGCAAATGCTCAACACTAGAAAGAGTGTGTCTTCTCAGATGACCCGCACCCCGTTTGGCGTCCAGAGAACTAAAACGTACTTCTTGCGGCGATTTGGTATCAAAGGCAGGGACATCAAGCCCCATGCCACTTGCCTCATTGAGTCCAGCACTCTGGCGTCGTTTGCGGGGCTTAGTCGCTTTTGTTTGACGGCTTTCGCTGTCTTCAGCCTCTTCAACTGCTTCACAGGAACTACATGACGAACTGTCCATTGGTGCATGAAATAAATCATGTCGCACTCTTTCCCATGGCATCCAACTAAGAATTGCAAGCAGAAAGGCACCAATAAGAGATGATGATCGCTTCGATGTGCTCACAGACCGCTTGAAACGCCACTTGGGCACACGCGCGAGCGAAATGCCCCAAGTGATAACGTTTGTGCCTAGGATGAGCAAATCAAGCCCACCAACCCATAACATTCCCTTGATGATGACTGCCTGGGGAGATGAAGTTGTCAAGAGTACATTGATAAGAGCCACCGAAAGAAGTTGAAGCTCTGCGGTAAGGAGACTCGTCGTCGTCAGAGAATGCAGAGTTCTGCACAAGTGTTGATGCAGTGGATAAAGAAGAACCGCAGTCTCGGGTAGCAAAGTTGAAAGCTGCGCATTGTGTAGACCCTCCGTGGGATCTGCTCCTTTTAGGGATGTTGCTCTGCTAGACAGGAAGAGCGGGATGCATGTCACCAGCCACTGCCAGTTATTGCACGTGGAGTCTTGAGACGAGGCAAAGAAAAGTGATGTCGGGAGGGAGCATAGAGAGAGTATTATGTTGGGTAGTAGGATAGCCTGGTTATCCATAGCAATTAATGAGGATACGAGTAGGGTGATGGCAGGCGGGTAGAGGAGCGGCGCAGGGTCGAACGCCGTGGGTATTGATAGGGTTGTCCAAGTCGGCGGTGACGTTGAATTCGATCTATGGGTATAGCCCCAAGCAACGAGTCGCAAAGGGTAGAGCAGCACGAGAATGCCGATGATACCGAGGCTTGCGATCAATTCTACTGCAGGTCAGCAACTTGCAGATAATCACTATTAATGGACCATTAAGGGATTTTACCTCGCCGCCATTGGTGCAGAGCTGGCTGTGCCTGTTCATTTGTATATACAGCAACTCCAAGGGAGCCAAGTAGCAGGACCTCGGCGAGTCGTCGCACAATCTCCTTATTGCGCCTTGACTTTTCTGCTGCAGTCCGTATGTGCTTTCCTATTGGCATTTCGTTCTTCGGCGACGTGGACAAGTGCCTCCGGCCGCCATCATCGCCGAAGGGGCCCGGCGAGGGAAGAGGGGTGGAGGTGCCGGATGCTAGCTCGTTGCGCCCCCGTAGACCCTTGTGCAGCCTTGCCCTCGGGGCTGGCAGGCCCTTGAGGAAGTGTTCATCGTCGGCCTCGGTGCCGCTGTCGCTACTAGCCGACGTGTCGCGCGCGATGGACGGGAAGGTGGTTGCCCTTTGTAGGTGCTTGCCATTCGCCAAGTCGCGGGGCGGATAGGCGAAGCTGCCAGAGGGCTCGAGCAGCTCGGACTTTTGGCGAGCATATGGGTGAGGTGACCTAGACAGAAGCCTGAGGGTCTCTTGCTCTTCGTTCAGGTCGTCTCGAGGGTTCTGGGCAGCTGTTGAGGGATCAAGCTGCTCTGGCATGACGGGATCGACCCCGGGGGATGCTAACGAATAGATGACAGCAGCGCAATCGGGTGAGTTGAGGTTTGGTGGGATTCAATGAGATGAGTGCTCAGGTACATCACTGAACTGGTGCTTTGAACAACGATGGCGGAGGTGCAAGTTTCTGTTTACTTCTTTCTAATAAGACGCCCTGCTGCAAAGGTTTGTGTATGGTTCGTTATTCGTAAGTTGGGAAAGCTTGACTTGAATTCACATGCAAATGCAAATGCCACTTCCAAAGCTGTCGTCAGTACAGGAACATTAGGTCCTGGGTCCAATAGCATGGGCCCAGTGCCTGTGGCTGAGGACCCTGGGCAGATCTTTGAGCCCCAAAGCTAAGTACATAATCTACAGTAGGCTAGATTTTGTAACTCCCTACAGCACGCATCCCCTGGCAGCCTGGTGAAAAAGGAGAGTGAAGAAGAAGAAGGAAAGACCAGAGGATACATTGAATACTTATTTTTCAAATAATTTCTCGCTGCAGAGGCCAAGAACAGTATCATTCATTTATGAGAACTTCCTGTCATCTCGCGGTGACCGCGAAGAGGCTTGGGGTTCTGGCCGCTGGCCCAACATTTGCATATATTGGATCAATATGACTCGTTCAACATCAGCCTTACTGCATGCAATACAAGCCGCAGCTCCTGCGGTCGGTCGAGCAGATTACCTTGTAGAAACTATCTTGACCTTTTGTAGAAGGCAATATCGGGCCTGAACATTGATGAACATGCTTTTTATATGATGAAAGGATAGGAGAGCTTGCTTCTGGTGATATGTGGTACGATGACAGCAGCAGCTTCTTCGCAAGGCAAGGCACAAACAAGGGCAGAAGGGCTCCAGCCAGTGCCGTTTGTTCCTGGCCAATCATATATCGAGACTGGGATTGCAAATTGGAAGCACTAAAAATAGACGACGACTGAATCAGCATCAAAGTTGATCGCCGGCTTCCGTGCCAGTTGCAGTTGCCAGATAGCCTTACTTTCCAAGCGGCGCTAATTATGTAATGGAGGATAGGTTGGTTCTCTCTCAGTTCTCAGCTTCACCTGAGGATTGATTTGCAACAGGGCCTCGGATTGTAAGTTCGAGCTTGAAGCTGGTTGAGGCAGAGTGTCGACTTATCAAGTCCCCTTTCGATATCAGATTGCCCTTGATAAGAGATTGCCTGAGGTTTCTCCATACGCAAGTAGACTTTATAAGTCCTAATAACTGGAGTGTATAGTATATTCGCGTCGATAACTTAAAGAAGGAAACCGAAAGCCTTCTACTGAGCAAAACCCTCTGGGTTTTCGTAGGCCTGTTCGAGCCCCCATGTGAGCGGCTCCAGGCTGAGCTTTTTGGTCTTTTCTGCACTTTTCCTATCTCACTCTTTGCCCGTTTCAGGTATCTAAACATTTTCTGTCAATCGCCAACCATCAAACATCCGATATCGTAGACGATAACATTGTTACCAAAGCAGAGTCTCAGGTCAAACCCCAACCAATTGCTGAATGTGGGGTGAGTGCGAAAATACGTGCACCCGCCTGCCCGCCATACTAGTTTGAAGACGGTCGGGATTCGGGAGAATAGGATGCCTCTTTTTGTCTTTTGTTGACGGAAAGCTTGGCTTGATAGGTTGTCGCTGTGAAGTATAACCTTGGGCCTGGGCTTTGTGGCTTCTGAATATCCTGTTTCATGGGCTTGTACGCGCATTCTTCTCGATTGCTCCCCAAGCGCTGAGTGGACAGCGATAGGACTTGGCGTGCATGGTGCATGCGTGATCAGGTCGCACAGAACTTGGGGGAGGCCAATTGTCAAGACGCCGCGCTGAATAACAACGTGCATGTTATGGTGGAGTGGCGTACAGAAGAAAAAAAGATCGCGGCCTATGATCCCTCTCTCAGCTCATCCCATCATGCGTTGTCGTCTGAGATGAGCAATGCAGCGCAGCGCAGCAGAAAAGAGGTCATCATCCCCGTAGACACCGACAGAATCTACGTAAGCCGATACGAAGTCGTGCAGCTCGCTCTCCGGCTGGCTCCCAGACTGGAAAAGAGCCCATTGAGAAAGGCCCTGTAATCTCAGGAGACGGGATTCCCTCTCGGACGAGGGTGAAGCCCGGCCGTCCACGGCCAGGTAAAATTCTCGTATTCCGACGTCATCATTGTGAGAAGATCAACACCCCCAATTGGTTTCCTCTGACACGATGTGGAGTGTTACTACCCCTACTTCGATTAGACGCTTGGGAAAAAAACCAATGATGATTTAACGAACTCCTATCTCTCTGATCAGAGTCTGGTCCAAGCTAAAGGGAGCAGCCTAGCTCGGCCGGCTTTTGCATGCCGTAATCAACGTAATGCACAATACTGTAGACATTGAGGCTGAGCCAGAGCCAGAGCCTGAGCCAGCGCGCCAGACCATCGTCGATGCAGCCACTCTGCCACTATCAAGTTGCGTACATGCCATCATACCCTTCGAAAACTTGGCAAATTCACCGTGGCGATCATACTAGTTTGTGCCCGTAGATTCATAATAGTCTGTCAAATAATGCTTGTCACAATTAACGACAAGAACGTCCATATTTGCAAATGCTGACCTTGATGTTCTCGAAGACCAATTGGTATCAAAATGTCCACTGTTAGCATGTACATGCCTGCCCACCATACCCTTGGTGAAGCCAAAGGCTGTGTCAGGGGTGGTAGACCCGGGTAGCTGTGGAATCGCCAAAACCGAGAGACAGGTCGTATCGGAGAAAAGCGGCGAAGCAGTTCTTGACGGTGCCACGGTGAGATGTGGATAGCTATCCTGCATAAGACCCCTGTCCTGGGAGGATGTCTGTCTCCACGGAACTGATGCCCGGGCCCAACCTCTTTTTTCGTACCGTAGACCGTACTGTATGTAGTCGTAGGCGCGCATGTAGCCCAGTAGCCCAGTAGCCCAGTAGCCCACACCCCAACACAATACTCCACGAGATTTTCTTCTCAGTGCTACTACTGAAGTAAGTATGTACCGGATGCGACAGTCCATCTCTCCTCTAGGCTGCCATATTTCCACTCTGCTAAGCAGGGGTCCTCTATGTGACGATTGTTAGGCGTTGCCGTGCTGTGTCTGTGTCTGTGTGTTTCGGCTTTCCAGGTTGACCTGCTAAACCCGTCTGTCTCCCTAAGTATCCATCCGTACGTCCTGTCGTATTTGACTTTGGGGGGTGGCATCCACCAACAAGCTGATCATTTTTCCATCTTGTTATTGAAAAGACTCAAACGTCCTCTCTTCACTTCTCTTTACTCTCGCCATCGTTCGTTCTCTTAATTTCTTGCCACTACCGGCGAATCGGTACTCTCGTGCATTAGCTTCGTGCAAACTGTTGAACCGGCTTATACACCCGTTCCATACTAATACTAGTCGCGCTTCCTCCCCCTCATCATCGACTTTAATTCCTGCACTACCACCACAGTTTCTCACGAAGTCCAACCCTCTATGATGCAATAGGGATAGCCCATCTTAGCCACTCGTTATTCGTTCCGTTCTTCTTTCGCTTTCTGCAGCTATAGCTTCGCATTAGCCCACGCGGCATATCTCGGACTGAAAGACATAATTCTTATCTCACTTCCTCCCTTTCGACCATCACTTACAATGTCTCCCACGGACTTGCCCATGTACCGTGACGAGAAGGCCTGCCTGACTCACGAAGCGAGAACGAACCCAGTCACCAAATCGGCCTCTGTTAAGTGCTGCAAGGCACACAAAATGTCTTCCACCCGCAAATGTTGCCTTGGACTGATGCTCCTCCTGTCTGTGACGACACTGGGGTTGGCAACTGCTACTATTCCTGCAACCCGTTATTCGAGGGGCTGCGGCGGCATGGCAGAGGGGCAAGCGGTTGTTGAAGGTCAGGATTCTGGGAACTCGGAGGCTCCGGGCTCAGCGCCTTCCGATACGTTGCACAAGCTTCTGCACTCGTACTTCCCGGACTCTTTCAAGCATGGTGTCTTCTCGTCGGATGAGGATGCCCTTGAGGCCGCCCGGTCCCAAGACGCCACACTGGCGAACTCGGTGGTCGAGCTTGCGAAGCGTCAGAACGACAACAGCTCCGCCACCGCCGGCAGCGGCTCGGTCAGCACCTCTGTGGTGACGGAGGGAACAACGGAGACGGCCACGATCACCCAGGAGGCTTCTCCTACGTCCAAGCCTGAGTCCACGCCTGAGTCCAAGCCTCAGACCACGCCTGAGACTAAGCCTGAGACCAAGAAGCCCGAGACCAGTGCCCCTGAGACGACGGCAGCCTCGCCAACCACGACCAAGGCCCCGGAGACGACGGAAAAGCCGACGACACAGCAACCCACAACCACCCAGCCGCAGCCTTCGCCGTCGGACAACAAGCCGGCGACGACCGAGAAGCCGCCCGCCGCGGCCAGCACAACCACAAAGCCCGCGGACGCCCCCGGGACCACCACGACAGCCAACCCGCCGCCTCCCGCCAGCCAGCCCGAGACGACGAAGACTGCTAAGACGACCGAGACCGCCAAGACGACCGAGACTAGCAATGTTGACAAGCCTGGTACGTCCGCCGAGCCCGTTACGCAGAGTCAGGAGACGGTTACGATCGTGACTACTCCGTCGGCGGCTGCTCCTGTTACTATCACCACCACTAAAGATGCACCTCCTGTCTCTACTACTGCCCAAACATCCCCTGCTTCTCCTAGTACTTCTCCAGGTACTCCCCCAGGTACTACTTCTTCTCCTGGTACTTCTCCTAGTGAAGAAACCTCTACTGCTGCTCAGGGTACGTCACACACCGCACTGGTTGTTCTTGTGCTATTTTAGTTTTATGTGTTATTTGGCGACGTACCCTTCTTTCCTTTCTCGATCTCCTTACCAAGACACTACACCAGTTTGCCATCAGTCCTATTCGTACAATTTTGCTAACTTTGAATTGAAGAAACCACAATGGCTACACAGACAGTTGAGGACGCGCCCCGCACCACGTCGAGCCGCACCTCCACGTTCGTGTCGACCCTGCCCGGCGGTGCGGAGACCACCATCACCACCGTGGAAGTCGTCACGGGCGTCGGCGAGGTCACCAAGCCCACCCAGACCAGTGACGGTAGCGGCGGCTCCCTGCAGTCCGGAAACCCGGCCCCGTACCTCGCGGCGCCCGTCTACAAGGTCATGGCAGGAGCTGTCGCTCTTGGCGGCGCGTTCCTGATTTAATAGGAGAGAGAGAGAGAGAGACAACAAGAAAGGCAAACAACCAACCAGCCAAGCCTAGCAACCACATTTTTCACTTTTATTTACGGCGTTCAAAGAGGGCATATACACACTTCCAGAGAGCATTTACACATTAGCGTCAGCATTTGCATTACATATGGAGCATTTGATGGCATACACATTCCTTTGAAATGTCCACTGGGAGTTATATAGTTGGGATACAGAAAAGACTCATCATCATCATCATCACGGCCGATCAATTTGACGGATTTAGGCGAGCGACAACGCGAGACGGAGAGAAGACAAAGGGACATACATATCACGAGATATACGATCACAACGCCGTCCAGTCAGTCCTTTTACGGTGTTGGCATTTAGTAATCATAGAGCGTAAACAAATATACCATAATGTACCTTCTCCATCTATCCGTCCGCCCTTGCTGTGTCAAATACCCGATTGGTGAGGTCTCAGAAGGCCTTGGACACGGCCTTCCAGTTGAACTATCAGTATTTTCTGCTATTATCCGGCATTTCCTAAGGCCTTCGAATGAATTCGAGAACAGTTTGCCGTCTTAGTCCAGCTTGATCCGGAGTATCGACACTGGCATCATTGGAGATATCCCTAGAGTCGTGTAAATTGCCGGTGTCATAACCGCCACATACCAGTGGCATTACCGCGATAAGCGAGTGTAATAAACAAGGGATCATAGATATCGACAGACATTTCTACTGGCAAATTTGTCGAACGCCAAGGAGGGTATAGTTGCCTGAAATACAAAAACAACAGCGCATGCCAACAGCATCATCACTGACAACGATATCAACACCGACACAACATAGACCGACAATGGCATCAACACCTAGTGTGATCATTTAAACCCCACGCCAAACCATGCCAAACCACGCCAAACGATAAATACTTTACAACAAGCTGTGCTGGCACCTATCATCTAGCCTGGTCCAATCTTCGGCATATCGTGATGCTCGCTTAGTTTGGACAGGTAGGTATTCAGCTCTTCCACTCTTTCCTTATGCGTTTTTAAGAGCTCTGGGCGTGAGCTCGATGATTCGGATAGTTTGAGCATCTGTTGATTCAACATGTTAGCACCGTTGCTTCCTAATTCATTCGTCGTCGTCCTGGAACAAACGTCGCCCTGGAATAAACGTACCTTCTTCCTTTGGAACTCTTCATGTCGCCTCTCGGCCTCTGTTTTGTATTCTACCGGTCTGGCATCATCATGGTCATTCTCACCATCGCTCGTCTTCTTCTCTTCGCTGTCGCTTGTTGGATCTTTGTTGCTCTTCTTCTTTTTCTTCTTCTCGTCAAGCGCCGTGCTGTTGTTGTTGTTGTTGTTCTCGCCCGTCGAAAGCGACTTTTCGAGATCGCTGCCGGTGCCCCGGTCCTTCTTCTTTTTCTTGTTCTTGGTCACCTTGCCACCTTTTAGTTTCAGGGCGCCCCCTCCGCCAAATGACGAGTAATCGTCTGACGGCATAGTTGTGTGGATGGTTGTCGGGGTGGTGAGAGAGATGGTTGCTGCTAATGGCCCCCAAGAAGATTGATTGATTGATGAGGCTGAGTGGGTTGCTGCTCGCCTTCGACGGGTAAAGGTGGAGCAGTCTACCTAGTCAATGGATTTCTATGTGAATTGGATCGCATGCATGCAGGCCATTTATATCAAATGTACTCGTGATTTGGGTTCAATAATCATATGGCTGAACGCGAAACTCTACGTAGAAGGGTATTTCTAGAGTATAGGACGACCAGGATTTGAGTCACAAATGCAGTTTCCTATAATTTATGAATACCTTAAGTACTTACCTAAGTTCGACAGGTAGGTTGCCAGGACACACCTTCCAGCTGCCAAATCCTCAGTGACCAAGCTCCCACGTCAATGCTGGCACCATAAAGCTTCACTGTCGGAGATACCAGGCCGTTCCTTCCAAGTGAAGGCCCGTCTGCAAATTTGAAATGAGCAACATTGAATTGATCCATATCTGCTGCCAGAGTACGAAAGTACTGCGCCCACCAGTTGAAGCTCTTGGGTAAGCCTACATCCAGGCCTGGCAGAAACAGCTTTCACCGACTGGCAGAAACTCTAGCGGACCGGCCAATAGCTGATTGCTCGAGACCGACCGCAACCATGGACCCACTCTGGAGTAGAATAAAAGGCTTCGCTTGCGACCTGCTCTTTTCCTTTTCTCTTCTTTCCTTCCTTAGATCAAAAAGTACCCAAAGCCGCCACGACCATCACCTCGATCTTTCTACAGTGATGTGTTGCCTTTCTCATTTTTATGAGAACCGCTTTGCAGACCAAAACTCCTGATAGGAAGTTTCTCGCGCGACGTCTAGTCAATGCGCGTGGAATGTCGAAATTTCGGGAAACATTTCCAACCAACCAATAAATATCTTTTAATTCGAGTACCGATCTCTGATCGGATCGAACGTAGATCTTGTAAAACATGCCAGCCGTTGCTACAGCAGGTACGCTCACATGCTTCCCAAGTCACGATTGACGTTCGCTTGGAAGTTGATGCTGCGTATACAGCGTGCGTCAGCCGTGGAAGTTGAAAGGCACGCACGTCGTGTATCAATCATAACTTCTACGCGCTGTGTGTACTTCGCCAATATCCTTCATCATAAACACGGGCAATATCAACCTTATGTATTCAAAAACTGATGGGTGGCGATGAATTGATAAGTTACATGCCTGTTCATGCCAATCGGCATGATATTTTCGCTTGCTTGCCGTCCCACGTTGTTGACGAGCGCCGCGACGACGGAACGGGTATGCGCTGTCTCAAGTCTGTCTCTGCAAGAGAATTCCGTCCAGCTGGGGTAAATCTCGCTTGCTTTGCCGACCACAATCCAGACCTGAGCAGTCATTCTCGCTGCGCTTCTGCGACTGCTTTGTTTGCCTGCCAAGAAGGAATGCCTCGTAATCCCAAGCCCATTCTTGCCTAGATGAAGTCATCACCGCAGTAATCACCGCAACGAGCCAGTCCATGGCATCCCATCTGCTGTTTACATTGGCCCAAAGATAGGAGGATGTTTGTGAGACATCTACTTGCTGTGTTCGTGATATGGACTTCCGTCTTCGTTATAAAGATGCCAGTCCGAACTTCTTTCAGATAGTCTCTCTTCTGTCTTCATCAGCAACAACAGTCCTTTGCAACAGCCCCCTAATAATCAACACAGTCATTCGTTAACAGGTCCTCTCGGTCCACCACGCTCATTATCAACTACCCTCCTCGCAGGACTATAGTATACTTACTACCTACTTATTGTACATCACATACAAGAAGAAAAACAAATCACCAACAAGATGTCTTTCAACAACGGAACCTCCACCTCATCCTTCCTGGCCTGCACCACGCCTCCTCCAGCCGGCGGCATGGCCACTGTCACGGGCACGCAGACCGTCTTCACCACCGTCTACCAGACCGTCCTGCGCGCTGCCTGCCCCACCAGCCAGTGGATGGCCACCTACACCATCTACGAGACCTGTACCGGCAACCAGGCCACCTGGACCCCGGCCCCCATGCCCCCGGGATTCGTCGTCACCACCGTCAAGTGCGACGCCTGCCAGCCCACCAACAACGTCGTCATCACTTGCCCTGGCGCCCAGCCCACTCTGCCCCCGGGACAGCTGCCCACCGTTACCATCCAGGGCAACGGTGTCACCGCGGCCATCACCGCTAGCCCCGTCGCTGCCCCGGCCAAGGGTGCTGGATCTGGCGCTGGCGCTGGCACTGGCTCTGGCTCTGGTACCGGTTCCGGCAGCGGATCTGGCACTGGCTCTGGATCTGGCTCCGGTACTGGCTCTGGCAGCGGTTCCGGCAGCGGTACTGGCTCCGGTTCCGGTTCCGGCACTGGCTCCGGTTCAGGATCTGGTACTGGCTCGGGCTCCGGCAGTGGTTCCGGTTCTGGTTCTGGTTCGGGCGCTGGGTCCAGCTCCAGCTCTGGCTCGGGCGTTGGCAAGGGTAACAACGCTGTCTCCAACGGCACCACGAGCAGCCCACCTGCCGCAGTCACAGCCGGTGCCCCCTCCGTGAAGAAGGTCTCGGTGGCCCTATCGGGCCTGGCCATTGCCGCCGCGCCTTTCCTCCTCCTGTAATGTCCCGGTGGTTGTTGGGGGGAGGGTTGAACACGCTTGGGGGCGGCGATAAGCAGAGGGGGTTTTCAGGGTTTATACTTTTTGGAAAACATGTTTCATGACTTATGCGCGTTTTTTACTCATCAGAGCTTGTTGTTGGTTTTAATCATAGAAGAGGGCAAAATGGCATGGGAGAGCAAGCTATACATCTAGGGGGCCTGGAGCGGGTGCAAGAGGATTTTTCAGATATTTCGTATTATTTCACGTTATTTGCTCCAGCATGAAATTCAAACAAAGTTATTACACAATCAGTCTTGCCCTTAATGAAATCTGCTGTAATACTTCTAACTTTACCTTCCATTGTTGAGAAGAGAGTGTGTCACCAGGAATGCTAAGTAAGGTTGGTCTGCTTGCTTCCACAGCCAGGGGTACTCTTCGCAATGCCATTGTTCGTCCATTATTCGTCTTTTGACCTGCCAGCACCTGAAAACCCCAGAGACAAAGGGGGATAACTCGCTAAATCTCAAATGGTCTTATTTGCGTGTCGCTCGTGACGACGAGAAATGACCATGGTGTACATCCATTGACATCGCGATGCATATTGGGATACATAAGGGCCTTGCCACACCTAGGGGAATATACACATATAGCCTTACCTGTGTTCATCAAAACACCACGGCATTTTCGCTGAGGATTTACTGTATATTATTTCGACCACCACGTACTGTTGGAATATGGGACTGAAAATCAACAAAAGGGGCAACAAATCGGCCTCCAACCCCGTCACCCCTACATCGCATAAGGAGTTCAAATCCCTACTGCGTCGGCATACTCTGAACGATCGCATCAAGAGGTTGAGCCGCGCACTACAAGCGCAACAAATCGAAATCCACGCGCGGTACAGGGAGGTAGCGGCACGATACCAAGAAGTCCTCGAGCTCCGCTGGGTCTTCCTGAAAGCGCAGTGCCTGGAACAGGCGCAGCAGCTGTTCGGGACGCATCTCAGCCACGTGGTATACGACGCGGTGATCTGGGGCATCGACGGGACCAGGGATGGTGTGCGCATCCAGAGAGAGGAAACAACACTGGTGGTATCGATCCACTGCGTAAATCGTCGAGCCAGGAGTGGTAACAGCAACACATCGTCGCCCCCAGAAGAGGAGACAACGACATTATCATGCCAACCGTCAAGGGAGCAGCAGGTGTACGAGCTCGAAATGCTGGACGGCTGCCTCGCCGCCGCGCTGAAGCAGAGGCCCCAGTGGATGCCCCGGTATCTCGTGCTGGAAATATTGGACTGGCAAAGTAGCGACGGGAGCAACAATACAGCAGGCTCGGCAACGATGCGATACGTTAGCAGGAGAGAGGCAGAGTCCTGTCTGGGCACTTTCGACGCCTGCGCAGCGATGCGGAAGGAGGCTCAGGCGCAGCCGACAGACGTCGCCAAGGTGTCGGCTGATACCGCGTTCGTGTGGGATAATGACTCCGACGAAGAATCACAAGAGGAAGCGGCTGACGCAACTGCTGAGTCCGGCTGTGGATAGTGCTGGTCACTAACCTATATGTATTTGTCACTGGTGTGGTCTGGGGCCTTCTAGGTGCCCATGGGGTTCATGGTTTACTTGATTCCAAATCTGTATCGTTATGGTTCTATCTAAATTGTACCTAAATATATCCTCTTGATTAGATAATTATGTAGTAAAGACCCGCCTTAGAGAGGAGAAGAATACGAAATGCGTAGGCTTTGCTGAAATCGCCAGGTCTTTCTGTGCTCCCGGTGCACGCAGGACCTACTAGAAGGCGATATACTCCTTGGTGAAGGCTGGATATAGAACACTGATGTTCTCTGATTGGTCAATGGCCATACTAATGCCAAGCTGAGCGACAGCAAGTCGGCCCCCAGATCCAGACCCAAACCTAACCTACCACTTGCCTATTACTTACCTAGCTGCTTCAGTCGCAATTGCTAATATGAATGACGAGCACGAATGCGCCCGCTCGGTCTCATTAGCCAAGAGCTACCAGTTATGGGAAGCAGTTGTTTTTATGTTTTTCTTGTGGGCGATGCATGCGTATGAGAGGGGAACCTGACACATGCAAGAGAAGTCGAACGATTCGTCGTCGTTCGCTCCCAATCACATGTCTATTCATGGTTATTATACACCCAATTGGTAAGCATACGCATATGCATATGCATATGGCGGCAGCAGCCAGAGTCAACAAGAGGATTTTCATTGTCCTCCAGATACTACTAGAGAGAAATAAAGAGACGAGGTTGTGCAGTAGAGACAGTTGCTCATGTAGGACTGCTTATTCCACACATACAGCAGTGGCTAGAGTCTAGACAACCACACCATTCAATAGCCGGAACCCAAGAGACGGGACGTCAGACGAGTGGAACGGGGAACGATGAAGATCTTGCCGCTGGTGGTCGGTGTTATAATTAGTGATGCTACTGTAGCTACAGCCAGCATCTTCTTGTAAGCGTTGGCTGGCCTAGATTCAGTGCCCCGCAGTGGTCAGAAAAAGAGAAGGATTGACAGCCTCCAACGTGCTTGAACTCTCCCTTTATCTTTTTGGCGGGGTAAGCTGAGGTTTAAGACTCCATTGTACCTGGAAAAGGGCCCCGAGAAAGAGAGAGAGAGAGAGTGAGTGTAGGTGAGAAAGCTCCCCAGTATTATTCCTCGACAGAAGCCGTGCTGTGTGTTCACTTCTTCCAAGGGGAGGGGCAATTATCAGACGTCTCACAGGGAAAGCAAGGCAAGACAAAGTAAAGAAAAGTATTAAGCCATTGAGCCTCCGTCCCCTGTTCAATCGCCCTTGCAAACACACGACCGTGATCAGTCACACGAGCAGAGGGTCTCTGCTCAAATATAATTACACGTCTCGCTCGACCTGTCCGACCAGAACGCGTGTCGCCTCTCTGCATACCTAAACCGCTGACCGGCCTGCATTTCCTCACTATCGGCTAAAATTCTCAGCCATCCAATTTTTTGGCATTGTCCCTAATCCACCGTTCCTCCATCCTCGAACTTATTGGGCAACATTCCTACGTCATAGTCTTAATAATTGTAATACGTCCCTCCAAAGCTGTTGTGATCTATCTGGCCGATCGCACACCTTTGTTCCACGTTCACCAAGTTCCTCGGCGAACTTCCTCTCCCTCCCTCTTCACCTACCGACTTTCAAGATCTCCCCCATCCAGTCGCGTGTGATGCCGGTGCCGTCCAAGCAAAGAAAGGTTGCCATAGTGGGCAGCCGTTCTGTCGGTAAGTCTCTCCCATATGGTTGCCTTCCAGCATGTGCTTGCTATGTTTTGCTATGAAACTGTATAGGCATCGCCGGCGCGTGGGTCCCATATAGTTATTGTCGCTTTACTAACCAGGTCAATTTGCTGCGCATAGGCAAATCCTCGCTTGCAGTTCAATTCGTCGATGGCCACTTCGTCGAGTCTTACTACCCCACCATCGAGAACACCTTCTCGAAGCTGATCCGGCTTAAGGGGCAGGATTACGCTACCGAGATCGTCGACACAGCTGGACAGGTATGAACAACCTTGGCTCACAAGCCATTCCGGCCTCTGCAGAAGGAATTGGGTCAGCTAACGTGGGGCGTCGTATCACAACAGGATGAGTACAGCATTTTGAACTCGAAGCACTTCATCGGCATCCATGGCTACATGCTGGTCTACTCCGTCTCCTCCAAGGCCTCCTTCGAAATGGTGACCGTCATCCGCGACAAGATCTTGAACCACCTGGGTACGGACTGGGTGCCCATCGTCATTGTCGGCAACAAGAGCGATCTTCGCCCCGAGCAGCGCCAGGTCAGCAACGAGGACGGTCAGAAGTTGGCGGAGAAGTACAACTGCGCGTTCACTGAGGCCAGCGCCCGTTACAACGAGTGCGTCGCCAAGGCGTTTGAGATCCTCATCGCCCAGATCGAGAAGGGACAGAACCCCAACGAGCCCCCGGACGGCGGCAAGTGCCAGATCATGTAAACGTCGAGTTTGCGGGCAGAGCTGGGCTCAGCTATTACGATGATTCACGACAAGAAACGATCGGTACCTACCTACCTAACTGCTAGAGAGACCGGCCGGCATTGATGGATTTCCCACCGGATACTGGATCTTGGAGTCATGAGAGGGTCTGTGGCATAGACATGAGTTGGTTTTCCCTGGAGTTGGGTTACGATGTATGGATTCATGCTTTTTTCCAGTCAGGATGTAGGATTTTGATTTGGCAACTAGTCGTTTGGAGTAGTGCCTCTTGCGGAGGACTTCATGTGTCTATTTTGAAAGACTTTTGCATTCCCGCCAGCTGAATGGATGTCTACTTTCGAGGTTCTTGTCTGGCTGCTGGCCTGTATATAGGGTTTCCAACAACATCTGAAAGGACTCTTTACAAGAAGAATCCAAAGAAGAGTGAAAGCTGATGCTATGGGCGTCCTTGAAGTTACATTGCGGTGATACAATTGACATGTCCCGAGTTGTGCTGTACCCCTGTAGAAATGCTTCTTGCATTCGCTTCCCTATGGCGCTAGATATTGGCCGCGATAAGTCTTGTTGGGTGCAAGCAATTGTTCATTGCAATCGCGGTCAATTCCATAAATACATGTAAATGCCCCAAGACCAGGTTAGGTGCGAAGCGCACAGGTGATTACTTGCTTACGACTGGGTGTTGTGAGTCTTCGCCGGTGGCCGAATCGAATCGTCAGTCACAATAAGCCCGTCGAGTCATTGGGTTGTCCATAGTTGTTGCCCGACTTCTCCTAGACTGGACACAGCAAAGAAGGAAAGATGGGAAAAAGCCCAAAGTTGCCCCACTACCCGAAGCTGCTCCTTGATATGCTGCCCCTCACCAAAAATTCAACCCCACCTTCCTTGTTGATACCGACGACTTGCAGTCTACCGAGAACGTACCACGTTTTTGAGTCATCTTGAAATTTCCTTGTCGCGCGCTCTCTACTCAGCTTCGTTGCTGTTTGTATTTTCTTCTTGAAGTCTTTCCCTTTTACTCCTTATCCACCCTCTGTCAACATGCTCGACGTCACCGATTTCATCAAGGAGAGAGGCGGCGACCCCGAGAAGATTCGGGAGTCGCAACGCCGGCGATATGCCCCCGTCGAGGTCGTCGACGAGGTGATTGCCATGTGGGAGGACCACCGTAAGACGAACTACGCTGCCTCGCAAGTCAACACCAAGATCAACGAGACCCAGAAGGCCATTGGCGCCAAGAAGAAGGTTTGTCGCAACCGCGGGGTCGCACCAGGAGGCTGATCACTAACACCGAACTGTCGCAGGCCAAGGAAGACGCCTCTGAGGAGCTCGCCAAGAAGGGCGAGTTGGAAAAGGAGAAGAAGGCCCTCCTCGAGTCCGCCGCCGAGAAGGACCTCGCCCTGAGGAAAAAGGTCGCCTCGATCGGCAACTACGTCCACGAGTCTGTACCCCTCCACGACAACGAGGACAACAACGCCATCCTCCGCACTTGGGCCCCCGAAGGCGTCACCGTGGAGAAGAAGGACGTACTGTCTCACCACGAGGTGTTGACGCGCCTGGACGGATACGACCCCGAGCGTGGTGTCAAGGTGGTGGGACACCGTGGATACTTCCTGAAGCAATGGGGCGTCTTCCTGAACCAGGCCCTCATCAACTACGGTCTCGAGTTCCTCATGAACAAGGGCTTCACCCCTCTGCAGACCCCCCAGTTCATGCTGAAGGACTACATGGCCAAGACCGCCCAGCTGGAGCAGTTCGACGAGGAACTGTACAAGGTCGTGGACGGCGAATCCCAGAACGACAAGTACCTGATCGCCACTTCGGAGCAGCCCATCTCTGCCTTCCACGCCGACGAGTGGCTGCAGGCCAAGGAGCTGCCCATCAAGTATGCCGGTTTCTCTACGTGCTACCGCCGAGAGGCTGGTTCGCACGGAAGAGATGCCTGGGGCATCTTCCGTGTCCACCAGTTCGAGAAGGTCGAGCAGTTCGTCATTACCGACCCCGAGAAGTCGTGGGAGATGTTCGATCAGATGTTCAACACCTCAGAAGAGTTCTACCAGTCCCTCGGACTTCCTTACCAGGTTGTCGCCATCGTCTCGGGCGCGCTGAATAACGCTGCCGCCAAGAAGTACGATCTTGAGGCCTGGTTCCCCTTCCAGGGCGAGTACAAGGAGCTGGTTTCATGCTCCAACTGCACCGACTACCAGTCCCGCGCGCTCGAGATGCGCTTCGGCACCAAGACCCAGACCGAGACTAAGAAGAAGTACGTGCACTGCCTCAACTCGACTCTGACAGCCACGGAGCGCGCCCTCTGCTGTATCCTCGAGAATTACCAGACCCCCGAGGGTCTCGTCGTGCCCGAGGTGCTCCGCAAGTACATCCCGACCAACCCCGAGTTCCTGCCCTTCACCAAGGAGCTGCCCAAGGATTCGACCTCGACCAAGGCCAAGGGCAAGGCGGATAAGGGCGCGAAGCCTAAGGTGGCTCCTGCCCCTGCTGGTGCCTCCACCTCGGGCCCGGTCGCGGAGGCGACGGAGAAATTGGCCAAGACGGCCGTGTAAGTGGGGATGGAATGAAAGCTGGCAAAAGGGGTGATGATGATTCCACAGAGACTACAATGAATTGATTAGACGAGCTCTCTATACATGAAATAAATACCTATGATGACGATCCTAATCGTACTGTTTTCACTGATTATGCTACTTGAAGCCAATGTGGTTTCTACTTATTGCCACTAGCTATCCCATCAACGGTTATTCCATTGGTAACTATGTCCCGTCAATAGGCCTCGTCATCAATTGTTAATTTGCCGGCTTGTTCGTGGGGGGCATGCGGGAGCCTACCACTGGGCTTATTAAGTACTCTGCTTGTACCAGGGATATGATGATACAAAGGAAGCATATGGACGTCCATAACAGGGGAATTCCTGTTTTTACCCATGGATTGCTGTGCCTGTAATGCGATGTATCTCTTTGTTATAGGCAGGCCCCTTTGTTGCATGGCAAATAGGTAATCCGGGGGGATGAATTCAAGCAATTGTCCAAGCCACCCCTGCTTGGGTGCCCTCCCTAGTTTAGGGGTCCAGACCCGACTTTTGCGATATCATCAGCCACTAGCAATGCAAGCTGAAGACGGCAATGCAAATGAGCCCCCCGTCATTCCAGACAATTACGTCCCAGGTTAACCAAGTTGAATTGCCAAGGTGGTGCAGATGGTCTGGCAGCCTCACACTACTCCCAACTCTTGATCGTTCTCTCTCTCCCTCTGTCCCCCCATATTGAAGCAACCTGTTCAATTGGTTTGCTACAGAGTGTGTCACTTTAACTCTAGCCTGGCCCGAAGAAGAAGAAGAAGAAGTAGAAGACTGCTGCAGCAACACAGTGACACCCGCATCCACGTTCCCACGTTCCCACGTTCCCACGTTCCCACGTTCCCACGCTACTACTCTATTAAACCTTGCATCATACCTACTGGTCTGGCCTGGTGTATACTGCCGTACTTACCCAACTGTGACAACCGCAACCGCATCTTTAAAAAAAACAGCCCGAAACCTTGGACCCTGAATTCCCGGCCCTTCGGATTTCTCGGATTTTACCTCTCGACCTTATTTAACTTAACCTTCTCAAGTGCTAACGCAAGCCACCCCTAACCTCCTTAACACGTATCGATTTTCAGGGCATCGGATGAACCGTCATCGTACTGCACAAGCGCGAACTTGAGGTGCCTGCTCACCTTGACGAGTGGAGGGAAAAGAGGACCGTCTATTGCTTGGTCCCCCATTCAATTCTTATTATTGTTGTCGTCAACGTGCCTGCCTATCGAGTAGTAACCCTTTCCCCACGCACTGATTTCCCACGCTCTGCACTTGTTCGGAGAAGGAGAAGGGAGGGGCGCGCCTCTCCAGAGCTGGTTGGGCAGGAGCGCTCGTCGTCGGGGGGAGACTGACTACATCCTAAGGTAGCAGCACCTTCCATCACCACTCACTTTTGAGTTTTATTAGAGTCTGCCCCGGCAGCGACGACGCGTCGGTCCTGCGTCTCGTTCGTTCCATTCACTTGGGTCTTTTTGTTGTTGTGCTTTTTACCCCTTCATCCCGGGACAGGAGGTACTTGGCAGCATGGCAGACACGGTGGAATGCCCGTTCTTATGCGGGTATCACACGCCTGATGAATACGACATATACCTAGTCAGTCAACCAACTCGCTTAAGAGCCACCAAGAATTGACCTTGTATGTACACTTCGGGCCTTGACTAACATAGTGTATAGCACCTGGAGACACAGCACTCGGAAGGAAAATCTCCATTTGCCGTGGATGATGGCCACCATCCCGCCGTCGAACACGACGCTGGCCATGGCGAGGAGGATGCGGCGTCGTCTTCCGTGGAGAACAGCGTGGAGGAGGAGCAGTTTGCCGAGTGCCCGATCGAGGGCTGCGGCGAGGTCATCACCCTGGCCGAGTACGACGACCACATCGAGCTGCACAACCTCGAGGAGGCCGCGGGGCACGACAGCAGCCGGAGCGCCAGCCGGTCGCCGTTTCAGCAGCAGCAGCAGCAGCAACAGCAAGCTGGGAATCGGGAGGGGTACAAGTCGCCCTTTCTGGAGCCGCAGGAGACCACCATTCCGGCACCCACGAGCACGACGCGACGCCACCACGGACACGGCAACAGCAGGCAGAGCAGCGGCTCCATTCAGCAGTGGAAGCAGATCCTGCATATGCCCGGCGCCCCTACCACCGGCCACAAGAGGCGGAGTACGGAATCCGAGCCGGCGGAAGAGAGGCCGCGGAAGCGCCTGGGGGTAAGTGGACACTCTCATGAAAATGGCAATCCTTCGACGAGGTTGCCCTAGAGCCGGAAACTGACAAAAGCCGCCTGTAGAAAGCTGAACTTGGAAAGTACGCCCACGAAGATAAGATGCCTGACTGGCTGGTGACTCTGCTGAAGAAAGAAGGCCAGGTGGTCGAGACAGGTTCGTTTTATGCTTCATGCAGGCCAAACATGGCTCTCCCATAGCGACTATTGACATTAGTTGCAGGGGTGATAGGTGTTCTTGAGCAACTGCTCGAGCATAACCCAACAACGAAATATGCATATCTATGCCACCCTTGCGTCCAGCATGTCTCGAAGTTGAAAAAGGAAGGCGGGTTCTGCGGCTACCGAAACATTCAGATGATGTCTTCCTACATCATTGGCGCCAAACCCCAGGGAGCGGAGCACTTCCGGGGCAGATTACCTAGCATATTCAAAATCCAAGACTGGATAGAGCATGCTTGGGATCTTGGGATCAATGCCCAAGGGCGCGACGAGACGGGTGGTGTGAAGGGCACGCGCAAGTATATTGGGACGCCAGAGGTATTTGCTTTCTGCCCGCCATGCCACTCAAGATAATCACTGACATAAAAATGTTCAAGGCTCAAGCTATGTTCCTTAGTCTGGATCTGGTGTAAGTATGACAGGGAGAGCTTGGATGAGTATATTGCAGACCGACTAACATGGAGCATACAGTGTCGAAGCCCAGGGGTTCAAAGATCAGCAACCAATTGTGGCGGAACGAAAACTACTCGAGCATGTGCAAGCCTATTTCGAGTCGGGTGATTTCGACCCAGCCCGAAAAGTTCGAACGACATCGCTCCCGCCCATATATTTTCAGCATCGTGGTAAGTCGGGACCACTTTTGTCTCATGTTGGACATTTGTACTCCGAGTCAGAATAGCGTTTGCTAACACGGCGTCTCCAAAGGCCACTCCTTGACTATTGTCGGACTAGAGAAGCGTTCCAATGGCTCGGTAGAGCTTCTCGTCTTCGACCCCATGTTCCGCGATCCACAAAGCATTACGAAGCTGGTCGGGCGTGCGTTGAGTCACAGGACCTCGCCGGACAGATCATTATCGCTCTATCGACGTGGAAACAAGTATCTCAAGAAGTACCATGAGTTCGAACTCTTGCAGTAAGTCTACTGATTTTTTTATGTTGGGTCAATTATGGCCTACCAACTATGCAAGTACCGATTACTGATTCCTTTCCCAGGCTGATCCCCCGTCGGCCGGCACGCACACGGTCTGCTGATGATTAGGCACTGGTGTTGAATGGCGTCGAAGATTTGAAGGATAGGAGACGAGCAAACACCATCGAGGAGACGGTACATGACGACTTAACGAATTCGCATCACATAGACGGCGTAGTTTTATTAGAGATATCTCTCCCTGGTAGGGCGCAACATGTTTTGGGAAGGTGGCATTCGGAAGGATGAATGGATGGATGGATAGGTCAGGACTGGATCTATAGGTTATTGTCATCATTGTAGCATAGCGCGATTGACGTTTCATTGGCCCTTTGAGTACTTAGCGAATCGATTTGAATTGATATATTTCTATCTTCACTCAGTCTCCCTTTCCTTTTCCTCTGTACCATTTCTGCGGCTCTCGGCAGGTATTTGTGCGTGTAACCCCAGCTTGCTTTGCCTTGGCTACATGTAATGTACTATAATAGACTTGCTTGCGCCACAGCTAGGATCAAGAAAGCAAGTGTACGCGCAAGCAAGTTCAAGGAAGTAGCCACAAACAAAATTTGAAGCTAGGCTTTGCGGAGCCGGAACTTTCAAATAGGCAAGCCGATCTTGATCTTGATGGGTATCGATGTGCAGTGCAGTGCAGTGCAGTAACAAAGTAACAAGAGTGAAAGAAAGTGAAGCAACAAAACACCAAAGCAAAATCACCATTACATTTCCCCCAATCTCATTTTCAATCATACATAGCCAAAGCGATTTCTAATTCTCCCTCCTCATCCAACATCTCTAACAAACATCATGTCTTCTTCTGCCCCCGAGGTCAACTTCATCACCGGCAACGCCAACAAGCTGCGCGAGGTCAAGGCCATCCTGGAGCCGGCCGGCATCGTCGTGCGCTCCCAGGCCGTCGACCTGCCCGAGCTGCAGGGCGAGATTGAAGACGTGACGCTCGAGAAGTGCCGCGTCGCCGCCCGCGAGGTCGGCGGGCCCGTCCTGGTCGAGGATACGTGCCTCTGCTTCAACGCCCTGGGCGGTCTGCCGGGCGTTTACATGTTAGTACCTCCTAGTAGTAGTAGGTAGTAGTCGTCGGACTCTGCCTCTCTTCTTTCCCACACGACCACTCCCACGCCCACTTGCGCTCAGTCACGTGCACATATATATATATATATATATGCGAAATGGGTAAAAGAGAAAAGAAGGAATATCGATAGCGACAATAATAACGAAAGCTGACTTGTAATACAAAAAAACAGTAAGTGGTTCATGAAGAGCATCGGCCACGAGGGCCTCAACAACCTCCTTGCCGCCTACGAGGACAAGTCGGCCGAGGCCGTCTGCACCTTTGCCTTCTCCAAGGGGCCGGACCACGAGCCCATCCTGTTCCAGGGCCGGACGCCGGGCAGGATCGTGCCGGCGCGGGGCCCCGGCCACTTCGGCTGGGATCCCATCTTTGAGTACGAGGGCGAGACGTAAGTTTTTATTTTTATTTTTGTTCTTTTTTCGGGCCACTACCACTACTGTCATCTTCTCTTTTCTTCTTTTTCTTTTTTTACTGATATTCCATATAGGTATGCCGAGATGGACCCTACGGCCAAGAACAAGATCTCGCATCGCTTCCGAGCGCTTGACAAGGTGCGAACCTGGGTCGAGGAGGGCATGAAGGAGGAGGAGAAAAAGGAGTAAAAGCGATGACCTTGAAGACTAAAAACATCACTGCCCCAAAAAGTAAAACGAAAGGACACGAAAGATTCATGACCAGTTGATTCTTCTTCTTCTTCTTTCTGAAATCACAAGTTAAAAAAAAAACCGACCTCTCTACCCGTCGTCAAAACTATGCCCACAGATCAAGATCATTCGTAAACGCCGTAAACCGCATGCAATAATAATGTCCGAATCACAACCCCCCTATGTAGAAGCACAACTTAGGCATCCGCGCCCTCGGCGTTGTCCTTTCTCCACTGCACGACCCACTGCTCGATCCTGTCGACGTTGCTGTCCATCTCGTCGGACGTGTTGCTCTGCAGCTCCACGACCATCTGCTCGTCGTACGAGTCGCGCGCCTCCTGGAGCAGGACCTGCATGATCTCCGAGTCCAGGTTCTCCTGCAGCTTGGCCTCTGGGTATTTCCTGGAACAGAGAGAAGAAAAAGGGATATTAGAGAAGGTCTATACGGCAGCAATGTGTATCCCTCCTTGTATCTCACCCCCCACCCTTATTTGAGTTCGGGGAGGGAAGAGAGAGAGAGTGTGTGTGAACAAGAGAAGAGGGAGATGGCAAATCAAACTTACCGTGCTGACAACCGGTCGTAGAGGGTACTGGAGTCCACCCGCAGCACCACGACGAGGTCGATCCAGCTCTCGGGGAACAGGTCGCACGCGTGCCAGTCTATGATGCAGCCGCCGGACTTTGCCTCGTCCTCCATGGCGTCCAGCAGCTGTTTCCGTGTGTTAGCTGGATGGTCTTTCCCTTTCAGATTTATGTGCTTTCATGTGTCGCCCTTCCGATAGATAGGGAGGGAGGGAGGAGAAAAGGGACATCCATCCCTTCCTTTCCTCCCCGCCGGGGATTCAGCCAACACCGAGAGAGAGAAAAAGATTCAGCGCCGGAGAAGAGAAACCCGTTCATACCTTATCCTCGTCCACGATCCAGCACCCAAACTCGTCGTCCCACCCCTCGTGGCACTCCTTGTCCTTGACGATGTGGTTGACCGAGACGTGGCGCAGCCCCGTGCGCTCGGCCAGCATCTCGCAGTGCGTCGTCTTGCCGACGCCGGGCGTGCCCGTGACGATGACGTTGGGCTGAGTTCGAGACATTTTTTTTAAAAAAAAATTCTTTCCTTTCTGTTGTTGTCTTGCCTTAGGCCTGATTCGTCCCTTATTATTTCCTCACTCTATTAAGACGATAGGTGCCCCACTTGAACCTGACTTGACTTTAGAGCCTGCGCAGGGAGAATTGCTCAGCACCACAAACTTTTCCAGGTGGGCAAGGTATTTACGTCTCCGAAGTGTAGAGGCAATGCAAGAACGAGCAGCTGGTGGCGCAACAGTAATTATCAGATCAGAAACCTGAAAGCGAGAGAAGATGGTGGGTTGGCTGTTAAATCCGGGATAAAGTCTGTTCTAGAACTCCTCTGTAAGTGAAGATTTTTGAAGATGTCCAAAAACTCCATACACTTTCTTTCGATTAAGTGGGGTCACGTGGCACCTCCATTTTCATGACTGGATATCATCACCTCCTTCAATTACCCCTATTGGCTCTCATCATCATCAGTATCATCACTTAAGCAAGTACATCACACAAATAGCAATCCCTGCAAGCAAACATCATTTCATGCGTCCAAATCCGGAGATGCTCGCTTTCATCTCCTTCAATACTCAATAACTTCATGTACAGTCGTCTGTCTACGTCCACCTTTCCTCCCCATGTTACATGACCTTCTTGATACACATACATATCCTTTCTTTCTTCCTTTCCTCTCCCTCCTCTTCCCTTCTTTATTTCTCTCTCTTTCTGCTTGTTTGACCCTATCTCGTCAACGTTTTCTCTTTCCCTCCCAACCACCCACACACCTTGTGTTGTTTCCACCCATGCGTGCATCGTGTGTACTTAATCAAGCGAACAACAAACGCCATCCTTTGTAATCCGAGCAAAGTCTTGGTCTAATTCAATTCCCCATGATATCCATTAAATGACATCTTTCATTGCTTGCGTAAACACGTCATCAGTCTCGTATTGGGCGAGACGGACTGTGGGATGTCTGCCCCCAAAATTTCACCGTAGCAATTGCAGCCAGTTGTGTATGTACAAAATACTATACACGTCTACAACAGCTAACGGACCGCTTAATGACTTGCTAGTCACGGCGGGAGCAGTAACGAGATAGCCGGCGGTACCGAAAAACGTGGGATTCGAGTGCCGGGCCCCTATGCTTCAACGGCCTCGCCCTCGACGTCTTCAGTCAACGCACCATCACCATCGTACTCATCATCCAGCTTCTCCTGCTGGGCAATGGCCTGAGCAGACACGATCTCTGCCAAGCGCTTGAGTCTCGGGGTTTGAAGCCCTGGTAATTGTGTTAGTCAATCGGGTACTGTTGTACAAGGGGGTCCTAATCGAGGGTACTCACAAGATGGCGTGTAGGTCTCCAGTGCCGTAATGACACGGGGCTCGGCAATCTCGTACGGGCCAGAGTCGTCCATGTCGACAGCCTGCAGCAAGAGAACGTCGCTCTTCTCAGTGACGCGAGAAGCGACCGCCTTCATGATCTCGCCGTTAATAGGCTGCTCGTAGTCGGCAACCAAGTATTGGTTCAGGAGCTTCTGGATCTGGTTGGGTGACAGCCTGTAGATGGGGTTAGCAACCGGATAATTGTGTACATTCAACAAAGGGCTTTACTTACATCCAGCAGATGTCTTGGATAATCTCGATATCGTTCAGTGTAGCCTTCTTAAGTTGCAGGAGCTTGGTTGCTTGCTGCAATGCGTTTGTTAGTATGTTGCTGCTAAGTATATGAGTTTTTGATGCGAAAGGCTTACCATCAAGTGCTCGAGCTGCAGAGTACCCTCGGGCATGTCGTGGCTCTTGCACCACTCCTCAATACGGGTGATGTTGTAGTTGATCTGGAGACCACGCTTCCACGACAGGAAGTTGCGGCGCATCAGGAGATCGTTGAAGGCGGTGACACCGACCAGGCGGAGCAGCTCAGTCACGGTCTGGAGGATGATGGTGTCCTCGAGGTAGTAGGCCTTCATGGCCCGGTAGACGTTGTTCAGCAGGCTGAGCAGGTTGTCCATGCTGTAGGCCGGCTGTGAGTTCGTCTGCAGGAGCTTGCCGAGGAATCTATTACTTTCATTCGTGACAAAGCCAGGCAGGGACTGGGACTCGATGATGGCAGGAATGATCATCTTGCTGAGCTTCTTCTTCAGCACCTTCATCCAGGTGTGGTAGATGTTGAACTCCAAGCTCTCCAAGTCGTGCTTGACGATCTCGAGCAGGCGGTCGTACTCATAGTTGTCCGTCTTCTGAGCCTCGTACCAGTCCTCGGCAAGGAAGACGAAAGAGAGCATCTCGTGGACGTTGGACAGCCAGAAGGCGCCAGGGTTGATGGCCTCGTCGCCGTCGTGCTGCATCACTTCCTGCTGGATCGACTGCATGACGTTGGCCAGGAAGCGCTCAGACTCCTTGACAAAGCCGTTGTTCCACATCTCCGAAGTAACAAGGTTAATGAGATAAGATGGGAAGAGGACCTCCTTGTCCGAAGGAGGGGGGTTGTTATTGGGAGAGGGGATCTTGAGGTTGCGGATCAGGCCAATAGTGACCTCCTCGTTCAGACCATCCTCGTCGGCCAGAAGGCTCTCCAGCTCCATCTCGATGCTGTCGACACCAGGAACGAACCCAGTGGGCTGGTACTGTCTCTGGCCGGCGCCCGTGACTGCCATGGAGACGGGGCGGGGGTTGAAAGCCGCACTGAAGCGGTCCATACCCCGAGGCTCCTCGCCAACACTGCGTCGCTTCGTCGCCTTCTTGGAGTTGGATGACACCAAGTTGATGAGGCCGTTGGCAGGCGGGGGAGCGGCGTGGCCGTTGAGGAGCTCGCCGTTGATAGGTCCAGCGCGCCTGGCCAGCTCGAGCTGGTCTTGAAGCTCGTTGAGCTGCTGTCGGAGGGTTTGCTTCTCGTTCTCGTGAGCCTGCGTCTCCTCGCGTATCCGCTCGAGATCCGAGTTGGTAGTCCTCAGGGACTCCCTCAGCTCGCGCTCTTCCTCTTGCATCCGCTTGACGTTCGAGTTGGACTCGTCGTAGTTGACCTGCAGCTTCTTCATGTCTTCCTCCATGGCCTGCAGCTTGGCGACGGCGATACCGGCCTGGTTGGCTTCGGCCTGGAGCTCCTTGGTTCGGGTCTCCAGGGCGGTGTGACGGTTCTTCCAGGACTTGATCTGGTTCTCGTAGTTCTCGACCTGGCCGATGAGCGTCTTGTTCTCCTTCTTCATGGATCCGAGGGATTGCGTCAGCTCGACGACCTTGTTTTCCAGCTTGTAGGAAATCTGCTTCAGATCGCGAGCCTCCTCGCGGACCTTCTTGTACTCCTGTCTGGCCATGCGTCCGCGCCACCTGCTCTGGATCAGAGTCACCTTTCGGCGGTAGTCTCTCCATTCGCGCATCTGCATTCTTCGTCGCCAGACTCGCTGGATCAGAATCACCGCGTTTCCTACGCGGGTTTCCATGATTTCTTTCCGTCGAAGGTAGCCCTTGGCCGCTGCTTGAGCGAGGACGACGTTGTTGCGGATGCGAAGGTACTTCTTCCTTTGCTTTTGCCCACGCCAAACTCGTTGGATGGACGTGGCGGCTTTGACAGTTCGGAGCTCTTGGGCTCTCCGTCGGGTGATGTAGGCTCTGGTGAGGGCCTGAAAACGAATTATGGCGCTACGCGCCTCGAGGTATTTGGTTCGGTAGTACTTGGCCTTCAAGTTCTTCTGGATCATGATGGCACACGAGTTCAGGCGCTCGGTTCGCAGGTTCTCCATGAACGCAAGCATACCGGCACGGAAGAAGATCTTGGTCAGACCCAGTTGGTACTTGTCTTGTCCATCTCCAGTGTTCTCACCAAGAGCCTTGGTCAAGATAGAGTTCGCCATCTGGCGAATCTCGGCGGTCCAGAGCGTGGACGGGACCAACATGTAGTAGCGGAGGGCAAACTCTTCGTAGGTCCAACGAGTCGGGTAACCAGCACAGCTAATGCGGACTGTCTCGAGGACACCACAAGCCCTCAACTGACTGAGGACCATGGGGCCATCAAATTGCCAGGCCGCCTTGGCCTCGTTGGGCTTGATACAACGGATGTAGTGCACATCGGTGTGGCTGATTGTGTTCATAAGCTCGATGAGCGAGGAACGGAAGATACCACCGAGAGTCGGCTTGCGGTTAACAGCCACTCCGATCTTTCTACCCGCAGTCGGCTTAGCAACCGACGTCGACGCTGCCAAGTCCTTCTCGCGAACTGAAGCGGCAGCTTGGAGAACCTCTCCCAGGAACTTGTTGCTGCTGGCTCGCAGAACCTCCATGTGTTCATCCGGTACAGTATCTCTGTTCTTCTCGATGAAGCCTTCGGATTCGTACGTGACATCCACAGCGTAATGGCACACAGTGAAGGAGGATTTGCCGAATCGAGGCTTCTTGTAGAACTTGTGCTTGTCGCCGCTGCCGGCGAAGTTGTTGTGCAGCTTAGTCACGAACTGCTCGTCCGAGCCCATGGGAAGACGCGACTCTTCGTCCAGGAGCGACAGGATACCCATCTTGTTCTCGATAAGATCGATACATGGCTGGTTGTCGGCAAAGTCGATGAAAGTCCAGTCGATCTGTTCCCTGACGTACTCCTCCTGCTCAAGCTTGAACACGTGGGCATTGAACTCCTGCTGGAGCTTTTCGTTGGCATAGTTGATACAGAACTGCTCGAACGAGTTCTTGGCAAAATGTTCGAAACCGTAGATATCAAGAACACCAATGAAGGAGATCACTCTGTTCATCACTTCCTCCGTAGCCAGACTGTTGTTGACGACCTCAACCAGCCAGTCGAACATGCTAGAGTAAATGTACTTGGCGACGGAGTCTCGAACCACGATAGCTTGCTGTTGGGTGAGGTTGGACGTGATCTTCTCTCCTCGGGTAATGAGTTGTTTCTTGACAATCCATTTGGCGAAGTTGGTGGCGTCGATCCCAAGAATCTTGCAGGCAATCTCCAACGACGGCTCGTTCGGCGCCAGGACACTGTCGTTGCGGGAAGCAGTAATCTTGACGTTACCGAGATGCAACAGACCAGCCAAGAGCTTGAAGATACCCTGCTGTTGCCCAGCGTTGACTCCAATGGTGGTAAGAGACTGTTTGGTGGCCTCGAATTCGGCCTTGTCATCTACGCCATCGATCACAGGGGCACCTCCCTGGTTCATGTAGTCGTACTGGTCAACCGGCAGCAAGGTAAGCTCCTTGCGCTCAGCATCACTGGCACCGGCGAGAAGCTGGTAGAAGATGTGGTAGTTCCTTTCCTTCAGGGGCTGGAACACCAATCTTGAGCGCTCGAGTAGGTATACGCGGATCTTAGCTCCGATAATGTTGGTGTTCTCGTCGAACATAATCTCGATGTACTTTCCGAATCGGGACGAGTTGTCGTTTCGTGTCGTTTTGGCGTTACCGAAGGCTTCCATAATAGGGTTGGTCGCCAGAATCTGCTCCTCCGTCTCACTCATGGCCTCGGCGCCCTTCTTCGACTTGCCCCCTGGGTTGTCGGGGGATTCTCTGGTAGCGAAATACCGCATAATGTACTTTGCGCTGACCGTCTTTCCGGCTCCGGATTCTCCGGAGACGACAATGGTCTGGTTCTTCTTGTCGCGTAACATGTCCCTGTAGATTTGTCAGTCGACCGGATGGGCTTGAAGGGGGAGCGTAAAGCGGGTGTATTCACGCGAAAGCCTCCTCAGCAATGGCAAACAGATGCGGCGCTTGGGTCGCTCTCTGCTTGCCAGCGTAAACCTGCACCATGCCCGGGACATAGAGGGAGTCTACCCTTGCGAAGGGATTTGAAGCTATAAGGACGATACCACTGTATGTGTAAATCTCCTTCTGTATATATCGGAGCCGAATCGCTTGGAGAACTGGAGAGGGGCAGAAGTCAGCAAAAGAACCACCTGGCCAATGTTCCCCAGCTGGTGCTCTGCCATGCTGCTACTGGGGAATACTTGGATCTTGGAGGGGCAGCATACCGGCGGGTTCGTTGAGATGGGACAAGTTCGTCAAGTCGTCACTGGCTTCAAGCATCGTAGGGTTCATCAACGGCGGTAATAACGGGTCCTTGCCGCTCTCTAGGCCCTCAAGCGAGACCTCGACTTTTTTCTCCTGTCGGGCCGCATACGGGTCAGTCTCTCTCTCGTTATCTCCTTCTGGACAGAGCCGCTCTGCAGCGGGCTCGCGGACTCGTACGCACCTCGTCATTTTCAAGCTTGAACAGCAGCGTCACCTTGGCGCCATCGATTTGCTTGCTGACCACCTCGGAAGCCACCCAGCCCTCGGTGGCATCGGGTTGCCAGGCTCGTGTTCCGACATCGTAGTTGGACGACATTAGGTCGGCAGCTCGACTCGGTTGTCGACTGGACTAGGTACGGGGGGGAGGAAGAAGTGGTTGTTCGGCAGCAGGTTAGGAATAACCAAAGGTCGTCGTGAAATCGTATCGCGTCAATTCAAAGAGGGGGGAGCAGGCCGATGGTACGGTGCCAGTCGTTAAGCAGCAGCAACCAGAGTAGAAGACATTCGCGTGGGTAGAGATTAGGGATTCGGTTGGAGGACAACCCAGAAAGAACACGCAAACTATGTACTATGATGAAACGAAGCTGCGTCTACAGCTTGACGTGAAAGAGAAAGCAGGGCAGTAGTAGAGGTGGGGGGGGAGAAGAGCCCTCGAAGTGGGATGCTCGGGACTTGGGGGATGTAGTAGCAAGTAGTGGGTGGGTGTGAGATGTTGAGGTCTCGACAACAAATACGCGTTGCTGTCTCTCTTTTCGCCCTCTGTGGAAAAAAGTTGGACAGGTAGAGTTGTGTCGATGCTGGCGTCCACACACGGAGTTATTGTATGTATGGTATGATAGGAAGCGCTATGCCAGAAATTGGGGATAAGGAGCAGCTGGCTGGCTGGAGCAGGCAATCACTTGGGATGGGATGGGATAGGGATCCTTAATCCCTGACAGGGGCTCGCTCCTGTTGCTGGGAAAGAAAAAGGGTCCGCTCGTGGATGGATTGCATTTGATCAAGCTAAGTCAATCAATCACTACTACCTACTACGAGTATGTACTTGTCTATACAGTACACTGACATGGGCTGCTACTGTTGGAGTTGCGGTGCTTCAAACATCTTGACTCGGCTTCTCCCCTAACAAAAAAAAGCACTGGAGAGAGCCCCCGTCGCCCGTGGCCCCCAAGTGTGCTAGTGTCAGCTTTGGCGCAGTGGTTAGCTGTCATTTTTCCAAGCCTGCAGCGGCAACACACAACGCAGCCCCCAGAATCCAAAGATCCAAAGATAGTCATTGATGTGCGGCAATGAACCGGCAAAGTAAAGTACATGTACCTGCATACCTGCATACCTGCATATAATTTCACTGAACCGGTCTCGAAAGCTTGAAAATACCTTGGACTGGCTGGTCTGCACTGGTCTGTATAGGAGGTCTGCATTATGTGGGCTTTTTACATAGTTGGGCCGTACGGGATGGATGGTATGCCACATATGTGTTGTTAAGTATGAGGCTGGTACTGGTACGTTATCGTGTTATTACGTTAGCTTCGCTTGGAGGGGGCTGGCCGCTGAATCAAATCGGAAACTCCAGGATGGCTTAATTGATGGACTTTGAAGAAAAGTGACCGATTGCAGGTATGCTATGAGGTACATAAAAACTCACTGTTACACACGACGGACGACGGACGATGGCTAGACTGGGAGGGACAGGGAGTATCTGCAACTTGCACACACCAAACGCCGCCAATACCTAAGTGTACGCAACTACACCGTGCAACGCATTAAGTCAGAGGTCAACTGCTAAATATTAGTCCTGCTATATCACTGATGACTGATGGCATCGTTGGGCGAACGCGCTCTCCCCGGGGACCACCAACAACCCACATTGTCAAATTGCCATAGACAACAGTATTGGGGACAGAAGGGCATGCCGGATGTGGTGCACCTTGCTGGCGGAGCGTCCCTTTGTTTACTTGCCGAAGGGGGGAGGGGAGGGGATGATATCTAGACCGCCTGATGGTTCTCGCGGCGGTCGAAGGAAGCCCAGCAGCGCAGTGCATGTTTTCCGAGGCGGGAGAGGAGAGGTTGGGGGGGTAGGGGGCATGAGGGACAACAAAGAGACGGTGGCCTTTTCTAAACCAGCACTAATTAAGTATCCGGCGGGGGATACGGTAAGAAACTCGAGAACCCATCTTTCTGGCTGCTTGTTGCTTGTTGCTTGCGTAAAAATAATAAAAATCCAGGGTTTCTTCGATCCAAGCGGTATGAGCCCCCCTTCTTTACTTCACTTCAGCAGCGCCTAATAAACACCCGTGGAGAAGCGCCGTGGCTTTGATAGTCATGCTGTTGTTTTGAGATGGCACATTACCCGATGTTGTGTGACTGTAGCTGTCGCCGCACCCAATTCTAAGGCAGGCGAACCTTCGACGTCGCTGTCAGGGTCGTACATTTTTGATTCGTCGTGGAGGCTACATTGAAAAGATGGGATGGATTAGCCTACCGAGGTATGGTGGTACAATGTGCGTGCGTGCGTCCATATCCCACCTCCTAAAAGCAGGTACGCACGCCACACCGACAAATCTACCCTCAACCCTCAACGTGCATTTCGTTAGGGATAGGGACAGGCATGTCTCACGTAGCTTGTTCTGGTGCTGCTGCTACTTCCTCCAATGTCTATGTATCCCATTGCACACGCACTTGTAGAACCCACGAGCCCTGCATCGTTTCGTACAGTAGAAGCAATACGCTACACATTAGCATTGATGACAGCTGATAGATACTCGACGTACATACGTAGTTGGGCAATTCTTCCCACCGGTTGTCGATATTGCCTGGCGTCTGTGTGCGGGTGGAGCCTCTTCAACAAGACACGATTCATGCTGGAGTATGCCCGCTTTGGCCCATGTTTCAAAGTGGCTCTTTATTCCAACAGCACCGTGCTGCCGTGCTCGTCGTTAGCCTAGCCTCCCGGGTCTGCCACCAACGGCATTCCGTCTTACATAAGGACCCCTATAGATATCCTGGACCGGCAAGAATAGGAGCAACATCACACGGCCTCTAACGTAGCTGTCAGCAGGTCAGGCTATGACAGGTCGCCTTCGTGGCAGCTTGTAACGGCTTGCTCAATCCTCTTTGCCTGTACTAGTATCCTTAGGGTAATCTTCTAGAGAAACCTCGTGGGGAGAGGCCCGTTAGTGCTGCAATGCAGTCCCGAAGATCCATACAGGGGTAGTGCTGGCAGCTTCACGCAGTACAATGGCTCGAGCTTGGCTGGAATATGCATCTTGATGCGGCAATCTATGAACGCTTTTGTTTATTTTCCCCAGTGAAAGTCGCTCCGTTTCTCATTGTTGAACCTGCCCACTGCCCGCCAGTCAGGCCACGAGCCATGGCCTGTTCCCGTAGATACCACCGTATCCTTCTGAATCTGTTGAATGTTACAATGCCCCCATGTTGGCGGGCCTGATGTTCATCTGAACTTCGCCTTTTATTACCCCCCGGTATACAATGTGGTGAGCGTTCAGATTCGTATATCTATGATTAAACGTATCTGAATTATCTTCTTAGAGTCGTTTTCGGACGACACGTGTCGTTAGTATGAGCCTCGGCACGTTGAGACTCACTGGCAAACTCCGCTGTCTTAATAGAGGACGCGGACCAGGATGCGTGAGCTCAAAGCCTCCAGGGACTCTGTAATCTCCTTGATATCGTCTTTGCTAACGTCGCTAACGTCGGCAAGCAGATACGCAACATCACCTCTGCTGTCACTGGTCTGCTTCGGCACGTTGTGATTGCCAAGGACCTCGTTGACTTTGCGGAGCACACCCGGAATGTTCTTATGGATGTAGATAATCTACTCGGGAGTTAGTAAAATCGTAGTTGCTTCAAGATAAAGTGAATGTGGAAAATGAAGTGGAAACAACAGTGGAAGCAGCAGTGGAAGTAGCAGTAGGAGTAGCAATGGGGTAAACGTACCCGAGCATGGTTAGGCTCGTCAAGCGTCAGAGAACGCAGGTTAACTTCGGGCATGTTGACGCTGCCGATAGTAATACCCTGGTTGATATACCGAACCAACGCATCACCAACTACAATATTCAGACCAGTATTAGTAAACCAGGCCATAATTGTCCTGAATAGCGGGTTGTTACTTGCCTTCGGCGCCGATAGCCCTCTGCGCTTCCTCGGTGCTGCCACCGATGTGAGGCGTGAGGATGACGTTGTGCAAGCTGCGGAGGTCCTCGCCCCAGGAGTTGAGCTCGCTGTTGAAGTAGTCGCCGTTGGCGGCCGGCTCGTTGGGATAGACGTCCAGGGCGGCACCGGCCACCTTCCCGCTGCGCGAGGCGTTGATGAGGGCGGGGATGTCGACGACGGTTCCACGGCTGGCGTTGATCAGGTAGGCGCCGTCCTTCATCTGGGCGAACTGGGCCGTGGACATCATGTTCTTCGTCTCGGGCAGTTCAGGCACGTGGAGAGTGACAAAGTCGGCCTCGTTCAGCAGGTCGTTCAGAGTCGGGACCTGTCGGGCGGTACCCATGCCCATCAAGCTCAGGACATCGAAGTAGATGACCGTCATACCCATAGCCTCGGCCAATACCGACAGCTGAGAGCCGATATGACCGTAGCCGACAATTCCCAGGGTCTTGCCACGGATTTCCCAACACTTGTTGCTGACTTTGTTCCAAGTACCACGGTGCATCTCATTCGAGCGGTCGCCTAGCTGGCGGGCCAGAGTGATAATCTCGCCAATCACCAACTCAGCCACACTGCGGGAGTTGGCGAAAGGTGAGTTGAAAACGGCAATACCCTGGGCTGCGGCATAGTCCAGGTTGACCTGGTTGGTGCCAATGCAGAAGCAGCCGACAACAAGGAGGTTCTTGGCATGCTCAAGCACCTTTGCCGTCAGCTTCGTCTTGGATCGAATACCAATGACGTGGACGTCCCTAGAGTAATCTGGTTAGTATCAACGTGTATAGGAAGTTATTCCATCTACATCCAGTCCCTGAATTATTGCCATGCCAGAAAATGTCTCGTACAAATCCAGGGATTGGACGGTAGATGGGTTCGTTCTGGTCCCCTGGAATAACCGCGACCAAAAGAGCCAGATAGAGTAAGGAAAGGGTGTCTGGAGCAGACTGGCTTACTTAATCTTTTCGATAAGCTGGTCTTCCGGCAGGGAGGTCTTAAGAGCCTCAACCTGGTAGCCCTGGTTGGTAAGGATGTCACGGCCACTCTGGTTCACGTTCTCCAGCAGCAGGATCTTAATATCCTGCGTGTTAAACGGCTTGAGCGGCTTAGGGGCGCTCTGTTGTGAATGCATGGCTCCGAGGCTGCCCGCGCCGAGCGAGGGTGTGTGGAAAGTGGCGTTGGGCGATGTCGAAACACTATGACGCTCCTCCCTCGTAGGAATCGCGATGTTCTGGGGTTGCGACATGGTAAGAAAGGTCGTTCGGTCTACAGACAAGAACAAAGTTCAGATTGTGAGGAACGAAAATTCAGATTGGCAAGAAGGTAATTTCAGTTTATTAAGAAAAGGAAATCCTGAATTATCGTGAAGGCAGTCCGTCCAGTGTATAGATAAAGGTAAAAGTAGTAGCAGGTAGCATTTATTTGACTCATCCAGAAGCAATACAGTCACAGTAGTCGTTCGACTCAACTAACACATGGCCGGCGGGGACCTTGGCAGTGGAAAACTTTTTGGGACGACGGTGCTCTGCTCTGGTAGGCTTAGGCTGGCAGGTGGTTACAGGTAAAGTGTAACCGGAGTCAGAGTGGCAGAGTAACACCTGGAACTGATCACCAACAACAGCCTGGGACACGCAACTCGACGCTGGACGGCTGGATTATTACATGAATCAACCCTCTTTATTGGTGCGGCGGCGCTTTTCTAGTGGTTCGCTAGTATCCAGACTCGCTGGAATCTGGGGCTTGCCATGTTGGCCTCCGGTTATCGGATTGCATCATCGCTCATATTTTCCACCTAGCGAGCGAACCTAAAACTAGAAAATGCCCATTTGCCATTTCATAGTGACGACGGCTGTTTGTTATGTCCGACACTCTGCCTCCCATCTTGGAATTGATTAGCAAGCACTTCATTACTGTGGTCCAAAATCAGGAACACTTGAGAGCAAACATGATAGGGATGCATTGATAGCAGAGCCTCAGCCATGCTATGCATGCTTTAGTGTGTGCCAGGTGCTTACTTAAGTATGATACATGTAGTATAAGATATAGGCAATTGTCTTACCACACCTGCACCTACACACATGTACGTCTCGTCTCATTCACTCCTACGTCTATTTCATTTGCACATACCCAAATTGGCTGCTATGGGCTGCTCGCCCTCACAATCATTGACAGTCATTCATGGCTTTTGTTTTCTGAACGTGAGTAACAATTAGAAGGTCCTGCGCTAGATACATGTACAGCTCTCTCAGGAGACAGGTGACCGGAGGTTTCATTGGCATATCTTCCCCAGCTGGTTGTCCCCGCGGGACCTTGAGCTGATGATGCCTTTCCATGTTCATAACCGAGAACCCTTATCAGAATCCATTCCTCTATTAGCGTTATACTGCACCCTTCTTTCACTTTGATTCGCCAGCCTCGTCCGCCTGTCTGGCCAAATCTCGTAGGGTGGGAAGGAAAAACCTGTAAACTACCAGCGAACGCATAATGAGATTTCCGAAACAACCCTATAACATGAGGGAATGCCAGTCTATTTTTGGGAGGGATGGTATCGCAGCGTCATGAAATCGATCGCCGCATCATGTGCATTATTGGGGGGTGGTGGGCAAAGGCCCAATGTCCGCATTTTCGTTGCGCATGCCAACAGCAAATTCAGCCAACAATGTACCATCTGGCCGGTACATATCGGCAACGATTTGAACGCCGGAATAGAGAGTCGGTTTAAGGGCAGGCTGTTTAGCTCTGCTTGCACTCGGCGGCTTCCTTGTTAGGCTTCGCGCCATCGTCCTGTTGTTGTTGGTTAGCATCATGTGGTCAAGCTCAAAAGGGGCAGTTTGGGTGGTTAGGGGAAAACGTACATCCTCCTCCGACTCCTCCTCATCCTCGTCACGGTCGTCGCTGAGATCATCATCATCCTCATCGTCCTCCTCATCAAAATCGTTCTCCTCGTAATCGTCCAGCTCCTCGAAGGCCAAGGCCTCGCCGGTGAACCAGTCGATAGCGCGGGGGATCAACTTCTCCTTGATGTCCTCACCGAGCTGGTAGTCCAGCTCGAGGCGCTCCTCAATATCCGAGGCGGCGGAATCGTCGTCTTCGGTGGGGGCCTTGGGAGGGGAAAAGAAGTTGAAGAAAGACTCAGTAGGAACCGTCTTCTTGACAATGCGGGTCTGCTTGGTGTCTGCAAAGTTTGTTAGTTTGTGTGTCGCCAATAAATGCAAATAGTGAGCAATTTGTGGTGATGCGGCTTACTCTTGTTGCGTTGCTTCTTGCTTTCAACCCGGACGGTCAGATCCTCACCCTCCTTCCAGCTGATCTTGTCGCCCTCGGCGTGATCGTAAATGAAGTCGCCGCCATATCCACTCTCGTTCTGGTAGAAGTAGGTCTTGGTGATGGTCTTGTTTGTGAAGAACTTGTTGTCGTCGAACTCGAAAATGAGGCGGAAACCAGGCTTGTCGAGGTACTCCATGCGGATGTCGATCAGGTGCTTGAGGGCTTCCTCATCGCGGTCCGTGATCATCTCAGCAAGCGAGATCTGGTTCTTCATGGCAGACAGCCAGAACTCGGGGATACCCGAGACAGGCTTGGTAGCCTCGGCGGCCTCGGTAGTCTCGGCAGACTTCTCCTCTTCCTTGGGCTTATCGGCAGCCTCGGCATCAGCCTCCTCGTCATCGTCCTTCTCACCGGCCGCGACTTCTTCCTCGGAAGGCTCGGCGCCACCGTTGACAATAGTGGCACGCTTCTGGTAGAGAGGAGTGAACTTGGCGAAGTACTTCTTCTCGAGCTGGAGAACCTCTTCTTGGAACTCGGCTTCCAACTTGGAGTGCTCCTTCTGGATGCCCTTCAAGCCAGCAACACGGCGGCGGACAGGAGCAGGGAGCGACTCGATGTAGCCTGACGAACGGCCAACCAGAGAACCCAGGCGACCCTGGATCATCTGGACGAGGGCGGGGTTCTGGGCGAAGATGGATGCGGCAGCAGCACGCTCAGCGTCATCTATGAAAAAACACACATTATTGTTAGTGACCTCATCCTGCTATACTGGACGAGTTTTCTGCGCAGAGCAATCGAACTTACCCTCCATGATGCTGGCCACGCCGGGCTGTTGGGCGTGGGAAGAGATGGGTGCATTGTTGGCGGGGGTGTTCTGCGGGGTCCTGAAATGGCATAAAACGTCAGTTTCCAACTCAAAGGTGATGATAGGCCTCGCGAGAGAGGTCGAGTAGAGGCAACTCGGAGAGACTCACGGCGCAGTCACGTCCCGGCGGTTCTTGATGGGCTCGGCCATTGTGATTGTGAATTTGCGGTGTCGTGGACCGAAAATGGGATTTTTGGTTGGGGAAGATTTGGGTTGGGTAGCGGTAACTGCAAGGCCGTGCAGCAGTCGCTAGAAGTAGGTAGACGTTGATTTTTTAGACTGGACCAGGGGGGGGGTCGCAGATCAACAACAAGACAAGACGAGGCACGAGGTTCGGTGCGAGGTCTAAGACACACCCCAGAAAATTCAAGTTGTCAGGTCAAAGGCGACAATGGAGATCAAATATGTAGAAGTCAAATCTGAGAGTTGGGAAAGGGAAGGGAAAAAAAAGTTGGAGGGCGGAACAAAGTCCCAAGTTCAGGTGGAGTTAGTGTGTGAATGTGAATGGCCTTGGGCTGGAGTGAGAATGTTCACAGCATGTAGACAAGTAGAGAGACGAGCTAGACCTAACCAAGCCCTTGTTGCTTGGGTCACTGAAGTTGCTGGGAGAGCAGAGAGGTTGTTGGACCTTGGGACCCGATAAGTGGCCAAAGTTGGTGAATGGGTTGAGGAGGGATAAATGGTTGATGGAAGATTCTACTGGGGCGAAGGTGGGGGAGACCAGAAGGCGTGGCCCACTCCAGTTTTTAGTGGTTGCAGTCGAGGACTGGCAACTGGATGACTGGCTGGATAGGGCCTCTAGAAGAAGAACATGGAGAGAATATTCAATCTGCCTCCAGCTCTCTCTGATGTGCCTTCTACCTCCTACCCAAGACAACTCTACCCTCCCGCTTGCAATCTCGTCTTTCAGCATCGGTATCTGTACTTCCATAGAAAACGTTGTTTATTCCCTCTTACTCAGTGAAGAAGTGGGTAGGCAAAAGCAAAATTTCTCCCTCTCCCTAACCATCCATACCAGGCCTACTTGGGCACTTGACAGTATGTACTTGAGAGGTATGTAAGTAGCAGAAATATTCTCGTCCAATCCACAGTTTTGGAGAGGGTTTGAGTAGACTTCACGTATCCAAAGAGCTGGTGTTGATCTGGCATGGCGTATTACATTTTAATATCACGACAGTTTTATCTACGTGTGCGACGTAGAGAGCTTAACTGTGTCATCGGGTCAACCTGAAAATTCGAAGTTACAGATGTGATTATCGGCTACATACGGCAGGTTACTCTGACTATATACAAGTATGCGCATTTGCTAAATCAATGTCCGTCAATGTGAGAGATATGAGTTTTCAGACAGTCAGACGACGAGCCAAAATTCCGGATAACTGCGGTTATGAGATAATAGCCCTACTGAGTATTATTGTTCCTATGTCTGAGAACCTAAAAGAGGCATGTATAAGAGACATATGCTATCATAACACACATGTCGCTTCTCTTCATCTTACTGGTCCGTGATTTCTGTACACTTAGAAAATGCAACGAAATAAATGTGCTGCTGATAATGTCGACTGGACTTTGAAGCCGCCGATATGTCAGCTAGAATCGCACGCCGTGTAGGTTAGGTGGGAGGTAGGAAGAGAGACATCCGTTGACACTATACCCAAGTGGGTATCCCGGCCCTAGGAGACGGCTCCGAATTGCTTATGTCCCAGTATTTGACTGGTAAAAGCGAAAATGCGTTATCACTTGGGCCTACCGTCCTCGGATAAGAGCAGCGTACCCATCTGAGTGAATGTCTTAGCAATTCGCAATCCTCGGGGACCAATCAGTTCAGGTGATAGGATCCCGTTGAGCCGGTTCGCAAGTGATATGTGCGAATGTCGACACATGGGGAATTCATATGCACCATAGTGACCATGCACCGGCTCCACCACCTATAATGTTTCTGATTTGTTCGCAGAACAGCGGTGACCAACTGTTACTGACACAGTTGGCGGCGCAAGACTTTCCCATAGGGATCTATCGACTCATCAATTCATATATCTCGAGAATAAGTACCTATTTACACAGATGACGAGCCTCTCGATATCGTATCACGAGAACCAACCTCAGCCGTCGATATTCATCTCGCGTGTGTCACACAGCAATATTGGGCTTTTATGCGATCACGTACATTCCTGTTGTATCCAAGAGAGCACGAGAGACGGGAGGATATAAAAGCAAGTCGAGTCAGTCTATTGCACACAATGCCTCACTTACACGATCAATCCATGCGACACGTGAAGTTGATACCAGACAGATGACCCGTTTCCGCTTATCACTGATAAGTCCAGTGCTTATCTCCCGTCCCTGTGTGGGGGCTTCGAGCTTATTGACATTTTATTTTCGACGGCCTGGCCTGGGGTATTGAATTGCTAGGAACCGAACCGTATGATTGCCGGCCCATCATGCTGTATTAAGCCATAACGCAGGTACCACCAGCATCGTCATCGCCAAGTTCGCGTCTGATTTGACGAGGTTAGGCCATTTTTTACAGCCGCCTCGGGCTGGAGATACTTGACTTACCTTGTCACTGAGAGAATCAGCATTCAGCATTCAATTTGCCCGCAACCTACCGTGATAAAACTCGCAAAATGCATTGCGATTTCTTCGAGGGCAACTGACATATCCGAAAATGAACGACGAACGAGACAGAGAATCCCATGGGGGTCAGCAGCCCAACGGGCGCGAGCCCTTCTACCGGCTGAACTCCAACCAGAGCAGTTCGAGTGTCTTCGAGGATGTCGAAATGGCGCAAGATGAGGTACGACTTTGGAACACATTATATCTAATATCCAGATCTATACTCTTGACGTGTATAATGTAATGCGCGCTAGGTTACTGCAATACTTTACAGTGGCTAATTCGCTTTCTTATAGCTATTCTCTGGACCCGTCGCAGAGAGTTTGCCGTCCAGCATTTCGGCCTTTGCGCATAGACGAGGACGCGCCGATTCCACAACAAGTTTCGCCTACTACAACGAGGACGAGGAAGACGCCCTACGGATCGACGACGACGACGACAGAGAATCACATGTATACGACGATGGCTCAGTTATTATCGATATTGACGACATCCCTTTCGGTCTTGGCCAGGATGAGGAAGAGGCGAGCTCCGAAGGACTGCTAGAAACCGCCCTTGACCACGAGCATTATGCAATGCGCCGGCGGTCTTCGACCTATTCCAGAAACTCGGTGCACTCCAGGCTGCTCCGAACGGAGAGTGGACGTACAGATGCGAGCAGTCGTGGCTATGGACGAGCCAGCCAGAAGCTCTATATGGCGAACGAGGATCTGACAATCGTCATTGCTGGGTTCCGCACGAGTCGCATTGGGTTCGCCGTGTATATCTTCCTCTGCATTGCAACTTGCGGCTTGGCATACCTGTTACTGCGCTGGATTCCGAGGTGGCAGGTGAAGTTGATAGGAAAGTCATGCCCCTTGAGGGAATGCGAATGGGTTGTCTTGGAAAACCAATGGAACGAAATGTCCGTACTGCCAGTCTCTGCTAGGCTTTACGACCGGTCCCTTTCGACGGTTTTCGGAGCCCCTGACAAGATATATGCGCAGTATCTCGAAGACGACGCCGATCCTATTCTTCCTGAGCTTCGCGTCCTGGTCTATCGATACGTGCGATTCTTCTTCCACCCCCTGAAGGACAAGTTTGTTGTATCCACTGGTTGGGAAGATCCCAACTGGAAGAGAGTGAGGGCTGTCCGCGCAGGATTAGACACCGACGAGAAAGACGAACGGGAGAATGTATTCGGCGCCAATATCATTGACATCGAGCAAAAAACTATCTTCCAGTTGCTAGTGGACGAGGTAAGCAGATACTCCTGCCCAACTAGTAGCATATGGCATCCGAGTATTGCTCGGGGCAGATTCCACTTATACCGGCTCGTGGTGTACTAACTCGGTTCAGGTATTCCATCCATTCTACATTTTCCAAATCGCCAGTCTGGTTCTATGGTCTTTGGATGAGTACTACTATTACGCAATTTGCATCTTCGTCATGTCGGCTGGTAGCATTGTGACCACCCTCCTCGAGACTCGCTCGGTCAGTATACAAGAGCCACCTCCTAGAACCAACTTCTAACACGGAACAGACAATGCAAAGACTGAGGGATATTTCCCGTTTTGAATGCGATGTTCGAGTTATACGCAGCGGATTCTGTAAGTCACCTTGAAACTCATTCAAAGCCATACGCTAACGAGAGAAAGGGACAACCGTTCCCTCTTCCGATTTGGTGCCTGGAGACGTCTACGAAATTAGCGATCCTAGCCTTACACAGTTCCCTGCCGACAGTCTACTTCTAAGCGGAGATTGCATCGTCAACGAGAGCATGCTTACTGGAGAATCTATACCTGTCTCTAAGATACCTGCCACTGATGAAACACTCAGTGAAATGAAGCTTGGAGCCTCCACGGTCTCATCTGAGGTTGCCCGTCACTTCTTGTTCTGTGGAACCAAGATTGTTCGAGTGCGTCGGCCTCAAGATGAGAGGGACGACCAAGCAGTGGCGCTTGCGATGGTTGTGCGCACTGGGTTCAATACCACGAAGGGTTCGTTGGTTCGTTCAATGCTTTTCCCTAAGCCGTCTGGATTCAAGTTCTACCGCGATTCTTTCCGGTACATAGCTGTCATGGGATGCATTGCGATCCTCGGATTTATCGTGTCGTTTGTCAATTTCCTACGCCTCGGCGTTGCTTGGCATCTCATTGTCGTGCGCGCTTTAGACTTGATTACTATCGTGGTTCCTCCAGCACTCCCTGCAACTCTCACCATTGGCACCAACTTCGCCCTCAGCCGTCTGCGAAAGAAACAGATCTTCTGCATCAGCCCGCAAAGGGTGAACGTTGGTGGAAAGCTCGATGTCATGTGTTTCGACAAGACCGGCACGCTCACAGAGGAAGGGTTGGATGTGCTTGGAGTAAGGCTTGTCAAAAGATCGACTAACTCGTTCGGCGAAGTGGTGTCAAAGGCCGAGTCGCTCGTGCCGCGGGCGAACTTCGGAGTCAACGATGAGAACAGATACGACACACACCACGCAGCTCTCTTCACTATGGCCACTTGTCACTCGCTCCGATCTGTTGATGGCGAACTTGTCGGCGACCCCTTGGACCTGAAGATGTTCGAGTTCACAAAGTGGACCTTTGAGGAGGGCCACCATGGTGGAGGCGATCACGAAGACGAAGACCAAGGAGGTTTGTCGCCATCGATCGCACGTCCACCTCCAGTCACGCTCTACGATACAGATGACTATGGAACTGCTCGAGGTCAAAATGCCCCTATTGAGCTCGGAGTTCTAAAGACCTTCGAGTTCGTCTCCCACTTACGAAGAGCAAGTGTATTGGTTCGTGCCTTTGGACAACAAAGTGTCGACATTTATGTCAAGGGCGCCCCAGAATGCATGAAAGACATCTGCCGGCCGGATACCTTCCCATCGGACTACGAAGAGCTACTCTCTCACTATACTCATAAGGGCTACAGAGTCATCGCTTGTGCTACGAAGCATCTTAAGAAGTTGTCGTGGGTTAAGACCCAGAAGATGAAGCGAGAGCAGGCTGAGAGCGACCTGGAGTTTGTCGGGTTCATCATCTTTGAAAACAAGTTGAAACCCACCACTGCAGCTGTGCTGAAGGAGCTGACGGAATCAAACATTAGCTCGATCATGGTTACTGGAGACAACATTTTAACGGCTATCAGTGTCTCGCGAAACTGCGGGTTGGTCGACAGGGCTGCGCACTGCTTCGTGCCTCACTGTGTCGAAGGAAATTTCCAGGACCCAAATGCCGACATCCAATGGGAGAGTATCGATGACGGCAACCTAAAGTTAGACAACCGTACCCTACTCCCGCTACCTATTTCCCCTGAACAGGATGTGTCGCTGCCGTATGACATCACGAACTTGAAAAACTACTCGTTGGCAATCAGCGGCGATGCGTTCCGATGGATAGTCGACTATGCGCCAGCCGACGTACTTCAAAGAATGCTTCTTCGCGGTAAGATCTATGCCAGGATGTCGCCAGATGAGAAGCACGAGCTGGTCGAGAAACTGCAAAGTATTGGCTATTGCGCCGGTTTCTGCGGTGATGGTGCAAACGACTGTGGTGCACTGAAAGCTGCCGATGTGGGCATCTCGCTCTCGGAAGCCGAGGCATCGGTTGCGGCGCCTTTCACGTCCCGCGTCTTTGACATTCGATGCGTACCTGATGTTATACGAGAGGGAAGGGCTGCGCTTGTCACGAGCTTCAGCTGCTTCAAGTTTATGAGCCTCTACTCGTCCATCCAGTTCACGTCTGTCAGCTTTCTGTATGCGTCGGCGTCGAATCTGGGAGATTTCCAGTTCTTGTTCATCGACGTCTTGCTTATCCTGCCCATTGCCATCTTCATGGGTTGGGCCGGTCCCTATCCAGTCCTTAGCCGCAAAAGACCAAACTCAGACTTGGTGTCTCGGAAAGTCCTGACGCCCCTGCTGGGACAGATTCTCATCTGCATTTCCATCCAAGCAGCGGCGTTCCTGATGGTCAGAGAGCAGCCTTGGTTTATCCCTCCTCGTATCCACCACGAGAAGTCCAACATCAAGAACTCGGAGAACACTGCTCTTTTCCTCGTTTCTTGCTTCGAATACACCTTCATCGGAGTGGTCATGAGTGCCGGATACCCATTCCGACAGCCTATGCATAAAAATTGTAAGTATTGTTTCCCCCTTCTTACCCTCACATCCCATTTGCTATGTCGCTGCAGTTACTTACCTCATCATTTGTCACACAGGGCCTTTTGTCGGTACAATCATTGCGGCGCTCGTGCTTATCACCTACATGGTCCTGGAGCCGGCCGACTGGCTGCGGAAGCTCATGCAGCTGACCAAGATGAGCTACTCGTTCAAGACGACGCTCATCGCGCTCGGCGTGATCTACTTCGTCCTCTCGTGGGTCTCGGAGAACTACATCTTCCCGCATCTGTCGAGGGCGCTGGGCAAGGCGAAACTGACGCTTTCGAACAAGCCCAAGCAGCGGAAGGAGTACAAGGTGATCGCGGAGAGGATGCAGATGTAATTGTTTGTACTGTTTTTGACTCCCGTAAAAGTTTGCATCTTTTTACGTGCATTGTATTTGTATAGATTCGGTGAAGTCAAAAGTCATCTTGCCACTAAGGCACATTGATTGGTTACTAGATCGTTCGTGGCCAGGATGTAATGTTCGTGGAGTTGGATATTGTTCTGCTCAGAGAAGGGGAAGTAGAGGAAGAAGAAGTAGTAGAAGGGGTAGAAGATTGTATCAAGCGTCGAATAAGATGCCAAAGAGTACCCGGTGCTAAAGCATAAATATATAATAAACAGCGTCTACGCCATTGTAGCTCGCGAAAAAGGAAGCCTAACTGACCCAAGATACCGACTTCTACACACGGGCTGTCTCAGTGCTACATGTCTATAGCACTTGTAGAGTATAACCCCATAAGCCATTTTTTCGTGACACCTATTCATTCGTTTCCTCGGCCGAGTTGCGTTCAGGGATGTTTCAAGTAATTAGCGAAGGAACGCATGACTGGCAATATAATAGCTTGTGTAGTCACGCATCATCAGGTATATCGAGTAAAGGTTCTGTACAGTGGCGAGAAGCCCAGCCAGTTTTAATCCGCTGGCCATGCAATAAACATTTCATCTGAGTGAGCTATAAGGTATATCATCCACTTTTTTACACATACACACTCCCCCGCTATGCTCCCAAATCTGCCCCTGTTGTATAAAACATAGCACATCTAACCCTCCATCTCGACGTCTTTGCTAGTGGCATCGACTCCGTTGGGCTCGGCGACCTTCTCCCTCCTCGGGATCTCAAAAACGACGGCCCCGTTCTTGCCGCCCTGGACCGACTTCCACCGGCCCAGGCGGTGCTCCTTGCCCACGGCCGCCACCACGCACAGGCCATCTGCGCCGCGGTAGCCCCGTTCGAACAGGGAGATGTCGTTCACGACGCCCTTGACGAACCAGGGCTCGCCCTCGCCCGCTTGGGTGCCGTTGCTCCTCACTTCTTCTTGGGATTGGGATTCGGCCCCAGAGAATCCATTGAACTCCGGCGAAGCTTCCACGGGAGATGGCTGTCCAAGAACTCCCATGGGCTCGATATGCCTCTTATCCTCGCTTAAGCGCCACAGTCGTACGCAGCCATCCCAGCTTCCAGAAAGAATGACGTCGGAATAAGGCAGTGTGCGCAGAGCAGTGATCCATCGTGGCTGTTCGGGGGAGACTTGTTTGAGATCGGGCACGATTTCCGCGGATGCTTCTTCGGGAAGCAGTGGCGGCTCGAAGCCGTGGGCGTGCGGGAGAATGAATAGGGGTTTCTTCTTGCTGATACTCCAGAGGGATATCGAGCCGTTCTGTGAGCCTGTGACAAACAGCTCGTCGTCTAGCATGGCAACCCGGTCCATGCTGTTCTCAGCCGCCAGCGACTTGGGGTTTATGTGATCGCCCTTGGTCTTCTTCTCGCTGCCGCCGCCGCGGAAAACCAACTGAGACTCCTCTACGACCTTCCATAAACGCGCTGTGCGGTCACGGGCACCGACGGTAACACATCTTTCCTGGGATAAAGCTGCGATATCGACAACTTCATCGGCGTGTCCATATAACGTTTCCTAGAATTCAAATATCAGTACTCTGGGCTCAAGTGCAATATGCGACCAAACGAGGTTCACTTACGACATAAGCGAAAGGGGGGCCATCATCCAAGCTCCAGATTTTCACTGTTCTGTCCTTGGAAGCAGTATAAAGCTGGTTGGTCCCGCGCCGGAATGCCAGCCCAGTCACAGCGTCTCGGTGATGTGTAAAGACTTTAAGGGGTTTGAGGGTCTTGGCATCGTGTATAATCAAGCGACGGTCGCTACCTCCCGTCACTACGTACTGCCCGTCCTCTGAAGCGGCGACACACAGGATTTCGCCAGTGTGGCCTTGGTAGTTCTTGTTTTTCGCGGCTTTGGTCCTGTCGCCTTGTCGTGAGAGCACCTTGTCGGGCTGTCTGCGTGGGGGAGCCTGCTTCTTCGGCTTCTTCTTGGTCGTCTGGGGGAATTGGTTGGCAGGCAAGTCTTGTAGCCTCCACTTGACGAGAGTTCGGTCTTTGTGTACTGTGTAGGCGAAAGGAGCGCATGTTGCAACCGAGGTCGTAGGCATATTGTTGCCTCTGAACAGGGTGTGGGAAGCCTTCTCAGGGGCCAATTCGCCGGCGATGGTACGATAGACTTTTCCCTTGGCCTCGGCTACATCTTCTCGCAGTCTGCGTTCGAGTAGAAGTTCTCGGTCCACGTCTTCGGCGTTGAAGCCGACTTCGACCTGCTCCTTGACGTTGTCAAGATATTGGGAGGCGAGTCTCAATCTTTTCTCGGCAGCAGTCTCTCCTTCGTGTTCCGAATCGGAGCCTTCTTCCGAGCCCTCAGGTTCATCAAAGGCGCCATCTTCGCTTTCTGAGCTACCGGATATCGACTCGTCGTCCCGTTCTGGTCGCTTGGAGGGCGCAGCAGGTTTCGTCACTTTTCCGGGGCCTTTGGCAGAGGAGCCATAGGGTTTCTTTTTGGGATTTTCTGTAGTAGGCGCCCGCTTCCGCTTTTTCTGGGCACCGGGTATCGTAAAGAAGGAGGACATTTTGGCGAATCGTCGCGGGTGTTGTCCTGATTCTCTTGGAATACGCAGCAAAACCGAAATGCTACTCTCCCAAAAAGTTCGTCCTCAAACCCAGTAGATCATATCGCAAAAAAAGTTAAAGTGGGGCGCATGCTAGTGTGGCTAGACCCACGTTATCTCCTTATCGAAGTCCCCGCCAATGTGGCTCAACTCCCGACCCTCCGAGTTTGTCTCGAACGCAATTGCGGCTGAAGAATCGAAGGCCCAGGTGTTACCCAAGCTAACCCCAGCACCCAGCACAGTACAGACAAGGTAAGGGTGGGCCGACCTTAGGCTAACTGAACCAGGCTGTAGCTTGACTGCGCGTCTGTGTGTGATTGCATCCATCATCGCCTTGCGACAGCTAGACGACCTATCCAGTTGACGACCCGAGAGCTTCCAACCGCAAAGCGTCTCCAGAATACGGCCTCTCATACCACGAACACTTTCTATTCAGTCAACGCCTTGCACACTCGCCCAATATGTAGGTCTTTCCGAAGCAGAAACTCACATGGAGCTCCAGCAATAGGAACAGCAAGCTAACCAAGCCATCTATCTCGCAGGGAGGTGCTCCTAGGAATCACGGGCAAGGACTTCACCTTGATTGCCGCTTCCAAGGCTACTATGCGAGGACCCACCATCATCAAGGCCGCAGACGACAAGACAAGACAGCTGAACAAGTCCACGCTGATAGCATTCTCTGGAGAAGCGGGAGACACAAGTACGTAGACGGACCCCGGCGGCCATGGACATGGCCCGGACTTGTGATGGTCTGGAATTGGGCACTGACGCTCTTGGGGAATTTACTGTTACATCTTACTGACCGAGTCCTCTTCCAGTCCAATTCTCGGAATACATCCAAGCCAATGCCCAGCTGTACTCTATGCGGAACGAGTCTGAGCTGTCACCGACAGCGCTGGCACACTACGTCCGCGGCGAGCTGGCCTCGAGTCTGCGCTCACGAAAACCCTACAACGTCAACCTTCTGCTGGGAGGCGTTGACCCCATCACCCACAAGCCCAAGCTGTTCTGGCTCGACTACCTTGCTTCGTTAGCACCCGTGCCCTACGCTGCCCACGGGTATGCCCAATACTACTGTCTCTCTATCCTCGACAAGCACCACCACCCTGATATCAGCCTGGGGGAGGGCATCAAGCTGCTGGAGAAGTGCACGGACGAGTTGAAGAGACGTATGCCGATTGACTTCAAGGGCATGACGGTCAAGGCGATTACGAAGAACGGCATAGTGGACATTGAGTTCAACGATGACAAGATCGTCAAGAGTGCTTAAAGAGCAAAACCTCTTGGTATGTTGCCGGCAATGATAAAGCGCAAGGGGAGACCAACCAAGGTCAAATGACTGTGTACACTATCTAGAAGTACTAGGGCGGGTTTATACCCGTATGCGAAAGCACTCATGACTGCTAATCCACGATGTTTACTGGACAATACACACTTGATATGTCCATTGCCATGTGCACCGTGTTCTATTTGAAGCATGCTTCAAAACATGTGAACTCCATACTGCATTTGTGTGATAGGCGTAAATCAGCTTCAGAGAAAGTCCGTCACTATTTGTTTGAAGTCGCCACATCGTGTCTGTTTCACACATGGACCATGTTCAAGTATACTAAGTGAAGCTGTCTGCAGCTAGTATTTTACAGCACGCATTCTTCATAGGTCTCTTTGCTCGGCTGTTCAGATATATGTATTTAGGTTTGGTCTAGAGGAGCCAAGTCTTGAGAAACCAACATGCTTGACTCGGCAAGATGACGGCCCAGGTCTTTATCGGCTGGCGGCATGGGGGTCAGCCCGGCCAGAGCGAGCGGTGTACCCTCGTGGCCCCTGTCTACCTCGCTAGGTTAGCAGTCTCTGGAGTGATATCGTAGCAATGCCGCTGGCTACCTCACTACCTGCTACGTAACTACATTCGTTTGCAATCTGCAGGCGGTGAAAATGGGTATTGCAGGCAACTAACACCTACCTAATGGAGCCGCTCGGGCTTAAGGTAATCGTGGAGTTGGGAGATTCCTATTGGTCCAGCTTCGTCCTTGACAGGCAGGCACATTGAATCGGTTCACAAACCTCTCTAGTGTCGAAGAGGGCCCCGAGTAGCGGTTCTAGAAAAGCCTAGGGTTTTCACATTTCTTCGTCGAAATGATGAGGATCTATGTTCGCTCGGGGAAGGGTCCGGAAAGTTGTGGCCGTGTCCCCTCAGAGGGTTGAGATGAGCTGGCGAAGTGGCAATAAAGGGCCCGCTGTGCGTCAACTTATGACGGAGTCAAGGGTCTCTGACACTGGAAGGGGAAGTAGCTGAGACCACAATTTGACCCCCCCAGCAGGCAAACAGACCGGGGTGCCAACCTCCAGTCTGCCAGTATTGATGACGGCGCTGACACCTGAGTGTGCTGCGCTGCAACTTTAGGGCCAAAAGGTCAAGACAAGTCTTGTACGCCTCGGACGCATACGTTAGGTAGTTGGTCAGCCTGCACGGGAGTTGGATTACACTGAGGATAGTCGTAGAATGGAGGCCGAGATCTCTTACCTGGCAACATACAAACCCCAAGAGGTTATTGAATATAGCATGCCTGGGTCCAATCATTACTCAGGTTTACATATGGAGGGTTTTCTTTGAGTGCGCGTTGCGGGTGGGATTCGTCCTGAAACTCTGGGGAAGGGGCGGTTAAGCCTTAGGAGGTAGGTATCCTGCGCCTGGCCTCCTGCCCTACGCTGTTCTGGTGTTGGTGATGTACCTACATACGCAATACGCAATACGACCATCAGTCCCTTGTTGTTGCCACCCGACTGCGCTGAACGAGTCGAGTAAGAAAAAATTTGCCTATTACTGCCACCCAACTACTCCAGATTTTCGGGAGGATGGTTGAAATGCATGTACACATGCGGTGCTCCACTGTGTAAGAAACCAGCACCCTGCCTGTGGGCAATGGCAATTGTACAAACATCAGCTGTAAGCAGAGAAGTCATTTGTTAACAGGAATTTCACTTCGATCTTCAAGCTCAAACTATGTAGGAGCCAAAAACATATCTGATATGCAAACAGTGTGGTGAGTGTAAGTGCGTAAGGATGGGGGCACTTGCAATATGTAGAAGGAGAGAGAACTAGAGGTATGCAGTTGTATCCTGATATCATAAGGGTGCACTACGACGGATGCCAGGTGGAGGAGGGCAGAGGCTGAGAGGGGTGACCAACAACGCAATACAGTCTAAGTCCAGTCCAGTCAGTCGCCTCCCCTCACATTTGAACTTGTACTTGCCTCACCAAGTACCTTATTCAAGTACATACTGAGCACTGTCTGGTCTGATTGATAGTTTGATGGGAGGTTTCCTTACATACAGACATACATTACTGGCCTCTGGTTACGACATACTAGGTAAACAGCCCAACCAGCCAGTCTCTTGTGGATGCTTGGGAGTCATGTCATGTATGTCAGATGGATGATAGGTAGCGTATGGGCAAGCAGCAACAGAGATAGCAAGCACTAAAACAGTTTTTTCTTGTCTTAATTGAAGAGGTTTCCTGGCCGCCACTCTGGGCTTCCCGCCTGTTCATTCTGCCTAGGTGGTGTGTACCTGCAAACGCTGGCAGTACATGTTGAACTGTTGGATCTCCAGACTAATTTTTTTTTCTAGGCCACCCACTCTCCATTCAGCTAAAACCTCCCAAAACCTCCCCTGCCTGACCCATTCTTCCCATCCCACAACCACCCTCTATCAACCTCTTTTTTTTTTTCCTTTTTTCCCTCTTCCCACCCCAGGACGAGAGAGAGAGAGAAGAAGCTTTCTCACATACAAACTTGCAGTCTGCGTTTGGTCATCGTTGTTTTCACCTTCCTTTGAAAAAGATTTCGTTTTCTTTTCGAAGGAGCTTGAAGACTTTGCATCAATAGACGTGTGATTTTCGGCAGCCTTCCCAAGTAGACAGGCTTTTCACACATCCTACATAATCTTTTTTTCCGACGGAGAAGAGCGCTTCCAGGCTTTTCCCTTCATACACATCCCATTCACGATCTTTTTGGCTTCTCATCAACCCATCGGTCGAGAAGTTCAACATTGTTTTTCCATCCCACCCTCTCGTTCTTTCCATCAGAGATAACGTAATCGGCTGGCCACGAGAAACCTTGTCAATCAACGACATCAATCTCCACGATTTACTTCGTACCCCTCGGCAATCAACATGGCTGATCAGATCAACATGGGCGGCCTGAGCCTCAGCGAGCAACAAAACGGTCCTCGCTCTTACATCCCACCTCACATGCGCGGTAAGATGGGCGGTGGTGGTGGTGGTCCCCCGGCTGGCCCCCCTCCTGGTCCTGGTCCCGCCATGAACGGCGGCCTGAACAACAGCGCTTGGGCAGGGTAAGTCACACTCCTCTATTAGCATCTTGACTACACTGAATCCTAGATTCTCTTGGGAACCTGCTTTCCCTCCTACCCCCCCCATTCTACAACAGCCTTGAGAACCCTAGCTAACGTTTGATGGCCCAACAGCAACCAGAACTTCGATGCCCGTCCTGCTCCTGGCTGGGCTGGCGCCAACCCTCTCCCTGGCGGCCCTGGTCCCAATGACTTCCCTCCCCCTCAGCAAGCACCTCCTCAGCCCCGAGGCGGCAACTACCAACGTGGTGGTCACGGTGGTGGCGGTGGTTTCGACCGTAACGGCTATGGCAACCCCAATGCTTCCGGCGGTGGCGGCGGTGGTGGTGGTGGTGCTTACGCTCGCGGCTCTGGCGATGGTCAGTGGCGCGACGGAAAGCACATTGCTGGTCCTGCCAACCCTCGCGTCGAGAAAGAGCTCTTCGGTACCCCCGATGACACTACTAAGCAACACACCGGTATCAACTTCGAGAAGTATGACGACATTCCCGTCGAGGCCTCAGGTCACGATGTTCCCGAGGCTGTCAACCAGTTCACAAACCCCCCTCTGGACGACCACTTGATCGAGAACATCAAGCTTGCCCGCTACACCGTCCCCACCCCTGTCCAGAAGTACTCTATCCCTATTGTGATGGGAGGCAGAGACTTGATGGCTTGTGCTCAGACTGGTTCCGGAAAGACTGGTGGTTTCCTTTTCCCCATCTTGTCGCAGGCCTTCCAGACTGGTCCCTCGGCTGCTCCCGCTGCTGGCGGCGGCTTTGGACGCCAGCGCAAGGCATACCCCACATCTTTGATCCTCGCGCCCACCCGTGAGTTGGTCTCACAAATCTACGAGGAGTCCCGCAAGTTCGCCTACCGATCTTGGGTCCGCCCCTGCGTGGTATACGGAGGTGCCGATATTGGCTCTCAACTCCGCCAGATTGAGCGTGGCTGCGATCTCTTGGTTGCCACCCCCGGTCGTCTTGTCGATCTCATAGAGCGTGGTCGCATTTCGCTGGTGAACATCAAGTACCTCGTCCTGGATGAGGCTGATCGCATGTTGGACATGGGTTTCGAGCCCCAGATTCGACGCATTGTTGAGGGCGAGGATATGCCCGGCGTCGATCTCCGCCAGACCCTCATGTTCTCGGCCACCTTCCCCCGTGACATCCAGATGCTCGCCCGCGACTTCTTGAAGGACTACATCTTCCTGTCTGTTGGTCGTGTTGGTTCAACCTCCGAGAACATTACACAGAAGGTCGAGTATGTCGAGGACATTGACAAGCGCTCTGTTCTTCTCGACATTCTCCACACCCACGGTGCAGGTTTGACCCTGATTTTCGTTGAGACAAAGCGTATGGCCGACTCGCTGTCCGACTTCCTCATCAACCAGAACTTCCCCGCCACATCCATCCACGGCGACCGTACTCAGCGCGAGCGTGAGCGGGCCCTGGAGATGTTCCGCAATGCGCGATGCCCCATCCTGGTCGCCACTGCTGTTGCTGCCCGTGGTCTCGATATTCCCAATGTCACCCACGTTGTCAACTACGATCTCCCTACCGACATTGACGACTACGTTCACCGAATCGGTCGTACTGGTCGTGCTGGTAACACTGGTCACTCAACTGCTTTCTTCAACCGTGGCAACCGAGGTGTCGTCCGCGAGCTCCTTGACCTTCTGAAGGAGGCCAACCAGGAGGTTCCTGCCTTCCTCGAGACCATCGCTCGTGAGAGCTCATTCGGAGGTGGCGGTGGTCGTGGCGGCCGTGGACGCGGTGGCGGCGGCGGCCGTGGCCGTGGAGGCAACAGCGATTTCCGCAAGTTCGGCGGTGGTGGCGGCGGCGGCGGCGGCTTCGGCGGCGGCGGCGGTGGCTTCAACGGTCCTCCTCAGGGTGGCAACTTCAGCGGCGGTGCTGGTGGCGGCTTCGGTGGTCCCCCCAGCGGCGGCTACGGCGGCGGCGGCGGTGCCTACGGAGGTGGTGGTGGCGGCGGCTATGGCGGCGGCGGCTACGGCAACCCCAGCGGACCTGGCCAGGCTTCTTGGTGGTAAACAACCACTGACCCGACACCCTTTCCCCATCCCAACATGTTGCCATGGGATTTTCTGCCGCAACAGGATTGGGTGCTTCCTATTTTTCCGCGGCACATACACTTTCTCATGTTTTACATTTGTTTTGCGTTGACGCTTCACCACTGGCATTTTCTTCACCAAATTTCGCGAGGCATAAATCCTTCTCCCGGCGGACTTGATATTCAGCCTCCGTTGAGGACTGGCAGGGTAGAGTCCCATGACATAGGACTCTGGCACATGATACGGCATTTTGTCTTTTTTACGGCTGCATACGCAATTTATGATACCCATAGAAGTCCCCTCAGTGGGCGACTTGCGAGCAGCTGCATCAGAAAGACTTTGGAAGGTCAAATACGTGCCTTCACCACCGAGACTGGGTCGGTCTAGGGACATCTGAGGGCAGATGATCCTGGACACCCGGTCCAATCGACGCATTTGCGACCTGCTTTCACCTTCGTAGAGGAGGACTTTACGAGAATGGAAATCGTCCTTGGCATTCTCACTAGAAGGGGATTTATGCTCTGCTGGTTGGCAGTTGATTTTGTGCGATGGCATATTCATAGACAAAAGTGGATTTCTCGGTTCTTTGCCAGGCAGGCTCGAGAATTACGAGCAACGCCACGGCGAGGGGACCTTTTAGAGGGCTCATGATGATAGAAACTGGTAATTTCGACAGAGGTCGAGAATAATGGATTCATGAACAACAACAAAAACGGCGTCTCGGTGAGCAGGGCATGTGGATTCGGACCTCTTCCAGGATTCTTTGTCACTTGGTCAAAAGAATCTCTGGGTGATGAGGCAGGTCAGCGTTTAGGGATCCTGCTCTTTCGATACAGCAGCATATGGAACAGGCTAGAGTCCAACCTGCCCAGGCAGCAATACTGGCAAACGGATGGCAGTGTGGCTTTGCAAATGTCGTCTGAGACGTTCTTCAGCCCTTTCGGTTTTTTAGTCGTGGTGGTCCAAAGGAAAGGCTACATCATGAATGGACTGAGAACTCCCAAATAAAAAAAAGAACGTTGCTTCATAAACTATTACTGCTCCCTGACCTGAGTGATTGATATGTGAGCTTGGTAGAATACAGGCAGAGCTGGTGATGACAGCAGGCCGGCCGTCATAGCGGGCAAGGTAATCTATGTAAGTCTGTTACAGTCAACTTGACACCTCTCGACAAGCGGACATGGAATGTGCAATATTGCCAACAGGTATCATGACTCCATCATGTTGCGATGCATTCTTCAGCTATAGCAAACGTTTCGACTCGTAGTTGCAAGATCTCGTGTTTTGGCCGCACTGTTGGAACGCTCTCTTGAATCGTCTTTAGTTGAGGCAGCCTATCAAATCACCCACGTGACATGTATTCATTCCTTTCACATGCTCGAGATGCATGGCGGGACCTTGCATGTATTCATACACAAGGTGAAGCACACGCGCGTGTAGTTGCCCGTCTTGCTTCCCACTCGTGCAATGACAGCGTTGACATGGTGTCTAATAGACGGGTAGGTAAGGGTTGGAGGATTGGTAAGTAAAGTAAGTTACCAACCAGAATGGTGTCAGAATAAGCTTATCATTGGGGGTTTCAGACAAGCATTGGTGGCAGGGATTTCCTATTTCCATAATCTCCAGAATTCACAATTGATGGTTTCTGACCGATCGAATTTGCTAGCAAGTAGATATTGTATTTCCAATAGCCTCCTACCTCATCCGAACTCTTCAGCTGGCCAAGCACACCCCATCCGGCAGCATATTGTACAAGAGGACGGCCAAGTTAACTTTCTCCCCGGAGAGCTATGATACCTCGCAAGTTTGGGGGGCACGGCGTTGACGGTTGCCCCTCCTCCAAGGGGCAAGATCCTTGATACTCGAGAGGGACGATCTAGACTGGTGCCGGCCCTAGGTTGATGCACTGATATCAGCTGAGAAAAGAGAGAAGCGGTTCTTCAGGAACGACGTCGAAGGACGCTGCGCTTCTAGACGTTTACCGTTTAGATTGAGTTGAAGATGCGAGAGAGAGGGGGGGTCGTGTCGGGTCATCTCATCTTGGACTCGGGTTTTACATATCCGGTATTTTGACGGCCGAATCTTAGACGTTGGGTCAAGGTCGACATTGGGTCAGGAAGTTGGACAAGTATTGTAGGTCATGTCATATTAACAAGTCATTCGAAAGGAGCAGGCCAGATTGAGATCAACCGAGTGAATCTTGTTGTTTAAGTTCTATTGACAGATAAATAAGTATCGCTGTCTAGGATGTATTAACCGGTGGAAATAAGTCTCGCTTTCTAAACCGCAATAACAGAGTAATGTAAGTCCGCTCTCGTGTACATTATTGGGGCCCGGTATCTTCATTTGGGCCTAAATTGAAACGTCGGCTCGTACGCCGGTATTTCGTACATACGAGTGCGAATGCACTCGTCGTCTATTCTTGTTCTCCGCTTCCTCCTCCGCAAGACGATGAATATGAGGATGCCCATAATTGACAACCCAGCTAGAAGGCAATAAACAAAATTGTTAGTCTGGTTGACTCGGTAGTCATCGGAAGGGTGTGATGAGGCCTACCAACGGTTCCCAGGATTCCACCGATCACGGCTGGGTTGGCTGATAGAGCCGCTGCTGGTCTGGGCGGTGGCGGCGCTGGACCTGCCACAGTCTCTTCCACGGCGCTTCCGCCGTCCCTTTCTACGCCAGCGCTGGGAGTGGTGGTCGCCGTAGCAGTGGTGGTGGTGGGCACGGTGGAAAGGGTTGAGCTCTCATTTGAGACGGTCGTCGTGGTAGTTATGAACTCGGTCGTCGTGTTGCTAGGGAGGTACGAAACGACGGTGGTGGTGGACAACGACGTCTCGGGCTTGTATGCAGAGACCAGAGTTGTCGCTGCATAATCATATAGGGCGTTCATCGGTTCCCAATGGTTGCATGAGTGGTCTGTCGATCGTATATGGACGTATACTGCTAATGGAAAATCGATTCGTGGTGTGATGAATTATTAGGTGATTCCGAGCCAGTCATGCACCGGATCACGAGTCGTCTTAAAGGAAAAGATCGAGAGCCTCCCTCCCTATCTTATCTGGCCCTGACATGAGACATAGAAGATGGTTTCAATGGGTATTTTAAGTTCTTGTCCGCTGGCTATAGTCCCGGACGTCGATCCGAGCTGCCAAGTGGGTTCTTGAAACTGCGGGATACGGCCAAGATATTTTATAGCTGCGATGTGCCTGACGAGGAACTGTCATCGGCCGCCTACTCAGACCACCATCCCGCTTAGTATTTCCAAAAACTCCATGAATCTGTAATCAGTGTCAAGTGGCTACCCCTATGCCTGTGTCCCTGCGAGTGGTCATGACGGTAACCCCCGAGTCCTCCCCAGAACCCGGGGCTTCGGACGGGGTTTGTTCGATCTGGCTGAGGGGGCTAGAACAATCAATGGACGTACGTATATCATATCGGTCTCCTACAGCCCCCCTAGCCCTATTTCTCTTCATACAGGACGTTGTTGCCAAGGGCCTTGGAAGAGACAGATCACCGCTGCGGACCGCAAACCTAAAGCTGCTGCCACTCTCTCTGTTTAACTTGCGCTGCTCGCGTCGCCACAAGTGCACTGTTCTTTCCCAGTTCGGCACCTATCACGCACAACAGAACGATGTGTGTTTATCGTTCTCCCCCTCCGCCTCCCAGGCAATTTGAGTATGCCGTGTTTCCCCACCCATCATCGCAGAAACCAACCACGTCTGGCGGCGGCGATCACGGGCCGGCGGTGACGTTGCCAGCCAAACGACGCCCGCTCAGCACCCTGTCGTCGGGGTGGCAGCGCCTCACAGACGGGTTGTATAATATGGCCGGGGTGGGCGTGTGGGTCTTGGCCGTTTCCCCACCCCGGTTCGACTTGGATCCGGCCGCCAAGTCCCATGATGGCGAGGTCGTCGCCGGAGCTCGGGCGGCCAAGAGAAGAGGCATGCCAAGCATGTCCATTTCGACGCTCGCTGCTTCTCCGCGGGACCCTGACTGCGACGACAGGAGGCTGCAGTACTCGGCCCGGTCCAACTCCTTTGCCCTCTCGCCGGTGAGCCCCACAAGACACCGCAAAAGAGGCCTGTTTTCTCCCCACGGGCCGCCGCCGCCGCCTCCGCGCTTCGAGAAAGTTGAAGAAGGAGTACAACAACAACAGCAGCAGCAGCAGCACGTGGAGACGACACCGGAGCCCGAAAAGGGGCCATATCACATATTTTCCAACCGGAAGAAATGGCAGGTCGTTATCCTGGTTGGCATATTAGCTTTGCTGGCCGGGTTATCGTCCAATATTTACTTTCCGGCTCAAGACGAGATTGCGCGGGTAAGGTTCCTCTTTCCGCCCATCCGCCTTCTGCAGAGAGCGTACTGACAAGGGTCAACTCATGCCTTAAGGAATTGAAAATCAGTTTGCCTTTGGTGCAATTGACCGTCACCTCTTACTTGGTAGTCCAAGGGTCGACCTCCATCATCTGGGGCGCCTTTGCCGACGCAATCGGTCGAAGACCGATCTATCTGATAGCTATGGTCTTGTACCTGGTCGCCAATACCGCGCTCAGCTATTCCCCTAATTTCGCTGTACTGTTGCTCTTTCGTGGGGTGCAGGCCGGCGGCGCCAGCACGCTGATCCTAGGCAGCGGAGTAATTCAAGACATATCACCACCATCCGAGCGCGGTATCTTCATCAGTTTCTATTTAGCCAGTGAGCAGATTCCAAATATTTGTTGGGGGTATCCCCCTCAGCCTGGAAGAAAGTGAATGTTAACTCTAGAATACCAGTCCGCAGCTTCAGTGTCGCCATTGGGCCTGTACTGGGTGGCGGGTTAGCACAGGGGTTCGGGTTCCGATCAGTCTTCGTATTCCTTCTGATAGCTACTGTTATTGTCTCTGGCGTCGCGCTCTTTTTCTTACCCGAGACCCAAAGAGCCATTGCCGGTAACGGCTCCCTACGGCTGCATGGCATCTACCAATCTTTGATCCACCGGTTCAAGAAGCCCAAGTACTCACATGAACCTGCTGCCCCTAGATTCCCCCGAAAGGTCACCAGCAGAACCGTCCTGGCACCCTTGAAGTTGATACTCGAGAAGGATATCTTGATGAACTTGCTTTACGCCGGCATCATTTTCGCAATATGGGCCATGGTCGCTGCCACCACGACCCCTATGTTTGAGGCAACGTTTCACCTGAATGAGACGCTCATCGGACTCTGCTTCATCCCAAACGGTATGTAAAATATATCGCCTCTGAACAAGTTCCGTATGCAGCCGGGAAGGAGAATACTAACAACGTGGTCATAATAATAGGAGTCGGGACGATCGCCGGATCTCTTCTAGCGGGAAGATTGGTGACAACCGACTACAAAGCCGTCCAGCGCGCCTACAACGCCTCACACAACCTGCCGCTGGACTACGAGCTGCCGCCCAAAAAATTGCCGGCCGACTTCCCGCTCGAGCGGGCGCGCCTGCGCCACGTCCCCTGGATGACGGTCCTCTTCATCGTGGCGACGGGTCTCTACGGCTTCAGCATGGACGCCGCGTCGCTGCCGTGGGGGCTGGCGTCGCGGCCCGGGTGGATCGCGGTGCCGCTCCTGCTGCAGTTCCTCATCGCGGCGGGCGGCAACGCCGTTGTGGCCGCCAGCTCGACCCTCATCATCTCGGACCTGTGCCCCGGGCAAGGGGCCGGCAGCACCGCTGTCAACAACTTCGTCAGCCGCCTGCTCAACGCCCTGGGCGTCGCGTTCGTCGAGCAGCTGCTTGAGGCCTGGGGGCCCGGGTACATGTTTCTCGGGCTCGCGCCTTTTGGTGTGGTGTACGTGCCCCTGGGCGTCGCCGGCTGGTACTACGGACCCCGGTGGCGGCGGGAGAGGCTCGCGAGGCTAGCCAAGGAGGAGGAGGAGGATGCCGTCATGGCATTGACGGCGGAGGCAAATAATACATCTACGACTGATTTGGAGAAGAAAGGATAATACCGACCTTCAGCCGGTTCTTCCGAGACTAGGTACACTATATAGAATTTGGGTGCGCCCAGAACGAGATTCAACTCACGATACACAACGATCCGCAATCGTGAATATGTGATGATGATTTTTACTCTCAAACAGTAAGGAGTCACACTTACTATGAGTTGAGTAGAGTCAGGTAGACTTGACTCTACAGTTCTCATAGCCCTTCTCGTGATGATTCCAGTCAAGCACCCACCGGCAGGGCACATCTGCTAAAGCCCATCTATCTCCGATATCGAGAATACAATGTTGGTTTCTTGTATGAGCTCCCCGAAGTGGTGCAACTTGGAGCACTTATTGCCAAATTGGTGTATAATAGTATGACACAACTTTATGAATATGTAAGACAAGACCAAAGGCAATGTCGTATTGAGAACCAGTGGCCGTGCAATTGAGATATAAAGCCACATCGGGACACATAGAACGGCCTGTGCCACAGAAGTGGACCTGTGGCTCAAGCTCTCCATTGAATTAATGCTAGGTTAGTGGTTAGTGCTGGAAGTCCCCAAACCAAGAAGAAGTCGCTGGTCACTGGTCGCTGTGCCTGACAATTGATGCTCCCCAGCGCGCGCGTTCAGGTTCAGGGCGTTCGGAGGTCGCTTCGTGATGCGCTGATAGAGCCAGGCTGAGACTAATAATACATAAGCATCAAACTTCCCACCAACGCATTTGGGGTGAGGGCGCAATTTTCCCACCCATCCCATCTCGATCATTTTATTTCCTTGTTTCGTGTTTTTCCTCTACAATCGCCCTTTTCTCTTCATTTATAGCAATGTCACGTCACTAAAACACCATCCAACCAACACAAATCCCACGATAGCGCCTTGCATTGGATCTCATCCATCGTCCCATTCCGTCACTGAGCTGAGTCTAGCTCCACTTGCTGGCAGCATTCCAGTGAATGCAAACCTACCAAAGGCGTCACGCAAACATTTTTGGCACAACTATTACTCATTCGCCATGGACGCCAGCGAAGATAATGGCGACCAGAGCCCCGCCTCGTCTCGCGCGAGCAGTCCTGGTCGCTACCGTTCCTCCAAAAACCGCTACGACAGCGACAACGAGAACGACAACGACAACGACAACACCGGCGTAGCCGACACGAGCATCGTCGACACCATGGCTCGCCCAACCAAGGCCGGCCGCTCGCGCAAGTCCCAGTCCAATGCCGCTGGCGCTGGTGCCGCTGCTGGCCTGCAGACCATCGGCAAGATCCGACACCTCAAGAAGGAGGATGGCGAGCCACTATGGCGCAAAGACATCCAATACGACTTCCTCCGCGCCGTCTTCGACAACGACGCGAAGCAATTCACCAACAGCTACGATACTAATGTGACGGAGAAGCAAACCTTCGCCGACTTGTACATTGATACAATGGCTAGGAGTAGCAAGACGAGCAAAGTCCTTCGCGACAAATTGCTTAGTGACCGGGAGGCCGCGAAGAGCATGGCTATGGTTTGTCTGTTAGTCAACGTTGGTCGTATGAATACCACCTTGAACTGTAAGTCGTCCTCGTCGCCCCTTGCTCCCCTGATACTGTTCGCATTCTTGTAACTAACAAACCCCTGTTTACTACTAGTCTTCCCTGAGATGCGAGCCCAGCTTCGCACCTACCATGCCATTCCCTCTCTCCAGGCCTACCAGGATGCCACTGCGTACAAACAGCTACAGGATGCTCCTCGCCTGAAGTCCATTCTCAAGGGCGCTGCTGAAGACAGACTCGAGCCTCATAATCTTGGCGAGTTCAAGGAGCGAGACGTCCCCCGAACAAACCCAGTCAACCTGATATTCCTCATCTGCCAGCAGGCACCACATATTGCCGAACTACACTTCCCAAGTGACGGCGAGTTTCACGACCTGATCATGAAGACCAACTTCACCAGCAAATCTCGTGCCAAAGCTTTTCTGTGGCTTATGTGGTTCTACCTTGAGTCCGATTTCACGGAAGAAGGATGCGATGAAAACCCCTTTGGAGGGGGCGTAATATACGACAAGGAATTGTCGAACCAAGGAGTGCCTAAGCTAGTACCCATGTCGAACGAGGAGGAAGAACAGGAAAACATCGACACCCAACTGGAAATCGATTTTGGCCACGAGAAGCAGGCCCATCGAGCCAAGATTATTGCAGCCGATGCTCAGTATGCCCAAGATCACCAGCCAAGCAAACGCGCTGTAGCAAGGGGCAAGCTACTTGGCGAAGACGGGCCTTCTGCCGCGATACTGCCACGCATCAGACCCTCCAAGCACGAGTCCGACCTCGATAGTACGAGATCGACTCCGCCGCCTAGGGCCCTGGCTCGTCTGGGTGGCGCCGCTGCGAGCAGGCGAGGAGCAGGATCCCTCAAATATCAGTATGATGCATCCTCTCCCGCCGGGCCCGGATCTGCAGTACTCGATGGTGTAGTGCCACGTAAGCCGCGGCCGCCTACTGCTCATCAGCTTGCCGTGGAGCACAACCGAAACCAACGTGTCGAGTACATCCTGGATCGAGGATTACGAAAGGCCCACCACAGGGCTCGCAAAGCGCGGCGCCAGGAGGGCGCCATCATTCGCGCAATTCACCGCCTCGATACCATGGCGGACCCCTTTGTGGATAGCGACGAAGAGGAGTTCAGATACTCCATGGACAAATCTGTACCTTACCGTGGCCGGGGTTTTGGCGGGCTATGTCAGCTGACATCGGAGGCGGATGACTACGGCGAGGAGTACGTTTCTCACGTTTCGGCTTTCCGACGCTCAGGTCGGCGCCTCTTGCGTTGGGAAGACCCGGAGTACTCCAACCGCGGTGCGGTGCGACCCTTCCGGATGCACCGCGCGCACGACGGTGACACGCCGGACATGAATGGAGAGTATGCCGACGGAAGCGAGCGAGCCGAGTTTGGCGACAAAGGAAAGTCCCGCACAAATGGCACGGCTAACGGCGACGTCACAATGGAAGACGCGGACGATCTTGACGACATGGATAAGGAGCTTCTTGGCCTTGCTAGTGGCGCCGAGGAGGAGGAGGAGGGCGATGGCGGCAAGGATGATGACGACGACGAAGAGCTTGACGACGTAGATAAGACTTTGCTCGGTCTGGCAGATGATGACACGGATTCTGAAGGCTAGTAGGGAGCTCAGTCCTCGCCAAGGTCTGCCAGGCCTTGCTCTGCTGTCACTGGGGTTTCTTTATCGGCAGATGCGACGACGCTGCTGTGGCAGAGTTGACCCTCGACTTGGGTCGTCTTTGTCTCAACGACTAGCTTCGGGCGATGCACACGGGTTTTCTGAGAAAGATTGGCCTGGGATTCTATGGAGGGCGGGCCATGATGTTTACACACAAACAGTCCTGGCTTCTCCGAGTGTCTCGTTCCCGCTGTATCAGAGCAGCGTTATTTCATGTGTCATTGTATTAGGAAGACGGGGAGTGCAGCCTTTACGAGATGAAAGGAGGCGGGCTGTTAATTTGTCTTTTTTCTTTTCTTTTGCCAGGAACCAAAAGAATGGGCGGCGTTTGGCGTCTAGGTGGCTTGTTTCTTCGAGCCTCTTACTTGTTCCTTAGCTTGTATTGTATGAATATGCTATACCCTAAAAGGGGGATACCGATAGATTCTGGAGGAGGCGGGCTCTGCGTGGTGTAGGTGGACGGGGCAAAAACGATACTCCGTCTTCTGCCTGCCTATTACGCCCGCCCGATTCTCACTAATATGAGCGTTCTACTTGCTATGTTTTGTTGGAGTTTCTTGCTTGTGATTGATAATTAAGTTTGCTACGTGGTAACTTTATGGTGCTGTGCTGTGTCTTGACGTGTAAACGCTGCGCTTTCCTAGTTTTATTCTACCATGGGCAATAGACATCGATACCCACCAATGACCAGCAAGCATATTGGATGACATCGGGGATGAAGTATCGGAATAACTCTTGACAAAAGGACCTCTACATGTAGCTCAAGAGCCTGCTCTCCTCACGAAGCAAATCAGGATAGCAATAGTTTGAGGTTCCTTCGACAATTTCAATTCGAATCCAGTGACTAAGAATCTTGGAAGATCTGCATGTATATAGGCACTGGCGACATAGGCAAACTGCCATCCAACCCAAATCCGCGCTTCATTCTTCAAGTCCCACCAATCATGGCCTGCCAGCCCGCCTCTTCTCCAACTTAAACGTCGAACCCGTTGCCCCATCCATCCGACGCGAACTTGAGACGCGGCAGGTCGTCCTCCATGGGCAGCACGCCCTCTTTTTGCATGCGGGCCGCGACAGCCTCGGCGTCGGCCCAGACACGCAGGATGTTGCCGCCGGCGATCTTGGCGGCGTCCCTGTCGGAGACGCCGCGGCGCAGCAGCTCGGCGACGAGGTCCGGGTAGGCGGACACGTCGGCCAGGCCCTCGGGCGTCGACGTGATGCCGTCAAAGTCGCTGCCGAGACCCACGTGGTCGTAGCCGATCAGGTCGCCGACGTAGGTGATGTGCTCGGCGACCCGGGCCAGAGTCGAGTTGGGCGGGTAGTGCGTCGGGAGGCCGTTGGGGTTGTTTTCGTCGATGCAAGAGATGAACTCGGGGGCGAAGTTGACTTGAGGGCGCCGTGTTAGTTGGCACAACGGGAGGGAAAAGGGGGAGGGAGTGGGGGGCTTCTGGACATCAACTTACCCATCACGATCGAGTTGGTCTTCTTCACGAGCTGGAGCACATCGTCGGGCACGTTGCGCGGGTGCGGGCACAGCGCGTAGGCCGACGAGTGGCTGAACATGACGGGGGCGGCGCTGCCTGCCCACTTGTCCGGGCGGCCGCCCAGGACGTCGAGCATGGTGTCGTAGCTCACGTGACTCAGGTCGACCAGCATGCCGATGCGGTTCATCTCGCGGACGAGGTCCTGGCCGAGGGCGGAGACGCCGCCGTGGAAGGGCGGGGCCTTGCCGAACTCGGGGTACTCCCAGATGGCGGCGTCGGCGAAGACGTTGCCGCAGTTGTGGGTGAGGGTGACGTAGCGGACGCCCAGGGCGTGGAAGCGGCGCAGGTTGGCGGCGCTGTTGCCGATCTGGTGCAGGCCCTCGATGCCGAGGGGGCTGATGAGCTGGCCCTTCCGGCGGAAGGCCTTGAGGGCGGCCCGCGACGAGATGTCGGGCAGGGGCGTAAAGTCCCGGGGGAAGGCCGCCGTCAGCCGCGTCATCATGTCGATCTGCTGCAGCGTGAACTGCACGATCGGCAGGTAGTTGGCCTCGGAGTAGTCGGAGCCGTTGGCCGGGCACGGCGCGTAGACGGACCAGAAGGCGCCGCCGTTCTGGCCGGCGCGCAGGCGCGGCAGGTCGACGTGCATGGGCAGGCCCGTCGTGCCGAAGCGCTGGGTGAAGTTGGCGCCGTAGATGTGGTTGTCGAACATGTAGCGGACCAGCAGGGGGAAGTCATCATGGCCGTCTGCGGGGTTGTGTCAGTCACGTGGAGTTCTGATGGCATCAGAGAGTAAGCAGCAGCAGCGCACCTATCAATGGTGTCGAGGCCAGGATCTTGCGGACGCGTCGCTCGATGCTCTTGGGCCGGAAGTGGTCGTAGGCCTTGCACGCCGGATGGTGGGTGCGGGCTACAGGATGCAAGAGAGTCCCGAAGAATATCAAGGCTATGAAGAAAGCCACGACGCCCCGGGAGCGAGGACGAGGCCCGGTGGGCTTCGGAGCCTCCGGAACGGCGTCCTTGGCTGAGAGTTTCTCCGACATGGCGGTGTTGGCAATGTACAATCTCTATGGAGAACACTCCACAATTTTTCGCGTGGCTTGTGTTACAAGTAAATCAATCGTTTTAAGGCTGTTGTTGTTGAAGGACAGTATGATGCTGCTCGGTATATTGGGGATGTAAGCCATGTCGACGCGATAGGTTGGCTATCATTGTCAGCTTACGACGAGAGCGAGCAAGGTCCACCTCCACCTCGGGCCACTAGCTCCCGACGGGAACGACTGGAGGTTCCCAGGCAAGTGGTTGCGAGCAGCTCGACTCTACCTGCAATCTACAATTGCTTACTAGGTATGTACATAATATACATATATGTATCCTATCCTATCCCACATATATCTGTCTGGGGAATTCTGGGCCATTCTCAACGGCTGCCCGATATCTTCGGGCAGCCAAATAGAATATGTAAGTACGTACATAGGCAGCGCCGTGACGCGCAGTTGTCATATCTACTTGTAGCACCCGCAGGACTAGCAACACTCCACAGCACCGCTATATTTGTTCTGTGGATGCATCGTGATATCTAGAATATTCCATTGTTGATGGCCAGTAACGTATTTGATCGCTACCAGATCTGTTTACTCTAGACCGTGAACGCCATTCCGATGCGCTTATTACATGTACGTCGTAGTCTACTAGATCACGAGTACCAATGGGAGAGCTTGCGATAAGCTTCAAGCCAAACGTGCCATGCATTTATGCGGCTTAGCCAGGCACCAGGGCACATCGATTGAATAGGGAGACAACTAACAACCAACAACCAACCATTACCCATATTGGCTTCTGACTGCATCTGTTGATCTGACAGACATACGATCTTTACTCCTAATTGATATATCCGTAAGGACCAGCTAGTTAGACCAAAACACATTACCGGGAGACCGGCCAACGAGTGCGTCTATATTTATCGTGTGGCCCATTCGCCGTCCACCAACTCCAGAAAAGAGAGATTGCGTGGTTCGTGCTGTAGCAACGCTGCGCAACTTGCCGACCCTGCCAAGCCCCTGAGTCGGCACCCCAAGAGAAATACCGGGGAGCCACATTCTACCCGAACAATTCAACGACAACAACCCCAAACCCTGCGTGATGGCACTGACTTGCTTTTTCCAATTCCAAACTGCATGAACCTCATGAAATTCCAATGACATATGACAAAGTCCTGTTGTGGCTGGCTGGCATAAAGAATCATATCGCATCACCATGCCAGCGACAAAAATACCTAAGTAGATAACCAATACCAGCAAAGTCGAGGTTACATCGGATCGAGACGTTCGTACTTATACACTGCAACCCAGATTCACGGGTTATTGGATCATGAGCCGTGGCGCTGCCCATGTACGTCATCTCCACATCATTTCGTCTTCGTAGTCGTCTACATGTTTAATTAGCCGGCTGTCAGAATTCTTTAATCAGGTTTCAGTGTTTCAATGTCTGGTAATTCGGCTCGCCGGGCAGGAGGCAGGCAGCGCTCGCTGGGCTTGAGACGCGCCTATGCGGTGGGATGGGTTCTCTCCTATGCAGGAGTCGCAGCTAAGTAAAACACAGGGATCTGCCAAGTAAATGAGATGAAACGCCGCCCTCTTCTGGGGAAAAAACTTTTTGAGTTCAGGGCCCGTTCAGGGCCTCTTAGGCGCCTAAGCCAATCGAAGGGGGGAGAACTTGAGAAACTTGGGTTCCCTTACGGAGTTCGCCCTCCTCCAATCAACCTCTAATCAACCTCCCAACTGTTAAAGTAAGGAGAGACTGGATGATGATCTTGTCTTGTCAGTCGGTCTGTCAAGATTCCCCAGGAGAAGACTGTGCCACAATTACAAGGGGTCCCATTCCGTCTTAGCCATCTCCCTCGTGGATGGCATTGCTGCGTTCCCAATCACGAAAGAATACAGTATTTCCACTATATCGAATTATCTTCTTCTTCTCCTTCTTCTTCAATGTACCTTAATGATGGAGTATGTAGTTTCGGTTTCGTGAGATATGCACATCAGGAGTAGAGAAAAAACCTGCCTTACTACAATGAACAAGGGTGCACCATCGCCATCAGCAGCGTCATCTAGTTGGAAGGGGTCGAATGGACCAATCACATGGCCTCCCGTTGGCGAGGTACTGTAGCTCAGTTCTGCTCAGGCCCTGTATGCTCAGCCTGCGTAGAGTTCGGCCCTGCGCAGTTCTGGCGGCGGCCCCGAGCTACTGCAGCACAGAAGGGGTAGCACAGGTACAATTGTACCTACAATAGGTACACACCGGCGCTGGCACAGGGCGTTGTCGAATTGGAGTTGGGGGAGGGAACCTTAGGAAAATTGATTGCAGAAATGGAGACAGCAGCGCATTACACAGCCTCGTATTCTGTTGATGGTTTAATTTTGGCCGGCTTCCTCTCCATAGAAACCGCCTGGGTTCATAGGTCCATATCACAATAAACTCCCCCGTGGTATCATATTTTACGTTGTTACGCCCTTTTTTATTTTGTACAGCTTCGTTTCTAGAAGTGTCGCTTGCTGTTGTGTTGTTGTTGTTGGTTAATTCTCGTCACATTCTGCCACACTCTCACACACTCTCTCATTCTTGGGCAGCACCAACCCGACGTCGCCCGCCTTGTTGCATTCATTGTACCACAGCTAGTTCCAGCCAAGTCCTTTCTTGATTCTTTGTGACTTCCCACCTACAGCCTACAGTAGCACCTAGACTGAGCGACATCGCATTCCGACTTCTTCTGGGTGATGCATCGACGCCGCCGAAACATAATACCCCTTCGATAATCGCGACGCCAAACACCACAACGCAACCATGCCGAGTTTCGCCGATTCCTTCTGGACGCCAGACTATGCTGCAGGTAAGTCACCACGCACCGCATGACACTGCCGCCAACCGCCGACCGCACCCCCCAAACATTTCTAGCTTCTGTTACTGACCACCTCTTCCAACAGGTCTGGGCGTCTTGTTCAGCAAGCTGCAGCAGGGCGTGCAGGAGGATCGCCAAGTCCTCACCATTGCCCGCATGCGAGCCGAAGCCGAAGATGCCTACGGTCAGCGACTAGGAGACATTGCGCCTGCTGCCGACAAGATTACCGGCGGCTTCTCCAAAGACGACGGTGCCAGCGTGCGGAAAGCCTACGATGGCGTGCGCACCGAGATGGAGGACGCCTCCAAGAACCACAAGAAGATCGCCCAGAGCATCCGGGACCTGGTCGTGAACCCCTTCTCCAGGTGGTGCGATGCGCACGAGGCGCGACTCCAGGACTCCCAGGACGAACTCCAAGGGCGCGTCAAGGCTCACGATCGCCAAGCCGAGGTAGTCAAGAAATTGCGCAGCAACTACTTCAATAAGTGCCGCTTGGTGGAAGACCTGGAGGAGGAGAACAAGATGGCCTTCCAGGACGCCGAGAACAGCCCGAAGCAAATCCAGAACATCCCCGAGATTAAGGTCAGCCCCCAAAAGGATGACAGGGAGGAAGAGGACGATATCTTCGAGATTGGCGACGAGACCTACCAGACGGAACAGGTCAAGGGCATCATTGAGCACATGCTCAACACGATCAAGATGGGCGAGACCAAGGTGCCCATCCTGGGAACCTATCAGAACACATCCGCCGGTTCCGACATTGTCGAGTATCTGCAACGACACATGGGCTCGACCAGTGTCAGCTACGCTGAGCGCATTGGTCAGGACTTGATCACTAACGGGTTCCTGCGGCTGGTGGGTAACGTCGGCAACACATTCGCCAACAGCTCTAGGCTGTTCTACCAATGGCGGCCCAAGGCTTTCCAGATCTCTGGTGTTCCGGAGAAGAAGACGCCTGTGTCGCGAACATTCTCGCTGCCCACGTCGCAGGACGGCACCGACTCCCCCATGGGAACCGTGAGCGAATACCTTCAGGGATGGAACGTTCTGAGCAACCAGCACCCCAACGAGACCCCGGCCGACCGATTGCGCCGCGAGGCGCGTGAAACAGACGACAAGTACAAGTCCGGAGTGCAAAAGCTGGACGAGATGCGCTGCGATCTCGAAGAGGCCATCTTCATCCACCTCAAATTCCTCGAGCGATGCGAGTTGGACAGACTCAAGGCTATCAAGACGGTCGTTCTGGACTTTTCGGGAACGATTGGCAACGTCATCCCCAGTCTCCAGTCCACGGTAGACCGCATGGTGCTTTACCAAGAGACGGTACAACCGATGGGCGACCTGCGATATCTGCTGGAGAACTACCGCACGGGTAGCTTTGCTCCAAAGGTTGTTACGTACGAGAACTACTACAACAGAGTTGACGAGCAAACCTTTGGTGTCGATCTCGAGGCTCGCGCACGGGCTGATAAGAAGCGTGTGCCTATTATTGTGACAACTCTGTTGACCTACCTGGATCACCACTACCCCGATCTTGAAGGCGACGAGGCACGAAGGGGCGTATGGTTGATTGACGTACCATTGGCCCAGACGCACAAGCTGCGGAACCAGATCAACAACGGCAAGCCCTTCGGACAAGAAGATATTGCCGAGTTTGATGTTCCCACTGTTGCCAATGTCTTGAAACTCTATCTGCTCGAACTTCCTGGTATGTCTTTCTGCTGGCGCAACTTTTGACAAACTGTATACTAATTCTTATCCAGATTCCTTGATCTCGTCTCACGTGTATGAGATCGTGCGAACCATTTACACCACCCCCACAGCAGACACTACGGATGATGCTCGTGTTGGCGTTCTGCAGCAGACTTTGTCGCAGCTCCGGCTCACTAACATTGCGACCCTCGACGCTTGCATGAACCACTTCACCCGCCTCATCGACCTGACCTCGGCAGACGACCAATACGTCCAGACCCTGGCCGCCTCTCTCGCAACATGCATCATCCGACCTCGCACCCAGTCATCGTTGACTCTGGAGGAGAGGCACTCTCATCGACTGGTGCGCGACCTGTTTGCGCATAAAACCGCCATCTTCTCTGAGCTGAAGCGCATGTCGTCGCTCTCCCATTCGGGGTCGGTCACTAGCGCCGCGCCGCGCCCACGTGCTATCAGCACAGACGAGAGCAACCGCCGCGCCCACATGGAAGAGAGGCAACGTGCTTTGCTAGAGAAGGTCGGCACAGCGGGCGACCGTGGTCGTAGTCGGGCAACGAGTCCTGCGCCTAGCCCGCGCCACCGACGTGATCGCAGTGTCGGAGGTCCCGAGACCCGCTTCCCTATCCAGACGAGCCCGACATCCACAGCCGACCGTGGCCGGAACAGCATGGCCAGCCTGAGCAGCACCATCAAGCGAGACAGCTTGGAAGTGCCGGATAGTGCCGGTTCGGCACCGACCCCCGTTGAGTCGAACGGCGTCAACGGAGATGCGGCTACCTCAGAGGAGAGCAGCCAGGGCAGCCCCGTCGACACCAAGCGCAGCAGCCTCAACAGCGTAGGGCGCAACAGTGTGCGGTTCGAGCGCGGCCGCCGGGTGACGCCCGTCGTGGAGCCCACGGTGGGCGAGGAGAACGACAACGACGCCACCGCCGGAAAGCAGGGCGTGACACTGGTTGACGCGCCTATGGACGATTAGGGGTACGACCAAGCCGAGTCGCCAGTCATCGAGGAAGCCCGATACGCGTTCCGGAGGGAACTCAGCGGCCTGAAATATTCTATGAATCAAGGGCCGCACATCTGAGATACACACATACACATACACAAAACACACGCACGCATTTTTATATTTCCATACAATTCGATTTGTGTGCGGGCGTGCGTGTTGTACGTATAATAGCTATTTGCTAGTAACGAAACGATAAAGAGAATAGGAGGAGGGAAGGGGGGTGGAACGGACGGACGAAGAGACAGGTGGTCAGACACGGGTCGATGAGCAATGAGATAAACTACTGCTCTTTTGTACTGAATAAGACGCTTTAACGATGAATGGACACACTTTAATTCCAGTCTCATACTTGTTGGATGAGCCTTCGCAAAAACTGGTGATTGTTGTATGTTTGCTGGCCGGCTATATCGCATCACCGGCCAACCTGTAGTTCACAGTTGGTGTGTGTAGTTCTAGGCCACTTCTCTTTCTTGCTAAACTTGACAGTGGCTCGCTCGCTTGCCATCTTTCTTGCAGCTGACGAATGACGCGCTATAGTCCTATCCGGAATCGACAAGAACAACCAGTGTACCTAGATGAGTGTATAGATAATAGCGTATACTGTATGTAGTCTTGCGTATGGAATCAAGCAACCGCAGAATTCCATTCCTGACAGCCGTTCGCAATGTCTGTCTATTCTATCAAGATGATGAATATAATCTAGTAAGCATATTGCCGCCAGCAATAGCCCCGGGACTTGACCTGGTGTTCAGAGCCGCCGGGGGTCCGATATACGCCCGGAAGTTGAGAATACGTAGAGACATCATGTTGTGTGCTCGCTTCACCCAGTCGAACAGGAGCCGTAAAGGTGTATATACATAGATAAAGATACGGCTTCCACTAGATTCGGATCCCCTATACACTGTCCCTTGAATATATTTGCGTGTCAGGTGCGCAAGCGGTTATCTTGTATTTGCTTGCTAGCAAAAAGAAAGGCATGAATTAGCCAATGCTGCCTTGAGACACGTGGAGGTTTAGCTATAAGGGATGCTCGCTAGACTCTTGATGGAATATTCACGCCGATGTTGAAGAGCTGCTTGTTGGTTGCCATCTCGACCACAAAGAAAAGAGGGCGTTGACGAGTGAAAGGTGAAAATAAGAAAATAGCAAAAAGCTCAGCCTGTGGCCGCTCACATGGGGGCTCGAACAGGCCTACGAAAACCGTTAGGTTTTGCTCTGGATCGATACGACGCGGACTCTAACCAACTTGGCCACTGGGGCTGAGTTTGGTTGCTGGGACGAGAGATACTATACAGTCCAACTATCGGGCCTTATATAGTTTATACTCTGGTAGGCAGAAGGGGGGGAAGGAGAAGAAAAAAAGCAAAAAGCTCAGCCTGGAGCCGCTCACATGGGGGCTCGAACAGGCTTACGAAAACCGTTAGGTTTTGCTCATGATCGGAAACGGCGCGGACTCTAACCAAGTCGGCCACTGGAGCTGAGTTTGGTTGTTGGGACGAGAGATACTATACGTTTCAACTATTAGGCATTGTATGGCCTACTCTTCCCCCCCGGGGGTGAATCGTGAGGTGGCTGTCCTGGCTTATACCGACACGCCACGCCGGGCACCCAAGTTGTGAGAAGTATATCAGCAGCACGCACACAACATTCCAATCCAGCAAGCAAGAACATTTTGACTATATCAATGTCACAATAGCACACACACACGCATACTCGTACATTTTTATTTAGTACAGCAATTCTCCCAATTCCTTCTTTGGATCTTGCATTGCTCCTCTAGTCGTGTCGTTACCCACTCAGTCAGCAACTATACTAGTACCCCAATAATTGGGTGGTTCTCCAAGGCGCTTTGGCGGAGTGGTTAACGCGATGCCCTGCTATGTGGTCTCTTGAGATACATAGGTTAGGCATTTCCCTCGGGAGCGCAGGTTCGAATCCTGCAGGCGTCGTTTTTTGCATGTTTTCTCTTTTTGTGTCTGGTGCATACACTTCATCCATCTCTATCAATTATTGTTTGTCAGATTGATGCTGTTTTATTTTATTGAGATTAAGATACCGTCATTATACACTTGAGGAAATACCAAGCTGGGAGACTCTACCTCACCCAAGCGAAGTCGTTGAGCATGTATGAACCAACACACTCCGCACACTATTTACTATATATAGCTTTGCATAGACGGCACCGCAATATATATGGTGAGTTTGTTCATGTTATGTCATTACTGTTCTGTCGCTTCTACCTAGCATGAAAGCCACGGCTCTGCCTCGAGGCCCTCCAGCGCCCGGCATGGTCCATCTGCATAGTGACAGACAACATGCCCATACCATCGATCACGGCATTCAACGACTCATCCTGACACAACGCCTGCCGACCTCTTCCGCCTCTGCTGCTGGCTACATTTCCTTCTCTTCTCGTCGATGATGATGATGCTACTACTACTCTAGATGTATTACTGGTGGCGGTATAGTGCACCTGACCAGCACCCCGATTGGGTGTTGTTCTGACTGTTGGGGAAGGAGGAGATGGTGGGTTTGTCAATGATGGAGGAGGAGGAGACACTGCTGCTGCGCGTCGTTGACTGCCCGCGGCTGCGACTGGTCCGGATGAGGATGAGGACGAAAGGGGAGAGCGCATGGCCATGCCCTCCACGGCGGGGACGACAGTACGCGGGGTTCTTGGACGCGCCGTGTCCCGTCAACCCATCATACCCCCCTTGGCGGCGTCGAAGACGAAGAGGTCTCGGCACTGCTGCGTGGCGTTCACGACGGCCTGGGCCACCTTGAAGTCTAGACAGAGTGTCAGATGGGAATGACAGACAGACTTGTACAAGGGGATAAAAATTCGTAGAGGCTTCGAATACGGAGCTACTCACCAACATCGGTGCCCAAGTCGAGCGAGCTCATGACCTTGATGGACAGGTCGGGAAGCACCTTTCCGATGATCTGGGCAGCGTTGCCGTTTACCAAATGCGCATCCTATAATTCGAGAACATGTGCGATTAGCCCAACAATATTCACTTTTGCTTTAGCCGCAGCTTCCCATTGAGAAATATGCGACTACTCCTTTCCTCAACTGCATCATATAACAAGTAGACAAGGGGGCGGGCGGGCGTGCATTCTCGTCAAGATGAGGACCAGGAGGGACTGCGACTTCTTTTCCCTCCCACGGCAGTCAGACTTACGCGGTTGAGGTTTGCCGTGATCTGACCCTCGGCATCGATGACGGCCGTGTCGCCACGCAGCTGCTGGACCTTGCCGACGACCATGACATTCTGGCCGACGTACGAGTCGATGAGCTGGCTGGAGATGCGGGGCGTCGAAACAGACTCCATCTTGAAGATGTTGTGGATGGGGACTTCTGAATATCAATCGAGGGAAAAGGCAGCAAGTCTTTATGAGTTCTTTTGAATTGACTTCAAGTTACTACTCTTGGCTCGACGTTTCGTGGTTGATCGGATCGTGGGGTTTCGAATTGAGGATAGAGAGTAGGCAGGCGCGTCTTCAGGGCGCCCGCCTAATCCGCTCCTTAGAAATCAGAGCGGTTAGCGCGTAAAACGCGCCCGCGGGGTCACCTGATAGCCATCTATCTAGGTTAAGTAGGTGACCGATCCATCTTCGAAGTTGGCCTAGAACGACAACCACCATTTCGGTTCATCCTCAGTCAAAACATGTACTTCACCCCTGATGAGTTCTTTTTCTCTCCTTCATGATACTGATACGCAAGAAGGTTCTTTCCATCTCCCTTGTTTCGAGGTACGGCGTATCTCTAACGCACCTACCAATCAACGAGGTCTGCGATCTTTATTATAGCATACTCGAGTTGCCAGGCAGCCGCCATGGCGTGCTGCATGCAACAGCTTGAATCCATCGAAATTGGATGCTTGCATTTCTAATTTGCCATTCTGACGAATCTCAGTATCTGATGGGCTTCCTCGATAAATTGCACTCTCGCTCGGGAATTATGTGATATGTCGACATTGACCAATCATAATCGGGATATGTAGTCCATGACGTCCGCACCAGTTATGATACGAAGCAATAACAGGCAGGTGATTGCGGATGTTTACTGCTACCACGCAACATCGAACCCCGGAATACTTCCCGGCAGCGGCAGACGCCGAGTAGCGGTCCTCTTCTTGGCCCTTGGGGGTCTGGCTCTCAGATCAGAGGCCCGGCAGGCAGGCAAACACAACTTAGCAACGCTCGCTTGGGCGATGGACCTTGCTGGCTGGCAGCACAGCGGCCACACCGTTACAGTTCACCATTGTCGCCACCACACGCCCCATGCACGTGAGCATCTCATTGAGGCTTTGCAAGGCAGGCTGTGATCCATGATACACAAGTATGCTGTAAGGGAGACCGATCATGGAATTCTCGAATGCGAATCTCGAAACCTGGATCCCACGGTTACCAGGATCGTACATCTTGATGGCTTACTAGTTGCTAGGTATATGTATGTGTGTCAGCTGATCTACTAATATATCTTCCGACGTCCATCTGTCCCCGTAAATGGCGAAATGAGACGCCTGTGTTTGTTCTATGGGAGGTGCTAGTTGTGGCTTGACGCTGCAAAGCCATGTCTTGGAGCCACAATCGTGGCATAAGGAAGACGGCAACTCTGTCCCTCATTCGCCGGCGAAACGAAACGGGGGCGAATAATGCAAGACCACCGAACACATCGAGAAGGTTGGACGGCCGATCCAGATACGCCGTTACCGTCGATCTCGCAGAAGACCGGACGAATGAACGCTAGAACGACAAAAGAAGGCGGTGCTGATAACCGAGTGCCTAAAGGGAATAGAGAGAGAGAAAAAAGTAGAGACCCCCTTATAGGGCAGCCAATCAGCATGTCGTCGCAAGTCCCAAAACAGAAGAAGTCCGTTACCAGTACTACATACATCGCAGCCCGCTAACCTACCTGTCAGACGACAGGCTGAGCCATGGTGATTTACACGGATACAACAATACATATGATCCATGTTATTTGCCAGTTACGCCGCTCAAAGAATGCATACATATGGCTCTAGCATATTTGATATTGGCTTGCGATGGCAAATTCTCGACATGGCCGATGGCCACAACGTAATTCACCTTGCAGCATCAGTCGCCAGGGCCACATATCCTTCCGGACCTGAGTCCGGTCGTTCCTGGGCCAGTAAGGAGAGAAGACAACAACTTAGTGTTTCGTTCTCGAGGCAGGCTGTTTCCTTGTCTTGACAGATCCCTGTCGGGGGTTCCCTCGGCGAGGTTCGTTACTGTCATAGTGATGGTCAATCCAATTAAGCTCCTGGGTTGGCATTGCCCAAAGTCAAACCCCTTGAATAGGTACACCGTTATCCTCCACCCACACACCTGCATGCCCAGCATTCAGGGAGCTCCCAAGTCAATGCTTCGCTGACACTTGTCTGCGCCTCCATATATGGATTTCGGTTTCGGCGGACTTTGGGAGCTAATGCAGGCGGTCCGCAATCTTGTCCGGGGGAAGCTGCTGGGGCTTCCATGTAGAAGCATACCGTCCTAATGCATCTTCCGGGATCTAGGTGGCTGAAGTCCGAGTAGAAACAGAGGCCGGATCAGGGCCAATAGACCTTGCATATTGCAGACCGTCGATTCTCACCCGTCATTTTGGTCATAAGTTAGGCATACCGTCTCCAGATCCAGGAGGTCTACATTTCCAATATATCCTGCCCATGTCCTCTGAGTCCCTTGTGTGACCAATGCCCGTGGTCCCGTATGTATATGCATCTTACCCTTCAAATCCTTGAAATTATCACCTCCCTATATATGGGTTAGCTGTGAAAGTAAATATGCCACTCTTCTTTCCCTGCGGGTATTCAGAGTTTCGGTTGGCATATTCTCGCATCGTCCCGTCTCTCAAAAACATCGTCTAATGAATTTTCTGTGCAGACTGGTCTTAGTTTCCGCTGCACATCCTTTTTGCATACGGGGCTGTTTCCGGGAGAACGCCAACAACAACAGGATCAACTTGAAGTCGATACCGAATACATCAGAACGTAACGATCCGTGGCTGTTAGATACTCGATCACCCCGACAAACACTCGAATCCAAACCGCTCTCAATGTAATACCATCGACGACTTTCAACGCGTATAAAACGACCACCAAACCCAAACGATATCTCCGAAGCTTAAACAACAATTCGAAGGGTGCAAGAGCTGGGGAGTTAGGAGGATTAAGAGAGTTGACGAAGCTGGTCTGTCAGTGACCACGCTGTTGCTGCAAGTTTACGTCGCACCTGCCTGCCCATGCATGGTTCTTCATCCGACAGGAAAAGCTAGGGTTATGCCACTAAGGTGTATGCTGCTCGAAAGCGTCTTACACACCATCTCCCCGTCGAGCTCCCAGCACAACGTCAAAACATCCGAAATTTGGCATTAAATAAAGTCTTCCGTTATACCCATCAGCACTCCGTGGCGTTCCTAATCCAAGTGGCCTGCCGAAACTTGTTGTCATAGTAGCTTGAGTTTCAACCAAAGTTCGAGCGCGGAATAGACTTGTTCGATCGACCATTGAAGGAACGCTTCGGATCATAAAGCGATAATCGCGGCTAGGTCGTTCGGCTGCCAGGCATCGCGCTGTCGCAGAGATGGAGGACTCTTCGCACCTCTTTAATTACAACAACACTGGCAGCAGTGGTGGGGAGTACCATATGCTGGATGGTTCGGGAACCGATGCCCATGACTACGAGCAATACTTTCCGGGTTCGACTTTTCCGCCGTCGGAGGATTTCACGGTCCCCATGCGACCTCATGCCAGCCCCATTGGTACATCGACTGATTCCTCATCATCCGTGCCAACCCTTGCGTACACGCAGTCAGGGATGGATATGTCTAGCTGGACTGCCGCAAAGCAGGACCACGGCAGGCAACTTCGAGTGCCATCGACCTATGGAACTACACTCGAATCGCCAGGGCTGTCCAGTGGTTCATCGACAACCCCCGACAACAGGCACTCTCAGGCCATCACACCAGAAAACAGGCGAGAGTCTAGAAATGTTTCAATACAGCCAAAGATAGATGCAGTATTCCCACCACATCCACCGATAGGTCCAATGCTACCGCCCAGGAAAAGGCGGCCTCGGAAACCTAAGCCTAAACCACAGCTCAGCGTGGAGGAAGAAGAAGCCAAGAAAAACAGGACGCTAGAGAGAAACCGCGTCGCCGCAAGCAAGTGTCGAGACAAGAAGAAGGACTGGACGAAGGATTTGGAAGAGACGAAGATTGGGTTAGAAAGCCAGAACGCTCACTTAAAAATGGAATACTCAACGCTGGTCAACGAGGTTGGCGAGATCAGAGCTCAGCTCATGACCCATGCCAGCTGCCATAACGCCAACATCGACAAGTGGATAGAAAACGAAGCCAAGCGGTTTGTGCTTGGTGCCGGCGACCGATACGATGCTATGCTAGGCGCTGGCCCATCGTCGTCGAACTTGAACGCAGCGCAAGGTGGTGTGCCCGTCTCGGCGTTTGAACCATGCAGCAACAATAGCAACTTCGGCTCTTCAACATATCGAAACAGCCTATTGCCAGCACAGAGCGCAGGAATGCCTAGCTCGCCGGGTTTCTTCCAAAGCAGCTTGCCATCTGCTTCCGGGTTCCAGGCCAGCTCCAGTGATGACTTCGCCAGTCGTCTCCAAGACGGTACTTCGAACGACGCCGGAGGGGAATATTTGACAGATGCCGACTTTTCCTATGGAGCTTTCCAAGCAGGGCAGGACGAACCCCCGGACGACGATCACGACCTGGGTTTCCCACATGGCATGATCTAAGGTGCGGTGCAAAATGTGGGGAGTGGACGAGAAGATCATCGTGCCTTATTCCTCACAAGCACCGACAACGCTTCCTTAGCCATGGGTAAGACCTTGCAGGTGTTTGGGTGTGACAGAAGGTTGGGACCGTTTTCCTCTCCAAGCGCAACCGTTACTAGTCGTATAGATTTCGTTTCGTACATTATGAATTATACCCAGGGGATACAGGAGTATGGAGTTTACCTATGATGATAATGGTAGAAAAGATGAATACAATTTTGTTGATTTCGCTGAAGCCTTTTCAGAGGATATCTCCTCCTGTCTAGGAATTGTCGGTATCTTTAGAAGCGGTGTCTTGGGAGGGTTGCCCGCCATCATGTGAACAGTGATGTCGACCTTTGGTAAGTCAAGTTGTGTGGTGCTACTGGAACACCAGCTGCGAGCTGTGGTGTGTTTGCCGTCTGTATGAAAGGAAGCTGCAACCCACCCCGAGAGAAAGAGACCCTACATGTAGTGAGTGACCTTGGTTCGTATTGTGGGCCACTTGTTGAAGATGACGAAGTCTTTGGCAGATAAGGAAGGTACTTGGTTGATTATAGCAACTGTCGAAGTGACTCGAGACCATCAAGTATAGATTTGATGGCAATACGTTGATTTCATAATGCGACATATGCTGATGAAACGGACTGAGGAGATATGAAAGCTGTATGTGCCTACATATATACAAAGTAGCAATCTGCGATTGGGCGGTCGCGGTATAGTTCGAGAGGTTCGCCTTACGTCATTGGTATGATCTCATCCGAGATCAACAAGACAGCCGCGTGTAAAGAAGAGATATATCACCGCAAAGTCTGCAAGAACGATTTTGGTGAAGAGGTTATTTACATAGCATACATACATGTATACAGCATGAGGAAGGCCAGTAAGGAATACCCATTGCACTAATACTGTCGCATGCCCCGCAAGCCTTCATCGGCTGCGCGGGGAGGAAGCTAGAGCCATCGGTTAACAGATAGTTACATACGTCGATATATTAGGCATGGTTTGAGCCCCATTCCGATTGATTGGCGTATGTTGGTACAATTCGTTGACTTGGTGGCTTTGCGGTGTAAATGTGGTACCAATCTATTGTTTTGATTGTAATCTGGAATGCTCTGCTATACCGACCAAGGTGTCAAATGCAACATCCTAATCTAAGCAAACAAACACCAAGGGCTGGCTGTATCAACACAAAATCCAGAGTGTCATGTAGTAGTGTAAGCCGTGGTATCCCTTTTTGTCACCACCCATGAAACGCCGTGCGCCAATGCAAATCCCATCGACACGGAGAAAGTCTCACCTACTCCCCATGCATCTATTGTCCAATTCTTATGTGTCGATGACCTGGCCGTTCTTGTCCTTCTTGCTCCGGTGCTGCTCCCGCACAAACTCTTCTATGCTGACATCGTGATGCGGTCGTTCGGGAGGACCTGGGATCGTCTCTGGCCCCGGGCTCTTCTCTTCAGCCTCCTTTTTCTCTGTTCCCAAAACCTTGGCGGCAGCTGGGATATATTCGGTCACAGTTTCAGCCACTGCCACATCTGTCAGTATCTGGATCTTAAAATCGTCCAATGTTTGACTCTTTGTTACCTTTCTCGAGAAGGGTGGGCTGCTCGTCCTTTCCTGCATTCGGGTGGCGGGCCTCGAATGCTTTCTTGTCCAAGATCTCCTTGAAGTCCGAGGGGCCTTGATCTTGGGTTGTTGTTTGAGAAGGCATCTTGATAAGTTGATATACCTAGACAAGGAGGTAGTTGGTTGAATCTGATCTTTTGATTGGTGCGTGAGGAGGATATACAGTAGGTAAGTAATTAAGCTGAACTACGCGATGCAACAGGTTGGAAGATGCCTGCTGGAAATCATAAAGAACTCTGTATGTATTGAAAGAAAATGCCGAGAACAGCGATGCACCATATATCTGGGAAACTACTCCGTACATGTAAGTAATGGAATCTACGCTGTACCCCGTAGATCTGTCGCTTATTTTTGCTTGTTTTCAGCTGGGCCTGGGCCACGATACGTAGGCCTGCCCAGCTTATGAGGTCAATTCAAGGCAGGCCAAGCCGGGCAACAACCGCCTGGCCCTGGCACACCCTGGCATCCCCTGGCGTAGAGGACGATGGCCCATGGGATGATTGGCGAATAATTGGAACTCGGAGCTGATATTTCAAGGCAAGGCAGATGCAACGGGAACCTAAAAAGCCACAAGACCGTCAGCAAGCGTGTGGTATAGATGAGGTTACGTCATTTCCCTTGCCGTGATTCCGAGTTCCTCGAGATCTGCGGCATGCCGGTGGCCGGCCAAATAAAAGACTTGGCGGTGGAACCTCGCAGTGTAGCGGTGCTTGTTGACTCGCAAGTCTCTTTGTAGTATGTATCTACAGGTATCCCATCGTCTAGGCCAGGCAGGTCCACCCATCCATCGCAACTTGCATGCATGTAAGACGATAAGATAAACTATTTTCAACAGTCCAGTTAGTTGCCCCTCCATCAGTGGGAGTGTCCATCTGGCCAGCGCAAGGCGGGACCGGAGTGGCATGATTTCCATCCAACATGCGACATATTTTCGACCACGAACACGAAATAAACATCTATCTTTGAGCACTTGGGTTATTTTTTGAGTGATTTTACCTGCAATAGAAGACAACCGACTGATTAGAGTTTCTTCATTTTATTCTCTCTCGCTCTCTCTTTCATTTTCCCTTTTCGCGACCCGAACGAAACGCAACTCACTTACAGACGGAAATCCATCTCCATATCGCAACCACCCACCATGGCGCCAACCATCCCCATCACCATCGTGACCGGCTTCCTGGGCTCGGGCAAGACTACGCTGATCCTAAACCTGGTGCCCCAGCTGCGCGCCGCGAACCCATCGTACCGCCTGGCCCTGCTGAAGAACGAGTTCGGCGACGTCGCCATCGACAGCCAGCTGGCCTCGTCGTCGGCCATCTCGGGCGTGCAGGAGATGCTGAACGGCTGCATCTGCTGCAACCTGGTGGGCGACCTGGCCAAGGCGCTCGAGGAGCTGTGCGGCGGCGACGCCCCGCCCGACCGCGTCATCATCGAGACGTCCGGCTCCGCCTTCCCCGCGACCCTCGCCATGGAGGTCAACCGCCTGGCCCGCGTCACCGGCGGCGCCTACGCCCTCGACGGCGTCATCCACGTCATCGACGTCGAGAACTGGCAGGGCTACGAGGACACGAGCTACACGGCGAAAGTGCAGGCCCGCTACACGGACCTCATGGTCTACAACAAGTGGGAGCTGTGCGACGAGCGCCGCTTCGACCGCGTCCGCGACCTGGCCGACGAGATCGGCGGCGCCGTGCACGGCGGGCTTGAGGTGGACATCGCGTGGGTCAAGAGCGACAAGGGCCGCGTGCCGACCGACATCATCTTCGGCGTCGACCGGGCCCTCGCCCAGACGCTCGACGATGCCAACTTCACCAACGTCAAGCCGCACGCGCACGCCGACGGCGCGAGCCACGCCGACCACACCCACGACCACCAGACCGAGGTCGAGGTGCTGTCCGTCACGCTCGCGGGCGCCGCCAAGGACGCCGCCGTCGACGCGGACCGGCTGATGGCGCTGCTCCGGGCGGCGCCCAAGGACGAGGTCTACCGGATCAAGTCGGTGCTGACGGCGTCGTCTACGGTCCGGGGCTCGCAGGACGACGACTCGGCGCCCACGCCGCCGCACCCGTCCGCCCGCTACATCCTGAACTGGGCCTTTGGACGCTGGACGTTCACGGCGCTCCCGGCCGAGGTCCAGGAGCACAGCTCGAGCGACGACGTCACCCTGCGCATGACGCTGATCCTCGCGCGGTACCAGAGCAACATGTGGAAGAAGAAGCTGGAGGCGGGCAACTTCCTGCAGCTCGCGGACGGCGAAAAGGGGGAGCTGACGGTGAAGAAGGTGGTTTAGAGAGGTCGGGTTTAGATGGGAGTTAGACGGAGTGTAGGAACATAGAGAGGATACCCAAGATGGCATGGCATTATAGAGTAGACACATGCTAGAGCACATTATGAAAATAAAGACATCGGATTGATTTATAGATATCTAGCTTTCTCCTGGTATCATCATGAAGTGTGACCTTGCTCCCCAAACGCCTGGCAATGCAGTAGAAACCCCAACAAAACCCCAATATATCCCCTTTAAATGAACAAATTCACTATCCCCATGATTTAGTTGGTCCTTTGCTTTTTATTGAAGGCAAACCCGCCAAAGCCCGAGCCCGAGCCCGAGCCCGGGCTGGGGCGCTTCTTGCTCTTCTCCATTTCTTCCTTCATGATGCGCTCGGCTTCGCTTATCTTCTTGGGCTGCTGGAAAGGCGAGGGCTTTTTCGCACCTCCAGACAGGGCGTTCTTCTTGGCAACTGCAAACACGTTCTTTGATTGGGGTTTCGCGGTCATCTTCAACGAAACAGGGGCGGCGGGGGCTGCTGCCGTGACTGTTGGAGGGACTTCCGGCGTAACTTTGTCTTCGGCGATCGGCTTCTCCGCCGACTCTGCATCCGTGGGTTTGGAAGGCTCATCTGGAGACCCTGATGGCTTTTCCGTAGGACTGGGCTCTTTCACAGCCTCCGCTGAAGATACAGCAGCAGGCTTTGCACCAAACGACAACTTGATCTTCTCGCCCTCATCCCTTTTCAGTACCCGGCCCTCCGCTGGCTCATCAGCAGCAGCCGCTTCGGCATCGCCACCCCCTCTTGCCGCCGCTTCCTTGTTTGCACGCTTAATCTGTTCCTTGATCATGCGCTGCTCCCGCTCCTCGTCGCCCTTGTCCTGCATCTCCTTCTTCTTGACGGCGTCGCGACGGCGCATGGCCTCGGGCGAGTCGTCGATCCAGGCGACGAAGATGCCCTTGCCGTCCTCCTTGTCCTCGACGCGGCAGATGCCCTCGCGGCCGAGGTGCTTGGCGAACTCGGTCAGGCTGGGCCACTTGGTGGAGTTCATGTGGACGTGCTCCTTGTTGGCGATGTAGTTCTGGTAAAACTGGTTGATCTGGACGGCCTTCTCGCCGTGGCTGGTGCGGAGCAGCTGCAGAAAGTCGCGCTGGAGCTGCTTGCTGTAGTCGTTGATGAACTTTTTCGAATCCTCGCCCACTACCAGCATCTGCCGCACGTGCGACTCGCTCTGTGTGTGCATCTTGAACCCGTTGTCGTCGAAGCACTGCTTCTCGCACACCTGGCAGTACCACCGCAGGCGCTGCAGGCCCTTGCGCCGCATCTGGTTGCTCAGGTGCTTGGCCGAGCCGAACTCTGCTTTCCCCATTTTGGCGGTGTTGGTATTGTTATTTGGGGATTGATCGGGCTTCTTCTGTTGCAGTAGAAGTTGTAACTGGGTTTATGCGATGCAGTCGGAAAAAGGCTCGACTGTTGTGTGGAAGGCAGCAGGAAGGTGGTAATGATAACGGAGAAAGCCTGGAAGTTTGAAGGTTGAAGCCGAAGAAGTTCAACGCGATACTGGATAACGGTGGCGCCAAAAGCCCGGGCCCAAGAAGCTAAAAGCGTAACGTGGGGGACCCTGGTCAGTCAAGCCCAACTAAAGTGGATCGATACTTTACCCATCAAAAATGTGATTCATCTGCATCTACTTATCTGCACATGCTAACTTTTGCACATTAGCCTACACAAGCTATGCATCGTCAAATACTCATTTGTAAGTGGCCAATATTCAAGCCATCAAGTGAGGTGTGTAGGCTCCCAAATTAGACAGTAAGAATATTTTATTTGGTCGCTTTGTATCAAGTGAAATGACGACTGAGGCCACAACCATATATCATCTGTATTGGGAATCGCAGGCAAAAACACATTTTTACGATGTGGAAATCCACACCCTTTGCAACCTGACCAGGTTTCCCTTAACGCCGTACATGCCATTTGGAAATAAGAGCCATGCAAGTCTATAATATCCCATCGTCATCAACCATCTCACTCGTCTCGACAACAACAGGGTCGGCGGCGGTATTGGCGCTAGCTGTCGCGGCATCGCCCATCTCGTCATCTAACTCGGGCACTTTCGCATCTGCTTCTTCGTCGTCGCTGTCGTCGGCCTCGTCTCCTAAGCCGGCGAAGGCGTTGGTGTCCGGAACCTCCTTGTTGATCTCGTCCCAGGTCTTGCGACGGGTCTGTATCGTGCGGGCGCGCCCTTTGCTGGTGGCGACCTTCTTCTGTGTGCGCTCCAGGATGGCCATGGCGCGGTCTTGCGCCTCCTCCCGTCGCTTTGCGGCCTTGGCGCTCAGCGGCTTGGACTTCTGAGACTTCTTGGTCACACCGGCGCCATGGTGTATCGCGAGCACCGAAGGACGCTGGTCGACTGAACCCGCGGGCGCCTTGACGTTCTTCAGAGATTTGTCGGTGTCGATGCCGGGAGAGGTGGCTCTCCTCGCCTCGCGCGAACGCTTCGACGGCGCTAAACACGATTGGTTATTTCGCAGATCTTGGATGACGGTAAGGGCAGTTGAGGGAGGGGGGTGACAAACCACTCTTCTTCTTTGTGATTCCAGCCATTTTCTCTGATTTATTGGTGTCACTTGGTATTGTTGTTGTCTCGGAGGAATTCTGCAATGACTCTTTCTTTCAGCCCTGCACCGCTTTGGAGAATTGCCCGCCTTGAACAAAGTTGGAACTTTTTGGCCCCTCGTTAACGATAAAACCAGCGATAAGCATCCCTGCTAGCCCGGTACAGTTGCACCTAAAAATGTACTCACAATGCAGAAACGGGGGTCCTGCTAGCCTGTCAGCCATTCACCATTCACCAATGACCGACCATTAACCATCAATTCTAGCTTCATCTGTTACTACTAGAAGCAGGCACAGGGCTTTGTTCGTGCTAGTAGTACATGTATTCACCCATTCTCTTGTTTTTGGACATGGTGATTCATACAGTTTAGATCAGATCAGACTCAGATTTAGAAGCAGTCAAATACAAGCATCATCAACTTATTAAACCTCGGTTCATTCTCAATGATCTGAGATTATCTTCTTGCAGTGATAGTGATGTCCTGTTGCTCTCGTGCTCAGACAGAAAAGACTGGATGGATGACCCATGACAGACAGACCTGACAGACCTGACAGGGATTACTGGCCCTTAAATTGCACGCAAGATACTGATAATGCGCAGGCCTGAACCTGCCTGCTGCATTCACTAACTGCAAACAACAAACAAAAGCTCTCCACTTGAACTTGAACTAGCCCTCTCCCCCCCAACATCCATCTTGCTCGGATTTTGAGGAAAAAAAACATTTTCTTTCTCCATTGCATTCTTCAGATTTATGCTCGGCGATTACCTGGTAATCCAAAGCCAACCTTGGGATGTTCCCGGCCCACTGCGAAAGCCATGGCTAGTAGTCTCTTGACCGACCCGTCGAACGTATGACACGCATCTCCGAAACCAAAGACGCCCGATACATAATCGATTCCCACCGACAAACCTCAAGATGAGGACAAAGAATCGCCCCGACGACGTCCACTCTCGACAACTCCTACCAAACATCATTCTAGAGCGCCTACAGCAGCCCACTGTCATCATCACTGCCGTCCTTATCGCCTTCGCCCTTTTCTACCAATCGCTTCATTCCTCGCCTTTCTCTACGAGACGCCACCCGGGCCAGGTTCTCTGGGACATCATAGTCACCCTTATTCCTGCTTCGCTTCTATATACAATCGACGACTGGCTCAACCCAACAATGCCAGCCGGCCATAAAGTCGCAAGAAATCGCCGGCCCAGAACCCAACAAGCCAAGAGCGAATTGCTTCGGAAGATCTTAGCAATGGATCAATCGGGAGGAATAATGAGCTCGATGGCGAGTGCGGGTCGCAAGGGGCTTTCGACCCTGTCGAGCAGTACTCTCGGGAAGCGGCGTACAGACAAGCCGGCAGGCTTGGGTAATTTTGACAACTCATGCTTCCAGAACAGTATCCTACAGGGCCTTTCGTCCTTGCAGTTCTTCCCGGAATACCTGAGAGCGGCTATTCCTACCCCGGAAAGCGAGACCGAGGGATCGGCCGCAACGAAGGAAGGGTCTGCTAGCACATTACTGAGCCTGCTCGCCCAGCTACAGGACCCGGAGAACAATGGCAATGTATTGTGGACGCCCAAGAAGTTGAAGTCGCTCGACACGTGGGAACAGCAGGATGCGCAAGAATATTTCTCAAAGTTGCTCGACGAAATCGACAAGGAAGTCTCCAAAACAACCAAGGCTTCTGCCAAGTCTACTGGACTCGAGTCAATGGGTGCGAGAGATGATGGCGAATCGAGCCAGCATAGCGATGACAGCGGCTACCAGTCGCTTTCGACCCTGTCTAAGACTGGGTCAGAGGTGAACGTGTCGAGAAATCCTTTGGAGGGCTTGGCAGCTCAACGGCTCGCTTGCACTCAGTGCGGTTATTCTGAAGGTCTTTCCCTCACTCCCTTCAACTGCCTGACTCTTAATCTCGGAGTGAACAATGCGCAGCACGACCTTTTTGAAAGATTAGACTCGTATACACATCTCGAGTCCATCGATGGCGTCGATTGCGCCAAATGCTCACTACTCAAAGCACAATATTTGCTGCAGGTACTGATGCAGAAATGCCAAGAGAGTGGCCTTTCTGAGCAAACGATGATTGGACCGATGGCACGACTCGAGGCTGCGAATCTGGCCCTCGAGGAGGACGACTTTGATGAGAAAACACTGAGAGACAAGATCAAGATCAAAAATCAGAATCGAGTCAACTCAACAAAGACGAAACAAACGGTCATTGCACGACCGCCTCGAAGCCTGGCCATCCACATCAACCGATCTGTGTTTGACGAACAGACTTACGCCATGTTCAAGAACTCGGCAGATGTTCGATTCCCCAGGACACTTGACCTGGGCCCCTGGTGCCTGGGGAGTGCTGGCAGTGAGGACGAAGTTGCCGAGGGCGCGACCTCGGACACGCTTCCTGATCCCCTAGCTAATAAGGAGCAGTGGATTTTGGATGCAACTCGGTCGATGGTGGCAGGCGATATGAAGCCATCTAAGATAGTCGGCCCCATGTATGAGCTCAGGGCCGTTATCACCCACCAAGGTCGCCATGACAACGGCCACTACGTTTGCTATCGAAAGCACCCCCACCAACCCCCTACACTCGAGGATGCACCAAGCCCGAAATCAGCATCTTCAGATGATGAGATGACACTGGTTGAGGAGGAGACTGATGGCGATGGTGATAAGTGGTGGCGTCTTAGCGACGAGAGTGTTTGGGAGGTCACGGAGCAGCATGTCCTGGACCAAGGTGGAGTGTTCATGTTGTTCTACGATTGCGTGGACTCGAATTATGCACTCGCCAACCAGGAAGGAGAAGTATATCATGAGAAGTCGGATGAGGTGAAGCCCATCCACGGAGAAGAGGCTGCCCATTTGGCGGCCGAGGATGCATTTGTCTCTTCGTTGCTTAGCCGACCCAACTCATAGCATGTTAGGGGTGGCCGTCTGCATTTCATAAGGGCATAGCACTGGCGTTCAGGAGACAGGTTGTCAGGTTTTGGATCAGTCCAGATTGGAAAATTTGGAGACTTTGGAGACAACCTAGATGTATGTACAATATATACCCTTATACCCCTATATGAGTTCAATTCATCAAGAACAGTGTAAATTAAATCCGTATATGTTTGTGATATGGATGTTTTCCTGCCTACCTAATCCCCTGTAAGCCACGTGTGTGCTTGGTACCTTCGGTACTTTACAACCACTGTCGGGTTCCCGCCCAACGCTGGACACAAATCCAACAAACATTTATGGTTGCCGTTGGGCGCACCAAGCTGATCAGGATGGCTGCAGTACCGTCGTTGCCAGTCGATATCGATGGCCACAGGATGTCCTTGAGCAGGACTTCTACAAGACAGCAGGCTGACAGCCTGCAACTTTCGCCCGCAAAGCCAACGTCATCTGCTGCATCCCAAGGTCGAGGTAGTAGTCCGGCTCCTAGAAAGAGAGTCGTGCGTCTCAGTACCACACCAGGGCGCGGAGCCCAGCAAAACGAGTTGCGACGCTCCACCCCAACGTCTACGCAGGAGACAAGAGTGAAGAGCAAGAAAAAACCAGCGGAAAGGGAGTCGCATTTCCAGACAAAGGCTGAGATGGACGAACGGCAACCTAATCAAGAGTATGCTCAAACAAGCATCAATACGCCAGTCTCATTGGAGTGTATAAACCGAGTTTCAGTTGGTTCATCTGGACGGAGGATCCGCTCAGCAGGCTCACCAGTCGTCAGTTTCAAGCGTTTCGAGGCGGATAGCGATGCCATCACACCAACAAAGCCTGCTACTGTAGAGCGGGCTTACGCTGCTGATAGTGTGGGCAGCGTGTCACAAGGTGACAACTCGGGCAAGAGAGAGGATTTCGAGCTTTGGAGTACGACGCGCTCAAAGCGAGTCATCAGCGCTTCTGGAAGTCTCCTCGGCGGCCCAGCTCGTCGCGGCCGACGAAGACAGACTGAAGGAGATGTAGAAGCATACGGCGAAGAGCTACTCAACACAGCTCAGAATCCTAAGAGTCAACAAGCTCAAGATATCGAGCCTGCTGCAATTAATCAGACCGCCATGGCTCTCTCAACCTCGAAACCCCCCATTTCTGCCGCACTTGACAGTCCCATTCAAAGAAAGCACCCGATTACTGCTGCGATCGGCAAGCGGGCATCTCTAGCCCGCCTCTCGGACATACATGCCCAACAAACTGCGAGCAACAACAAATTACCGTACCATGAGCCTGTTCCACCGCAAGAGATCGCGTCAACTCATGCCAAGGAGGTTCAGGCTTCAGCGCCAGCAAACTTCAGGCGGACCTCAACAAAGGTATTTGACAAAGAGGCTAGTAAGCCAGCAAGTCCGGTCAGTCTCGAAACAGGATCGCTTGCTCTGCAGCGGGCTCCGATTTCCTTGGAGATAAGAGCTTTAGCCGTCAAAAGCCAGAACAACCACTACTTGTCGGCATCATCACTCCCGCCCCCTAAGACGTCTGTTGTCGAGACATCGACGGCAACCCAATCGATCAAGAAAAGGCAATTTTTGATGAGGGTCAACGGCAGAGCCTATACGAGGATAGACTGCATCGGACGAGGAGGCTCGGGTAAAGTGTACCGCGTTGCCACGGCAAATGGGACCGTGTTCGCCTTGAAGCGAGTTTCGCTCCTGCATATGGACGAATTTATTGAGAAGGGCTTGAGAGGGGAAATCGAACTGCTTCAACGACTGCGGGGTGTTGAGCGTGTTATTCAACTCATAGATTATGACATGAACAGAGAAAAGCAGACGCTCTCTGTCGTAAGTATTTTCGCCCTACATAGACATATGTCCTACTCTTTATCTTGGAAAACGAGATAGCTAATACAGACAACAGCTTATGGAAGTTGGCGAACTTGACTTCAACTCTCTCCTCAAGAACCGCCAGAGCAGAGCTGAAGCACCAAAACTCAGCTTCGATATCCATTTGTGCGATACTACTGGAAGGAGATGCTTGAGTGCGTGCGGGCGATCCATGCGCGAGCGGTAGTACACAGCGATCTCAAACCGGCCAACTTTGTACTTGTCAGGGGCAAGCTGAAGCTCATCGACTTTGGAATTGCCAACGCGATCCAGACCGACGTAACGAGCAATGTTTACCGTGAGCCCATGGCCGGCACAGTCAACTACATGTCACCCAAATCACTGATGGACTCAACCCAATATGCTTTTACGGTGATTCAGGATGGGCACCCATACATCCCGGCCAGCGGTGCGCCTAGGGTTGTGAAAGTCGGCAAGCCTAGCGATGTATGGAGTCTAGGATGCATCCTGTATCAGATGGTCTACGGCATCCCGCCTTTTGGGAAGATGGCTGATCCACGGTCGCGCATCCAGGCTATTGTCAACTGGTCCCACCACATTGAAATCCCGGCGACAACGGAGGATGGATCGTACGTGCCTGCCGCTCTGTTACATACGATGCGACGCTGCCTGAATCGTGACCAGACGGACCGTCCTACGTGTGAGACCTTGCTGTCTGAGGCCAACAACTTCCTCTACCCCAAAGAAAACGACGCAGCACTCTCTGCGTCCCGAGAGGGTCAGTTTCTGCCCGTGACCGAAGAGCTGCTTGGCCTTGCCATCCAGAGTGTCAGAATGCGCTGTAAGGAAGGATTTTCCGCGGACGACAAGGCCCTGGCCGCCTGGACTAAAGCTTATTGGAGGGGGCTCGAGAAAGCTGTGGGAGCCATCGTCACCGTCGCTACACCACCAGCTCCTTCTATAGGGCCCGGATGCATTTAGCCTAGCATATAGGAGGAAAGAGGGCGGCCTCCCTTGGCACCTCATGATGGCACCAAGGTGCCTACCGCTTTGGTATAAATCCCAGTTTCTACCCGCTCCTTTTTAACCGTAAGCTCTCATCGCTCTCTACTCTACATACGCCTGTTAGTCCTCCCCTTGAACATTTTACCGCTACAGCGCTTTGAGAGTGCTAATAGACAACCCATGGGTTGGCCAATGACAAGCATTGGGACAGAGGCGTAGAGAGCAAGGCTTCGCCGAAATGGCAATATATGGCACCACTGGGCTTCAGGCACCGTTGGTTCCTTCACATAAGGCAATTTGTATCTGCAGTACAGCCGTTCCTTGGTGTTCTCTGAGGCTCAGAGAGGAGCTAAGAAAGGAATTTCATAGGAGACCGAAAATCTAGGAACGTGGTTAGGTATTTTATGTTAAGCAATGATAACAGTGATATAGACAGTATGCTCATGGCTATTATAAAGCATATAGCTGAACGATCTCAGCAGGTGAGCCGTATACAGGATCTTTGAGACAGTAACAGCTTTACTGGTGGGGACAAATAGGGGTTGATATATCAGTACTGCAGCCTTCGCTATGTTGCTTCGGCGTTAAAGTCCTGATGATGTCCCAGGACATCATCAGGACTTTTAGGCGTAAACCCAGGCCAAGCTCAGGCCAGACCCCTGTCGAATTCAGGCATAATGCGGCGTGGCTCAAGTCTTATTGTGTACATACCTAGGTGTGCTTGGACAACATATCTAGGTTATGTTAGTTGGTAGGTATGTACTGCATCTCGATTCTCCAGTACCTGCCAGCTTCCCCACATTGAGCTACAGGCGCTGGGCGCTGCTTAATCAATCAATGGATCCCTGTAAATCGATAAGGCATTATTATTATTATGTACCTTGGTCTCTGCCCTTTACAATTGAGGCTCTGAATAACACAACTTCATACCTCCAATACGCGCAAAGAGAGGTTCATCCCGTTTCGGCATCTCTCCAAAATGCCGCCGACAAAACTTACCAAACGCCCGGCCATCGTGCGCCATCGCGCCGGAAAAGTTACGGGCAACTCATCGTCATCCGAATCCGAGGCGTCAGACAACGAAGAAGAGTCGACAGCAACAGCAGCACCGCCACCACCACCCAAGCAGCAGAGTGCTGGCAAAGTCATAAACAGTAGCTCGCTAAGCAAAGTCGACCTCGAAGCGCGAAGGAAACAAGCACAGGCCGCCGAGGAACAGCGCAGAGCGGACGAGAAAGCAGCGCGCGCCGCCGCCGAAGAGGGCTTCGTCACAGAAGAAGAGAGCGAAGAAGAAGAAGAAGAAGACGACGATGAAGAGGAGGAATCCTCCGAAGAAGAGGAGAGCAGCGAAGATGAAGTCCCCCGACGCGCTCTCCTAATGCGACCCAAATACGTCCCGCGATCGCAGCGCAACGGCGCCGAAGCCATCAAGAAGGAGGAGGAAGACAACGAGCAGAAGAAGTACGAGGAGGAGCAGAAGCAAAAGAAGGCCGACGCCGACGCCATGATCGAAGAGCAGATCCGCAAGGACCTCGCGGCCAAGGCGGCGGGCAAGAACGCCTGGGACGACAGCATGGACGAGGAGGAGGACGTCGACACGGACGACGAGGCGGACCCGGAGGGCGACTACGCGGCGTGGAAGGTGCGGGAACTGAAGCGCATCAAGCGTGAGCGCGAGGCCGTCGAGGAGCGCGAGAAGGAGCTCGCCGAGATTGAGCGGCGGCGCAACCTGACGGACGAGGAGCGGCGGGCCGAGGACGACGAGCACATGGCCAAGCAGCGGGCGGAGAAGGAGGCCAAGGGCAAGATGGGCTTCATGGGCAAGTACTTCCACAAGGGCGCCTTCTTCCAGGACGACGCCGACGCGGCGGAGCTGGCAGGCCGCGACGTCATGGGCGCGCGCTTCCAGGACGACACGGACCGCAGCCTGCTGCCCAAGTCGCTGCAGATCCGCGACATGACCAAGATCGGCAAGAAGGGCGCCTCCAAGTACCGCGACCTGCGCGCCGAGGACACGGGCCGCTGGGGCGAGTTCCGCGACCACCGCCCCGGGCGCGAGAACCGCGACTTTGGCATCACCGACGACCGCTTCAAGTCGGACCGGGACCGGGACCGGGACCACGACCGCGATAACGGGCCCGGCGGCGCCAATGCCATTCCCCTGGGAGACCGCAAGAGTGTTGCACCCCCTCCCGCGGCTGGCGTGCCCGGGGCTCCAGCTGGGCCGCGGGGCGATGGAGATGGCAAGGACCGAGACAGCTACCGGCCTAGAGGCGATCGCCGTGATCGTGATGATGACCATGACGATCGGCGGCGGGAACGTCGGAGGTCGCGATCCAGGTCGCCGCGGCGGGACAGGGACAGAAGAGATAGGGATAGGGATGACCAGGGTGGTAGCAGTCGGAGAAAGAGGGGCTCACCGCCGGAAGACGATCGTTACGAGAGTGACAAGAGACGGCGCGTGGATTCACGATAACCTAGTGCATCCAATATGGCCAGGGCAAATAGCTTAGAGGAAGAATGTCTTGAGTTATTCTCTTCAGACTCGATCGAGCAAGGTTGTTGTTGCATCGAATCGCATATACATTATCCTTCATTCGCCCAACTCATGACATGGCATTTTACAGTGATAATCACTATGTACAGGCTTCTTATCTTCCGTACTCATTTTACATACATGCATTATATCCTCGTAATCTCCACCCTCGCCCGACTGAAGACTTTGTGACTGACCATGCCGGCCGCACCTACATCTTCCTCGTCCGCCTTGGGCGGGTAAAGACTCACCTTCGCATATGTTCCGGCACCCCTGCGTTTCGACAGGTATCCCGGGTTAATAACGAGGACACTTTCGACGACCTAGAGGTGACGCATTAGCTTAATCTTTCTCATGTGTGCAACGATATAACCGGGAGGGGTGATAGTGATATATATAGGGGAGAACTTACCCTAGCAAAAGGCGGCAAGGAGCTGGGAGACATGATCATATCGGGCCTCACGTTCACAATATCGCCCAGGCGCAGATAGCTCGTATCGAGCGCGGCGCCGACGGGGCGGCCGTCCTCGGTGCCGACCTTGGGCAGCTTGCCGCGGTCGACGGGCGGGAAGACGGGGCAGTAGTGGCGCTGCTCGATGAGGTGGCGGGGCAGGCGGCTCAGCAGGTCCGTGGCGCGGGCGGCGCCGCCGCAGAGCTCCTCGTGGCGGAGCTCGAAGAGGGCGTCCTGGGAGGAGACGCCGAGGACGACCTCGTTGAGGGAGAGCGTCATGGGGTTGCCGATGACGCGCGCCGTCTTGGGCAGGCCGAGCTCTTTCCGGGGGAAGGGGTCCTGCGGCCACGAGACGTGCTTGTCGATGACGTCGCGCGTCGACGGCACCAGCAGGATGGTCACGGCCGGGTTGGCCGCCGCCAGCCGGTTCAGGGCCGGCGCGACCAGGTACTTGAAGACGGTGACCATGGTGGCTGTGTCCAGGTCCACGGGCGCGTCCTCGGGCAGGTCGAAGTCGCCCGACGCGATGAGCGGGTGGTCGACGTCGATGAAGGGCCCGCACAGGATCAGGGCGTCGGCGTACGTGTCGGCGGCCTGCGAGCAGAGCGCGTGCAGCGGCTCGAAGTCGAGGTTGTCCTCGGCCGTGTACGGGCCCGAGGCCATGACGATGCTCAGCGGCGCCGGCTCGTCGTCCGATTCCATGGCGTCGGGCCCGCCGCGGAGGCGCTCCCGGTGGCCCTCGATGGCGGTGAGTATCGATGCGGCGTTGGGAAGGAGGGGGATGTCGACGATCTCGTTGACTGTGAAATCGGTGCCGGAGGTGTTGATTCCCTTCAGGGCAACAATCTGGCCCGGGAAGAACTGATACGAAGGCAGTTTCTTAAGATCCAGGGGTACCCGACGTCCGCCGCCGGTTTTACGAGAGGTTTCTAGGACAAGCGACGCCGCATTGAGCTTGCCTTCGGCAGAGTCTGAAGCTATCCTGCCCACAGCGTAGATTTCCGAAGTGCTCTGAGTCGCCGCGCTGCCGAAAGCCGTGTCCTCGAGCTTGTGATATTCCTTGACTAGGCCGATAAACTCGTCTATCCGGTCATCTAAGATCTCTGACGCCTCGGACAGTTTCATAGCCAGGGGCTTGTAAGCTAATTTCTTTTGGTCTGATGCAGCCGTAAGCTTGATGCGAGACTCGGGGTATGGCGCAATTGGAGCCTCAGGGGCTGGCAAGTTTTCGTTGAGGATTTCAATCACCTCTCCAGCATTCTGACGGTCGTTGAAAGATGCCGTGCTGCAACTCATCGTCAATAAGGGGCTCCCCCTGAGGGATGCTCGTTGGCAATGGCACTTACGTATTCAAGTTCATAGCGTCCAAGTGTCTGCCCACTGTTGCTGGTGATTTGCCCATCGGGGAGCTGCCGGGAAATTCATTTTTCACTCTGGTGGCTGATGGCGTCTCGACTTTCCTCTTGGGGCCCGAACTTCTGTTGAGTTTGGTCGCAGAAGGGGTGGCAAGCCCATCCAGCCTAGTCGTCATAGTCAGCACCACCGATTTATGTTTTGGGACTCAATACTGCGCTTACATGCCGCCGAGATAGTCTCCTGCGTTGTTCTTGATAGTCGTTCGTGGCGTGGCGCCAGTCCTCCTCTCGGTCTTGACCACATGAGCTTGGCGGTCACGGTTCTCCCTCTCCAGTGCATCCTGAATATCGCGCTTCAACGAACGTAAGTTCTCCACGGACAGCTTCATCTCGTCCATATCCATTTTGATGCAGTAGGATTCCCATTTGAAAAACAGGTCCTGGGCGGTGATGGAGTGCATGCGCATAATGGACTGCAGCTCAGCGAGCATGTCTGGCTCAAGCTGCTGGTCGCCGACGGCGAAGCGCTCGGTCAGCTCTTGAACATCTGCGTCGGCCATATTGCTTGTGTTTGGCCCGATGTATCCTTCAAGGTGTATCTTTTAGTCCTTCGGGTCGTCAGATTCACAAACAACTTCGATTGCGGTTGTATGATTTCCACCAGTCTGTGTTTGTCTCTCGAGCCCGATCAATACTCGGTAAGTGCACAGCAATTGATTGAACGATTACTTAAGGGAGACGCGCCAAAGACGCGTTTCTACTCTCAGCCCGCGTTAAGTGGTGGGGGTCTCGTCTTTTTACCGCCCACTCTGCACTAGGGGACTAAACGACTAAACTCCGTACACTGTACATCCCATCAGCCGATTTCTCGGATTCCATGTCTGGGCCCCTAGGACCCCTAGTAAAGCCTCGTAGGCAGTGCCTAGGGCCCCTATCTTGTTTATTTTATGGCCTAGCCACGTGTGACATAATCCAGCAAATCTACTTCACCCTTACCGTACAAGGGTCAATGCCGTTGGATTATTGATTATTGGCGGCCTAACATTAGATTGTTTCCAAGTTGTCGATTTGTTCATCCCTTTCCACTCAAAAACAGCTTCTGTTACTCTAGAAACCCATCCAGTCAACGATCAGCTTTTGCATTCGTTTTCATCCTTTCCGAGACTTCCCCTTCACGTCATCGTTCCTTGCAACGTTCCCCATTATAATCTGCATACCTTAGTAACAACTCCATACCCAACCTTATCGGCGATGGCGGAGAAGGCTGCTGCAGGAACTGTGAAGGTTCCCTTTACCCAGGTGACGGCGGACAGCAAACCTATTGATAGAGTAATACTCTCGGAGGAGCAGGGAAAGAAATATGAAGAGCTCCTAGCACAAGTCAAGACATGGACCGACGTGCCTTCCACCAAGGAAAAAGGCGGCCCCCTCACCGATGATGAGAAGCAATGGTTGACACAAGAGTGCCTGCTGCGCTTCCTACGTGCCGTGAAATGGAACCTGAAGGATGCCGAGAAGCGTCTCATGGAGACGTTGACCTGGCGAAGAGAGTTTGGTGTCGAAGAGCTCACCGCCGATCACATCTCACCGGAAAACGAGACGGGCAAACAGCTCATCCTTGGCTGGGATAAGCAAGGACGCACCTGCCAGTACCTGAGCCCTGGTCGCCAGAACACCGATGTCTCGCCTCGCCAAACCCAGCATCTGGTCTACATGGTCGAGCGCTCTCTGGAGCTCATGCCCCCGGGCCAAGAGAAAATCGCCCTGCTGATCAACATGAAGGCGAGCAAGAACCGCTCCAACACGGCGCCGGGTATCAGCCAAGGACGTGAAGTCCTTAGCATCCTCCAGACTCACTACCCCGAGAGACTCGGCCGGGCTTTGATCATCAACGGTAAGCATCCTATCCAAGGTCACGTGCACCTTTTGAAGTATTGACTAACTCCGATGGCAGTCCCGTTCATGGTCTGGGGCTTCTTCAAGCTCATCACACCCTTCATTGACCCCATCACTCGGGAGAAGATCAAGTACAACGAGGACATGTCGCAATATGTCCCGAAGGACCAGCTCTGGAAGGAGTTTGGCGGTGAGGCCGATTTCGAGTACGACCATGCCACTTACTGGCCGGCTCTGACGAAGCAGTGCGAAGAGAGGCGTGCAGAGCGCAAGGAGAAATGGGAACTTGGTGGCAAGCACATCGGCGAGTTGGAGGATTACCTTTCTGGAGGCATTCCCATGGGCATTGCCCCCCCATCTGTTGGACCGGTCGATGATTCGGCGCAAGATGGCGTTGATGCGGCCTCACTCGCAGAGAAACTGAAGGAGTTGAAGGTCGATGAACCCCCCACTGTTGTTCTTGAGGAGGCCAAAGTTGGGGAGGCCAAATAAAAGAAAGGCCATCACCCCAATATAAAACTACTCCAGACATAGACAGATGGGACTCATCGTTGAATAGACCAGTAGATTGTGACAGTGAAAGACTCGGATTCGACACACACATGTAATGGACACATCTAATTTATATGACCTCAAATGCATACTCTTCATAGCACCATAATGGTCAGGTAGGCGTGTGTTGAAGACTGATATGGAATGAGGCGACATCAAATTGACTGATGAATGATGCCCCTGCGAAGATCTCCAGGTACAGGTACTTTTGCAGCTTTGTGTGCTACCATGGAAAGTCGGACCCACCTCCAATAGCACACTTCCAGCTTGCGACCTCGTCCAAGAGATCAATCCAAATGGCACCTTGAAAGCCTTACGAAACCCGTCCAGCTCTCTCTACCCTATACGGCAAACCTCCTTCAACTGGACACCGCCTCCGATTCTCGCGCATCGTCCAGCAGCAACCAACCAAGAATCGCCGCCATGTCCAACCTCACGCCCGCAAAGGGCAAAGAGCAGCCCGGTCTGCGCTACCCGTCCAACGGCAAGACCATCTACCACCGGCCATTGAACCGAGCCAAGACCTCGGAGCTGAGCCAGGCCAGCTTCGCCTATCTCTTTTCCGAAATGGTGGGCTATGCCTCGAAGCGCATAGAGAGTATCCAGGATCTTGAAAAGAGGTGAGTGCGGGAGAAGCCAACAAACCATCTAGCCTTGCCCTTAATCCTACCCCCCTTCGAGATGGATGGAAAGAGAGAGACCCTACCTGCCCACCTGCTTTCGTTTCTTATACAACTAAGCTAACAAACACTTCCCCGAAAACCCAGGCTCAACACACAAGGCCACCCGATCGGCCTCAAGCTCCTCGACCTCCTGCTGCACCGCGAGCCGGCCCGGACGCAGACGCGGCCCCTGACCATCATCACGCTGCTGCACCTGATCAAGCAGCAGCTCTGGACGCACCTGTTCGGGCGGGCGGCGGACGGGCTCGAGAAGAGCAGCGACCCGGCGCGGCCCGACGAGTACATGATCATCGACAACGAGCCGCTGGTGAACCGCTACATCAGCGTGCCGCGCGACATGTCGCAGCTCAACTGCGCCGCCTTCGTCGCCGGCATCATCGAGGGCGTGTGTGATGGTTCCGCCTTCCCCGCCCGCGTCACCGCTCATAGTGTGGGCAAGCAGCAGCAGGCGGCCCCGGCGGCCGAGGGCGGCGGCGGCGGCGAGGAGGGCGGCGAGGGCAAGGAGATGTGGCCCGGCCGGACCGTCTTCCTGGTCAAGTTCGCACCCGAGGTGCTCGAGCGGGAGAGCTTCCTGGGGAAGGGCTAGAGGGGCTGGGAGGCTAAGACTGAGCAACCTGAGAGATACGGTGGTTTTGACGATGCGGTTCATTGCCTGGAGTTACGGATTGGTAAATCAATGGTTTGGAGTTTTGGCGCGGAAACATATCCGATTTAGAACGGGATGGGCGAGGCCAGCATGTATGTATGTCACATCATCGGAGGGCTATACAGCTGTGTTCATCGAGTTTATATCATTGCTATAGTGTGCAACCTATGCTGTTGCCTGTTGGTGCTCTGCTACGCATGGGACACCGTGCAAGAATGCTATTTCCTCGTACAGAACTCTGGGGTATCATATTGTGCCTCTCTTCTCGTCATAATTCACGTGAACGCCTATGCCAGTTGTGCGGCTCTCTGCCAGCCTCTCCGTCTCTCGGCAACGCCAGATGCACGTAAAAGTCCGACCGACTGAGCACTTGCTTGTTTGCTTGCCTCCAATCATCGAGGCAGGCCCCGACCACCGCCGCCACTATTGGCGCCAGACGGCCGCGCGTTGCCGGAGCCGACGGACCCCTGGCCGACGCGGGCGGCGCTGGGCCCCCTGCGCAGGAGCTCGTGTAGGCCGAGGTCGCGCCAGGCGGGCTCGCGCTGCTTCTGGGTGGCCTTGGCGATGCCGAAGGCGGCGTGCTGGTCCGGCACCACGTCGTCCTCGTCCTCGGGGTTGATGGGCTGGTGCTGCGGCGGCACGTAGATGTCGTCGGCCGGCAGCTGGTCGTGCGTGAAGTCGTCGAACAGGTCGGCGTCCCGCGCCCGCGTCATGTGGACTTGGGTGAAGTGGCCGTCTTTGTTCTGTTCGGGGGGAGTTGGGGGGCGCAATGTTAGCTTGTGTCTTTTGGCTTGGGGGATTTTGGTGCCGATATAGGAGCGAAGGGATTGACGAACCATGATGCCGGTTATCTGAGTGGTTTCTACGCTTGGATGGGAGATTACTTCGGTTTATGCTTATGCGTGCCTGGATGCATTCACGATTGATGCGCCACGATGGCTTATCTCTTGATTCAGTGTTCGTGTCTGGCTGGAAGTGGGGGTTAGCTTAGCTGGCCAGGCAAGTACCGGTACGTTTACGCGTGGCATAGTCAATATGGGTTAATTTCATTGCAAAGGAAGTTGCCATGTCCCTCATCATGAACACCGCGAGGTACGGCGTAAAACCGGGCTACCTTCGGCTTATACAGAGGAGGATGAATATCATTGATCTTCTATTTTGTTGTGTCGTCACGACGTTGCATATGATAGCCCCTAAAAAGGAGAACAAGAATACGACGGGAGATAGGAAAGCCATGAAACAGAAGATGTGCGGCTCATGAAACAAGTCAGCAAGCCAGCTACCCTTGGCCTCTCGTACTGTGCATTGAAGAGAGGACAGAACAGGCAGATTGTGCTATGCGACAACCTACGAGAGAAACTGGTCTATTTGCGTATGCGCGCATGATAGGCGGAGCTTCCGTCCCAGCATGTCCTGTATGCGGTGTAGCGGGATCTTGACAGCCACGACATGGGCGACGATCGGCGCAGGTGCTGATTGATAATCTTCTGAGATGGAGGCTCAGCTAACGCAAAACTTAGCTGGTGACAAGTGACGATCATCTTTAGGGGGGAAGAATGTAACTGTTTCGACATGCCTATGCCCCCCCACGGCCTGAGGGTAGCCTCAGCACCCCACTGACCGCTGCTGCTCGAAGCATAGACATGATCGCAGAGACAGACAGAAACTACAGTATGTATGTAGTATGGATTCCCCTCCTTGGAGATATTATGCACATATTGCAATGCGCATCGCGAAAAAGAGCGGTAGGGCGTCTACTAGTCTGTCCGGCGTCCTTGGTTATTGGTCGATCAAGGGGGCTCTCAGGGATCAGGCGCCAGGTTGTGCGATATCAAGGCTGAAGGAGGAGGACGAAAGGAAGTGGGCTGCTTTTGGATCTTTACAACCATAATAGCATCAATTGATATACTTTTAAAGTCCCCGCCACCCGTTAGGAGTCGCAGGCTAAAGTGCGCAGAGACGGCCAACAGGGAAGTACATGACGTCTCGCTGTAACGATTTCGGAAACTGCACAAGGCCTAAATGCACGCGGTGGATCATTCTTCACTGCTTCGAGACTGGACCGTCAACCCAACCCAGTAACCTAGTCCAGGCTCCAGTATGTCTTGCTCCAGGCTCTAGGCCTGCGACTGCGACTGCAACCGCGACCTAGAGCCAGCTCCAGCTCCAGCTGAGGAGAAAAGATCATCAGGGCGTTAAATGCAGACCTGGGAGGGAGGCGTTGCAAGGGACATGCTGCTGCTGTGTTTGGCGTAACTGGATACTTATCCAGATCCTAAGTAAGTACCTATCATACTGTAATGCCGAGTTGCCATGCGCGGCACAGCACAGCACAGCACACAGCAGCACAGCAGCACAGCAGCACAGCAGCACAGCAGCACAGCAGCACAATCAACTCCAACTCCTACTCCCTCCAGTCATCCGAACCTTGACACATGTAATAGGTTATGAGGTACCTGAGTCCTTGGTGTGCGTGCTGACCCCCAAATTCCCATGTTCATTCCAGTTTTGGCTCCAGTCTCGACAAGCCATCATTCGTCATCTAGCTTCCTCCTCAAGTGCCTACCTACTTACCTAGGTTACTCGGAAGCCGACTCCTTGTTTCCTCTCCTCCTCTCTCGGTTCGAGAAAACATTGAAGCATTGGATTCAGCGTCGAGCAGTGCCTACATTACATACTTGCTCTTAACCCCGCCTAGTTCGTTGGTATCTTACATTCTTATTTTTGGACTACATCAATTGAACGCTTTTCTTTTTGAATATCACCAACGCGCCCAGAGCGACCGGGAGCCCTGCTATCCAAGCCTGCCGTGCGTTTTAAGGTGACTCTAGGCTCTGTGTCAAAACCGAGCACTGTCGTTGCTCTACCTCTAAGGTTACTACCTAAATTCTGGGGTTGCTACGCACGACACAAACACAAACACATACCCCGAGCGGTCGAAAGAGAGAAAAAAGAAACCAAGTGCGCTGGGAAGGGAAGCAAGGCTAGCAAGAGAACGAAGATAGTTCGCAAGTGTGGTTGATCGATCGATTAATTCAACAGGGCCTCCTCCTGTCTGCCTCTCACTCAGCTACCTACTCATTCCAAAGTCCGTTCGCTCCAGCAACCCGGCCCGGGATCCCAACCACAACCCCATTCATCCTAGGTAACATCCTAAACCCGCTGTTCTAGCGAGCCCAGTGAGCCCAGCGACCACAGGACCAACGTCGTCTGCCTGTTTGTCTCGTCTTTCTCCAATCTCTCACCGGCCATTCCGACTACCAAATTCAATTCGCAAACCACACCACACCCGTGTTTATCGTCTTTTGTTCTTTTTTTTCTTTCTTTTCTTATTAGCTACTATCTATCGAGGCGAGACCTCGTCCTTCTCTTTCCGATACCCCCCCACGTTTCGCTTTGGAGCATATCGAATCGACGTTCCTACATCAACATACACACAACTTTCAAGCATCGAGGTTCTTCGTCCCTCGATCCAAACGCCAGCCGAATGAGTGACCCCGGACGGTAACCCCCATCGATTCTCGCCACCCCTTGGGTTTCTCATACACCCGCCGATACGAAAACCCCGACCGGCCACACAAACCAACACCAATTTCTAGCCGCATCGTCAATGTTGCCACCCGAAATGATGAACGGCGTCATAATAGGGCTGCTTTCCTCCTTTGGCTCGGCCATACTGATCGCTCTCGTCTTCCTCATCGTTTACTTTGTTCTATACACACCGTCGGGTCGCATCCTTCTGGATCGCTTTGGCCGTCCCGGCGAATATGACGATGAGCAGGCTTTCGCGAGGGAGGAGGCCGAGGCCTTGGAGACCATGGACGACATGGCAAGGACAGAATACCTGAGAGCAAAAGGTATGCAGAGCAAATCGGCCTACCACTTCGCATGGTGTGCGAGTACTGACACGTCTCTTTGCAGCATTCATTCAGGGCAACCCGCCCGAGTCCATCCAGACGGATATCTCATTGTCACAATATCTTGCTATTCAAGAGAAGGGAGTTTCAGCATGGGAGTTTGAGCCGGAATTAGAAATCGCCAACTGTTTCGTCGAAGGCAGGACGGAGATCGAGTTCTTTGATTCCGAGTGTACCGTCATGAGCAATCTGCCCGTCCCCAAACAAAACGAGGTCTACTACTGGGAGGCCAAAATCTACGAGAAGCCCGACAACACATTACTCAGTATTGGCATGTCGACGAAGCCGTACCCCCTGTTTAGGCTTCCAGGTATGTGTGGGCATGAATGGTTAACAGGAGCGTAATACTGATTTGGTTAGGATTCCATAAATACTCGGTTGCATACACATCCACGGGCCATCGCCGATATAACCAGCCATTCAACGGGACACAATATGGCCCGCCCTTCGTTCAAGGCGACGTTATTGGCATCGGATATCGACCTCGCACAGGCACAATCTTCTTCACTCGGAATGGCAAGAAACTCGAGGATGTTGTACACGGCCTCAAGGGGCCTAACTTCTTTCCCTCTATCGGTGCCAACGGCCCTTGCATTGTCCACGTCAACTTTGGTCAGGCTGGATTTGTTTTTATCGAGGCGAATGTCAAGAAATGGGGGTTGGCTCCCATGACAGGCAGCTTGGCACCACCACCACCTTACGGTAGCGAACAAGGAAGTATCCTACTGGAATCTGGCCGCAAAGATGGATATAGTGGTTCACCTGCTGCAGGTCCTACATACTCGCAGTATGGCAGCCGCCCAGTATTAGATCCGGGCCACGCGCGAACGAGAAGCGGAAACTATAGGATACTACCTCCCACGAGTCCAGGTCCACAACGGAGCCCAACCGATATCTCGTTGGCTCAGCTTGTGCCGACGGACGAGCAGGGAGAGCCCAGTAGCGCGCAGGGCACCTCGGGGGACCACGTGGTGGATATGGTCGGATTAGGCCTTCGACAGGAGGCACACCCACCTCCGGAATACACAAGCCCCGAGCACTCGGACAACGAGAGCCCCAGGACCAGCTCAGAAAGCGACCGACGGCCCCTTATTAGAAATACGCGAAGTCGTGGCGCTTCGGCAGCTACGCTGAGGCCAAACCAGCCGCCAATCCCCAGTTATACCGACGCGCTCCGCCAAGGGGCCGGGCGGGATCGAAGTCGTAGTGAAAGCCACATGGGTGGACGTCAAAGTCGCTAGCCGTTTGGAAAGGGGCTTTGATAGATTCTCAGCCAGGGCATGTTGAATCTCGAATTTTGCAGTTTTTTTTTTTGAAAGTACAGCATTTGTTTTTCCCGCCAAAACATGGGACCGGAGTCAAGGATTGGGCATACAACGAAATTTGGATTTGCAACCCGTCCTCTTCCTCGTCTTGGAGTGACAAGAGAACTGACGGGCAGGGTAATGGGGGTTCTACTGGGCGGAATTTGTACCTCGTTACTCATGATACCACTTCATACGGGGCGTAACCCTCTCGAGCGTGATAGGGCGAAGAGGTGTAACTCCCGATACTATAAGGAGCGAAGAGAAAAAGAATCAGATGGGGAAGGTCGCGGGCAGTTTTACCAGAACGCCTGCATTCACTCGGTTCGCGATGTGGACCTTGGAACAACCTCTCTGTCACCATAGCAACATCATTATGATCCTCGAACGACAGACAATACAATATTATTCTAGGTCTCTCAATTGGCTTCTTTGCGTGTTTGCTGTATGTGTGTGCTTTGAGACCAAGGTGTTGAGGTGCCATTGACCTGTGGACTACACAAGACTGAGACGTCTTGAAGAAAATGGCACTAAGATAGGCTGCGAAATATAGGATAGCAAGGAAAGCTTCCGAATGACTGACTATGGCATCTCATTACTGTAGAACTTGTTCCCAGTCATGGTCCATTATCGTACCAAACGCGGACAGGTGGGTGAAACAATCTTTCACATGTACATTAAAGCCGAGCGAAGCAAGCAAAAACTACTAACTCTTCAACATTACATACAGGTGGGTAGGTAGCCCTTTGCATTCCTCAAAACATGTCTCCCTGAGTATCCAGCTACCAAGAAACAGTTCAGCTGAGCAAACAACACCCCTTTCCACAAATTTCCTCGGTTCCTGTTGACCATTCTGTCTCCTCGCTCATAAAGGGGTATCTTCTATTGGTTCATTCGTTGGACGCCAGAAAGGCAGGGAGCTTTGAAGTATCACAGAAATGATGACTTCTACTGGTCACCCTTCTCCCTTATATCCATCCTAGGGCAATTGAAAGACCGACGTCTCCTCCTTGCCTGGAATGGCATGCCGTAGTATGTATGAAGCAATGGGAGAAGGAAGGGTATTAAGGCGGATTAACCAGCCAGGGCATAATTGCTGCCAAGTAAAAAACACAAGCGATAGCTTGCTGCTGCGGCCGCAAGCCCCTATCCCTAAGGAGTACTAATACACATTGATTGAAACGCCATCGTCCCTAGCTAGATCCGAAGACGCCGGTTCCCGACGCCGCGACCGGCAACGAGCTGCTGATGATGTATCCTCGCAGGTCTGCGGCCGGGGGGTCGAAAGAAGTCGCCTCCAGCAATGCCGACAGCAGCGCTCGGAGAAGGACGCGTCTCCTAACGCGGGCTTCGACTGCGCCTGCGGTCGCGCACCGGATCGCGACTCCTCGCCCGCCGCGTCGTGGTATCGCGGCGGGATGACTCCGTGCTCCGGTCCCGGCGACTAGTACGCGGTGGCGCATCTTTCTCGTCGCGGTCTCGGTCTCCTCTGTCTCGGTCGCGACGGCCGTCCCGACTTCTATCACGGTCGCGGCGACGGCTCCGGGATCTGCTTCGTCGCCGTTCTGGCCGCGCCTCTCGGTCCCGGTCCCTATCCCGTCGGTCGTCTCGTCGCGACTCCCCTCGACTGCGGTCTCGTTCCCGGTAGCTGTCCTTTTCGCGCCGCTCGCGATCCACTGGTCGGTCCCTGTCGCCTCGGTCTCGTTCACCTCCGCGATCAGCAGGGCGGTAGCGATCGATTTCCTCCGGAACGCGGCTGCGTTTGATGTCAGGTGAGCGGTCACCGGTGCTGCGTCTCTCCTCCAGTCCAGGCACGGGTAATCCTTTCTCTCGGGCTTCACGCTGGGCTGCCAGGTAGGCCTTTGCTTCTTGCTCGCGTCTCTTGATTTCGTTTTCTTTCCATGCCTCAGCGTCAGTAAGTTGCACTCCATAGGATTTGGTGTTCGAAGGTCCTGCGGGACGGGATCGTGACCGGCTGCGACGGGCGTCGCGGTTGTCTCGGCGGGGCTCACCTATATTGCGGGATCTATCCTGATCTTTGTTGTCCCGACTGCGGTCTCGCTTCACGGAACGGCTGCGCTCGCGGCGATCGGTGCGCACCCTGGAACGGCTTCTGTCCTTCCTTTCCGTGCGAGGACGTGGCGACCGGGACCGCTCGCGCCTCTCAGTGCGCGTCTTGGAGCGGCTTGGCTCCCGCGGCTTGTCCCGATCCTCGCGAGCCCGTGACCGGCTACGCTCCTTGGTTTTGGTTCGATCCCGAGACTTGCTCCTCTCCCGTCGGGGTTTGCTTCGTTCTGTCTCACGCTCCGTATGGCGGCGAGACCGAGATCGAGACCGGTTCCGACTGCGATTCCTATTCTCACCCGGACGGTAGTTGTTCTCAAAGGGAAATCGTTCCCTTGTACGGCTAGGCTCTCTGCGTTCTCTGCGATCCTTGTCGATACGATCCCTTGACCTGCTTCTTTCCCTGTCTCGCCTCTCAGGCCGGGTTCGTGACCGACTCCGGTCTCTGGGTCGATCGCGCCTTCGGTCATCCTCATCAACACGGGTGCGTGCATTATCTCTATCACGGGTGGAAGTGGCAATACTGCCGCGGCGACCATCCGTAGACTTCGGCAACTTGACGTCATTCGACGCTTTGGTCTCTTTTGATTCCGAGTGGCTCTTGCTGTCTTTGGCTGGTAGTGGTTCCTTGAGTCCTTTAATATCGATCTTGATCTCTTTCTTGACCTCCTTGACCTCCTTCGTCTCAGTCGGAATTTGAGGCGTCTCTTTGCTGGGATGTGCCGAGTCCTTAAATTCAGACTTAGTCAGCTCCGATACCTTCTTTCCTTCCACTGTCGTCTTGGGCGAATCCCGACGGAGTGGCTGGATGGCAGAGGCCGGCTTCACCCTGCGGGGTGGGGGCGCAAGAGCTTCGTCGATTTCAACCTCGGGAGCTTTCTCGGTGTTGCCATTGCTCTCGCGTAGGAGATCAGCCAGAGCATCTCGCTCAATCCTCTCGAGCTCCTCCTTTGATAGTTGTTTCTTGGACTCCTCGGGCCTGCGGTGTTCCTTTGTGTCTCTAGTCGTACGCGACGAATCTCTTCTGCGTCGCTCTCTGCTGTCTCTCCGGCGCGGGCTGCGACTTCGGTCCCGCCGATCGCGGTCTCGATGGCGAGATCTGTCTCGGGATTTCTCCCTTGGCCTGTCTCTCGCCTTCTCTCTCTCCCGGTCGCGGTCCTTATCTCGGTCGGCGTTCTCTCGGGTTCGCTCGAGTCTCCTCGTCTCGCGTTCCTTATCACGCTCTTTGTCCCGTTCCTCGCGCTCCTTCTCCCGTGCGGCTCGGCGCTCGTCGCGCTCTTTCTGGCGTTGCTTCTCGCGTTCGGCCTCCTTGGCTTCTCTCTCCAGCCGGCGGGCTTCTCGTTCTTCGACGCGCTTAGCTTCGACCTTTTCTTGCTCACGCTCCCGCTTCTTTCTTTCCTCGCGCTCAATTTTGCGCTTCTCTTCCTGGATCTGTTCCTCCTTCTCCTTGAGCTCCCGTCTCAGCTTCTCGCGCTCGGCCAGCTTCTGAGAGGCATCCTCGGCGTAGTCCTCGTCGGTCTTGGCGCCGCGCTGCTGCTCCGCGAGGGCAGCTTCTTCGCCGATTTCTGCCTTGCGCAAATCGCGAATGCGCTCCTCGATGGCTTTCGCATCGATCAATTGGTCAATAACCTCTTCGGCTTTCTGGTAGACGCCGGATCGGTCCAAAGCGCCATCGATCAGGGCAGCGGCCTTGCGGCGGTCAAGCGAAAGCAGCTGGGAAGGGTTGCGTTCGACTTCTTTCTCGGCCACCTCAAGAATGGATTTGGTAACTTGCTTCTCGTATTCCTACAGGTTTTGATTACGTGGATTAGGCCAATGCCCACTATAATGCCGAAATGCAGAATCGCAATATGATGGCAAAACTTACACTAGCTTGGAACTGCTCCCAAACTTGTTTGCGAATGGCATCGTAGCCACCCTTCTTCTTGAAACTGTGGGCGAGACCCTCGATGGCTGATCGTGTAGCAGAAGTCAGAGGCAAGTCCGATGCCTTGAACTTGCGTGCGACTGCTGGCTTGGGCAAAGTGGCCGCAGCAGATGCCTGGTCGGTGGATGCTGCCATATTTATGGCGAAAGTAGGCCTGAAGCCGTCAACATTTAGTGGTTGGCTGACACCATGTAGATAGATGTTGCAAGAAAACCAACTACACTGCGTACGAAGAAAACAAATATGCAACGATCAATAAGAAGGGGGAAACGGCTCGTGGGGTGACGTGTGATGAGACGATGAACTGATTGACAGCAGTCTGGAGTCGTGGAGATGAAATTCCCATTCCACATGCGCTTGGCAGTTAATTGGTAATGAGTCCCCAGGAGACCATTGGAATATTCCAGGGACCAAAACACGCTACAGAGTTCAATGTTCCAGGCGCGACTGCTATCTAATCTTTGGGGGGCAGTGGGGTTCAATTGATGTCAGTGCACCACCCAAGTACATACAAGTACAGTACACCTGATTCATTGAATGTTGGAGGAGACCTTAAGGTAGGTAGGAGGTAAATCTCCAATTGCTGCACCTGAGAGCCAGCTGGCAGAACTCCGGCTAATAATTACCCAGCGAGCAGCTTCGACCTCCCCCAGCCAGTGCATTGGAACTAGAATGAGCCTCATCACGTCCGGAAAGAAAGCTTCAATCCGAGCTCGACTCCCCAGCAACGTCCAATTGAGTCAAAGTCGAGCAACACCAATTCGCACGACGCTGCTAGGCCATTCGAAGGGCCTTTCGATAACGAGCAGCCAGAGTTGAAAACGAACCCTATTCCTCAGCCCGTTTGAGGCTTTGCATATCATCTCCACTCCTTCACAATGGTTCACAGAGTCCTTTTCTGGTCCGGCTTCGGTATGATGCTCTCCCATCCGCGACCATCGGCTTGACTATGCTGTGTCCCCGCATTGCAAAGACTTGACATCAATTGGTATCGTCTCGTGCCGCCTGAACTTCTCTAACCTTGCCTCGCTCTCCCACAGGTGTCGCCGTCCGATTCTGGCAGCTCGGCCTCGAGATGCGGCCCTTCTTCAACCGGGGCTCGCTCTGGGCCTACCCCATCTTCGCCAGCGCTGGCGCCAGCTTCGGCTACTGGCTGCAGGGCGTCGACGAGCGGCAGGCGGCCATCCTGAACGAGCGGAAACAGATCATCCTCGACAAGCGGGCGCGCCGGGCGCAGCGGGAAACCGAGCAGTCATGAGCGAGTGATGGACGCGAAGGGGTTTTGCGACGCATGATGACGATCGAAAGTCGCTACAGGATGCGACGGTGTACATATCAAGAGAGAAAGTGGCAATCAATGGGATTGTGGAATATTCCTTCCACGGCAAGCAAGCAAGCAACTCGTTCCAAGTTGCGGGTATGTAGCTCTTCGCTGGACAGTTCTTGGTAGGGCGTGCCATTCATCTTCACCGTGACACAGCTTCCATACTGATTCCCTATGTCTATCTTCTTCTTCATTCCCCCTTCCCCTGCCCCTTCCCCTTCATGCCAAAATATGTCTTCGGACATATATCGACATCCACGATCTTCTCCCATAGACGTGGATGTTTTCGCATTGGCAAAGATTGAACTTTCAGACCCATTGCTGGGCGCCCGGTTTTGAGACGTCGTTTTGAACGTCGAAGAGATTCCGGGAATCAGCAGAGGTTATATACCAAAATACTATGCTCCGCGAGGAGGCTGGTGTGGCTTTACGTGAAAATTCATTGAAATCATTATGCAAGTTCCTTGGAATAGACCCTCTAGAATACTGTATCAAATATTGATACTTGCTTGGAAAGAGCCTGGCTCCAATTTACTAGAATTATGGAACGAACATATAACTCCCCAATGCAGAGATGGAGAGAGATCATGGTGGTTCATGACGCGAGGAGTTATAATTGCCCCTTTTCGCCCAAGTGAGCAATAAAATGTTCTGATGCAGGTGACAGCTTGATCATGTAGAGTGATGTGTGCATAGTCATCAATTGTATTCTTTGCTAGCCATAATATCTATCTTGATCTGATATCAGGGGTGATGGAACCCTCTAAGAGAATCAATTATGTATCTAGTCTGGAGGAAAGCATTCCTCTCGTAAGTCTTCGTTTGGTCATTTCCGAGTCAGCAAAGCATTGACCCATCTGGGCGATGAAATCAACTCGAACGCCCCTGATACACGCCGTCCTTTTCCCGAATGCCGTGATTGCGCCTGAAGTGAAGGTAGAAGGGCCGCCTCCTAGTTGAACTCTTCTAATTTCCGCAGCAGATCGGGTGCTGATCTCGCCTGCACGCTTCCCAGCTCCGTGACTAGTAGGCTGAGATACTTGCCTGGCGTGGCGTCAAACATGAGACGGAATGCGGCAGCTGACGATCTCTCGGGATCGATCTCGTTGTATGTCAACGAGTCTGTGGCAACTCGTTCTGTGATGTTGATGGTCTCGCAGAGAGCAATGACTCTCTTGCGAAGGTCGTGGGCCACCATGGCAACATCGCAAGTTCCGGCCCTCGAGTACATCGCGCCGTTGCTGAACATGGCCTCGGGCGCGAAAAACACCTTCGTTACTTCTCTCATGTGACTGCGCAGTCCACCGAAGTCTCCCGAGTACGAGACTTTAATGCCTTCATCGGCCAGGGTCTTGGCCAGTTGTTGTCCAAGCCGCTCATATGGGTCGTCCACAACCATTACAGAGAACTTTGTGCCAGTCAAGTGAGCATACAGGATGGTCTTCTCTACCAGCGTGTTGCGGCCGTAGGCGAGAACGACATCGTCATCTTGTATGTGCTTCGCTCCTTGCTCTGTGATGTACTCGTCCGCGACCGTGATTCGCTCGGCAATGAAGATGTCTATCGCTTGGCAAAGATCCTTCTTCGCTTCGTCCTCGCTCGCATCCATGTCAATCTTGCTGACTTGCAACTTGAGCCACCGAATCGCATTGCCCATGGAGAAACACATAGGTCGGCATGCGGTAAGGTATTCAATCTGAATGTTGAGCACATGGGGGGTAAAATGACGCGCCAGTACGTTTCCAGGAGGGGTGTTGTACGATTCAATCACCTGCAAAGGTCAGCAAACGAACATCGTGTGTAATATGTCGGCAGATTACGTACCTTTCTGAAAGCCAGCATGGTAGCTTTTAATCTTGTAGTGCTCTCATCAATTGTGAATGTTGCCATTTGCTGGCCAAGCATCAGAATTGACGGATGAACATCCTTATCGGCCTGTGTCATCGGAATGCGCCGCGCCATGGAAAGGTGACTGAAGCATTCTGGTATCTGGATCTTCTGTTCCGTGACGACAGCAGAGGGTGGTGCCTTGAGCAGACCAGGTCTGCTGGCGGATCCGGCTGCTGCTGATGCGCCATCTTTTCCTTTCCCCTTTGCCTTGACTTCGCTTGCCGACGGCCCCAGTTGACCTGGAGACGAAGAGACTGCAGCTTCCCCTTTGGCAACCTCCTTGGACGTCTTCTGCTGGGCACGTCTGGCTGCCTTGTCCGCCTTGGCCTTGGCCTTCAGCTCTGCGCCGGTCAACTTCTTATCTCCTGTCGCATCGGCTGAATTTGACTCTGCAGTGTTGGTCTTTGCCTCTGATCCAGATGGCGTCTCTTTGGTTGCTTTCTCGTTTTTGGCGGGCGCGGCTTCTTTGGGAATTTCCTTGGGAGCCTCTGAAGGCTTGGGGGCAGCCGTGACGGGCGCCCCGTTTTGTTCGGTTGACATACCGGAGGCTCTGATGCGCTGGATCGGGTTCGCGATATTCACCGGTGATTTTGGTCAGGTCGAGGAGAGAATACAAGCAAGATGCAGATATCGCCGGTATGTTGGTTAGTACACCACGATTATTTTATTCTGGCAATGCGAAATGCCCGATTGACGTGAGCCAGTGACTCAATCTTCCGATCAATGAATTTAAAGGTGGGGGTGGGGTTGCTTGCACCTAAAAATGTGTATGTAGCTGGCCCCCCTCCTTGCCGGTGTGGTGGGACGGAAGCAGCCGACTGAAGGACGATATCTAGACGGTAGACCTGTACTATCAAGCTGAAAAAGTCGAGGCCTTAACACTTGATATCAATTTTGATTCCCAAGATGAAGATGAAGGCTTACTGTTCACGGGGGTTAATGTACCGATAGCCTCTATGGTCAACTATATCAATTGGTATCTCCAATAGTCTGTGAGGGACATCCAAAAGTCCAAAGTGTCCAATAACGTCAGCGTTAGCATAGAAGTATCAATATTCCATCAACACCAATCACCAGATATTTTTGATCAATCAACTTCTATTGAAATCTACATGTCATTGTTGGTACATTCATTTAACTATCCTGTCACATAAAAAGTCACCTATTTTTATTATACACAATGGTTGAAGCGATTAATCGCAAGTATTTACCTGAAATTCACTTCCATACCGGTAGTCAGCCCCGCACAGGCCACAAAAGGGCTATTTTAGGACACTCAATACTGGAAGTGATTGCCATGTGGTCTTCTACACTTCAAAGTGTCAAAGAGGCTGATCAGTTCCTTCTTTCTTAACTTGGCGGCATATTTAGGTAGGTACTGGCATTCGCACAACAGGGGAGGACCACACGACTGGTTATAGAAAGAGATGGAAGTTTGTGGCTTAGAAGATAACTCTGGACAAGCTTGACGCCTGGATACTTACTTACTGGATACCTGTACTTAGGTTGCTATTGGTGCATGGAACTGGGCAACTGGACAACAAGGCAACACATTGCCTCACTTATATCAGTTCTGGATCCCGCTTCTTCAAAGACTGAGTCTATGCTCGCTCAGTGGCACTACAAATCGCTGATGATCGAAGTTGACTCCTGTGCATCGACTTTTGTGTGCGATTTCGATACTCTCAAGACGCCGGCGACGTCACCACGATCTCGTCGTCGTCGCTGCGGCCTCTTCCGTGCTGCCGTTAAAATAGAGACAGCGTTCATCCGGACATCATCCAGAGCGTCGACGGACGAGGGTGAGCAATCCCACACCTTATTTCTACCAGTCGTACGGGAGCCTTTTTGTCGTTCAGCCAGTCAGCTTACCGGATGGATTCCAACGGTGGCTCAATGAGCCGGCGTGTCAAAGACACATCAATTTCTTCTTCAGAAGAAGAGGTCTTGAGCGTCACGTCTGGAGCGGCGGAGAATCAGTTCTCGGAGAACCATGGTATTGCTGCTGGTATCACCAGAGGCGAACACCGTGACCTGATAATCGCCAGCTTGCTCGAAGACCATTTCCGGACCTTGGCTGCGGAACTCTATAATAATTCGACCGCCTCCGCTGGCAGTCCCACCTACTCGCGGCACTCGCCAGAGGTACAACCACTGGCGCGACGACTATATGATGAGGCAACCCAGAGTCTATCGTCGAACAAGCTTCTACCCGCTCCAGCCGCATCTGATACCTCTCGAGATACACGCGCCCAGTACATCGCAGGTCTGGACAGTCTGACTAGTCTGGCCGGAGCCGCCCCAACCACGCCAGCCGGCCTTGCCAGTCATTTTCGAAACTTGGCTATTCAGCCATTCCAGGGGCACGTCATCTTACCACCCCCAGCCAATGACCTTCAGCTATCATACCCCCAGCCCCGTAGAAGTCACTACAGCTCATCTTTCCAGGAAGTTTCACTCCTTGGCAAGGGAGGCTTCGGAAAGGTCTATCGGTGCTACAGCCCTCTTGACCAGTCGACATATGCGGTAAAGAAGATCGCGTTGTCTGATAGGCTTTGGAAGACCTTTTGCGATGGGGATCATGAGAAGTTGGGCCATATTCTGAAAGAAGCCCAGGCGTTGGCGAAACTGGATCATCCGAATGTTGTCCGCTACCATCAAGCTTGGTTTGACGAGCCTGAGCAGTTCCCCGTAGCCGCCAACCCGCAAAGTAAGTTCCACCCATTCATCATTATTCCACAAGCAACACTCCGGCGCTCCGTGCCTCCGCGTTACTCTTTGAATCGTAGCGGGGGGTACGGCTACGTTTACACCCATTACCAACTGTGTTCCACCGGCGGCAGTACCCCACTGCGGTTATACGACGACTATCCCCTTTGCTCGTACAATCTCAAATCGGAGACCTCGTACTTCCGCTCGGCCGCTTGGCCGCTCGGAATGTAGAGGTCAGGTGCTGGTTTCTTTTCATACGGAATCTCTACTATTACTACGTGGCATTGGACTAAGCTAATTAAATCACCTATATTCAGCTCCACAAGGGCATATACAATCAATACACGACAGGCCAGATGGGCCACTCCTACTAGACTATCGCCCGGATAGCGACCTGGGATCTGTAGATGAAGACGAGACCAATGGCGATACCGACGCTGATCAATCGGCCAGCTGCGGTATAGTCTTCGGCGAAGATACCCAATCACTCGGCGACACCGACGCTGATCAGTCGGCCAGCTATGGTATAGTCTTCGGCGAAGATACCCGATCACTCGGCGATGGCCAGATACAACAGTGCAATCCAGGACCAGAATGGTCTGAACACTCTACAGAGGATCTTTCTGAGACGAGATCGGCTACGAACGACAGTGACATATTCACAGACGACAGGTCATACTCTATGAACGCCGGTAATACGCAGCAAGCACCGGATACAAACGTCCATACCCTATGCATTCAGATGTCGCTGTACCCAATGTCATTAGCGCAGTATATCTCGCGATCACCCAGCCGGAGTGATAGTCCTAGCCTTCGACACTGCTTCCACCTAGTACCGTCACTACGCATTCTTCTCTCCATACTTGCCGGAATTCGATATATCCATAGCAAAGGCATGGTGCATCGGGATATCAAACCGGGTAACATATTCCTCTCTGCCTTAGAGACTGAACATATAGGGGGTTATTGCGACATCAGTTGCTACTCTTGCCCAACTCAGGATTGTGGGAGGTGGTTAAATCCACGGATAGGAGACTTCGGTCTGGTCACACAGCTTGCGCACGGAGAGATGCCGCCAGTTTCGAACGAAATCTCCAAGGACGTCGGCACTGCATTATACCGACCACCAAGATGGGACAACGTACGCAACAGTGGGGTTCATCTCGATATATTTGCCCTTGGTGTTGTGTTGGTGGAAATGTTATGTCCCTTTGGGACGGTGATGGAGCGGGCTGACACACTGAATAGCCTACAGAAAGGGAACGACGGTTCATATCTGTCAAGTGTTCAGAAACGATTGGTAGGAGAGGGCCACGGTGATGACACCCAGGACAAAGCCTTGGAATTGGTCAGTGGCATGGTGCAGCTCGATCCCACAAAGCGGTTATCCGCCGTGGATATTGACGATCTGGCCCACCAAGTGTTGGCGATGGCAAAACGGGGTAAACCCACCAGCTCTCAGATTTAAACCATAGTAGGCCAGCAATGTCAAATGGCAGCAACGATTACGCCACATATGAAAATGGTGAAATATATTGACTAGACGGTAGGAACACAACATTATTCCATTCGATTACTCCGTTCCTCGAAATTGCTGGACTAACCATAGGTACCTACTTTAAGTTTACCCTGGAAGCTGGTGTTACTCAACTGGTAAAATTACCCAATCAAGACTCCATTGAGAAATGCTGGGTGCTGGGGTTCCAGCACTGTGAGGCGATTATGAGAACAACCAACTTACACCAACCTTATCGTTCGGCATGTTCGGGCGACTTCCGGTTTGTTTTCTTCCACGAGACCGGGCATTATGCAATACTATATGGGTGCTAAAGTCACGATATTAACAACGAGAAAAACCGTGAGCCCGAGGAAGATCAAGACCCATTGTATGTAGGCCACGAGAACAATAGTTCGATACGGGGATGTGCAAGAGTAATCCACAATAGTCTGCCGATGGTCGGGCGACCCAAATATCCGTCAAACCCCACCCCCGGATGCAGTCCCCATTCCCCATTGCCCCCCATGACGGAGCACCCTCAACGTCACTCGAACAAACGTTGAGCAATAGGACAGGCTTGGCTCTCCGGCTTCCAAGGCCTGCGTTCATTCCAGGGGTGGCGACTTCTACTTCTCCGCACCGTGTTTTGTTTTTCAGATAGACCATTTAACTTCGGAGATCAACTTCAGGCCTCAAATATCGCATTCTTTTCCTCCTCCCATCTCCATGTGCTTCCTGAGTTGCTGCTAGCTACCCCAACTTCTCCCCCGCACAATTCCCTGCAAAGGCAACAACACCACCACCAACACCACACAACAATGTCTGCCAAGCACTTCTTCAACGATCCCACAGCGCTGGTGAACGCGGCGCTGCAGTCCATCACCTACACCAACCCATCCGTGGCGCTGGACGCCGAGAACAAGATCCTGTACCGCCGGCCTGTCGGTAACAGCAGCAGCAACAAAGATGAGCACCAGGTCTCCCTAATCAGTGGCGGTGGCGCGGGTCACGAGCCCTCTTTTGCGGCCATGGTCGGCCCCGGCCTGCTGTCCGCCGCCGTGTCGGGCACCATCTTTGCCAGCCCCAGCGCCGAGCAGGTGCGCAAGGCCATCATGGGCCGCGTCGACACGGGCCGCGGCGCCCTGGTCGTCGTCATGAACTACACGGGCGACATCCTGAACTTCGGCATGGCCGTCGAGAAGGCCAAGGCCGCGGGGCTCGACGTCGACATGGTCGTCGTCGCCGACGACGTGGGCGTGGGCCGCGCCAGGGGCGGGAAAGTCGGCCGCCGCGGCATCGCGGGCACCGTGCTGGTGCAGAAGATCGCGGGCGCGCTCGCGGCGGAGGGCCGCAGCCTGCAGGAGGTGGCGAAAGTCGCGCGCTTGACGGCGGACAACCTCGTGAGCGTGGGCGCCAGCCTCGAGCACGTGCACGTGCCCGGCCGCGCGCCGCCAGACCCCAATTCTAAGGACGGCCTGGGCTTCGACGAGGTCGAGGTCGGCATGGGCATCCACAACGAGCCCGGGTCGGGGCGGGCCAAGGTGCAGCTGCCGGAGCTCGTCAAGACCATGCTGTCGCAGCTGCTGGACCAGGGCGACGCCGACCGCGCCTTCCGCAACGTCAACTCCAACGAGGTGGTGCTGCTCGTCAACAACCTGGGCGGCGTCAGCCCGCTGGAGCTCGGCGGCATCACGGCCGAGGTCGTCGGGCAGCTCGGCGGGCAGTGGGGCATCCGTCCTGTCCGCGTTCTCAGCGGCACGTACATGACCAGCTTGAACGGCCTGGGCTTCAGTATTTCCCTCCTGAACGTGGTGAACACAGACATCGGCGGCCCGGGCATGATTCAACTCCTGGACGCCCCTTGCGAGGCGACGGGATGGGCGGCTCCTATCCGGAAGGAGACGTGGGAGGCCAAGAATCAGGCGACTAGAGAAGACAACACGGCTCTGGGCGGAGAGACCAAGTTGAGCGGACTCAACATCGATGCGGACCTCATGAAGGAGACCTTGACTGCCGGTCTCCAAGCTGTAATTGCCGTCGAGCCGGACGTTACGAGATATGACACAGTCGTTGGCGATGGAGACTGCGGCATTGGCCTCAAGAGAGGCGCCGAAGGTAAGCTAATCACCCACTTATGCACTCTTTCAGTTTACTAACATTCGACTCCCGAAGGAATCCTCGCCCATCTGTCCAAGACCAAGTTGACTGGAGACATCATCCTGGATCTTGCTAACATCGTGTCCGTGGTGGAGGTGGATATGGACGGCACCTCAGGCGCCATCTACTCCATCTTCCTGAACGCGCTCGTGCACGCGCTCAAGACGTTCGCCCCTGGCAATGGATCCGACGTGCAGATCTGGACCGGCGCCCTGAACCAGAGCTGCCAAGCTTTGTCCAAGTATACCCCGGCCAAGCCAGGCGACCGCACGCTCGTGGATGCCCTATACCCCTTCGTCGAGGTTCTGGGCAAGACGGGCGACCTGAAGCAGGCGGCGGAGGCTTCCAAGGAAGCTGCTCTAGGCACAAAAGGTATGAAAGCTAGTTTGGGTAGAACCGTATACGTCGGAGGGAGTGGCTTCGAGGAGGTCCCGGACCCTGGAGCTTGGGGCCTGGCGTGTTTCTTCCTCGGCCTGGCTGGACTGAGGCCTACAGAAGAAGGGTGGATGACGATTTGAAATGAAGCGTCAAGCAAGCAAGCATATGTACTAAAAATTTCCGGAGAAATGGCAAGAATGTGTAGGTTATTGAGCACAAATGATGTTATTGGTATCTTAGCAGCAGCGATGTCTTCATCCCCCATTAATCTGGGTTTAATCAACCGCCCGTAGCGGCGGCTTTCCTGTAAATGCAGCTTTTCGTTTGCCCGCTTTCTAGCCTTCTTTCTGCCTGCCACGACGAGTATGATTTCCATGCACTTCTTCTACTTCTTCTTCTGGTCGGCTGGCGGAGAGCTTTCTGCAAACTGTGATCTTGTTTTGTCTCCGCTGGAAATCCAACATACCAACGCCTGGCATACAGAGTGCCAATGACTTCATCCCATTCATAAGCGCTTCTCCTTTAAGCGAGTTATCTTGACCATCTTCCAACTACCCCCTTTAGCTGAGGAGTACCAGGATAACAGAGTCGCCTCTCAAGAACCTAAAGAAATCACACGTTAGCCATATGTTGGACACCCAGATGAATCGAATCCTGGCAAAGCAGTCAGGGATCGCAACCCCTTAAGAATCGCGTCTCCTCCCATCTCTTCTTTCCTCTCTCTCTCAAAAAATAGTACCGCCGCCGCAGTAAAGGGGGTAGTAAAGGGGGCACGAGGAGAGCAAACAGAAGACAAATGAGATAATCCGACGTACATCTTGCTGATAAACCGGTCCTTGTTGACGGGACGTCCCTTCTTGCCGTTGGCGAGACGCGGCGTATCAGTCCACATCTCCTTGACGTTCTCGAGCACCATGTTGCAGTGGCGGTCGAAGGCCTTGACGCGCGCCAGGAGCTTGCGGTTGTTGCGGATCGAGATCAGCACCTGTGTGTGGCTGCGCACCGCCGTCTGGAGGATCGATAGGGGTCCCGCGCTGAACTCGTGCTCCTCGAGCTGTTGGATTTCGTATTCCCTACAATTATCAAGGCAGGTCAGCATAAGCCTGCGGCGGTCGCGGTCGAGCGAGCAAATGGGCTAGTTTGGGCTGGGTTGGCTGGCGGTCGGTGGGTGTACGTACGTCAACTCATTGCGAGGCTTGGTGAGGAGGTCCCTGGAGAAGATGGTATTAGCAATTTTGCAAAGCTGCAATTGGCAGGTTATAATGGTGCTTACTGAATCTTAGCGTCCGCCATCTTGAAGTGGTGGTGCTGGGTGTCTGGGTAAATGGTGGTTTGGAAGAGTTGCTGAGCGTGGGACTTTATCGCGAACTCGCAAGGCTGAGAGGTAGAGAGAGCTACTGCTGCTGCCAGTTGCAGTACCGAAATCTCGAAAAGCTTCGGTGAGGGACTGGCTAGGCTGGGCCGCTTGAGGCTTCGCGTCTGATTGGTGGCTCACCGAGAAGCCCAGCTATGGCCTATGGCCAGTCAGTGGTTTTTGGTGGGGCGTCCAATGGCCCATTCGCGACCGACCGAACCTCCGTCAAATCCTGGAGCAGCAGCTCAATTGGAGAGAATTTAGGCCGAGAGGGCTAGTAAAGCTTCTATGTAGTGCAGGCCAAACGAGATACCAAGGTATTCGGGATATTATGGGATATACAATTCGCGGAGTTGATTGAACAAGAATTTACCTCGGCTGCCCGACCACCTCCGTCACCCCCCCCCTCCCTCGCCGAATGCGCAGCACTATACCACACTCCCATGCGCACTGAGGTCTTCTCTCCCTTCCTTTATAAATGTCTTTCCGGGTCCTCTTAAGCCGGGCTGGGTCTGCGGCTACGACGGCCTCTTCCCCCTTCCGATGCAGCATGCCTTTGAAAGCTAAGATCCTCGACCCGCGCATTGCATCCAGGGCGCAGGTACGTACGAGGGCGCAGTGGTTTGTTGGTGTGGCATACAACCAGCTGCTAATCATACTTCCGATATACAGATGTCTACGAAAGTGAACGAGGTTATCAAGGAGCTCCCCGGCGACGAACCCGAAGATGTCCTGTTCAACAACCTATACGGCTTGCGGACGATTGAGCTGAACCGGCCGAAGAAGCTCAACGCCCTCAATGGATCCATGATCCGCAAGATCATCCCTCGCCTGGTAGAATGGGAGCGTTCGGATATGGCGAACGTCGTGGTCATGAAGGGCGCCGGGAAGAGTTTCTGCGCAGGCGGCGATGTCGTTGCGCTGGCCGACCAGAATGTGCAAGGCGCTGAGGGCCAAAAGAAGTCCGCGGAGTACTTCGCCCTCGAATACAAGCTCAACCACTACATCGCCACATACAAGAAACCCTACATCTCCTTCATGGATGGTGTCACTATGGGCGGCGGTGTTGGCCTCAGCATCCATGCCCCTTTCCGTGTCGCTACGGAAAACACCATCTTCGCCATGCCCGAGACGACGATTGGCTTCTTCCCCGACGTCGGAGCTTCGTTCTTTCTCCCCAGGATGTCTGGCTCCGTTGGCACATATCTCGCCTTGACGAGCGAGCAGCTGAAGGGCGCAAATGTCTTCTACTCCGGAATCGCTACCCACTACCTCCACTCGACGAGTTTGCCGATCCTCGAGTCGCGTCTGGCCGAGCTCCGTTTCCGCGACTACGACAGCATGGAGATGCGGCTGAAGCTTATCGAGATGACCATCGAGGAGTACGCCACCGGCCTGCCGCCTCTGGACCGCGAGCCCATCAAGCTGGGCGGCGAGATCCGCAAGGCCATCGACCGCTGCTTCAGCCAGCAAACGGTGCCCGACATCATGGCCGCGCTGCAGCAGGAGGAGCAGCAAGGCCCCGCCAAGCAGTGGGCTGAGCAGACGCTGGCGACCCTGCACCAGCGCTCCCCGACCGCGGTGCACGTGGCCCTGCGCCAGATGCAGGTCGGCCGCGACTGGAGCATCGCCGAGACGTTTCAGCGCGAGCACCAGATCGCCGCCCGCTTCATGCAGCACCCCGACTTCGTCGAGGGCGTCAACGCCAAGCTCAAGAAGCCGCCGCGGACGCCCGCCTGGGAGCCCGCTTCGATCGAGGACGTGCCCGCGGGCGGTGCCATCTCGGAGCCCTTCTTCGAGACCAGCGCGCCCGGCGCGCCCATGATGCTGCAGCTGATGGTCAACCGCCCCAGCTACTCCGAGTATCCCCACGCCTACGTCGGTGCCCCGTCGGAGACGGAGATCGAGCTCTTCATCAAGAACGCCACGGCGAGCCGGAAGCAGGTCGTCGAGGAGTTTGTGCAAAGGAAGAGGGGCCGACAGGGAATCAAGGCCATTGTCGAGGAGGTCCTCGATCGGAAAACGACCAAGGATGACCAGGGCGTCGTGTCATGGGTGGCCAGCAAAGAATAGAGGGAGGAGTTGGAGAGCAGAGCAAGCATTATCCTTTGTACGATAAGGGGTAATTCAAAACATGTATACTACCAGAGAAGCCACCGGAGAGCGGATGGATGCTTGTAGATTATGTACACATGTCGAATACCATATGAAGTCACGATATGGTCTTGTATATGCAGGTGTGTGATATGTTCTTATCATCCTTGCTCTACATATACTCAATTATACAGCATCTTTTACCTTCCAAAGGTTGGTGGATCTCTCATACTTAATTGGTCTGAGTGTAATACATGAAATGTAGGCAGATTGATATTGGTTAAAACTAACAAGACTACTCTAATATGACGAAGCGCTGAAGCTCTGTCAGGTTTTGTCAATTGCAGATGGACACCAATACCGCCAAAAAGAACATCGAAGACCGAAGTTGGCCTATCCGATCGAATACTACAATTTTACGAAGCGACTGGTATAGATTTTATATCGCGCAGAGTCGTCTCTGACGAATGAGTTGCAGCACAGAGTCACAAAACCTACCTAACATAATTTGGTTACGCATATCACAAAAGGGAGTCACTCACGTGACAACAAGTACAGATGCTGAGCACCGAACCTGACGCCATGTGAAGAGGGGAGGGAATCTTGCGCCCACAAGGGGACAGAGAGTCTTGGGACACTTCTCAAATTGGCAATCGATCTAAACTAGTAGAGACACCTTTCGCAAGAAGTTGTTGTCCGCTGATCAGGACTTTTTATCCATTGATCAGGGCACGAGGAAAAGCGACCATATCCACCTCGAGTTGGTTTGTTTCCGCTTTGTAATGTTCAAGAGCGGCCGTCGGCTGGGCGACGGGGGTGGTCGTGGGCTTGCTACTTAATTGTTTAAGAGCAGTGGTCGGCTTTTAACGGCGGTCGTTGAAGCGGCGGGGGCGGTCGATAGACTGCTGCTGAACCACAGGGACAACGTTGACAGGCAGAGACTCGAACTGCAAAGCCATCATTAGTTACTGGATGGTATTGAAAGTGGGAAAGAGTAAAAACTTACGCCCAATTGCTTAAGCATGTCCTTGGTCTCGGAGTCGATGTCGAGCTGGCCGCTCTCGGACAGCTGAGCGAAGTCGAGGGCAGAGATCTCGGGAACGTATTGATCCTTGCGGTCGCGCTCCTCCTCCTGAAGCTTGAAGGAGATACCGCGGACGGGACCACGCTGAATACGTCTCATCCTATGTCGGGATTAGCAAAAAGAGCCAATGGTGATTGATTTATCGATTGGGGTGACGAACAAGTGAGTGACATATCCGGCGATCTTGTTGCGGAGACGCTTGCTGGCAATGATAGCAACCTCATCGCAGAGACGCTTGTTGACCTCGAAGTCAACTGTCAGTCTCGGGTAGTGCTTCTCGATGAGCACCTTGGCGGACTTCTTCACGGTCTTGGTGCGAACTCTACCCATCTTTGCGGCTGTGGAAGGGGAATCTGTGTGGTGTTGTGTTGGCGGCTCCGGGGTTGGGAATCAGTGAAGTGAATCAAAGTCGTAGAGGAAAGGCTCATAAAAAAAAGACTGGCTGTGGGTCGGAAGTTGCAGCACCAATGGCCGGAAAAAAGCGTAGTTGTGGGCAATTCTAGGGCTGTTATTGATAAGAGATTCTTATCTTAGATGTTTGAAGCAAAGTCGGTACGTACCCAGTTCTCTCAGGTCAACTGCAATTGTCGCCCGGCCCCACGTACCTACGTTTTAAAGCGGGGGGGTCTCCTTGATTTTCATGCGATCCCCCAGCTTAATACAGGATCCACTCGAGTCCGCCTGTCCGGCCAATGGCATGTCATTGAATCGGCCGGGCCTGCCTGACCTTGACCTCCAGCTGCCTTGCCTGAGGTACCTCCTCACCGTACCTTTTTTCAATTAAGCTGGACGTCACCAAAACGCGGGCTTTTCGTTCCCTGGAACGTCGGAACGCGTCTCGTGTACCTCTAACGCTCCTAACGTTCTAGTCCCCCCCGACGCGGTACCTGCACTTCACTAAAGATTCGCGTTGCCCACTTTGTACCTCCGGCCCAGCAACCGATTTGATTCCCTTTACAGCATCTTCCTCACCTTCTTTCTTTTGCTTCTCGAACCCATTTTGTTAATTAAACCAGTTCATATTTCACCCAATTTCGAGGCCAGAGTTGCTCGTTCTGCGACATTTGTCCCCGAGGGCAAATGCATCGCAATTAGAAGAAGGCATCTCTTGTTGGTTCCTTGGTTCTTGTCTCATTTTCCTCTCCAACTCTCACACACTTCATCCGCTCGTTCCTGCCTTTTCCGCGTTCGCGTGTCCAACCCCCCAAGGAGGAAAAAAGGACACACCATACCAACACGCGTCACGACTTACGATCATGCCCACGAGGGATCCAGATACCCATTGAACACATTCATATAACCACACACATGACCTTTGCGGAATTCTTCGGTGAATTTCTGACTTAGGAATCGTACGAGCCCCTTGCAAATTGCCGGAGTGACCTCATTTTGGTCTCCCGCTATATCATGGCCAACGTCAATAATGCCGGCTGGGCTCCCACGCCCGCCGAAACTGGTGATTCAGGCATGCAAGTGAAAGCAATGGGCTGTACGAGAATATCCTTTTCTCATCGAGTATGGAGCTATTGCTGACTATCTCACAGTGAAAGTAAACTACACTTTCGATAAGGACAGCTCCATCAACTGTCTGGCCCGCTGGGCCCCCATTCTGCATATCCAGACCATACCAGTCGACGACAGGAATAGGATTGGCCTGGTGGATCTGCAGACATGCCTCAAGGCCATCTACCATTACAGTCCGGAGTTGGCTGACGACCATGACCGGGACTACACCATTTACGCTTTTGACTATTCGGAGCCGGACACCCCGTTAGTTGGCCAAGGACTACTCAGCCGGGCCATGCAAAATAGACCAGAAGGCAATGGTCAGTTCGTGACTGGCCGTGTCACAAAGAACATGCTAGCAATTTTTGGCAATGGAATCAACGAGACCCTCGAGGTCAAGCTCCGCCTCACGGCCGTCGCTAGAGCTTCCCAACCAGCCCCGGCTGCCGCTCCAGCACCCGTCCAAAATCAGATGCCCAACCAGATGCCACACCTCCACCGATCGGCATCGACCATGGCCGAAAACACAGAGTGGAATTCATACATGCAACATAATAACAGCTTCAACCAACAAGCACACAGTCAAATGGCCTCATCTCCCGCATTGGCTCCAGCACAACCTTTCAACTCGTCTTACGAGGCGAGGAATGACTACGCAGGACAAGGACAGAGTTTCCACAGCGCACCCAGTCAACCCGGAAGCCGTCCGGGCTCGGCTGAACCCAACTTCAAGCGTTCCCATCCCATAATCAACGATGGGTTACCGCCGTCGGCTGCGTCAACCCAGACCCAGATGCCACCCGACACGACAGGCCCGCCGAAGCCAGTGAATATTACTAGCAAGAATCCATCTCGTCCCTCGTCGAGAGCATCGTCCAAAGCCCCCACTGGCAGGCCACGAGGTCGTCCCCGGAAGAAGCCTGCTGCCGTTGAAGGGAGTACCTCGGGTTATGAAGATGGCACTGATGCAGATGATGGTCCCGGTCCCAGAAAGCGGGCCAAGGTTACACAGGTCGAACGAAGCAATAGCGCAACTTTTGGCTCGGCTCCTGATTCTCTTCGAGTTGCTGCCAGCACGTCAGGATCAATTCGCAATTTCCGCCCTATTGGGGCGGGCGGAGATGCTGCGAACGGATCGCACTTACAAGAAGTTCCGAGGGCGCCTACGCCAGTACCCGAAAATCGCAAGAGCTTTCCGTTATCGAGATCAGTAACCCAGAGTAATTTGAGGCAGCAATCAATGGGCTCACAAGACCAGGCTGGGTCGTTTTCGGCATCATTTACTGAGTCGAATCGATCTATGTCTCAGTCACTGGATGCTCGTTCCCCAGTTGATTCTCTTGCGCCTTCGCCGGCTCAAACTTATAGCGATGGCCCCAGTCCTGCCGATATTGGATCGTCTCCTCCTGTACCTCGGTCTCGTCTATATAGCGCCCACTCCAGTCCAGCTCCGTCAAGCCCGATTTTACCGCCGATGCCAGTACCGCAGCCCGACTCCGGCTTTATGAGTGGTGGGTTCGAAGACCCTCGTCTGGATGAGGAACAAACCACTAAACTGGCTACTGAAGCACCGCCAGCCCCAATTGTAGCGAAACCGAAACCGAAGCGCAGCCGAGCTAAGAAGAAGCAGCAGCCTCAATCCGATAATCTAGTTATGTTCAGCGAGACTCCGGGACCGCCCGAACTCCTCCCCAAGACATCACTATACAACCCGCCCCATCTATCAAATCGCAAGGCTGCCGAGGCTCAAAAAACCAAGCGCGCACGGCAAGCACCTATGTCGGAACCAAACCGAATTCCACCCTCTGAACCGACTCCCGTGCCTAGTGAGGCAGGGCAAGACAGTAATGTGCTGCAAGGAGGAAGCATAGAACAGGCTCAATACCCCATGAGACAGGAATTTCGCGAGCATTTGGGTCTACCTCTTCCCGAAAGCGTCGAGCCCATTGTGCCACCGGTGGCTGCAGAGCTTACTACGCCCAGGCCTACGGAGCATCCTACCACTCAGGCAACACTGGTTCCTGAAGATGTCGTTTCGCCTACTGTTGGAACACCGCAAGAGATAAGTGATCTTGAGCGAGTGTTAATGTGCGAGTTGAACGATGAGCATAATCTTATGGAGACGATGAGCATGGAGCTCACCCCCAGGCCTCTGGCAGATCTGACCCCAAGGCCTATGGGGGATCTCACCCCTCGGGCCAATGAGGATCTCACCCCTCGGGCCATTGAGGTTTCTCAAGAACGCGAAGTTTCGTGTAAAATAGAGCGCACCGATTGCTCGATGGAACCACCTTCGTTCCCTAGGTCAAGCGTAGAGGTAGAGGGCACGGCTGAGCCCGAACTCCCTCCACCATCCATACCAGCGAGCGACCCCATATTCCCTCTATCATCGATGCAGACCAACATGCCGTCTGAACCGGCGCACCCACAAACCGACATGGTTGGACCCCTGGATTCCCGCTCGAACAAGAACTACGTGAAGAAGCAGGCTATCAAACAAAAGCTGGAAGATGCGATTGCTAAGGGCCAAACGCCACCGTTTTGCACCAACTGCGGAGCCGTTCAGACGCCAACATGGCGAAAGATCTGGAAGCAGGAGCACGAAGGTGTACCCGAATACCACGAATACTCGGAGAAAGCTGGCTGTGTCACGGCGATCAACATCCTGACGAGAGACGAGGATGGAAAGCCCACTCGTTACGAGATTGTCAAGAAGGCACTAGCTCCCAGTGAGATCAAGGCTCATTGGAGAGAGGTGCTTCTTTGCAACCCATGTGGCATCTGGTTTTCGAAATGGAAGGTACCAAGGCCGTCAGAGAAGTGGGACAAGGACCAGGATCGCTTGTCCCAAGTCCGGAAGAAGAGACCTACAGCCGGTCAAGGCGGTCGGTCCAAGAAATCGCGCACTAAGAGTGACGGTCAGATGAACCTGACGTCTGACGCTGGTCTTCCAACAGATCCGCTGGGACCCCCTGAGGACGTCGACGATGCTATTATCCTGATCGCCGAGCAGGATGTGGCAAGCGAGGCAGCACAGCAAATCATGAATTCGAAGGCCCCTGGTTCTACCCATTCGCAGGGATCAATGCGTTCTAAGGGTCGCGGTACACCCGGTAGCCCCATACCCGTCGACGATGGTGTGATGGCGCCCACGCGTCGCCTACTCTTCCCTTCGCCTAGGAAGGATGGACAGCAGAAGATATTGGGCGAGGTCGCTGTTAACATCGTTCAACCCCTACCGGAGGCTGGAGCCTCTAAGAGCCGGGAAGGAGATGCCGAAAAGGAGAACAATGGACTCGCCACCATCGACCACGATGACGATATGGTCGGCCTGTTCGGCACACCCGCTCGTCCGTCCACGCCACCACCCAAATCGGGAAACCAAGGCCCGTTCAAGACGCCCACGGCTGCTACGCCCAGCCACCGACCCATTACTAGAAGTGTGACTAAGTCTATCCGCTCGTCAAGGTCGTTGCATCGGTCCATGCAGTCGCCCAGCCAGGTGGTCGCCAACTCGATGCTGCAGCTGCAGCGCACCCCCACGAGGACCCCGCGGTCCACCCAACGCCGGTCGCCTAAGCACCCAATCCCCGGCACCGTGCCGGCGCACCGCATGCTCGAAGAGCTCGGTCCCTTCAGCTCGCCCTTCACCAAGTCGATCAACCAGCTGCTGTCTGAAGCTAACGACTTCATGGCTCCCATCCCCGGTGTCGACGAGGGGTTCAATCTGGATCTGGGCCACTTGTCTCACGAAGGCAATGACCACAAATTCGACTTTGCCTCGTTCCTCGGCCCCGAGGTCGCCATGCCCAGCTCGCCGCCTTCCATGTCACACATGCTCTCCTCATTCGGTGGTCATCTGGGCGACGACGAGACTAACGAGCTCTGGAAGAACATGGATGCCACCATGTAGTTGGAGCTCGGTAGTTGGTTCTGACAACCTATGCATACCAATATACCGATTGAATCATCAGTCGGCCGTCGGCTTTTGGTTCAGCGGTATGTTCAACAGGGAAGGCGTTTTTCCCACCTCGTGGGTTCGGGTGATCATGCTATCATCTGTTGCTTCTTGATATGACGGCGGGTGGTTTATTTTGTGGGTGTATTGTGTATAAAGCCTTTGTTATAATGATGTCCAATGACCAAAGCGAGTGCCGGTTGGATTTTATATTTTATTTAGAGAAGGAAAAGTAGGGAAGGGGAAGGAAAGGAGCGTTTTTTCTGTTTACGACAACACACGTCACGGCATCGAAAGACACCGATACTAGTCGATGCCTGCCCATCACGGGGCGGGCTGTCGAGGAGAAGTTGGTGAGAGGGACTTGAGAAAGCGTGGCTCTTTTTGGCGTTTGATACCTGAAGGGACATTGGGAACAACAGCCAGCCCTATGTGTTTGTTTGCGCAGTTCTTTTTTTCGTGTGGCAAAACAGCGATACCCGCAGCAATAGAGAGAGATTCAATTAATTGTTGGACAACTAATTTGCTGTTTATTTTCTCTTGTTTGAATGTGATATGTGACCTTCCTCGTGTAACCTCGAGTCGGATAACTTCCAGTCGGATGGGTGACTTCTAGTCGAATAACCTATATATCCGCCGGCGTTTAGACGTCGCGTGCCTGTTTATTTCATATGGAATCTCTACTATTACTATAGATGTGTTACACATGCTTAACTAACATACAGGTGCTGAGATATGCATACCCCTTTTCTGAAAGTATTGTATGGATAGAGCACAGAAGTACCAGTATATTGTCGGATTTGTGAGTACCCTTTCCAAGAGCCGGTACAGTTGAGTTATACTTTCATTCGGTTTGGAGTAGTTGGTTTGGTGCAACCGGCTATAGACGACATATTACCTTGCCATGATTTGTATTAATGTCGGTGCCCAAATGACGCCCCTGAGACAGCCAGCGGCTCGGCAGTGAAACCGCATAATGTTGCGAGGTAGCAAGCAGTTATCCATATTCTCGTTCATGTCAAAATAGGCAAGCACAACACACGAGACAAGACGCGAAAGTGTGGTTGGCATATTGTGAAATTGCCATGCCGTGGTCTCTATATCCAAGTATACCCTCGCTAATAGCCCCAACGTCTAGTAGAGATACGATTATATATATAACGTCACAAACTCCGAACCCGATGCAAGCCTGAACAAGAGGCGAAGGTTTTCTCCCTTCCTTTTTTTCCCCGCTAAATTGAATACATTGATACCTCCCCGTCCCGATCCATCGACCACTCTATAACAACCGACTGTGGGACGTGGTACGTCCCAGATGCGGCGGCTGATCCATCGTCGGGTGGCTCATGCCCATCATCATGTCCTCCTCGGACGTCGTCCGCGCGAGCGGGCTGCGTCCGGGCTGCGCCGGGCCCGTGGGGGCGGCGAAGTAGCCCGAGGGGTACGTCACGCCGCCCAGTTCGCCATCGGGTGTTGAGGCGGCCGTCTTGTCCGTGTCGTAGCCGGACTGTTGCTTGAGGTACGACGGCGCAGGAGAGCCCGAGCGCGATCCGTTGTGGTAGCCGCCCGGCGTGCTGGGGCGCGACATGTCCGCCACCGACCTGCTGTACGTACTGGCGGTGTCTCCCGCTTGGTCGGCGAAGTCGGCACGGTTGCGGAAGTGCTCGAAGTCCATCTGGGAGTCGCTGACGAGCTCGAACGGTGCGGCGGAGGAAGCGGCAACCCCTGGTTTGGGCTTGGCCATGTTCTGCATTCTGTACGAGTCGCCGTAGCCGGTGTCCTCATCGAAACCAGTATCCAGGCGGCCACGGTAGATATCCTTGAGGATATGCTGAGCTCTGGAATGAACCATGGGGACCATGAGCTTCCGGTAGAGAGCCGGGTGGCCGAAGCGAACCCCGACTTTCTCGTGTTTCGATCTCTCATGGATCACATCGTCGGCCATCCTCTTCTTGTCGCCCTTGCTGTAGTAGGTCTGATCGTCATCGAAGGTTTTCACGCAGTAAAGCTTGAATGCACCCAGGATTACAACCAGCGGTATCATCAGGTAGAATTGCATCCGAGTGGCGTCTCCTCTAGCATAAACGAAAATTGCGCAGACAATATTGGCAAGCAGAGTTGCAGAGAGGACTCGGTTGAAAAGGATGCGCCAAAATTCACCTCCAGACTCGTGCTTTGTGACGAAAACGTACCTGTGGGGACAAAGTCAGCCAACCGTTTGCAATAGTAGTGAGAAGGGGCAGGAGCAAACTAACATGAGCAGATACTTCTTCATATAAGCATCCATAGTGAAGTAAAACGCTGTCACAGGGAGAACCAGCGGTTGGAATGGGGCGAATATCAGCGCAATGGTGATGTAGAACAGGAAGTTGTTGTAGTACGAGGCGTAGTCGAAAGGAGGTGGCGCCGTGAGCTCGATCACTTCCCGGGGAGTTGGGTTGGTGAGCTTGCGTGTCAGCCATCCCTTGGCCAGTTTAGTGAGCTGGGAGATGTCCAGTGCGGCGCCAAAATTACGCTGCATTAAATAGTTCAACCAGAAAGGGGATACGTCGCAAAAGGCACTCATGAGGTTTTGGCCAGGATGAGTATCCTTAATAGAGTTCCAGGCGTCCTTGCCGGTTTCATGCTGGTACGATACGACGGCCGAGCCGTACTTCCATCCCGCCGAGAAGAGAGAGAAGACGATTAGGTTGTTGAAAATGAAGAAGACGTAAAGCTTGTGAGTAACATGTCGCTCTCGTTCTGTCTTGGAGTAGTCTCCGGCATAGATCGAGAGACGGCGGAAGATGACGGGCAGGAGCAGATAGAACAATGTCGTGACCAAAGGTGCGAGAATACCTTGGAGGGCACCCCATGTCTGAGGATTAGCTGCGAGCTGGGTCTGGAAGGCGGGCCACACTGCACCCAGCTTGGACAAATCGGCCAGGAAAACGGCAATGAAGGCGTTGGGAACGGTCCACACCGCCGTCAGAACCCCGACCCAAACATTGTTCATGAAATTACGCCAGTTCCGAGTTTTCTTATCAAGCGGGAGGTTCTTCCAGATCAAGTCGCTGGGCCGAGGAGCAAGTCTGAGGGTTGATCCTTGAGGGTGCTTGTTCCGGGCGGCGTATGCCAGCTCGTGAGCCTGGTCCACGTTCGGAAAGCTGGCAAAACCGTAGGGAAGCACCTCCCGGTTTCCAACCGCCTTCCTAGCCTGTTGAATCTTGGCTGCGAGTTTTTCGATTCGGGTGGTTAGGTAGTCGATGGCATCAACCTTGGAGCCAGGAGCAAACGCCTCATCGCCTTTCTGCGCTTTGCACGTTGGCCGCTTAGCCGGTAATTTGTCTGGGTTCTTCAGGTACTTGGAAAGCACCGCCTCCAAGTCCCGAACCGCCTCTTCATGCTTTTCAATAAGTTCCGGGAGTCCTTTGACACTACGAGCAATGATACCGGTAGGGTCTCCCGTCGTATCAACCTCGTCCACCAGCCTCGCAACACCTTCATCACTGCGGTACGGTTTCGGGATGGCAAGTACCTATTCGATATTAGCTTCGGGCACCAACGCACCGGTTTGAAGCTACATGTAAAGTAGATGGTGGGAAAACTCCAGCTCGAAGGATCTACATACCATAAGCGTTCGCGCAAACAGACTGTTCTGATAGTCGGAGCTCTCGAAGTACTCGCGGCGTATACGAGTCACCACCCGATAGCTCGACCACAAGAAAAAGCAGATGACGATGTCGAAGGCATACGAGACGATAACGTGTGCCCAAACAATCGGTCCTCCCACGTGGTAAGGGGAAAACTTCATGAAGGCGTTGGTGGAGTCATCGTTAACGCCATTCTTCCCGTTCTCGATGATGTTGAGGGGGATATAGACGCTGCAGCCGATAATGGATAGAACGATCATGATGTTGCGAGACATCTTGATGAAGCGGATAAAGATGGTAGCGTCTTGACCAATCTTCTCCACGAGCACTTGGTCTCTCGTTTTGATGACAGGGTTTACCCAACCAAAGACGCCGTTTGTCAGTGGCGGGGGAGCATGTTTCTCGCCCTGTGAGTGCTTCAGCCTAGGGGCGTAGACGGTCTTGTTGTATGGCCGTAGAAGACAAAATAGGAGAGCAAACAGGGTCGCTGCGCCTATGGAATAACCAAAGGAAGACCAAAACGCGTTGGTGGTTAACTGTGGCTAGGGTTAGTGGAGATTGTATAGAGATGTCGACGGGTATAGGCTGACGCACCTTTGTATTAAAAGGATTCTGGAGGTACTGAAGAAGGTCTTCGGCGCCGTCACGAGGCAGGAGCCCGGGTACCGATGAGCCTGCCATGGTATATGACGAGAGGAAAAGGAAAGAGTTGTATAGACAACGCGAGACAAAAAGAAGAAGAGAACAAATGGCTCTTGCCAGCTCTCGAAGAGCAGCGAAGTTCCAGACCCGGAATTATAAGTATGTATGATAGCGGCTCTATGCGCGCGTCTCCAGGTTTTTCAGGGTTCTTCAGGGTTCAGATCCGACTTGGAAGTCTTTCTCGATGACGACTCTAGTGGATTAGGTAGGTTACGCTGGCAACAACAGTCAAGACTCCCGAACGAGATGTTTTTCTTTCTTTCCTGCTCGCTCTTTTGTCACTTCCAAGGCTCTTGCTTTCTGACTTTCCTCAACGCAAGTGGCTATGCCGGCGCCAACGTACTGTGGGTCAAACGATGGCACGGAAAGAGGGTAGTAGCGACTGGAGAAAGAGAATCTGATATAAGAGAATAAAGAACAAGCGAGTGAACTGCAATACAAAGACTGCTCTATACAGAAATATGCAAAAGGAAGAATGTGTGTCTACGTCCAGATCAATGGGAGGAAAAGACAAGAAACCTGGGGAGAAAAGATCCGTCCAATCAATGAATGATTCCTTCTTTCCTAACGACGGGTGCCGGCCTGCCTGCGTGCCATTTTCCAGTCTCCTGGCCGAAACCAAAAAAAAAACCGCCCATTGCAGTTACACCCAGATGTCAGGGGAACGGTGCATTGGTGGTGCATTGATGGCAGTGGCGTTCAGGGCGGTGGACCCAGTCACCCAGGCAAGTACGCGGCAGGGCCTATTTGGTCCTATTTGTGGCAGCGACCCAGCATCTGATACGAGCTGGGCCCTGCTGGAGTTCTGGAGCTCTGGAGCCTTGCAGGGCTCTTTGGATTTTGGTTGGATTCGGGGCTCCCAGCGGCTTCTCGATTGGTCGCTCCATAAATGACACTGATTCATTCGTCCAACATGTCCTAATAAACTGAACCATCGGGGTCCTGCCATCGGGCGGGCGGGCTCCTTGCACCTTGTTTATCTCGTTTATCTCAGGGACGCCATTGCATGGTCCACGATCCCAGCAATGCTATGCGTTTGTCGCCTGGGTGGAGACATATGGTTCACCCAAAGTCCGTTTTTCCGTCAAGTCGACGCAACAGCACTTTAAACCAGATTGATCAAGTGAAGCTATCGGCATTTACATCCGTGTCATTTTCCATCCATCGGGATCGGTGAGAGTTACTAGTCAACAGTGTGTATTCTTCCTGGCTCCTAGGCTCCTAAGCTCCTAGGCTCCCAGGGCTGATGGAGTGCGAGAGCGGCTTCTATTGGAATCTAGACAAGCCACTAATGAATGGCCCTAGGCTGGCTGGCTGAGGGAATCTTGGGCCTTGAAAGAATGCGGACAAGTAAACCGGGTCCCCTGATTCGTGCTACCTCTCTGCCTCTATCCGTCTCCCGTGTGTCAATGAGGGTTTCCCTCTGTCAAGCTACTTGTATTCGTGCTCATCAATCGCGTCCTTTTTTTAAAAAAGGAAAAAGGAAAAAAGGAAAAAAAGGACTATGTATACAGAGAGGTTCCATTGATGGCAATATGACAATGCCTCACCCCAACGATTCACCTTGATTGCTATGGGCCGGGGTCGGCCTGCCAAGCTGATCTTGTTCGGTTGTCAACGTAATGCAGACTTGACGACTTCGTACCTCGTCCGATTTCCTCGATCCCGAAGGACAAGCGTACCACATCTATATACTTCCTTTCAGCTCACGCTAGACCAATCATACGAGCTCAAAGTAAGGGATCATCCCTCATCAAAGCAATATGAGAGGATACGTCGTTGTCGTTGTCTTGCTGTCAATCGCCTAGCCAATAAATAATATGGCATTGGCAAACATGCAACGCGTGCTTGCTTGCTTGTTTGCCAGCGATAGTCGCTTTCTTTCACATACATACCACATCCCTCTTTTCTTTTCCGTGGTTTCCAATATGAGTGATACGTAAGCAAACAAGTTATGTAGCATCTCGCTTTCTTGGCAACCCTGGGTCGCGTATCCGACTCCCGAGAGCCGCGACGCAGCGGTCTTGCAGTTTGTTCGAGAACAAGTAATAAAGAAGCCCCAATTGGTAATCGAGGTCTATTTTCAGCCAGTCATCGTCACCCAAAGTTGGAGAGATCTCGGAGATCGTCGCCGCTAGCCCGCGAACAGTTGTCATCAGCGCCAAGGATGACATTGACCGACCTCGCCCCCGCAAACCTGTTGGACGTTACCTGCACGCCGTCCCTCGGGCGTCTGCAACCTCCGTACTACATTTCGCAATTCTCGTGACCTCCGTATGACACACTTCGCAGTATTTGTCATCTCCCCTCGATTCCAATAGGATCTCGGCCTCTGGAGTTAAGGAGTCACAACGCCGTCGTAAACCGAGATGGTAACCTACCTAGTCACAACGTCAATTGAATAAGTGCCAATCCCGGTGTATATATATAATGGCATATCGTCGTTGCTACGACTGTAAATGAAGCTTCAATCCATGAGCTTCACGATCATCCAATGAACAGGCCCACCATAGTATCATCACGACTGGTGCACAGCTACACTGCCCTTTATCATAAATCAATACAGAGACGAACATTCAGCAACATGGCTACTGCCTACAAGATAAACATCACTCCCGATAACACCGGGCTCTGGGGCATCCAGCAAAGTGACCATGCCGCCAGAACAGCCACCGAGCTGCTCCAGAAAGACATGGACAAGCATCACGTCTACTTCAACAAAGACGGGTTCCACGATCAGTAAATATACTTACATAAGCTACTATACAAGATTGCCGATACATACTTATACCCTCAATTTAGTATCAGCCATCAAATCTTAGCCCTGTACGGCACGGGGGCCACGGCCGAGGACATCCGCAAGGCCTATGTCGAGAACGCGAGCTACCAGCGTCCCGCCATGGAGCCGCGCAAGAACCTCTTCGAGGAGCTGCGGGACTGGGACAAGGCCAAGCAGCGCCTGGGCAAGGACCAGTACTACGCCGACTGGCTCCTCTTCTTCGAGCACGAGATCGAGAGGTTGGGCGGGTGGCAGAAGACGCTGGCCGAGTACATGTTCAAGGAGGACGAGCGGAGCCAGGACATGTTGATCAGGATGTATGCAGGTAAGAAAACAACAATGATTCTAACCAATATATATATGTGTGTGTGTGTGTGCGTGTGTGTCAATACCTGGCTAACTCATACGGGAAAGGGTTTCTACACCCCCTCATCCAGCTGATGTACGGCATCGAGTGGGAGCAGCCCGCCATCGTCGCCATGGCCCTGGCCCAAGCCTGCGTGCACCGCGACGATCTGGGCCCGTTCCTGCTGGCCGCCGAGAAGCAGGCCCGCAAGTCGGCCAGCCTGCCGATGCCGCGCATCGCGAACCTCCTCGAGGCGGCGGCGGGCAACGCGAAGCTCCGCGCCTCCCCTCAGCTCGACGACGGCAACATGATCCGCGACGGCGTGCTCGCGCGCGCCTGGGACGAGGTCGTCGCGTGCACCGGGCGGGTCAAGGTCGCGCCCGACGAGCTCGCCGAGAAGACGGCCGAGATGTTCAACACGGCCATCTACGAGGCCTCGGCCGCAGCCTTGTGGCCGGGCAAGGACCCCAAATACGAATTCTTCTTGATGTAAGCGAATCCCCACCCGATCTTCCCAACGGCGCAGTCTGTTCAAAAATACGTCGGATGCTGACTGATTTCCCCCTAGGCATCACGTCACTTCGGCACCTATCTTCGCCACCCTGAACAAGCAGGACTGGATCGCCACGGAGCACAAGGTCCGCATGCTCGAGTGGAAAATCCGGTTGGACATTGTCCAATACGTCGCCCGGGGCAGCCCCGAGCTCTCGGTGGAGAAGATTGCGAAATACGTGCCCAAGGACGAGGGTCTTTCGGCGTTCACTGATCGTAGGTTCTATGTGCCCCTTTATCCGTCCAAACGGATGTAGCTCCCAGTATTCTTTGACCAGGGCTGATTGACGAGGTGCTGCTTTAGAACATCTTCCTCGCTTGCATAGCCTTTCGGATGATGGTCACGTCATCAAGCTGTGGAGGGCGGCCGGTGTCGGCCGCAAGCTCAGCGAGCCCTACGAGAATCAGGACTGGCTCCGGATCAAAGGCGGCAAACTCTGGGACCAGGTCGCCCACCTGATCATGGACTCCGTCGAGTCGCCCGGCCCGCGCTGGGTTAGGAATTCCGGCTTCGAGGAAGCCTGGAAGGTAAATTAAGCCCTCCTCTCCCCCTTTACCCATTCAACACGACATGTGAAGCTCACAGTGAGACTACTGCTGTAGGATGTCCAGGACACTCCCAAAAAATGAGGGAAGAAACAATTCGGTCCAGGAAGGCCAGGCCTCGAGGCTGGCGGTGCATGTGTGCGAAACAACGAGAGATGGCGAGACGGAAATGTATCAATATGCGCGGAGGGAAACTGGGCCAACAGGCCGGCTGCTACTCACTACTCTAATAACTACTTTAATGATAATTCCAATGTCTACGCTACTGGACTTGACAATACGATACTCGTCAAAGTCTATAGGAAAGAACGAACTCCCCTCTCCTGGCTTCCCACAACTGTATCAAACCCAAGCCTCGAGTGGAAGGTGTCCCCTGGGCGAACTCTGTCAGATGAACCATTCGACTTGACACCAATATGTCTCATTCCACAATTACTATCTCCAACTACATGCTTCGAAGTCTTGGAACTGTCCGAATACAATAAAATAGACATCATATACTCATCCATTCTTCTTCGTCAAGCACGCAAATCGGCTCCCCAGTTTCAGTTGCGAATTCCATATTTTCCATTCATCATGTCTCTGATACTCCAGATGGTCCTCCGAGCCCGCCACTTTCTTGCTGCGCATTGCGAACCTCTCACGATGTTCTGCAAGAAATACCATCACATTATGTTCTGGGGTACGCTCGGCGGCACGGTCGGCGGCAGGTATGGTATCTACCTCGGAGATGTACTGGATGATCAATTAACGTACGTATCTTTTATCTTTCCTGCAATATTCCAAGACTCGGTCGGTTTCTTACCAAGATTTGCCTTTAGGTAGCTCGACTAAATCACGGCCGTCGATACAAAGACCACATACTTACCTGGCCTACAAGACATAGGAAACCCCGGGGGAGCAACAGCAAGAGTTTCGAACATGGCCCGTATCGTTGCCGAGTAAACAGAAATGAGAGGATAAAAGATGGAGGCTGTACAATGGAGGAATAAACCCGTTTCTTCTACTTTGGTAGTTACTCTTCTTACTACAGCAATGCTTAATGAGTTGTTACGCCTCATCGTTTTCCTCGGTCTTAGTTACACTCTCGCAACCTCGCTGAAACGTAACATTAAAGGTCACGCCAATGTTTGGGGTGGTAACACCGCCGATTTCTTGCCCGCATTCGGATATATCGTGTAGCACAGCACAACTTACCCTGGTTAGTCAGTCCCGACTCCAAGCATTCGTCGCCCAATTTATTGGATTGAAAGACGACGAGCGACCGAAACAGTCTCGTAATGCAGCTTCAAGCGACTTACTACAGGAAACCACAAGAGACAAATCCATTGACAGAAAACACCATTCGTCAAACTTCAACAGTTGATATGAATCAGCGTCTCAAGAATGCCCCGTTTCCCGACGAGTAGAAGAGATGGGATTGATCTCGAGCTCAGAGGGATATGATTCGTCGTTGTCAGCGTCGTCTTTGGGCAAACGGCTGTTGAAAAGGAACCAGTGAAGTTGTCTTTTTGCTCGTATATACTCTGGGCGAGCATGCTATCGGGGCTCGACGAGGTCAGCCGGGCCCATTCCGAAGACGCAATGTGAGTAGGATTTCGGAATTGGAGAGGGACGTCCCCTTCCTCGCCACCCCCCTTGTTTTTTCCTAGATGTATACCATGATATAAAGTAATTTTAATGAAACCCCCAAGGCGAGCTTCAGATAAGCTTCATATATTTTAGTGGTATTCAGCCTCGTGTGTGAGTATCCAGCCTGCTTTTGGGGGCGGCTTAGGATAGGGGGCTGCATGGGGCCGATCACAAGATTGAAAAGGGAAAAAGAAGATTAAATGTCTGCAATTATCTTCATTTGCATATTTACCAACCAGAAACCGGCAAATTCACTTCTTGTGGTCTCCGGTATTTCCTGAATCCATTCACCAGTCATCAGATACCACCACTACCATGGTACCCTCAAAATCATTCGTTATACTGGCGGGTCTCGCTCCAGGAGGTTATAGCTTGGAAAATACCATGTCCAACATCCCTACGCCCGAGAATTTGCTTCGTCGCTTTTTTGCCACCGTGGCCGTTCTGGGCGACTATGTCTACATTGATGGCGGCGATGTCTCACAGCTTGTTCATGGCGCGGTGAACGCAGTTCACCCTTCATACATGGGTAGGTTCATCATTATCGAGTTCCCTGCGGGAATCAGGCTTTGAAGAAATATATGCATAAACAAAAAGTGGCGTGTGGTTTAACCATGTCATCGTTCCGGCTTACTGACGCTGCTGCCTCCTCGTCCCCAAACGTAGTGAATACGACAATTTCCCTCTCCCTCTCATCTTCCTGGACCAACTCAAGCGTGGTTCTGCGGTCAATCCCCAAGTCCTCACCTCCGCAGGACTCGCCCGTGACTTGGATCGACGACTCAACCTCATCCTTCTACGAGTGGGGTGGCTACACGGCGCAGGCCCCCCCAGCCGACAACTTGATCTGGAAGTTCACGGCGGACGGCCAAGGCGGCGGCGCATGGAGCTATATCACACCCGCGAGCATTGTGGCCTTCAACAACGCAGCGCGGCCCTTCTGGGCCGCGTTCACCACAAACGGGCGCGTCGGCTACGCCTTGAGCGGCTGCATTGGCGGGGAGCCCATAGTCGACGGATATAACGATCCCGACATCATCTCGGGCTTGGTCAGCTTCGACTTTGACACTACTAAGTGGACCAACTCTTCGAGCAGCGGTTATGGAAAATACGGTACCAGCTTCGCCGGGCGGATGGAATCGACCCCGTTCGGCCAAAAGGGGCTGCTGATGGTCCTTGGAGGCGCTGAGTCACCACCCGGTAATCTAACGTCCACCACCTGGGTACACTGGGATGTGATCAGCTTTTTAGATCCGCACACGGGAAGATGGTATTCGCAGGCCACAACAGGTGTGCGGCCGGCGCCAAGGCAGCATTTCTGTAGCGTGGGCGTGCCGGGGCCCAACGGGACCTATGAGATGTAAGCCGTGACTAGTAATAGTCCACAACTACCCCCATAAACCACTGCTTGAAACTCGGATCTTAAAGCTGATCTGCCTAATTATAGCTTCATTTACGGCGGGATCTTAGAGCTGGCCTGGGATACGGCGTTTACGGCCTCCACCGAAATGTATGTGCTCAGCTTGCCCGGCTTTGTCTTCTTCAAATTGCCCACCTCAGGTACTCCACGAGCTTATCACGCTTGTGCGCTCGTTGGCTCGTCAGCCAAAGGGGGTGAAAAGCGAATACCGCGCCAGATGCTCAGCGTCGGCGGCACCGCTGCTACTCACGCACCTACCAATATCAACAACTCGGTGTTGAACCCTGACCCGTGGAAACAAGGGCTGGGGGTTTTTGACCTGACTGACATGGTCTGGAAGAGTCAGTATGATGCTGATGCCGGTCCGTACGATACACCCAAGATGGTCAGGGATTGGTACGCACAAGGTGGACTTGATACCGTGAGTTGGAAGACCAATGAAATTAAGGACATGTTTGCATCTGGCGTGAAGAGTGGCAGTGGTACGGCGCCTGAAAGTACATCGACCCTGTCACCTGCGATGCCGAGTAGCGGTAGCGAATACTCTCCGAACAACCCCAGCGGGGCGCCTAGCAGCACGCCGCGCCGCGTGGACGTCATTGTAGGTGGGACGGTGGCCGGCGTGGCTGTCATCGCGTTGTTCACGACACTGGCAATCCTCATCCTTCGCCGTCGCCGAGCTCGTCGAAACCAGACTCAGCAGCAAGAACCCGCCCCATGGACCAAGCCGGAGTTGTCGGGGGAAGAAAGTGTACTGCAAGCTCAAGGTGTTTTTGCGGAGCTGCACAGTGGCCACGGCGACTCGGAGCTCGGGCCTTGGCTTCGTCACGAGATGCCCGGCGATAATAGAATCGATCACTCATGTATGGAGGATGCCGTACTTGGGAAGGGAGAATCTGGCCCGGTTAATGGCTCCAACGTTATTGTCAGAAGTCGCCATCAATCTCATGTTGATGCGATAGTTCATGAGATGGGATAATTGGCTTATGGCGGAGGAAACAAATATCGTGTGCGATATATGCTAAACATGTATGATAATCAGGGAAGCTTCATTTCCCGTATCAGCTCAATCGACTTTGAGTGGCAAAACACCAAACAGTGCTTGCGATTTCGTATCTGACATGCTTGCGGGCAGCTGGGATAGGTAAGTACCTAGTTAGACGCAACAGTTATCCGTAGTCAGCAGGTATGTGAGATATCTCTGATCTCGCTTCCACAAGTCAGGAGCAACGTCAAGGTCGGTAGACAGACAACCAACCTTCACCATTCCCGTAGTCACATACGAAGCAGCAATAGGCAGACAAGGCAAGTATCATGTTCTCCAGTCCTGATCATGGGGATGAAAGTGGATTCCCGCCCAACACCCTGCCTCTCCGTCTGTCTCTTTCTGTTTCTCTCTCTACCAACCCCTGTGGGAAACAAGTAAAAAAACGCCATTCTCCAGAATTCTCAGTTATCATCATCATGATCCCGAAGACTCTTCCGAGAAGACACAGAGACATACGAAGTATCCGCTTTAACTACACCCCTCACGCCTACCATCATCCCCCAATAGATCTCCTCATTCCTCCTCACCGCCCGACAAGATATGCCGGTGCGACAAACACTTCCCCCCCTCATCCCTTTTCTCCCTCCATACTCTGCTGTGTACGACGATGAATCTCCATCAATCAAATCTGTGTGTGTATGATTGCCGCGTGTAATGAAATGATCCGAGACTGGATGTACTGCGCACGTTGATACTGCTTAGAGTAAAAGGTGGGTAGGACGACTCCCCAGAAGCTTTTGGTTATTAATTGCCTAAGACGGACCTCATGCCTAAATGGCATGTATCCCAATATTTTATAATTGGTGACCACGTGACAGACCGGCCAAAGCCGTACATGGCTTGGATGGAGGGAAATGCCACGTGTTTTGAGGGGAAAGGGGGAACGAGGTGGGAGGTCGAGGGGCATTATAAGCGGGAAAGGAAACACCTGTCGAATCGGAAAACGCAAGGAGCAAAGAGCAAAAATGCGATCAATCGCTATGAAGGCTTACGCTGCTATGGCAGTAGCTTGAGCTTCGTCGGGCGAAGCGTCTTCCGGGTTGTCGCCAGTACTAGTGACCATCGCAGCAGAGTCCTATGTAGAGAGGGAGGTGGTTAACAGAGTTGGACCCTCGAAGATGGCACAGCACGAGACTGCCGAGTGGGAGAGGTGCTTCATAAATGCAAGTATTCATGATTGTATGTGTAGTGTCTCCAGGTCCAGCCGAACCATGGCCGTGACCAGTGTCATAATCGCTTAGAAAGGTCTATCATGAAGAAAAAAGTAGAAGAAGGCATGTGGAGAAGTTTGACCAAAAACACCAAATCAACGTCCGCTTCTGGATGAGCCTACCGAGGTCTGCCGCTCATGGCCAGCTGGTCGTCGATCTCTTTTGTCTCCGTCGAGCTTCAACGAGTCAAGTCGTTTCTGGTTATCCTCACTTTGCGGGTCAACCTCCGATACGCCATTGGAGGGCTTCCTCTTACTGGCTTGATCCTTAAGCGCAGCCCACTTCCGGTCCCGCATTGCCTCCCTTGCCGCAGCATTGTTCTGGTTCTCGGTGTATTCGTGAGAACAGTCATCGAAGAGCTGAGGGTTAATTTCCATAAACAGTTTCATGGCGTTGTAGACCATGCCGTGAATCGTCCTATGTTTATCAGATTAGCTATCTGACCACGCAAAGTGAGAGTTGTGTGTCTTACCTGTTCCAATGACCTTTGGAGTTCTCGTATAACGGAGCGAACATGATGGGCAAAATGATCTCGACATTGTCGCTGACGAGATTGCAAAAATACTCATTGTTCCAGAAGTAGAGCGCACGCTCTGCCACCTGGAAATGAGGGCTGGCCACCGACTTTGCCAATTGGTGAAACAGCGGCTCTTGGACCTTGGCAAACTCCGCAGGATCCATGACCTCGAAGATGTCTTCCACTTCGTTGAGGAACATAACCTCCTTTGTGCTATTGACCTTGGGCCAGTATCGCAACAGACCCAGGACGACTTCTTCCGTCAACGATGCATCCTTCTCGAGGAACTGGACGATACAGTAGGCCAGCTGGGGATGGTACATGCTGAGGCTCTTGACCTTGTGGAGCGGAAGAAGAACCCTGGTAAGGAACAGCTTGTGTTCCTCCTTCAGGGGCAGGGCAAACCCGTTGATGATTGAACCCAAGATCTCGAGCAGCTCGGCAATTCCGTTGAATCGCTCGGTTTCATAGATAAATTGGAAGAAAACGTTGTTGATGGATCGTCGAATGAAAGATCGAAGGTTCAGGAATTTGCCATATATACGATGCAGGGTAGTCTTGAGGAAGTCGCGCTCACGCGGATCTTCCGAATCGAAGAGTTCCAGTAGCTGAAGAACGAAGCTGTGGTCGATGTAGGCCTTGGCGATGTTGGTGTTGAAGTCCTGACTCTCAATGAATCGCAAGAAGAACTCGTACACAACCTGGATATGTGGCCAAGCCACCTCCAGGACGGGCTCATCTTCCTCGGGGTCGAATGCCTCTCCTTGGGGATTCATGGGCGGAGGGATAGGGCGAAACAGGTTCTTCGCAAACATTTCGACAACCCGGGGGTACATGGGCTCCGTAATAACCTGGCGGTTGTTGGCTACGTAGTCCAGCAGCTCATGCAGAGCGAGACGCTTGATTTCCTTAGACTTCATATCACCGCTAGCATCGTTAAAGTCGAAGATGACATTGCATTGGTCGATCTTTTGCATGAATAACTCTTGGCGGCGATTCGGCGGCACCTCATGGAAGCCAGGGAGCTTCTCCAGTTCTCGCTGGGGCGAGATATCGAACCGGGACGAATGCTGTCTCTTCGGTGTGCGCAGGCCCTCGGGGACATCCTTCGGGGTCTGGTGGAGGCGATCAAACATGAGAGACTTCTGACCAGCCTTCGGAGGTGCTAGATCATGAGGCATCGTCTCAGCGGCGCCCGGCGGGGGGATATGCTGGTATCGCGAAAAATAAGTCAGTCACGGTTCGATATTGAACACCATCTATATGCGACTTACAGGTGCGCTAGGGCTAATGACCACAGTGGGTGGTAGTGAGCCTTGTCTGTTGGGTGTCCCAGCACCATTGGGAGAAGGACCGCTGTTGAATCTATCACCGCCATTCCCTTGGCCGGCTGCTTGGGCCCCTGCTGGGCTGCCGTGATCGCCGGCGGTGTTGGGTGGAAGGGGCTTGTTTCGAATATCATTCAGGGTCGACGTCGAAGAAGTGGGCGTCAGGACTGGTGACTGTGTTTCTCTAGAACTGCCCGAGGGCGAAGCAGTGCCATCCTTGGAGTCCTTATTCTTCTTGGATGACTTGCTGTCGCTTTTTCCTCGAGACAACTAGGTGACGGGGGTATAAGGTTAGCATTTGCGGCCTTGGACGTGGCTGGTTTTTTGCAAGATTCGATGATGCAATCAACGCGGTAAACAGATCGGGTCGATCGAGGCCACTTACCACTCTCTGGCTGAATCGCTTCATCTTGGCCTCCATATATGGCCTCCGCCCCTTTCGTCAGGACTCGCTCGTAGCCCCAGTGAACAACTTGTCGGCTCTTGGTGGTTGAGGAAGCTGCTTCCACAGCGAAAGCCGACGTGCGCCAAGTTTAGGGAAGTAGAAGGGAAGCGGGGGCTGAGCTGGTGTGGTGCACAACAACAATAGACTGGACCCGGCAGTTCGGTTACTAGTTATCGCAGAATTCCGTGTTGAATTGGTCGTCCGATGGCCCTCTCTTTCCGTGGTTTTGTACAAATTATCTGCAGCGTGCTGGGCGAGGTGTTGACGATGGGAAGTCGATGCAGCGCAGAACCAGGTGTAGTAGTAGCGGGCGGCACAAGGGGGTTGCGGCAGGGTCAGTCGCCAGGTGGTGCCTCAGCTCCAATTATTGCGATGGGGAAAAAAGGCAAGCCGGCTTGTGTCGACGGGTGATGGTGGTTGTTTGCAAAATAAAAAGACCAATTGATTATTAGGCCTGATAAATCATGACAATGAGACCCGACACGCCAATAGACCAAAAACTTTCGAGACCAAGACGTGTCGCCTGCGGAGATGAGAGGTTTACGATTGGAAAGTGGTGTGGAGAAGGGCAATGCAGCAGGCAGTTCAAGTTGGCGATCCAGGGGATGTGATGGATTGGCAAGCGGGATGATGTTGATGTGGGAAGAAAGTGGAAGGGGGTACACCGTGCTTTGCTTGCTTTGCGCGGGCTCGCGGGCTCGCGGGCTCTCGCTCTCTGCCACTCTGCCTCTCAAGTCTGTCTCTGCAGTGTCCAGTGGTAGTAGTGGTGTCCAGTGGTGTCCAGTCCGGTTCAGTCTCTCCGTAGGTAGGTCTCCTCCTCAAGCTACTAACCTACTACAAACAGTGGTAAACGAGGCTGGACAGGATGGTGCTTGCTAGGTTCAATGTTGGGCAAATCCAAAGTACACCTTGCACAGTGACCGGTGCTAATTGATGCCAGTGCCAGTGCCAGTGCCAGCCAATAAACAAAACCAGACCCCAGTGACTTATTAAGGTTACTTGATTATGTACTACAGAAGCGGGAGGAGGAGCAGCAGCATAACATTGATTGAATTGAGTCTGGGTTTATTATAAAGGGACCGCATTGATCGGGTATGTATGTATTATTTGGCTGTTCGGCTAGAAGAGGTATCATCAATCAGACCATAGACCACTACATATGTAGGTATATCCAACCAGGTACAGGCGGTAGAGTACATACGAACAAAAATAAGGTATTGATGTAGCATCAAAAGGAAAAAGAATCGAAAGATATTCAGATTGCCAGATTGCCAGATTTCCATCGCCGCCACAAACAAGAATGACATATTTGGGATTTGGTGCTTATCTTCCCTCCTTCTGACTTGCGGATTTACATGCACTCGTTGATACAGGTCACAAGGCATGTTACATGATCCAAGCAGAGCATCATCAATTGGAGGGAGAGGTCCGATTCGATGCACTCCTGTTGAAGGCTGGTAAGTGGTAGGGGCACAGGGGGGAAGAAAGTGCTGGGGCACACGGGCGATGTATTGCGGTATTGGTATTGCGGGGCATGGCTCTGCTGCGGCGTGCCTCGAGAATCAAAAGGTGAGGTCTGCCAACGCTAACGATGCAGAAACTCGTCAATTTGCAGGAGTCTTCGCTGTGGCCCAAGCACCCAAGCAACCAAGCTCACTTGATGTGCCGTTCTAAAGTTCTTCGAGTCCTCAATAACTCCACTTATTAGTTGACGCATGTGCGTGCACAATATGCACAATACCGTTCGATGTTCTGCACATGGAATTATGCATCTCTGAGTGGAGTCAAGAGTTGCCCTTCCTTTTATTAAGGTGTTTGTTCAAACAGAGCCTCTCATCTCCCAGCCTTTTCAAGCAAAGACCTAGTGCAACTCCAACTTTCCACTTTACAAACGTCTGTGGATTGTAGTTTATACATGTCCCGAAGGTAAGGAAAGCACTCGAGGTCTAAACAAAGGTCATGTACACCGACCTCTTGCTACATACCTATGTACAACCACCCACTCGTAGTTGCGCAGTCTGACAGTGACTCCTCGGGCATGATCGCTTGCTTGTTAGCGCTGAGAAGACCGAGTCTCTGCACAGAAGCATGCCTGATTTGGTTGATGGAAGGGCTCCATGTGGAAGCTAATTGGTTAGCCTCTGCGATCTGATCCGTAGTTGGGTCGTCCCTGGAAGCCTCACTTGTTAAACCCTCTCTGCAACATCACCATCAATTGGGATTTGGTGGAGGGCTGAGTTAGAGGACGAGCTTATGCACTCTAGCAACTTGACACTTACTTGGGTACCTATTCGTCAGGCTTCAATGTTCTTTGCAGCATTCCAACCACATGGCGGTCAGGGGATAGGTACCTATATAGCACGTGCTTGTCCAAGCTCAAGTACGGAGTTCAAGCCCACGTTAATGCTGGAATGCTGGCTTGGTGAAGTAGGCTCGTTGCAACTTGCAAGTGCGCTCGCTCAGGGACACTCCTGAACAAGCCAGGTTATCGTCCAGTTCATATAGCATCAAGTGCTTGGAGCTTAATTATATTCTCATTGTCGAAATCTTGGAAAGTGGTAGGCACCAGAACCTTGTCTGTAAGTTGATGCAGCTGCCGCCAACTGTCAATGACCCTCGTGTGTATCCGTATTCAATAACGAATGCGCATAAGCATTTGACTGATACAACTGCATCCTCCTGTTCAACATCCTCACAGGCATTCACTGATCCATTTGTTTTTGGTCTCGTTTCGATACTGAATCTTTGAGTGACCCCCATATGATTACTTCTGCACTTGTATTCATCTGAGAATATACTTGACCTTTGCTGACCAAAAGTTGTGCTTCATTTTATTTTGGGAGTCTTGGCAATGTACGACGTCTAGACAAGCTGCCGCAACAACCATCTGCGCGTCCGGTCGCTCGAGAGCTCGACTGGAGATACCTGCCAATGCCTGGGGGGCATTATCATTATCGGTGACTGCAACTTCGGCAGGCAGATAAACATCGATAGGTGGGGTATAAAGCTTGAAGGCTTTCTCCGAAAGATCAGGGCGCAACACACTATTAAAGGCGAGGCTATTCCCCAGGGAAATCCTTAACGGTGCAACTTCGTTTCTGGCCTTATCGCATTCTGCAAAAATGTTGGGCCTCGAGGATTTGTTTCCGGATCAACCCCGTACGGAAGCCGACAACATCGCTCCGGTGTACGAGGTGTCCAAAAGAAAAGTGATCGCAATTGAGCATCCGTGTAGAATCAACAACTTGGACCGAGGTATCAAGTCGTTCGGACCGAATCCCAAGTTCCAAAATGTAAGTAAGGTTGCCGGGCATCGCGCTCCAGCCATCATCATTGCCCCTGTTCTGGCTGCCGACATCTTCTGACTCTGATAATTGTAGCTTGTCAACCGACCGGACCCTGAGCGTGCAATCTTGCCAGTATGGTTTCGTCCGGAGTCTCTCTCAGGCAAACCCATCACCTCCCATGGTGCGGCGACTAATAACGTCGTGCTCAAAATCACGGTGCCAAGACGGACAGGCCGCCGGAGAAAGCGTGGAACCGACCAGCCCTTTGTCGACGATGACTCTCAGGACCACACCAGCGTTGTAGCTCCGGCACAACAAGTGTGTTCAGTAGCCCGCCAAGACGACCCAAAGATACTGCTTCGTAAGCTGCAAGATAATGCGGACAAGTACCATGTCGAAGCCGTTGGTTCAATCAAGGTGACCCATCGATATCGCGGCTTGGCCGATTACCAGTTCGCAGACGACTTCTCTTTTATGTCGAAGTTCGCAGGGCATCTCAAACCTTTACAGCGTAAGTTATCTTCACATTTTCTAATAGTATAGTGACTCACATCACCACGATAGTTTCTAAATTGAAGGAATTCAAGCTCGATCCTGATCTGAAGCTGGAAACTGGCCAAGAAATTATCCCACCACCTCACTTTACAGATAAGGTAGTCCCTTTCAACTACTTCTATGACCAGAACCCTTTCGTCCGGGCAGAGGGGCAAGACGCAACAGGCAAACCCATAGTTTTTAACATCAACAGGAAGCGGGTCGCCTATGGGCACTACATTGCTCCCAATGTCTACCCAGTTCCCAACAAGCCCCTCAGACCCATGGAGAAAGACCTGGAGCAGGTGCCTCAGGAGCTCATTGACACGGTCAAAGAGGCGATGGAGGAGCGGCCGATCTGGACACGTCGTGCCCTGGCCAACCGAGTTGGACCCCTGGCCATTGAAACTCACCTCAAGATAGCCATCGCCACAGTCGGTTACCAATTCAAAGGCGGCCCGTGGCGGGATGCCGTCGTCAAATATGGCATCGATCCCCGGGATGACTCTAAGTACCGTCAGTACCAGACCCTGGCCTTCAAGCTCCACCAACTGCCCAAGATGAGCAAGATTCGGCAGGGAAAGTCGATTCGCCTGACCGAAGAGGACATTGCTGCCAGCCACAAGTGGGATGGCGAGACCTTCTGCACGAACGGCAAATTCTGGCAGGTCTGCGATATCACAGACCCGGTCCTCCTCGAGCTGATCGAAAAGGCGCCCGTGCTGGACGAGTGCGGCATCAACGAGGGCGGGTTCTGGCCCATGGCGTTCTGGTACAAGGTCAAGGCCTACATGAAGGCGCGCATGATCGCGATCCAGGCCGGCCGGTACGGCTACGACGACGACAACCCCCGGAAGAGGGGCTTCCTGTACACGTCGGACCTCCTCAAGAAGCTGAGCGAGTACCCGGACGTGCTGCCCGTCGGCCAGCGCCCTGGCGTCACCGTCCAATCGCTGCTGTACGGCATGGAGGAGATCAGCGGGCTCGAGGGCATGCGTTATAGGCAACGCCCCCTGAGTCAGTACAGAGATCCGTACACGGCCCTCGGCTTTAGTGAGCGCGGGGACAAGCGACTGAAGACACGCGAGGAAAAGCTCGGCGAGCTCGACGGCGGCGACGCGGAGACCATGTCGCCCGGGCCCAGCAGCGCCGCCGGCGGCGATGGTGCCAACCTGACGCCGCTCGCCCAAGACGAGAATCCTTGGGAGATCATCCTCAGGGGCAATCTGAGCGATGATCCCAGCGGAGACGAGGACGAGGACCAAGACGACGACGAGATGGAGAATGGCAGCATCATGACCGACGACAGATCGAGATTTGGGCCCGGACTTGGGCCGCTGTCCGACGGGGATCAAGAAGACGTCGATATGGACTAAAGAGGTCTGAAAGTGGTGTGAGGGCACGGAATGCGTGACACTGTTATGCCCCAAACGGATATGTATACGTCTTTGTAGACAGACCTTGCGTTCATTCATACATGAACTCTGATCACGCCCCCATAAGGGGTGAATGAATCCTAATACACCTAATTAACTACATGCATGCTTGCAAGCAAGACTCTGCCACTTCGCAGCTTGCATAACCGGCGAATATTTGAAAGGTGATATAATCAAACGAGGCCAAGTATGTCTACTCACCGCCAGCCTGTTATCGACACTGAGGTCAATCCCACAAAACGTACATACCTAATCTTGGGCTTACTTTATTAGCACCTCAAACATAATCATACACTGGGGTTGTAGGATGCGCGAATCATCTATTACTCGTTACTCAATTACCGGGTGGTATCTGCGAGGTTCGGTAGGATAGTGTCCGAGACCGCAATGCAAATCTAAAGTATCATACACCAGATGACCAACCCACGTGGCGATCATCATCCTACATTCCAGAGCTCGGTGCTGCCGTGCAGACCAGCCTCTCACCAGTTGCCCCTATTATTACCTCTCCACCCTCCTCTTCCACCCCGATAACCTCCGTCACCACGGCCGTACTGAAAGCCGCTGCCTTGGCCTTGATTCGGATACGGATTTTGACCCATCGGAGGCGGAGGTGGTGAGGCCGAGTTTCCCCAAGCCGGAGCCGGAGCACCTTGCATCCAGGGCTGAGGAGGACCACCAGGACCACCACCCATAGCCGGTGGCATAGGTGGCGGAGGAGGCCATGGGCCGGTCCAATTAGGCGGGGGCGGCGGGGGTACAGGAAAGTGGGCTGGGAAGTTGGGAAAGCCAGGGTTTGGTTGTGGTGGAAGTGGGTGCGGCATCTGTCCTGCAAAATTGCCGTTGTTGGCAGTATCGTAGAAAGTAGGCCGAGCCGGTAAGCCGCTGGGTCCTCGTTGCGGAGACGGAGATCGCGAAGTGCGGCGTGGTGAAGGCGATCTCGAATCGCTGTATGAACGATGGGCGCGTCGCTCTCGGCTGTAACTTCGACGGCGGTTGGGACTTCCACCTCGGCTGCGAGGGCTGTCTGACGTGCGCCGCCTCTTGAACGCGGCCCTTGAGGAACTTCGACTTGTACTCCGTGACCGCGAACGAGACTGGCTTCGGCCGCGATTTCCTTCACTCGACCCGTTTCCTGGCTGGTTTCGCCGTTTCTTCATCTTGTCACAGAAGTTGCGCGACCAGCCGTAGTAAGTTTCGCCATCAATGACATCTCTTGTGATCTCGTCCACCACAATCTTCTGCCCCAACTGGTCGATGTCCTCCGGGTGATCCTCGCCCGGTTGGCTATCTTTGCCATATATTTTGTCCACACTGTCAAGAAGATCTTGCACCGCCCTAGCTAGGGCTTTGTCGGCAGGACCTGGGACTAGCTGCAACGGCTTGATCATTGAAGGATTCATCGGCCTCGATGAGTTTGGCTCAATGACGGGCAGCCAGTTGGCAGCAGGGAGATCGTACCAAGGCACACCCGGATCACCATGCATTGATGGCATGATGAAAGGAGCGTCTTTGGCCAGCTTCGTGGTTGCGGCAGATGAGCTGCCACTGGCGTTCGTTGTCGAAGCTTGCGAAGTAGGCGCTTCCTTGGCCACAGTCTCCAGTTGGCTGATGAAGGACGGCATGAAATAGTCCCTCTCGCTCCATAAATTGATCAGTTCCTGGACCTTCTTCATTTGCTTTGGACTGTTCGGAGAGCCGGCCGCAGCCTCCACCAAGCCGGGGAGGAAAGGCTCGAGGCTGGAAGCGAAATCATCCTGGCGCTGTCGTATGGTTACGTGATGAATGATGTCGTTCAATACATACAGCACATGCAGCCGTTTGCGCCGGGATGACGTCTCACGAGCTGCTCTGCTAGTCGCGGCATCTGCGGCAAAGGACTTGGACAAGGCCGCGAGATATTTGCCCAGGGCGGCGACCCTAGCGGGAGATGCCACCACATACTTCAGCATCCATTGCTTGCTTTGCTATAATTTGTGACGACTGTTTAGCAGTCGCACCTAACACCAATAACGCGAAGATTGTGTTGCTCAAACCTGGACATTGACTGGAGAGCACCGCGACAATGTCGCGTCAAGGAGGCTGAAGAACCCGTCAATTTCGCTGCGAGGGCAGGAGATTGGGTCCTGGCGAAGGAGGATAGCCGAGAAGGAGACTTTGGCAATCGCAAGTTGAGGCGACGCCATTTTGGCGGTTGTGAGTACAAGGCGACGCCAAAACCGGCAACTGGTCACGGAATTTGGTTGTCTTGATGTGGTCAAACGTAGATTGAAGATCGATGTTGATATGAAGCAGTAACAAAACCAGTCAGCCTCGTTGCGGCGGGCTGAATTACTGGCGCATTACCAAGTTGCAATGCAATTAGGTTTCCCTAGGTCCCTGGAAATAACTTCCCAATCAATTCGAAGAATCCAGGCCCTGACCCACTATAATTTGCTGCCCCCCATGCTGAGCTGTGACAAAATGGCGAAAGAGCTTGATGACGTTATTTTCATGCAATGAGCAAACAAGAGTGATTATTATCCTATCCTTCTAGTATTGTGCTGATAGTAAACCCCTATGGTAGGATGGAGTAGATAATGCGATCAGAATTCACCCTTTTACCAGTAATCAACCTACTCAATTGGCAGAAGTTGGAGATGAATATTTTATTGGTTCCAAAGCCCAGAGTCATGATCGTGATACTGAAAGATTGGTAGTGTACAGTTGCCATTGAACATGGCAAGTATTAGTGGTCGATTTCGGATACCTGAAATAGGAACGCCCGGGAAATACCCTTTGGAGTACCCGATCCGAACCTCCTACATCTCGTTACGAGAACCTGTCGCCCTTTGGACTCTTGAAGGGTACAGTACTCTCGTATTTACTCTTCTCCAATACCCGTTGGCCTTCTGTAGTAGGGGCGTGTCTCGTCGGGGCCGGGTCGCCGCTGGCTTCTTGGCTAGGAGAGCCAGTGGGATCGGTTCGTGGTGAGGTCGACGCATCTGTAGATCTGCTGGCGCCCATCGTAGAGGAGGAGATCGGGTGGCTGGGAACGTTCTGGCCGTACTCCATAGACTCAATCATCTGCTTCTTGCGGCGCTGCTCCTCAACCTTGGCAGCTCTGTTTGCGTTGATATCCCTCTTCGCAAAGTAATAAGCACCTCCTCCGGCTATGCGAATCAATTAGCCTGGACCAGCAAGGTAATGCGATATGTCAATGGTTCTTACCAGCGCAGAGGGAGCCCCAGCCGAGCCTGTAGAGTTGAAAGTTGTTAGGACATTAGAACAAAGGAACGAGGGGCGCATTCAAAGGAGCGACGGGGCGACGGACCAGAAAGACCGGACCTATAAGTGCGTTAGCTCCAACCTGCCCAACGGTATTGGCATGCATCCAGAGGGGTGACTTACGTTGTTCATGATGATGGATTAGACGGGAATAGGTTGATGATGCTATTTGGGTAGGTTGCGCAATAGGACTGCTGTGATCGGGTGCAGTCAATGAGAAATAATAAGTGATTAAAAGACCAAGTCCTCTTGTCGAATCGGCAAAACCTTAGGTACTAACGGTTAAGCTACAAAATGCACTTACAATGTCGTACGATGTTAACTTGACCCCTGCACCCGAAAGCCGCCGCAGCGCCGTGCTGTACAGTACTTCTCTGTGAACGCTAACGGCCCGCCCTTTTGGTCTTGTTCATTGGAGTGCCGGCGGCCGATACGGAAGCTTGAATTCCCAACCACAGACTGCAGGACTAGCATGATAGCACAATAAGCCTTCACGTCAGTCAGCCCTCATGTCGAGTTACCCAAGATACTGCCAATATATCACTTGCCACGTGCTGTGTCCATGCTGATCACGAGGCTTAGTCCTTTTTATGTATTGCCTGTGTGCTTGTCCGGGCTACGTCACAGCACTAAATCTAGGCCGTAATATACCTCTCAAGATTGGCACAATAATAACTCATACCCCTTGAAAGTCAACTCAACTATAGCTCTTCTTCACCTGGTAACGGGATCGGACATTTGCTTGTACACAGGGGCGAGCAATTGGATCAGGGTTGATACCTAAAACTCTGCATGTGCAGTACGCTGCTGTGTACTTAAGAAGGTGTTATACCTGGGCAGCTAGTATGCGTGCTTGTAACGTCGTTGGTGTTGCGTCTTTGGTAAGTGGCTTTTGATTATCTGCCTTAGTGAAGGAGACTCTTCAATTTGACGTAATGAAGTGTGCATCATGAGGAATAGGAGTCATGATTAGTCTTAGCCATGGGCTTTTGGCCTAGATGCGAGGTTCTGGCGCGAAGGCTGGAATGCGCATTTGAATAATGCATGAAGTAAAACAGCCTTCCAACGGGGTCTGACGTTGCATCCATCAACCTTCCTTCTAATGTGGCATATCAATGGTACCGGTAGTTCCAAAAGAAAAAGCAACTCCCGCCCAGCCTGTCTGGCAGGCATGCCAAGCAAACCTAAGGCATGATCAACATTCAACGCAGACCAGAACAGTATGAACAGGGCTCTACACAGGCCGCTGCATGCACATATTTAACACATTCAGATCCCATCGATGTGAGTGAGTGGCTACTTTGACCCAGAGCAGACCTACTTGTTGTCTTCCCTCAATTGACTTTGTTATCCTTCTTCAATTTTCTGGGAGGCTCGGTGGCCGCGTAACACACATAGCAAAAGACCCATACGGCGACCACAACTTGTTGACAAGACGATCTTTCCGCCTTTGTATTTTCCAGGGATGGTTCACGCAACGCAACAAAGAAAGAAATTCGCCTAATGCCCGACAACACCAACACTAACACCGTGCCTGGACACCTGGACACCTCACTGAAGCGGATCCGACGAAATACAAGTGCATACTAAGAATAACTAATGCCCGGTGCCCCGCTACCTTCGCGCCTTGTTGGGTATTATTACGACAACCTGCTATTTCCTGGCTCAGCCTCCTAAAAGAGCTGACACCCCTCGTGAAATCCCACTAAACATTAGCAGCATTGCATCCTATTTTCGAGAACGTGTTCGCCCTTTATACCCGACGCTCGTTTATTCCTATTTGTGTGGCCGCCCGCTCTTTGCACAGATGAACTGAAGGCCCTCCCATAGCAGGGGGTGGATGTCCAGTAGCCGTGGGCACGAAATGCCCCGCGGATCGAAGCCAGGCCTAACGAAATATATCCCACTCTCGCTATCATGGAGTCACAGACAGGCGATGGGCCTGACGGCAGGTCCTTGAAGCCGGTGTCCTCGCTACGGGCGCAGTGGGAGAACATGAACAAGTCCAACGACTCTGCAGCTCTAGCTTCAACTACTACTACTACTACCACCACCGATACCGCGACCGTCACCGCCGCGACTCCTCCACCACCTCGAAATCCATCGCCCTCTCCGAAGCCCCCTCCGGTGCCCGACACAAGACCAGTCCGGACTACACCAGCTGCGCAAAATGAACATAAACCACCAGCGAAGCCTGCAGGCCTGCAACTACCGAAAGCAGGGGGAGAGTCAGAGACTGGCCGTTTGGGAGCCCCCCCTCCTTTGAGCCCAAGGCCGATCAAGCCGCCACCCTCTGTTCTGATAGATCCTCCGCAGTCACCCCCCAAGGGAAGAATATTCAGCCCAGTGTCTACAACGGGAGGGAATAACCAGCTCTCCGTGGACCCTACCAAGTCTCCCGTATCGCCGGCGGCTCCTAGCCCCCGATCTTTCCAAATCTCTAGCGGACCTCATACTCCTTCTTTCGAACCTCGCCTCTCCCCGCGGCTAGCTCCAACATCCCAACCTCCATCGCCTCCTCCGCCGCGGCGCTCCGTCGAACTTAGGAAAGAGCGCGAGACGAAACCAGCGCCGCCAGTTCCTCCGCCGGTCAATCGGGCTGAGAAACCTAGTAACCGGCTATCACAATACCTAGAGAATGGTCAGAGATCGGCCGGGATCCCGAATCTGGCCGCGGAAAGATCGCCCTTTAACAGCCCGCCGAGTAGCCCAGAGCGCGAGCAACCCCCTGAGCTTCCGAGCCGGCCACCAGCTCGACCATCGGGCCTAAAGCCAGGCGGCCTTGCCAGGACAAATACACTGCCGCTGCAGTTCGACCCGCCACCTGTCCATCCTTCACTCGCTGCCAAGCGAGCCGTTCACGAGGGCGTCGTACCTGGGAAAGCCGCAGCAGCTGTTACTCCGGAGCCGCACCCACCCGCTCTTCCCTCACGACCCCAAACAATCGTCGACCCACAGCATCCACGTATACCAGCGACGAGCTCTATGAAACCGCCCTCGCGCCCTCCTCGCGTTGGTATCCCTCCGACAACCATGACGCCAGAGGCCACCACGACCTCTGTGCAGGGAAAGCGCGTTTCGTCCAACCCAATGACCCAGTTTGCGCCACCACCAACTCGTACCCACGGGAGGTCGATGACGGTGGATCGAACATCTGACAGAGCGCCTGCAGAATTCCGCGAGATGCCTCGGAGGATGAACACCGTTGCTAACAGGAGTCGTCATCAGCCCACCGAAACGCACAATGCTGGACCTACAACTTCATCGGCCCAGACCGCGCCGGCATATCCCGATTCGTCGAACGTCAACCGGCGGCCTCCGTTTACTAAAAAGGGCGTCCACGAGGTTTACACCAAATATGATAGTCGAATGTTCGATGTGTGTGGGCAATATGTCTGTACTAGTGGACAGCTCACACGAGTGTGGAGTCTCTTGGATGGCGAACTGCTGATGAGCTTTGCTCACGGAGAAGGAGTGAAGGCTACAGCGGTGGCCTTCAAGTGTGGACTTCACGTGGACAAGGAGGGCTCTAGAGTGTGGATCGGAAACAATATTGGCGAGATCATGGAGGCCGATGTAGCAACGTCGGCAATCGTTGGAAATAAGTCGACCGCACACGGTCGATGCGAGATCATCAGGATCTACCGGTATTTCAACCAGATGTGGACTTTGGATGAAACTGGCACACTGCATGTCTGGGGTCCTGACAGCGACGGCCTGCCGAATCTCCATAACCCACCACACCAAACCTATAGACTGCCGAAAGGACACACGTTTTCCATGGTCGTAGGCGACGAGCTTTGGCATGCCACCGGCAGAGAGATTCGCGTTTTCGCACCCACACTCGACAACAGGAGCCAGGTTCAGGTGCTGGTGCGGCCGATGGTCGCAGAAGGTGCCGGCGAGGTGAGCTCAGGGGCTACCATTAAAACCCAACCCGGCAAGGTCTATTTCGGCCACAGCGATGGTAAAGTCAGCATTTGGTCACAGAAGGACTTCTCATGTCTCGGGATCCTAAGCATCAGCACTTGGAAAATCAATGCCCTTGCCGGGGTGGGTAGTCAGTTATGGGCCGGTTACAACACTGGCAAGATTTGCGCATACGATGTTGAGCAATCACCGTGGGTAGTCAAAAAAGAATGGCTAGGCCACGGCAACCCGGTGATCAAGCTCCAAGCAGACCAAGCAAGCTTCTACAGACTCGACCGCTTACAAGTCATATCCTTGGGCGCAGACAATATGATCAGGTGTTGGGACGGTTTGCTTCAAGACGACTTCCTTGAGACCGAGATGAAAGCGCTTGATACACAGTATTGCGAGTTCCAAGATATTAGAACGATGTGCATGACGTGGAATGCTGGGGCTTCGACACCCAGTAGTCTTCGGTACTCAGAGCAAGACTCCACCTTCATCAGAAATCTCCTAGAGTCGAGTGATTGCCCAGATATACTTGTTTTTGGATTCCAAGAATTGGTCGACCTCGAGGACAAAACGGCAACTGCAAAGCGGCTATTCAAGTCGAAGAAAAAGGACGCCGTCACGGATCAAGAACGGATGAGCCATCAATACAGAGATTGGCGGGACTTCCTTATTAGGAGTTTAGACGACTATATGCCCCCGGATTGCCTGTATCATCTACTGCATACCTCAACACTAGTCGGACTGTTTACTTGCATTTTTGTGCGATCGACCATACGAGACCGCATTACTAATCTTAGCAGCTCCGATATCAAGCGTGGCATGGGAGGACTACACGGAAACAAAGGTGCCATTATTGTGCGTTTCATGGTTGAAGACACATCAATGTGCTTTATCAACTGCCATCTTGCAGCCGGACAATCTCAAGCGAACGCTCGACACGCGGATATATCGGCCATCGTTGAAAGCACAACTCTACCAGCCGAGCGTGACCCAAGTGTACGCATCGACAGCTATATGGGAGGTGGAGACGGAACCATGGTCCTCGACCACGAACTTGTCCTCCTGAATGGCGATCTCAACTACCGTATCGACACCATGTCCCGAGACACGGTCGTGGCTGCTGTTAAAAGCAACAACCTGGCCAAGCTCCTGGACCGAGATCAGCTGCTTGTGGCGCGGCGCCGCAACCCAGGCTTCAGGCTCCGTGCCTTTGACGAGATGCCTATCCAGTTCGCCCCAACCTACAAGTACGACGTGGGCACCGATAATTATGACACTAGCGAGAAGAAGCGTGCTCCAGCTTGGTGTGACCGCCTCCTTCATCGAGGCTGCGGCAGGATCAACCAGCTTGATTACCGGCGGCACGAGGTCCGAGTTTCCGACCACAGACCCGTGACCGGCAGCTTCAACTACACAATCAAGAAGATCTCGCCCAAGCACCGTGCGATGACTTGGGCGGACTGCCAGCAGCGCTTCGAAGATGTGCGGGAGAAGGAGGCGAAAGACGAAAAGTAAGTTCTTGATTATCACGTATCATCTTTGATATGGCACTAATAAACATGCGCAGGCTACACTACCTCATGCACGTCTTGGGTTACGATGAGGCGACCAGCAAAAGCTTGCTTCGAGACACTCCCAAGCGGGGACTTTCTCGGAGTCCCAGCCGGCACATGGAATAGGAGACCAATGCCGAGAACAAGACGCCAGAAGAAGAGTCCAGTCCGCCGCCGCTACCGGCATCATCAGAACCGAGCGGCGGCGACGAACCAAGCGGAGGTGCCAAGGCACGCAACCAGTTGAAGAAGGTGTCGCTGCATCTGAAGAAGAAGCGCCACAACAGCACCAGTGGCTTCTTTGAAGATGTCCGTCAAGTATCAGCGGGCGAACGGATGGTGTCCAGGGTCGTCTCCAGCCAGCTCTAGAGAGAGACTCGCTCGCCTTGACACCACCAAATGGATTTGGGAAAAAAGAGCACGGCGCTTCTTCTTGGGGAGAAAGGGCGCTGAGCGTTTGGTAACTAGAATTGAAGTCATGTACCTAACCAAAGAAGGTAGATGACCATATGATATGATGAGTAGATAGACGGAATAAGGGTTCGCCAACAGCGAAAACCCCCAAATTATTGAATAAATAACAAGCAACCAAAGAAATTCCTAGCGAGCGAGCGAGCACACTCAAGATCTCGTGAGACCTCATTGATTGACCCACTGCGATACCTGGCTTATGTAGTCTCGAACCGTTGTGCCTGACGATCACAGAGGCCTAGACCGTGAACCGCTTACAATACGGTGCATGGGAGATACATTCGTACTGCAAGTAGGTAAGAAGTAAGTAAGTCATAGTGATATGACGTGACTATCCAGATTGTATTACTTACTGCTAGTGCTTCAAGCCCATCTCACCCCCTGACGGATCGAAATCTGGGGAAGCTCTAACGACCCCTGTTCAACCTCGGCATCTCCCCGCAACTAAGCCCGCTAATATTGGCTACAGCTCCCATTAACCAGACCTTGTTAGTTCCGAAGGGGCTCAGTGACGGCACTACCGTATTCCAAAACAGCAACATACCCGAACACAGCGCGTTAAAAGACACCCCGGGACCGCCTCTGAGACTTGAAGCAAAGAACATTTCCTGGAATCTTAGGCACTGTTGAGCTTTGAAATTTGTCACTCCCAAATCTGTAGCGTTCCGATTGTAACACAGAAAACACATTGCGACGCGGCTTCTCCCATTGAAAGCCATTCCATATACTCCGATCCAGTATATTTCTAAGCCGCCCAACATGGCCGACGAAACCGCTCTCCACGACTTCCCCTCTCTCTTCTCCCTCAAGGATAAGGTGATTGTAGTGACGGGAGGATCCAGAGGCCTCGGCCTGAACGCAGCATCAGCGTACGTTCCATTGCTTCAATTGCCACCACCCACAGCACCTCTACTCGATTGGAGCTCCCCAAAAGGATGGGCCAGGCCCTCAGTTTAGTTGGTATAGTGACACCGGTTTGCTAACTTGCGACGATTGTCAAAAACGAAACAGCTTCCTCCAAGCCGGCGCCTCCAAAGTCTTCATCACGTCCCGCAAAGCCAAGGCCTGCGACCAGGCCGTCGCCCAGCTCAACAAGCTGCCGAACCTGGCGCCCGGCGCGCGCGCCATCAGCGTGCCCGCCGACAGCGCCACCATCGCGGGCATCGAGTCGCTGCTGTCGCAGGTGCAGCAGCACACGTCGCACGTCGACGTGCTCTTCGCCAACGCGGGCGCGACGTGGGGCGAGAAGTTCGACACGCACCCGGACGCGGCCTTCGCCAAAGTGATGGACCTGAACGTCAAGGCCGTCTTCAACACGATCCGGCTGTTCGCGCCGCTCCTCCAGAAGCGCGCCAGCATCGAGGACCCGAGCCGCGTGCTCATCACGGCCTCGGTGGCCGGGCTGGGCATCGGCACCCTGGGCCAGCAGGCTACGTTCGGCTACTCGGCCTCCAAGGCCGCCGTGCTGCACCTGGGCCGCAACCTGGCCGTCGAGCTGGGCCCGCGCCACATCACCGTCAACTCTATCTGCCCCGGCTTCTTCCCGACCAAGATGGCCAACGGCCTGCTCGAGATGTCGGGCGGTGTCGAGAAGCACGCCCAGGGCAACCCCATGAAGCGCCTCGGCCGCCCCGAGGACATCGCTGGCATCGTTGTCTACCTCAGCTCGCGCGCCGGCGCCCACGTCAACGGCGCGGCCATCGAGGTCGACGGCGGCGCCATGTGGGCCCGGGGCTCGTTGGCGGATGCGGCGGGCGATGAGCCTTCGGCTAAGCTGTAAGCGTGGATTGGGAGTCATTCTGTAAATATCTTAGTCCAGTGTACTTGCTACGCGAGACGGCCAAAAACAGTCAATTGGTGGCCAGCAGCCGCATCAGAGATCCTCCCTTCTAGGGAGGCGCGTATGGAATTGCAGCCAGCAGGACTTCAAGTACAAGGTGCACGCACACTTCATAATACAGCCTCTGGAAGAGATATGTCAGGGCATTAACAGCCATCTGTGGAGTAAAATGTCCCCCGTGACGGGGTAATGCTAAGCTGATTCCAGCACCATGTGTATATGCGAGTCTTCAGTATCATCTATGCCCTACTCCTTGGCCATCCAAATGGCTCTTTCGCCTGATAAAGTAAAGGGGATACGTGTGATGTCCCCCCTCCCCCGATAGATCAACCCAATTATTACATCGAAGGCTTAGTTATACCTTTCGCGCAACAAAATGCATCGCCGAGTACACTGTTTGAAGCATGCTCTGCTCATCCTGCACATACGGAGCTCGGATGTGGTCCTCGTATTTATCGACGGTGAACCCCATCTCCGTCACCAAAGCCACGACCTCATCGGCCGTAAACTCGAAGCTCCCCGGCTCGGCTATACCCCGACCGCTGCTATCATCATCCTCTCCGTCGTAGCCGTTGTTGGAAGCGACGTTGTTTTCCCAGTGCCACAAAAGCGGTCCGACGTGGATCAGAATGCCTCCCGGCTTCAGACAGTGCCGGATCACCTCGAGGTAGCGTATTAAGTTAGGGGCCGTGTCCAGGAAGAAGATGGCGGCCACGGCGTCGTAAGAGTCTTTGTGCTCGTCATCGCCGTATAAACACAGGAAGTCGGCAGCGCACATCTGCATCGCGCCGATACCCTGAGCCCCAGCCAAGGTCTGCTGGGGTTGGATGTCCGGGATCTTGTAGCTCCGGAACTGCTGCTCGCGGTCGCGGTGATTGGAGAATGTGTGTATCCACGGGTGGATGGTGTGCTGTCCGGCTTGTTTTGCGTGGTTGAGGATATATGATGAAGCGAGTAGCGAGTGGTACGATATCTCGTTGCCCTCGCTATGGTAACCCCTGTGGCACAGGTCGAACACCAAGCGGCCCAGGCCAGCGCCAGGGACAAGAACTTTCCAGGGCTCGGTGCGGTCTGGCTGTTGCGCCTTCTCAGCATCCAGGGCGCGAAAAACGCGTTCGTTACAGACGTTTCGCTCCGCGGCTCCCTCGGCCGACCAATCGCGGTAAAACTGACGGATGGTGCTTCTAGCCTTGTCCGTATCATCTAAGGCAACTTGGTCAGCGTGCAACTAAACCAGTAAGCCTAAACAATATTGATTTTTGAAAATTGCCATGGTGCATGACGGGATGACGCAGCCCCTGCCCGGTATAAAGCAGACCAGAGAAGTCGCAGTCTTTGCCATTACTTACTAGGTTTTGCTACGCCCACCCACTCCTTGGGGATCATCATCTGATTCTTCTCTGCATCATTTGTAGACGGCACTCCAAGAGACTCTAGACCGTACTGGACAATGGCACGGGCCAGGCCTGCATTGCTGTCGATGGCGGCATCTGTGCGATCCAGCGTCTCTAGGTAGGAGAAAGGGGGTTTCGCTAGCATCTGCCACTGAGCTTGCGGCATGGCGTAAAAAGCCCGACGCCGCAGGTGGGTGCTGTTAAGGTGTGCAGTCTTGGCATACTGGCTATTGGATTTGTCAGTGACTGAATGGGCCTGTTGCGGGTGTCTTGAGGGGGAAGAAGTACGTTATGATGCTGATCGGGGATAAGAAGAAGATATAATACAAAGAATGAGTGTAGGGGATCTAGAAAAATACGCCAAGTACATAATAGTGGTCAAAATAAATAAAAATCGTTCGTTGCTAGGACTGAAAGCAACAACGAAGGGACGACCAAACATTCGATAATGGTGACTAAACTTGGCCCAAGGTAACAACAGATAAACGAGTTGGATCAGATCAGCGTATTCGTTACTTACGAGAATGAGTCCAGGGCCTGGAAGATAACCTTAAGTTCCTCGGGGTCCTCGACAGTGTCTTCCACCCCATTCCACTGGGTATCGTCTCCCTCATCCCTGATGGTCTGACCGTTGGCCATCATATGTTGAGACAAGGCGGCATTTGATGTAATCAACAAGTTGCCGGTTGCCGGTTGCTGATATCTGGTGTCCTCTACCAAGGTATTAATTATTATTAGCTGACTTCCGAGCAGGTAGTGGGGTAGATCGCGCATCAATGGAAGATGGAGGGGTCAATTAGAATAATGCTCTCGCTATGGGGCGCACGGTCCACTGATGGTGATATCGATACTCGACTTCAACTTACATGCTGCCTTCCTTCTACCTCCCTTGCCTTGCTGACTCTTTCTCATCACAACAGATCAGATAATGTCTTCAAACACCATGGATGAGCAACTATCCTTCCCCCTCCCTCGGTCGATGGACACCAAAATCCATATGCGGCTGATCACCAAACCCAAGGTCATCATCATGCATCTCACAACGGTATCTGTTGATGAGCCCGCCGCGCCAGCACCTATGGGATCCTTCGTATATGCTCTTCCCGACGTAAGTCAACCAAAACTGAGCCTACCATGACAAGAAAACTGACAGTCTCACCAGAGATTCAACCCGGGCGTGCCCCTGTCCACGCCCATATACCATGAGGAGCCTACCATCGATTTCACTACTCGTTTAGCCAAGATACTGGTCAAGAAAACCCAGATGCATGTCTATGTGTCCAATTCTGTCAGTCTCGTCAGTGCCGGTCTTGGTGGCACGTTCGAGGAGGAGATGGAGGCTTTCAAGAAAGTCCTTGAGGTTGCCAACACCAAGCTGCGTCATCTCACACTAGGCACTGGCGATGCCCCAAACGGCACAACAAACGCCTAAACCAGCAAGGGGCATGCTATACGCCATGATATATCGGAGTCACCATCCTAGAGAGCTCAGGGGACCACAGACGGGCCAGTTTCGGTACCAGCAATCGATACCTTAAATCCAAGCAATGACATGCTGTTACCCACTCAGCTGATCTTCGTCGAGGCTGGTGATTGTGAGCTGCTACAACAACGGTCGCCTCTCGCCCAAGGCATGCCAACGTCGTATCCCGAGCTGCCGAGCAGACCCGGGTGTGCGCATGAGGGACCTTGCTCACGTGTAGGAGGGTAGCTCAGAAAGAAGGCAAGCTGCATTCGTTGGACGACCTGCAGGGCCAGCTTCGAGGAAACCGTTGGGGAAAACTATTCTCCTATTCAGATGGCCGAGTTGCACAACACCACACGTCAAAAGGTGACTTCAGCAACACTTTACGATGGTGCAAGGTGCATGGGAGATCAGCAGCGGTGTCGGGTACGGTGTCCCATAGTATACATGCACGTAGCAAGAGAGCCTCTCGAAGATGAGGCTTCTAGACGTATTGATCTGCAGCCAGTGTGTTCGGGGTTGCTGTGCGATGTTATACCAGCGACATACCATCATCGTCAATTGGCAGGCTCCAACACCGGCACTGTCGCAGGCTACTTAGCCTAAATCCACTAGATAGAAGCAAACAACCTGTCCGTTTTGACCGAGATACTCTACCTGTACTCGCCACATCTACATCTCTTTCCAGAGCCAGAATGCTTGCAGCCAAGCTGGTATCGTAGAGATGAGGCGCAATTGTTGTTGTCTGTTTGCTGGTTGGAACATTGGGCAGATGCGATGTATGATCCAGATCCCGAGAGCGAATGACACCCTTCTACTAGTCATCAGAAACCCCTGGTCTGATTCACTGTACTTACTGTACCATATACCTTGACGCAATCGATAACCCTTGCACGGTTAACGATCCCAAGTGATTGGGCTGCCATCATCCATGAGTCCCAAGGGTGCAAAACCTGACTCAATACCTTTCACTTTCACTTTGCCTTATCTTTTTGAAATGCTCACTTAAGTCAGACCAACCGAGAAGAGGAAGGCCACCCGACATTGGAGGGTCTCATAAACATCAACCTCCCAACAAATATACATGTAGAAAAAACAGATTGCAGCTATTTTTATTATCTTGGTATAACATGCGGTAGGCGGTATTGGGGGTGGAAGAAGTGAGCAGAAGGTAAAGGCGTTGTTGGGTGGTGATGATAGGAAGGAGGAGCACTCTATCAATCGGGTTGGGCCTCCAAGCCAGCCGGCAAGTGCGCGCACAGCAGAAACGCAGTACCACGCACTTACACAACTGTCGTCAATGTTTCGTGTGTGCAGCTTTGTTGGAAGGTGCACAAAAGGGTTGGTGTCCCCTGAATGGGCTTAGTGGTGGGTTTATGAACCGACCACGATTATGAATACATAACCACTTGCCTACATATGTAGCACTGAGATGTATGAAGGATGTACCTTCCTACCATGGAACCATGGAAAGTTTTGAACCTACCCACTCACTTGCGAAAGCCCATCTAGCCGTCCGTCACCTAAGGAGAAAGAAATGTGTGTGCGTATTGTGTGCGTGCGCAGTGTATGAGATTGTCATGTGTCAATTCATCATGCTTGCCATCAGCCCATCAGGTGTGGTAAAAGAAGATGGATGCCCTGCAACAAAGGAACCTTTTGGTTCTCTGTACTGGCCGTGTGATTGATCTGGAAGACAATTCCGGCAGGAGAAAAGGGGGGAAAGAGCCAGAAAAACAAGGCAAAACTTCCGACAAGCTTTTTCATTGATTCGGTTTATATCAATACAGCCAATACATTCACATGGACACACACACACACAGACACAGACACACACAATGATCAGATGGCCAATTGATGGTTGTTATGGGCGGTTGTTGATGGAAGCTGATTATTGTGAGAGGGAAATGGAGGGGCTGACTTGACTGGATTATCTGCTGCACCTGCCTGCCTGCTATCCTACTTTACCTATCCACTAGGTTATCAGATCCCACATGCAACAACCACATCCCACCACCAGCAGTGGGCCTTCTTTCCCCTTCACCTCTTCTTCCCCTCCTCTTCCCCTCTGACAGTCGGAGAGAGTGTGTGTGAGTGAGCTCCCTCCTGCCTCCTTCCTGTGCCTCCTCTCTCTCAGGATTCTTTGTGGCCTCTTGATTTGATGTCCACTTTTGGCACTTCCAAGCAAAATCCCATTACCCATCTCCATTACCCATTACCCCACTGTGTGAGGGCCACCTGCAACGTCCAACCAGCAGTTGAAGAAAAAAAAAGGGCCTGGCTTGCCTTGGTTCTCTCCTTGGTTGTGGAAAGCGCAAGCGCAGCACTGAGAAACTGAGGAAGGAAAGCACACACTCAGCAACACCCCCCATCACCTCACCAATGCCATACCAACGTGGTTGAATCCCTACTTCCTTCACATAGGAAATTCCACCCCTTATATTCTGACTTACTATAATTCTTCAATCTTCAACCTCTTTAAGGCCAAGCTATCATCGGCTTCCATAAAACCGGTCTGGACCATTTGATTACAACATTGAACAACAACCACAACAATAAGGTACGTAAGTACATGTACATATATTGCATTGCACGCCGTCCATATCCCACATCCCACACACCACCTTTAGTCCCCCCCCAATTCTGCCAACCTGCTGCTAGTGGAGAAAAGTGAATTGATCTCATCTCATCCTGGCAACCCTCACTCATATCTTTTTAGGTTGCGGCTAGCAGTGCTTGACATCTCTGCCCCTCTCCTTCTCTCACACATTCTCACCAACTTGACTTCAAGGTTACCTCTTTGAAGTTGTTCTACGATCGAGCGAAGAGTCGCAACTACGCCCCGGTGGGCTGCGGTCTACTTATTTCAAGCAATCAGCCGTTTCCTATTCATATAGGGCTGAGCGCATCGTCTTCAACTGCACGCTCCGTCCCGCTCCCGCCAACACAACAACATGGCAACGGAATGGCAACCCTCTCCCGAGTCCTTGAGCCAGCTTGCAGCATGTCTCAAGGACTCCCTGAGCGGTTTCGACAAGGCTGCGCAGAAGCAGGCTGAATTGGTGAGTTTACATCCTCCTCACCAGCCGTGGGTGCATTTTGCAAGAGGTCAAGAAATTGTGGTTATGCCTGTATACTTATACTGATTCAAACCCCCCAATCAGATGCTGTCGCAAGCCAAGTCCTCACCCGACATTAACAACTATCTGATCTACCTCTTCTCGAGCACAACGCCCCCGGCAGGCCTCCAATGTACCGTCGAGGATCTGCACTTGATCCGCTCTTCCGCAGCTATCATGCTGAAGAACAACGTCAAGACGGGCTTCAAGCAGATTCCCGAGTCCAACTTGACCCCCATCAAACGAGGCATCACCATGATTCTGGAAGATACCAACTCGCAAATGCGCAACTATGCTGGAAACATTGCTACTGAGTTGATACGCCGAGGTGGCCTCCTGAGTTGGCCAGAATTGTTGCCCAAGCTGCTCGAGATGATTGGGAACGAGACCAGCCAGTACTCGACCGAGGCACAGGAGGGCGCTATGCTGACCATGGCCAAAATCTGTGAAGACAATACCAAGATGCTGGAGCGAGAACTCAATGGCCAGCGCCCGCTGAATTTCATTCTGCCGAAACTGATCCAGGCCACTAAGAGCACCCTGCCCAAGGTTCGCGCCCAGGCGCTGACGGCCATCAACGTCTTTACGCCGAGGAAGTCGCAAGCCATGCTTAACTCCATCGACGACCTACTTCAGCATCTATTCACACTCGCCAGTGACCAGAACACCGACGTTCGTCGGCAAGTGTGCCGCGCTTTCGTCCAACTGGTGGAGACCCGGCCGGATAAGCTGCAGCCTCATTTGTCTGGCTTGGTCGACTATATTATCACTCAACAGCAGAGCGAGGACGAGGACCTGGCTTGCGATGCTGCCGAGTTCTGGTTGGCCGTTGGAGAGCACGAGCACCTGTGGCAATCGCTGACACCTTACATCTCCAAGATAATCCCTGTTTTGCTGCAGTGCATGGTGTACAGCCCCGAAGATATCGCCATGCTTGGTGGAGCATCGGATGACGAGGATGAGGAGGACCGCGTAGAAGATATCAAACCGCAATTCGCAAAGAAGAATGCCGCCAGATTGGCAACCGGCGAGTCGGCGGATCCAGCCCAGAATGGAAATGCGTACGAGAAGCTGGCGAGCATGGATGACGATCTCGAGGAGGGCGAGCTGGAGGATCTCGACGACGGCGAAGACGCCAATCCAGATGAACGATGGACACTGCGAAAATGCTCGGCCGCTGCTCTGGACGTGTTTGCCAGGGACTTCCGCGCCCCGGTTTTTGAGTCCATTCTCCCCTACCTGACAGAGCACCTGAAGCACGAGGATTGGCCCCACCGAGAAGCTGCTGTGCTCGCCCTTGGTGCTGTAGCCGATGGATGCATTGATGTGGTCACACCGCATCTGCCTGAATTGGTGCCGTACCTCATCACCTTACTTAACGACACCGAGCCCGTTGTTCGGCAAATCACTTGCTGGACACTTGGGCGGTACTCCGCCTGGGCTGCCCAACTGTCAGACCCCAGCCAGAAGCAAGCCTTCTTCGAGCCCATGATGGAGGGCATTCTCATGAAGATGCTGGACAAGAACAAGAAGGTCCAGGAAGCCGGCGCATCGGCCTTTGCTAACCTTGAAGAGAAGGCCGGCAAGAGCCTCGAGCCCTACAGCTTGCCGATCATTCAGCAATTTGTAAGCTGTTTCGGTAAATATAAGGATAGAAACATCTACATCCTCTACGACTGTGTCCAAACACTTGCTGAGGCAATTGGACCCGCCTTAGCTCGCCCGGACCTTGTTAACCAACTTATGCCAGCCCTCATTGATCGTTGGCAAAAGGTTGCAGACGATTCGAGAGAGCTCTTCCCGTTACTCGAATGCCTCTCATACGTGGCAATGGCGTTGAATGACTCGTTCACCCCGTTCGCGCAGCCAATCTTCAGCAGATGTGTCAACATTATCCACCAGAACCTGGAGGCATCCATGCAACTTGCGAACAACCCGGCTCTGGATGCCCCTGATAAAGACTTTTTGGTTACTAGTCTTGATCTCCTCAGTGCGATTATCCAGGCTCTCGATAAGCAAAAGTCCGCCCAGCTTGTTAGGGAGTCTCAGTTGCCATTCTTCGAATTGTTGACCTTCTGCTTGGAAGATCCTGCGGATGAGGTAAGACAGTCAGCCTATGCTCTGCTGGGAGACTGCGCCAAGTACGTGTTCGGAGAACTCCAGAGTTCTCTGGGCAATGTCTTCCCGATTTTGTTGAAACAGCTGGATCTCGACAGCATTTTGGACGAAGAGATCGACAGTGGTTTCAGCGTTGTCAACAATGCGTGTTGGTCGGCTGGCGAGATCGCTATCCAACATGGGGAAGGCATGGCGCCTTACGTGCCTGAGCTATTCCAACGCTACCTTGAGACCATGACAAACCCCGGTATCCCTAAGAGCGTCACCGAGAACGCTGCGATTGCGTTGGGTCGTCTCGGCCTGGGTAACAGCGCGCAACTGGCACCGCAACTTTCGTCTTTTGCAGATGAGTTCTTGAATTCGATGGACGAAGTTGATCCTTCGGACGAGAAAGCAACAGCTTTCAGGGGTTTCTGTACCATTGTGGAACAGAACCCGATGGCCATGGAGAAGTCTCTGCTCCACTTGTTCACATCCATTGCCCGCTATAGAGAGATAAAGCTGCGGAGTGACACCAAGAACGGATTAAGCGAACATTTCCAGAAGGTAAGCACCGCGTCCCCAGTATTCATTGAGATTACAGAAATACTAACTCGGCACCAGGTGATTGGTCTCTACCGTCAACTAATCCCTCAATTCGAGACATTTGTGAACCAGATGCAGCCCGAGGATCAGCAAACTCTCCGGACCAACTTCGCTATATAGGAGAGCACTCAGCGATGGTTGAGATTTACTGAACCTGTGGGCTCGCAATGGGGGTCATTGACCTGTCACAACCTGTGACATCAAATCGACTGCCATTGTGCGTTGGCCCTTTTACGTGCCCTACGCCATAATCACTTTTGGTCATCCCCGCATATCCTGGTGGAGGCTAAGGCCCCCTTTCCAGATGGAGGATGGCTTCTTTTATGTCGTCTTCCTGGGTGTTATCGGAGTTGTTTGGACCTCGAAGCTTGTCTGCAAAAGAGCGTTGGACCAAGGCATACCGGGCTAGCAATACCGTTGGCTGGTCACTGCAGTGCCCAGTCAATTGGACGTAGTGAGTGCCGTGGTGCTTCATTGGAGAGGGAATATCAAGAGATACCATGTGAAAAACGGGGGACCGTCGACGAATAGGATCCAGCACTTGGCGCTGGTTCTAATGAGGAAAGAAATAGTGATGATGACAAACATGGAACGATAATCTTGGGGCAGGCAAAATGATGATAATGCCTGATCGAGCGTGACAGTGGAAAAATAGTAGTGATTGACTGCTTCGCTCATAGTAGATAGATACCTAGATAGCATATTTCCCAAGCTGCGACGCATTTATGCAACTTCCTCGAATATCAGAGGACAAATACAACAAAAATCATGAACAAGGCTGCGCGGCCCCCAGGTGTGCTTACTTTGAACATCCACCCCCTTGGTTGGGGGTGAGAAGTGATTTACGGCAACATCAACAAATCAGAAAATCTCCGTTGGATAGCAACCCCCAATGACGCATGTATATGCTTATTTATATCGATTGCTGACAGGCGGATATGGTAGCATTTATAGAACGTAGGCCTCCCAGGATTTCACTTGCTTCATCCCCAAAGATCTCAGGATGCAAGGAGATACAATCTGCCAGCCCACCGGTCGCCGGAAACCGTCATCAAGGGGTGACAACATGACACCGCCTTCGTCGAACTGGAAGGAAGGCATTGCCCATCCCCGCCTGCGGCAAGCCCGGAGCCACTGGGCTGATTGGAAATGGGAGCTCCTCCTGCTTACACTAAGCATCCTCTCACTTGTGGCCACGGCGGCGATGCTCTACCAGATCAGTGGCAGCAGCCTTGACAGCTGGGGTGGCTTCTTCCTTGGGCCCAACACCCTTGTCTCCATCCTGGCCGCCATCTCCAAGACATCACTGGCCTTTGCTGTCAGTTCTTGCGTCGCGCAGGCCAAGTGGAATTGGTATCGCCGAGGTCAGGACAACCTTCTTATTTTTGAGCGTTTTGAGCAGGCCAGCAAGGGGCCCTGGGGTAGCTTCAGGTTGCTTGGGACTATATGGCTACGGTATACTCTCCCCTATGTACATGCAGACACAACGTGGAACGCACGAGCACTGATGCGAACTGGCAGCCACTGGAGCGCCTTGGGCGCTCTCATCATTATTACCCTCCTCGCCTACGAACCGTTCCTTCAGACTATTATTATGCAGAATGGCTGCCTAGATAGTGGCTACCCAAGCGACCGTGCTATCACCGGTCAATGCATGAAACTGGACTCGGGAAGGGTGGACTTTGACACGAAAAACAGAGGGAATCTCAACGGTACTGGCTTAGAGAGATGTTCTCGATGGTACCGACCCGTGTCCGAACCCGAGTTCGGCATGCCAGCCTCGGTATATAACGGGTTTCAAAGCAGCTTGCAGACACGAAGAATCAATGCGTCCGCCAGCTGCCCGACTGGCAACTGCACGTTTGGCGATTTCGTCTCCTTGGGCGTATGTAGCAAGTGTGTCGATATCTCTATGCATATCATCAAGCGCAGCATCGAGATCCCTCCCGAACATTATAATGAGATGGCTGATTCTGATAACATATGCTCGGATGGTACTAAGCTAACGGATGAGTGGGGCAGGATGGCCACAAAATTCTATGCCTACACAACATTCGGGGTGGGAAATCTCAATATATCCAACCACGACGGCGCAAGGACTACAGTTGGCTCGTTTGTCTGCTCGCCGAACGACATTAGTACTTATCTGGCAGTGGCTTCGTCCAAAAACATATCCCAATCTTTTCACGTTGCCAACACCTCAGCAACTACAAGCTTCGTTCTTTTCCAAGGCCTGCGGGCCTCCGATGCTTACGTGCAGGGCCGGGAGCCTTGGCAGCTCTCGAAGCCAACGGCCTTCGAGTGTGACATGTCGTTCTGTGCCAAGATGTATTCATCCCAATACGAGAACGGGCAACTCACGGAGCGCGTGCTCGGGGAATGGGCGCAGCCCATCGCGGACTCATATAAGCCTCTTGCCTGTCCCGTGGACTACCGTTCCTGGGATTCCCAATTTTCTGAGTCGTCCGCCGGCTCCATAGGCCAGCGTAGCGACTTTCAATTCGACATGCCCGAGCCCGAAAGGAAGAGGTATGGACTATCGCCGGACCTCAAGTTCAACGTCTCGCAGGCTGCCATTGTGTCCACGGTCGACTGGTTTGAGAGCACCTTCGGTCACAAGATGTCCTATCCGGCCAACGGGGCGAAGGCTTCAGCCGGCATCGCCGAGGTCTTGTTCAATGGCAGCTACAAAAGCGGGGAATACCGTCTCGAAGGCATCTCGGCGACCTTTGAGGCGGTCGCGAACAGCATGAG